>CM053027.1:488664592-489864592 GCA_028564925.1 Lithobates sylvaticus
TAAAAAAGAAAGGCAGGGCTCCACTAGTGTAATATTGTCAATGCTCGATCATTTATTATATAACGGTTTACAGTTCACTCACATGTTTAGCATCTTGCATCAGGCATTGTACAGTATGTTCATATATTAACGAGATATGGCGGTCCCTACTTGTCTCACCAACTCAGGTGCAAGGACACTCCACTCGCTCTCACAATGTCGATGCTTCACTCCTGGTTGCCGTACAGTCATGTCCCAATGCGTTTCGTCACTTTTGACTTTGTCACAGGGGGTGACCGCATTGCAACCCAGCTTATCAATCCTCCGCCTCTAATATGTTAACCCTTTCCAAGGTCTCTGGCTTCTATACATGGCTGTGAAACCAATAAATCTCAATATATTTATTAGAAAATATACTTAAAGTGGATGTAAACCCACTCTCATCCTTTCTAATCTACTGCCATAGTGGTTATCTATAAGGATATACATGCCTCTTGCATGTATCCTTACCCGTCAAATGCCTCCCCTCAGTCTGTTATGAGACCCGAAAAACTGCACATGCTGTGGGCAGGTCTGTTGTCCGGAGCACGGCGGGTGGAGTAGTGATGTCAGTAGACTCCTCCCCCACCTCTACACTCCCCTTGGCAAGGAACTTCTGCTGGTCTTGTTGATTATGCCCCATGATCACTAACATCCAGTTTAAACCCAGGAAAGTCACCACATGACTTCAGCATGTCCAATCATGCTGAGGTATGGAGCAGCCAATCTCTCACACTTGTGCATGAGATATGTAAATCACCTGTCACTTACAGCAAGGGGGAGAAACAGACATCTATTTCTCTTCATCTCACTGAAAAAACATAAGAGGACTTCTCAGAGCTGGATTAACTATTCGTGGAAAGACTGGGAACAGATGAAATGACATCCTCTGCTGTAACAGATATGAGTCTTAATTGAAAAAAAATTTTGGGGGGTTTACATCCACTTTAATACTAAAATAATCAACAGAAAAACATTTACATAATAAAAAATGATGACAAAAAAAATGGAATAAGCGGACAATATATATAACTAAATCTCATAATTTTTTTTTTAAATATCCATAAATGGATCACAAACATCTAGGATATATCCTGATTTAAATAGTATCAACCCTAAAAATACAGTACCAAAAATCAGTAATCACTAATAAAGCAGTTTAGGTCTAGTTCGATGTTCAAGCCTTCAGGCACTAGAGTGTGTAATAAATAAATCCATTTTGTTTCACATTTGGAGAGGTCCCTGACCCAATTGGAATATCTCCATGTTGGAGACACTCTCTCAACACTCTTGGAGGCCACTAGGGTCCCTTTGATGGTGGCATCTAAAGTAGGGCTGAAACAACTAATCAATTAATCGACCAACTAATCGATTATGAAATGGATTATTTTCATAATCGATTATTCGGCCAGCAACATAATGGGGTTAAAAAAAATAAAAATAAAATTAGTCCTTTATAGTACAAAAAGAGCAAATAATTAATAGTAAATATTACTTTCACAGTTCTACAGTAAAAAAATTAACCCCTTACAGTAGTGATTATCTGCTTTTTTGTTTTGTGCTATACAGGGCTAATTTTAGTTTTATTAAACCCATTATGTTACTAAACATCTTAGACCTGGTTCACATCTATGTGTTTTCTGGTGCTTTTTGCAGAAACGCACTACAGTTCATTTACATGGTTTCCTATGAGACACGTTCACATCTATGCTTTTTTCAGCCGCTGCGTATTTGGAAAGGGTCAAGGACAACAATGCTTTTTTGGTTAAATATACTTCAATGGCGAAGCTGCGGAAAAGCATGTAATGCGTTTTTGCAGCAATTTGTGTTTTTTAATCTGCCCAACAACAAATTGGCAAAAAAAAATAAAAAATGTAAAAACGCAAATTGCAGCAAAATCACGTGCGCAAAAATCAAAAAGCACAGCAAAAAGCACTGCAGAAACAGATCAAAAGCAAACTGCATAGGTGTGTACCGAGCCTAATGCTGGCCACACGGATCAATTTTCAGACGAGAATATTTAGACGAAAAATCTTTATACATTCGCTGAATGAAAGAATGTTGTTTGAAATTTTTACTTGTTTTTATTATCAGTCTGTTTTTAAAATGAATGTAATTTCTGAATGTAAACCACATACACTGTCTGAAAATTCTTTTGACCAATAAGTTTTCTGTGTATTTTGGGAAGGGTATACAGTGCATCTGGAAAGTATTTACAGCGCTTCACCTTTTCCACATTTTGTTATGTTACAGCCTTATTCCAAAATTGATTAAATTTATTATTTTCCTCAAAATTCTACAAACAATACTGACAACATGAAAGAAGTTTGTTTGAAATATTTGCAAATCTATTAAAAATAAAAAAAATCCCATGTACATAAGTATCCACAGCCTTTGCTCAGTACTTCGTTGAAGCACCTTTGGCACCAATTACAGCCTCAAATCTTTGAGTATGATGCTACAAGCTTGGGCACACCTATTTTTAGGCAGTTTCTCCCTATTCTTTGCAGGACCTCTCAAGCTCCATCAGGTTGGATGGGGAGCATCAGTGCACAGCCATTTTCAGATCTCTGCAGAGATGTTCAAACGGGTTCAAGGCTGGGCCACTCAAGGACATTCACAGAGTTGTCCCGTAACCACCCCCTTAGTTATCTTGGCTGTGTGCTTAGGGTCTTTGTCCTGTTTGAAGATTAACCTTTGCCCCATTCGGAGGTCCAGAGTGCTCTGGAGCAGGTTTTCATCAAGGATGTCTCTGCACATTGCTGTATTCATCTTTGTCTTGATCCCGACTAGTCTCCCAGTTCCTGACACTAAAAAACATCCCCACAGCATGATGCTACCGCCACCATGCTTCACTGTAGAAATGGTATTGGCCAGGTGAAGAGCGGTACCTGGTTTCCTCCAGACATGATGCTTGTCATTAAGGCCAAAATGTTTAATCTTTGTTTTATTAGGCTGGATTCACACCTATGCAGTTTTAGTGCTTTTTGCATTTTGCAGATTTGCACTACAGAACGTGTTCCATAGGAAACCATGTTAAATGAACTTTACTGCAAAGCTGCAAAATGAAAAAAGCACTAAAAATGCATCGGTGTGAATCAGGCCTTAGGCTTGATTCACATCTATGCATTTTGCTTTTGAGCATTTTTGCAGTGCTTTTTGCGGTGCTTGCCGCATTTTTGGACACACGTTTTTACGGCGATTTGCATTTTTGTATTTTTTTTACACTGTGTTTGCTTAGCAACCAGCTATATACAGTGTAAAAAAAATAAAATAAAAATAAAATAAAAAAAAAACGCAAATCGCGGCAAAATCGCGGTACTTGCATTTTGGATGTGGGTCCATTGACTTCTATTACATGCAAAACGCTGCATTTTGCATGAAAAAAGTCCCCGACCCTTTCCAAAAACGCAGAGGCACAAAAAATGCATTGATGTGAACATGTTCCATAGGAACCCATGTTAAAAAATTTCCCTGCATTTCTGCAAAATGCATCAAAAAACGTGCTAGTGTGAATGGAGCCTTAGAGAGGATTTTGTTTCTCATTGCCTGAGAGTGCTTCGGGTGCCTTTTGGCAAACTCCAGGTGGGCTGTCATATGCCTTTTACTGAGGAGTGGCTGCTGTCTGGCTACTCTACCAAACAAGCCTGATTGTGGGAGTTCTGCAGAGATGGTTGCTCTTCTGGAAGGTTCTCCTCTCTCCACAGAGAAATGCTGGAGCTCTATCAGAGTGACCATCGGGTTTCTTGGTCACCTCCCTGACTAGGGCCCTTCTCCCCCGATCGCTCAGTGTGGCCAGGCGGCCCGCTCTAGGAAGAGTCCTGGTGATTCCAAACTTCTTCCATTTATGGATGATGGAGGCCACTGTGCTCATTGTGACCTTCAATGCTGCAGAAGTTTTTCTGTACCCTGCCCAAGATCTGTACCTCAATACAATCCTGTCTCAGAGGTCTACAGACAGTTCCTTGGACTTCATGGCTTGGTTTGTTCTCTGACATGCACTGTTAACTGTGGGACTTTATATAGACAGGTGTGTGCCTTTTTAAATCATGTCCAATCAACTGAATTTACCACAGGTGGGCTCCAATAAAGTTGTAGAAACATCTCAAGGATGATCAGTGGAAACAGGATTCACCTGAGCTGAATTTTGAGTGTTGTGGCAAAGGCTGTGAATACTTATGTACGTGTGATTTTTTTTTTAAATTAGCAAAGGGGCGTGGCCTGGAGTGGCATGAAGTAGGACGCTGGTGAGCAGAGCTCCGCCGAACTAGCATCCCGATCACTTAATCCTGGGATCTCATCACCTGCAATTTCCACACCAGTGACTTCATATGAGTTTGGAGCCACCAGAGATCATGTCCAAGCAGAGGAAAATCACAGAATCGGTCTCTAAAATGGGCAAATCCCACCAAGGAGATCAGGACCCCTCAGAGCAAGATGGCGGCGCCGCACAGGGAGAGGAGACCAAAGCCGGCGCTGACACAGCACGTGTGCTTGAAGCCAATTACAGTACTACCTTGTCAGGAAGCTATTACAGCTTGCCAAACTACCCCGACTGCCAGGATCGAGGAGGTAAAGGTGGACATATCCCTCGTGCAGCAGGACTTCCAGAAGCCCCAGCACAGGGTCAAGGACACTGAGGACAGGCTGAGCATGGTGGAGGGACTCCATCTCTCCCCTCCAGAAAACCTCTGACAACATGCAACTGCAGGTGAATCAGCTCCTATAGAAGCAGGACGAAATGGAAAACAGGCTCAGAAGGAGCAACTTAAGATTCATAGGCTTGCCTGAAGGAGTGGAGGGAGCAGACCCATCCTCCATCCCTGCAACTCCTCTGCACCACATATGGTAAGCCTTTTGAGCCACCTTCGTGGTGGAGGGGACCCTCCGCATGTCTGGCAGACCCCCCCCTCCGGCTGGAGCTCCCCCCGCACGTTCATAGCAAAGTTCCTCAATTACAGGGACTGTGACACCATACTGCGACTCAGCAGAGAGAAGGAGGGTATCCAATACGGCAAGAAGATGGTAGCAGTGTTTCCAGACTTCTCTGCTGAGGTACAGCACAGACGGAAAACCTTTACTGAGGCTAAAAGACGTCTTTGCATTGAGCACGTGAAGTACGCCATGCTCTTCCCTGCTCGCCTTAGGGTGGAGGGGGGAGGATAGGGTACACTTTTTTGATGATCCGGAGGCTGCCATAGCCTGGCTTGAACGCAGGAATGCTCACAGCTAAGTGTACCCTTCTTGCCTCTAAATTTCTTCATTTGCTTCACTGACTAAATCACTTTTGTCTACACAGCCCTCTGAACCCAGCCAGACTGTCCCCTATATATTTTGTGTTTTTTCCTTTACTTTGCTCCTTCTTGGGACCGCTAGCAGATGCCTGACCTTATACACTGTACTTGATTTGCGGATAAGCAGCTCGAATGGGCAGTCTGCACTTATTTCTGCTCCCATTTACCTGTTGCCTGTATATACTATACGACTGCTCTCCGACTATGCACCTATGTATGTTGGAAATGTATTCCCTGATCTACTGCTTATCCGCCACTGGAGGTCACTGCTGCTACATGTCTTACCATACTTAGGCTGGCTGGGAACATACTGCTGTTTTCTCTCTGATCAACCCATGCTCTTAACTACAGCCTTTTTTTTTCTTCCCATTTTGTGTGATGATGGATTCGGCAACTTTAGTCTTTTTTTCTTTCTTTCCCCTTCTACACTATTTGCTCGGTGGAAGCAGATGAACAATTCATTAAGATGCTCACTTGAACACGTGAGCCAAGTCCTATGTTATGGCTTGTTATGCAGCAAAGTTTTGCCCCCCTAGCAACAGTTTTTTTTGATAACCTATGCTGGAATAAGCTGCTACTTTTCCTATGTGTTTACAGCTGGGGAGTGTTTACAGGTACCGACTTTGATGACATGTCACAGTTGGACTTTGTACATTCCCTCTATAGGTTGGACTGAATTACTAACATGTTGGCAGTTAGGGTACTATGCCCGCACAAGTTGGGGACAGTGTAGGGGGGGGGGGGGGGGAGGCACAAAAAAGGCCCAGGCATTTTTTTTTGATTGAGCAGCCCGCAAGGGGGGGGGGGGGGGGGCGGCGGTTGAGGCATTTGTGGCGGAGGGGGGGGGTGTCTGGGAGCCAGGTACAAACCATTACTCACAGAGCCATGTATAAATTATTACTCACAGAGCCAGGTACAAATTATTACTCACATGGCCAGTAATAAATTATTACCCTCAGAGCCAGTAATAAATTATTACCCGCAGAGCCAGTAATAAATAATTATTACCCGCAGAGCCAGTAATAAATAATTATTACCCGCAGAGCCAGTAATAAATTATTACTTGCAGAGCTAGGTATAAAATGATCATAGTTACCATTAGGGAAATGAGCACTCTCTTGCCCTGGAGCATTAGATCGAACCCCTTCACAGGCGGGAAGAGGAGTGGGCGTGTACTGCTTTCCCTTTCCCCTGCAGCACTTTGTCGGCTTTCATGTGTTCAGCCCCCGGTCACCTGGCAACCAGGACGCAAGAAGAGGAGGGGGGACAGAGAAGCCGAGGCCACCACCTCCCCTATATGCGGCCGCAACACCTTGCTGGCTTTCAAGTGCGGGAGGCGGGTGCGTTTCTTTTATGCATTTTATTTGTGGGGGAAGTGTGTAGTGGTATTACCAAGAACCCTGTTGCTCCTCAGATCTTTTTACATGATCTATGGCCTCCCTGAAAGTGCTCACCTGGAATGTCAGGGGCCTTAATGCAGAGCCGATCGGCCCTATAGGCACACTATGCAAGCTGCTTAGGGCCCCGCCGCTGTGGGGGGGCCTCCAAGACCCAGCACCCCCCCCGCACCTCTGGCTGGCCGTTTAGAGTGCAGTGAGGAGAGGTGGGAGGAGGTGGAAGGCGGCGACCGGCAGCTCTATGGTGCCTGAGTGGGCGGCGGGATCTCCCTGGGGTTTGTAGTGCTCTCAGTGTATACAGTGGAGAGGAGAAGGGAGGGGCCTCTGACCCAGGCAGGTATCAGTTTCACTTTCACTCTGCTTGAACACTGTTGCTGATGCCCGGGTCAGAGGCCCCTCCCCTCTCCGCTGTATACATTCGGAGATAGAACTACTAGCCCCAGGGAGATCCCCCTGCCTCCACCAGCCAGGTACAGGGGAACCTCTGCAAGGGGGGGAGTCAGCTGTTTGGGGGCCCAAATGTAAGAGGGGGGGCTTTCTGGGGACACTAATGTAAGGAAGGGGGCCTCTGGGGACGCTAATGTAAGAGGGGGGCTCTCTGGGGACACTAATGTAAGGACGGGGCCCTCTGGGGACACTGATGTAAGGACGGGGCCCTCTGGGGACACTGATGTAAGGACGGGGCCCTCTGGGGACACTGATGTAAGGATGGGGCCCTCTGGGGACACTGATGTAAGGATGGGGCCCTCTGGGGACACTGATGTAAGAGGGGGCCCCCTGGAGACACTAATGTCAGAGGGGGGGCTCTCTGGGGACCCTGTGTAAGGAGGGGCTCTCTGGTGACCCTGTGTAAGGAGGGGCTCTCTGGGGATACTAATTTAAGAGGGAAGGCTCTCTTGGGACACTAATGTAAGGGGGGGGCTCTCTTGGGACGCTGGTGTAAGGGGGGGGCTCTCTGGGGACCCTGGTGTAAGGGGGGGCTCTCTGGGGACCCTGGTGTAAGGGGGGCTCTCTGGGGACCCTGATGTAAGGGGAGGCTCTCTGGGGACCCTGATGTAGGGGGATACCCTCTGGGGACCCTGATGTAAGGAGGGAGGCTCACTGGGGACCCTGATGTAAGGAGGGGCTCTCTGAGGACACTGATGTAAGGGGGGCTCTCTGAGGACCCTGATGTAAGGAGGGGCTTTCTGGGGACCCTAATGTAAGGGGAGGCTCTCTGGGGACTCTGATGTAAGGGGAGGCTCTCTGGGAAACCTAATGTAGGGGGAGGCTCTCTGGGGACCCTGATGTAAGGGGGGGCTCTCTGGGGACCCTAATGTAGGGGATGCTCTCTGGGGAACCTGATGTAAGGGGGGGCTCTCTGGGGACCCTGATGTAAGGGGGGGCTCTCTGGGGACCCTGATGTAAGGGGAGGCTCTCTGGGGACCCTGATGTAAGGGGAGGCTCTCTGGGGACCCTGATGTAAGGGGAGGCTCTCTGGGGACCCTGATGTAAGGGGAGGCTCTCTGGGGACCCTGATGTAAGGGGAGGCTCTCTGGGGACCCTGATGTAAGGGGAGGCTCTCTGGGGACCCTGATGTAAGGGGAGGCTCTCTGGGGACCCTAATGTAGGGGGAGGCTCTCTGGGGACCCTAATGTAGGGGGAGGCTCTCTGGGGACCCTGATGTAGGGGGAGACTCTCTGAGGACACTGATTTAAGGGGGGCTGTCTGGGGACCCTTGTGTAAGGGGGGCTCTCTGGGGACCTTGGTGTAAGGAAGGGCTCTCTGAGGACCCTGATGTAAGGGGGGCTCTCTGGGGACCTCATTCTGTTCTATATTGTTGTACTTATTCTTTGACTGTTTTGTTTAAAGGAGGGAGGATTGTTTTGGGAGCACTGAAGTGTCAGGTGTGACTGTGTGGCAATGGCAAATAGTTTACATAGCTCACGGCATCACGGGTCAAGTAGAGGGCCCCTTAGCAGAATTTTGCTTAGGGCCCCAGGGAGGTCAGGATCGGCACTGCCTTAATGACAAAATTAAAAGATCAGCTTTATTCTCCTCCCTTAAAAAGCACTGTGCTGATATAATCGTCCTGACTGAGATCCATATAGAAGGCCGATTACAGATGGCGCTCAGATGCACCTGGGTTGGATGGGCATATCATTCCACCTTTATGTCTCATTCTAGGGGAGTCAGCGTACTTATTGCCAAATCTGTCCACTTTGAGCTCCAGGGTTCTAGGATTGATCCATCGGATAGGTTTGTCTTTCTACATGCTATGGTGTATGGGGAATCAGTGCTGATTCTGGCAGTGTATGTGCCTCCTCCCTTTAGTTCCACACTTATTTCGGAGGGCATGGGCTACATGGCCTCACTTCCTGCAGTCCCGGCCATATGGCTGGGAGACTTTAACATGACTCTTAACCCTAGCCTTGACAGACTACAGGTTTTGTCACCCTCACCAGACCCTAGATTTGCGAAACTCATAGGCAGCTTCAACCTTATGGACACGTGGAGGTCCATGCACCCTGATGCGCGGGCCTATTCGTGTTTTTCCTCCTCACATCACACTGTGTCCAGAATTGACCTGATACTTATTTCACACTCCCTACGGCCCAGACTACAGGATGCGGGTATCTCGCCGAGATCACTCTCGGACCACAACCCATGTTGGGCCACACTGGCATTGCCATACAACCGACCTCCAGCTGCTTGGCGACTGAACCTCTTTTGGCTTACATTGTTGCCAGAGGATGATGACGTCCTGACGGCTTGGGGACAATACCTAGCAGACAATGATGACTCTGCCCCGCTTCATGTGGTCTGGGACACATTCAAATTGCATGTCAAATCTACCCTTGTTACGCGCATAAATAGTTTGAAACGGCCTCAGGGGCTGACCTGGAGAAAGTGCTGGCCGACCTAGCAAGGGCGGAGCGGGACTCTCAGCGATCCCTTGTTGGAGAGGGCCACTACACTCAGGATGCACTCCAGGGTGGTTACGCAGATGCAGTTTGAACAATCCAAACGTAGTTTGAGCATGGTGAATGAGCTGGTAAATTGTTAGCCTATCTAATGCACTGTGAGGATCGCCCGGCGGTGGTAATCTCACTGAAATCTAGCGAGGGTACGATGATACTAGAACCTAGGAGAATCACTGAGATTTTCAGGGACTTTTATTCTACCTGGGTGGCATGCAGCTGCCTCAACTTACGGAGCAACAGACGGTGGACCTGGATGGTCCCATATCCACGGAGGAAATTGCTGAAGCTATAGCAGCCTTCCCTTGATCCAAGTCACCGGGCTCCGACGGACTCCCGGTGGAATTGTAATCTGCCTACTCTGAATTCCTTGTCCCTAGGCTCCACAAGCTATACAACCACATATTTAAAGCTTCCTCAATGTCGGCTTCCATGCGTGAGGCCAAGATAGTGCTGATACCCAAGCCAGGTAAGGACCTGCATCGCCCAGATTCCTATCGCCCCATTTTCCTACTGCAATTCGATGTCAAGATTTTGGCTAAGGTCCTTGCCACTCGACTCAAAGCAGTTGTCCTCTCCCTCATACATACTGACCAAGCTGGCTTCATGCCAGGATGGAAAACCTCCTTTAATTTAAGGAGGCTATTTATTAATTTGCAAACATATCACAACAATATAGGTGCCAGAATGATTGTTGCGTTGGACACCGCTAAGGCGTTCGACTCAGTCGAATAGGCATACCTGTGGACCTGCTTGGAGCGATTTGGCATTGGGCCTAGGTTCATAAGGTGGGTCCAGCTCCTGTATCAGGACCCGGTGGCTAGAGTCGTAGCTGTCTGAACAGTTCCCCCTCACTAGAGGCAGACAACAGGGGTGCCCCCTTTCCTATATGCACTAGCAGTAAAGCCTCTTTCGGTGTCCCTGCGCTCCAACCCAGATATAGTGGGGATGCACGTGGGGCCCGTCATGGAGACGGTTAGTACCTATGCTGATGACACACTTTTGTATATCGATAGTTCTACGGATGCACTACATAAGGCTTTAGCCGAGATAGAGCGTTTTGGTTCTCTCGGGACAAGTCATAAATACTTCCCTTAAACAGCTTCCCAGAAACGCAGGTGCAGGCTCAACTCCCTCTGCAAAGAGTAGACTGCATTAAATATTTGGGCGTGCACATTACTCGGTCACCTGTGGACTGTGTCCGACTTAATGTACAACCCCTCTTTAATAAGCTCAAGCACAAGACTCAGATTTGGGCCAGATTACCGCTGGGGGTAATGGGACACATCAATCTTGTTAAGATTGGGCTCCTGTCAAAAGATCCTGTATGTGTTTTGGCACTCCCTGGTGTATCTTGTGCTTCGGCACTTCAAGGCTATGGATGTCATACTTAAAACCTTTATATGGGGTAAAAGCAGGCATAAACTACCATGGAGCAAGTTGAAGAACCCCACAAATCTGGGGGGGGTGGCACTCCCTGATCTTAACCTCCATTACATAGCAGCACAGTTATCACAACTGTTCCACATAGGGAAAACGGCTCGGGCTAGATTTTTTACTTTCTTATGCCCCAAGTGGTCATACTCGACTGGAGACCCTCTTACAGCCATAATAGGCCGGTTGCAAGCGCCACAACTGTCAAGAGATAGGACTTCCCTACTTCACCACTACTGACGCATATGGGCCATAGCGACAGCCAAAATACAGTTAACGCCCTTACAGCACCACACTCCGTTATGGCATAACCTAGATCTCCCGGAGTTCTGCTCCATGCCTGACTCATAATTGTGGAGAGCTGGGGGGTGTAACACCTTTCCCAATTGGTTTCCAATGGCAACCTGAAGGAATTTGACATACTGAGAGCTGAATATAACCTTTCCGCTTAGATGTTTTTCAGGTACCTTCAACTCCGGCATGCCTTTAGAACACAATTCCCGACTGGCCCCTCTTCACTAGAAGTGAATCCCCCTCATGGCTGCTGGAATCTGTAGTCCAGACCCCAAGAAGCTCATATCCGCATTCTACAGTATGCTCCTCATGCCTTTGGCGACTAGATTAGCTTATGCGTTGAAGGCTAGATGGAGGGAGGACATAAACACTGCAAACAGGTATCCCCTAGGCTCTCGGATTGCCTCACACAGATATACATTACCCACCGAGCATATCTCACTCCACTTAGGGTGTCGAGATATAAACATGACCAAACCACTTACTGTGCCATGTGTGGCCAGGTGTCTGGTACGTTTTATCACCTGATCTGGAACTGCCCTAAGATCCAGGGATTCTGGACTCAGGTTGTGCAGTTCCTTCACGACACTATGGGCTCCCCAATCACTCTACACCCTAAACCATGCTTACTTGGTATGTATCCAGAGCCTGATACTATTAACAAATTCACCAAAATATTTCTCACTGAAACATTGTTCTCTGCTAGGAAAGCCATAGCTAAACAGTGGATGAGGCCTACTCCACCCGAATTTGGTATGTGGCTGGTAGAGGTGAACAATAGTCTGAAATAAAAAAAGCTCATCTATTCTCATAGAGGCTGCCCTACGAAATATGGTAAAATCTGGGATAGGTGGCTTCAGGTTCTGGAGATCCTGGGTTGAGGTCTTCCTTTAAGCCCGTCCATCAACGCTTACAGTCGCCCTTCTCTCAGACACTTTATGCAAACGGTAGTCTCGGAGGCCAAGCGCACTACTATATATCAAGGGTGAAATGTTTCTGTTTCTACTATTTACCTTTTCCCACCACTCTTTTTTTTTTTGTTTGTTCATTCGTTTTGTAACTAACCATACTTGTTTTGCATAAGGGATTTCTAGAACACGTTTTATGATGCTCATATTGTCAATATACCCGACTTTTCATGTACCAATGAATCACTTGTAAACTGTTTTTTGTACCAATAAAAAACAGTTTGAATTAAAAAAAATTAGCAAAGATTTAAAACAAACTTCTTTTACGTTGTCATTATGGGGTATTGTAATTTTGAGGAAAATAATTAATTTAATCCATTTTAGAATAAGGCTGTAACATAACAAAATGTGGCAAAAGTGAAGCGCTGTGAATACTTTCCGGATGCACTGTATATTATTAGAATTCTACATGCACTAGGTGCTAAATGCCTCTTTTCTTTCTTGGTTAGGACGAGTCATATAACCAAAATCTACCAAAAAGATTTAAGTTCACTTTTATATCTTAATCTTGGATAGCTTTGTGTAAGTGTCTTGATCGGACAACATATCAATCATTTGCCGATGGTAGAAGTCCCTACCAAGAATGAGCACCTTGTCTGCCAGTCTTATTATAACATAATTTCTAGTTTCTAAACTCTCTATTCCCTCTCTGATATGTTGATTTCTAACATCGTTTTTGGGTTTAATCTGTTCCAAGTTCTTCAGAACCAACTGTTTAAACACTTCTACGTTATGGTTATTAGGGGAGGGTTGAACGTAGATCTATTAAAGGAGCCCGCTATCAATCCCCTCTCTTGCTGAATGAGAGCTACTGATAGAAATTAAAGGGTTATTAAGAAAGTATTTTTTCAAATTTAACTTCCTAGTATATATATGTGTCAATATAGACGACATTACATTTATTAATAGGTTTTAGGAGCACATTTAAGACCCCAATTTAGAATATGTAATTCCTTCGGAGTCAGATCAACCTTGCTTAAATTAAAATATCCCTTGATTTAATAATTATCGCCTTCGTCTTTTTGAATTGAACCCTTCAGCCAGCTCTGCAACCTTTTCTTGTCTTATTCCTGTTCCTTGTCTCCTTTCTCCTTGAAGATTTCTAATGTAGGGGCAAATTCGTCCCCTGCCTCTTCCCCTTCCTCTCCCTAAAAGAGTTGGATGATTGGGGTTATATTCAGGGCCGCTGATAGGCCAGTACAACCGGCCCTGTTGTACTGGGCCCGACCAGCAGGGGGGCCCGGGCAACCTGAACAGATAAACAATTTAATGTAAAAAAAATAAAAATCCTCCAGCGAGCGATCAGAATCCCTTAACGTCAACGTTCAGCACCATACCACACCACCCTCCCCCACCACCACCACCCCCAAGGGCCCCCCCCCCCCCCACCCCGTTTACATTTTTTTTTTTTTTACTGATAAATATGTTCATGATTAGGTGGCGGCAGGGGAGGGACTATTTCTTGTATTTCGGGCACGGAAGAATACCTCTTCCGTGCCTGCTCCTCATCCCGGCCAGCGCGTCCTCTGTAGTGGCAGTGCGTGCTGTCCCCCTGGTGGTGCCGCGGAGTGATTCCTCTCTCTCCACGTGAGAATTAGCAGCAGTAGCACTGGCAGTGAGGCGACAGGCGAGCAGCGGCGGCAGTAGGCAGAGGACATCGGCAGAGACATCCCATCTAACTAGTTTGTGGACCCTCAAGTCCAGGCAGCAGCAGGATAATGGAGAAAGTGACTCCTGGGCCCAGCTAACAATTACACAGGTGTGTGCTTGGTTGGGGGGGGGGCTTCAAGATCTACTACTACTGCAGCAGCATCTATACATTATGGCATTGGCAGCATGGATGGCACTGTCTGCAGGTAGCACATGCGTTATGGCTCTGCCTGCAGAGACAGTGTCGCCAATGCCGTAATGTGCTGCAAACAGTGCCGCCAATGCCGTGAATGTGCTGCAGACAGTGCCACCCGTACCGCAATGTGCTGCATGACGCTAATGCCATAACGCATGTGCTGCCTGCAGCGATAGTGCCGCCCATGCTGCCGATGGCATTATGCCATTGGCGGCATGGGTGGCAGTGTCTGCAGCACAATATGGCATTGGCCGCACTGTCTGTAGCACATTGCGGCATGGGTGGCACTGTCTGCAGCACAATATGGCATTGGCGGCATGGCATGGGTAGCACTGTCTCTGCAGTACATTATGGCATTGACATGTCCCACTGTCAAGTCGCTGATCACCACCATTACTAGTAAAAAAATAAATAAAAAATACATAAATACATCAAATAGTTTGTAGATGCTATAACTTTTGAGCAAACCAATCAAACGCTTTTTGGGATTATTTTTTGTACAAAAAATGTTGCAGAATACATATTGGCCTAAACTATTGAAGAAATTTGATTTGTTTTTTTATTGGATAAGTTTTATTGCAGAAAGTAAAAAAATATATATATTTTTTTTCAAAATTGTTTTTAATTTTTTGTTTAGAAATGCAAAAAGCAAAAAACGCAGAGGTGACCAAATACCACCAAAAGAAAGCTCTATTTGTGGGGAAAAACATACATTTTGAGTACAGAGTCGCACGACCAAGCAATTGTCAGTTAAAACAACGCAGTGCTGTATTGCAAAAAATGGCCATGTCACGAAGGGGGGTAAATCTTCCAGAGGGCAAGTGGCCTTCCGGTGTTGCTGTGAGAAAAAATAAATATCACTTGTAGACAAACCTGCACATTGTTTCAAGGCGGGGTCTGGGGAGGGGCCAGGGGTGGGGCTGAAGGAGGGGCCAGGGGTGGGGCTGAAGGGGGCCCCATGATTTCTGCGGCCCTGGTTATATTGGTATTCATCAATAATCATTTAACACTTGGTAATGATTATACGTTGGAATAAGTTCATAATCATATTGATTTTCCCAGCCTTGGTGTATGTAGGGCTTGTTCCCTTGAGTACGATAGGTCTCCCTAGAACCACCTCATGGTTATTGTGTATAATTCCCTCTTGATGTGTGATTTTTACCCCTTGGTGGATGGGATTGTTCTCTATATATGTGTGGGGTGCTGCTACACTCTCAGTACTTTTCACAACATTAGAACACCCTCTAGGGGCCTGAAAAGCTGTTGTATTGCCTCTATTAGCAATCCCAGGTATCATAGGATGATTCACAGTTACCCTATTTGGAATGGGGCCCCTAGGGGTGTCCCTATTAAGGGTCATGCATTCTTCACCCATATCAGTTTCTCCCCCTTCTTGTACTCTATGCAGGGGATCTAATTGCCAAATGTATATTTTGTTACTTCTAAAGTCCCCTAAGAGTCGGTTCACACTGAGGCAGCATGACTTGCAGCGCGACTGCCTCAGGCGACCGGCATCCATCTTCAGCGGTGGCTTGCAAAATGACTTCTGTATAGAAGTCAATGCAAGTCGCCTGAAGTCGCCCCAAAAGTAGTACAGGAACCTTTTTCTAAGTCGGAGCGACTAGAGTCGCTCCGATTAGAACTGTTCCATTGTACAGAACGGGACACAACTTGTCAGGCAGCTAAGTTGCTTGACAAGTCGTCCCAGTGTGAACCGGCTCTTAGTCCTGATTTATACTTTTTAACCTGCTTTTTCTGAGTATTTTTATCTAGTTTCCTTTTTAGGGTTTCATTAAATCCATAATTTCTGGTTGGTTCTAACTTCTTTTGTATAGCCTTCATTTTATTACCTAATAAATATTTTCCTTTTCCTTCTTTACTGACAACATTGGCATATTTTATTAATGGACAGGACCTTGGGTAGTGTGTTGCCTAGTGCCCCTATTTTCATATTTAGAAAAGCCCCAAGTTTTGGAGAGAGAGTGGTCAAAAAAATATTGGACCCCCGGTAAGATCCTTCTTCCCAGGGAGAAAAGGGTTTTTGGTGTGGGGCAAATGCAAAGCTTGCCATTCCAAAAACAATGCTAAAAGACGTGTAACATTTTACAGGTCATGAATATGAAATAAATTCTCTTATTACATGTGACACCACATATGTAGTCTATGCATTGACCTGCCCTTGTGGTCTAATGTATATAGGATGGACCAAATGTACTTTGAATAAGAGAGTAGGCGAGCATATACAGATTATAAAAGGGATACAAATATCAGTGTATCAGAACACTTTAGGACACCATCAAGGGATCCTAGTGGCCTCCAATTTTGGGGTGTTGAGAGTGTCTCCAGCATGGAAAGGTTCCAGTTGGGCCAGAGACCTCTCCAAAATGTAAAACAAAATGGATTACACAATCTAGTGCCTGAAGGCTTAAACACTGAATTAGACCTGAACTGCTTTAATAGTGATTACTGATTTTTGGTACTGTATTTTTAGGGTTGATACGATTTAAATCAGGATATATCCTAGGTGTTTATGTGATCCATTTATGCATATTTTCATTTTTATTATGAGATATACCGTATATACTCGAGTATAAGCCGAGATTTTTGAGCCCTTTTTTTAGGGCTGAATGTGCCCCCCTCGGCTTATACTCGAGTCACCGCCATCTGCCTACATGAACAGCGTGTCATGCAGACAGACGGCAGTGTTCAAAAGCCGCACCTCCTTCTCCTCCCCGTCCGTGATAGGAGGAACACTAATTTTCCCAGCAGTAAGTCAGTGTGCAGTGTTCCGCCTATCACGGACGTCCTGTCATTCTCATCTCATGGACGAGGATGAGAGGCGGAACACTGACTGCTTGGAAAACAGTGTTCCTCCTATCACGGACGAGGAGGAGGAGGCGGCGCGGCTTTTGAATGTGGAATGGCACCTTACACGCTGATCGGCAGGATCAGCAATGGGGGACACAGGACGAACAAGGAGACATCTAACGAGAGGCACAAGACTGCAATGGTGGACACAGGTGGCAGATCGGAGGGAGGCATACACAGACCCAGGGGATGCAGATCGGCACAGGTAGGCTGCAATGGGGACACAGGGGGGTATGTACAGGACACAGGGAGACATGCAGCTGCAGATGGGCATTTGCTGACCACTTACAGTAGCTGCTGCATTTCTCACCCTCGGCTTATACATGGGTCAATACGTTTTCCCAGTTTTTTTGTGGTAAATCAGGGGCCTTGGCTTATATTCGGGTCGACCTATACTCGAGTATATTATATAAAAATCTTTTTCCATCATAATAATTTTTTAGGTCAAATATTTTTGTATTAATCATGTATTTTGAATTTTATATATATTTAAGTTGTTGGCTAACATGCAAAATCACCTCATCTTGCACCCCTTGCCAAGGCCATAATGCATAAATTTCCTTAAGTATATACTCTAATATATTGAGATGTACTGGTTTTCAATAAATATCTCACTGCATCTACAAATATAGGTAGATTTCCTATCAGGGATGAGGGGTTAAATGCACAGACGGAATGTTGCTGCTTTCTTTGTGACCTCTATGGAGTTTAAATGCACATTTGGCCGTACTGAGATTTAAATAATTAGGCAGCCATGCTAATAGCACAGCCATGTATAGAAGCCAGAGACCTTGGAAAGGGTTAACATATTGGGAGGCGGAGGATTGATGAGCCAGGTTGCTGTGCAGTCACCCCCTGTGATGAAGTCGGAAGTGATAAAACGCATCAGATAATGACTTTATGGCAAGCGAAAGTGACGCATCGACATTGTGAGAGCGAGAGGCGTCTTCCCTGTAATGGTCGGTAGCCAGCATGGAGTTGGTGAGAGAAGTTGGGGCCGCCATATCTCATTAATATATGAACATACTGTACAATGCCTGATGCTAAACGTGAGTGAACTGTAAACAGTTTTTAATAAATGATTGAGTGTTGACAATATTACACTAGTGGAGCCCTTCCTTTCTGTTTTTATATATACCCATTGATGAGAATCTATACTACAAGAGGGGTGGAGAAGTGGGAGTGGTTTACTAAGAACAACAACACTGATTATTAAGCGTATTTGCCCACTCATGAGAGGGGGGGGGGCAATAGGATCTGGTAAATTGCTACCCTCTGGGTAAGAGTCGGATATGGCACACAGTGGTGGTGGAATTCTTGGTGACTCATTTTTCAATAGGAAATCATGGTGCTTTTACCTTTGCATGGAATTTCTTTGCGAGGACTTATTGGACTTTGTTATAAATTTTTTTGATCATTACTTTGATAATCAAATTTAAAAAAGTACACCCTGAAAAGGCAGAAATACAAACTAACAGAATAAAACAATTTTTAGGAGTTTTTCCCCAGAATCGTTTGCAGTTTTTAAACTCTGACTTTTGGCTTTTCCAGCTCTGGAAAAATCATGGAAGGTAAAAAAGTCTAAAACAACCTAGAGCTCAGACTGCTGCCCACAACCCACCTACTGATGTATTATGTATAAAGTAGTACGATAATGGAAAGAAACGGAACATAATAAATTACTCAGGTTTTATTTAGAACAGATTTTCAGCCAGAACAATACAAAACATACAGTATCTCCATTACACAAATGTTTACTTACACTATGTTACAGTTACAAAAACCGCTTTGCAGCAACTTTTTTCTTTTAAGCAAGTTTAACCTCACAAACAAAAAAAAGGGGAAAAAAAAAAAAGCAAAAGAACTTCAACGAATTGTCAGAAAAAAATTAAAATTAAATCTAAAAACATTGGAAATATTGCACTTGTGCTAAATGGTAGGAACATTAACTTTTTCGATCATATTAAGGTAGAAAGTAAAAAGTTAAGTAACAATGAACTTAAGCACAGCAATGTAGATTCTCTCTGGTTTGTTTTAAAGCCCTTATACAACAAGCACATATATATTAAGCCTTCTTTAAAAAAAAAAAAAGGCAGCTTTATAACAAAGTTTCAGTAATGAGCACCAGGCCCTTTATACAAATCTATTTAAAAGGAAAGAAAATTGTCAGTAATCAGAATGGATGTTGCATGCGCTAGTAGGATAACCCTAATCACAAAAGAGAGCCGCTAATGATACAGCATTATACTTGTTTTGTGGCAATCATGGTGACCGTTAAGGTATGCCTTTGCACAATGTATATAAATTTAAGAAAACCATATTTTTGGGCATAATCCAGTTTTAGGGTAAACAATCATACGTATGTGGCCATTCAACAAAATTCATCAGTCAGTAAAATCTGACTTAACTGTGCAAGCCATTCAACATTAATCTGCGAGGTCGAGGGTTTATTCAGCTACTTGAAGCCCTTCTGTGTGACTATCAGGATGGGTTAATGGCCCTTTTTAGCAAATCCAACTGAATTCCTATAATTCTCAATGGAAATATTTAAAAAAAAAAAAAATGCTCACAGCTGGAGGAACTGGGATATAAGCCTATGTGCAAGTACCCCTCAGACTCTAACCTTTAGCTCCTGCTTGATGAAAGTCATTGGCTCACAGTACCTTACTAAAGCACATTTTTATAGTGCTGTATAAGAATTTTGCGGACACAAGGACTGGAACATTATTATGAAGGAGCAAACACCCTTTAAAAGAACTACGTTAATGCAGATTAGAAAAGTGCACTTAATGTTCTTGCAGGCCCTACAAGTGCCATTAAAATATGAAGGACACATTGGAGGTTAGCAGTCATAAAAGGGCATCATTTTTTCAAAGATCTGAAAACTTTCTATTTCTAAAATGATCACAAAGGGACATTTTCTGGCCCTCAAAATGAGAGACAGTTCTTCTAAACACTTTTTTTTTTTTTTTACATAGTAATTTAGTACAATGCCAGAAGAAGTCTATGGTCAAGCTTCAGATTTTGTCACTTAAGAGTGCTCATTACATTATAAGCATACACTACTAGATTCTCACACCTTTATATACTATAGGGAAAAGCTGGCATTGGTTAAGTTTCAGGGAATAGCCAGCATCAGTTGGATTTCAGTTTTATACATATCCAGTCCCAACATCTCCAGTTATATCATACAACTAGGCTTGGTGAAATAACATTTTTCTCAATTGGCAACATCAGAATGGGCAATTTTCACCAAATTTACCACAATAAGACGTTAGTAAGTAAACCATTAAACCTGGACAATCCTCCCGTGCATAAACATACCCAAACTAATCTTAGCCTGATTTTATGGGACATTGGCCTGGTGATTTTATCACAGCAGGCCAATAGGTCATCAGCTAAAATCCTGCAACCTTGCCAGAAGGTGTCTCACCAAAAATACTTTTTGCAGGACCACAATAACTTAAGAGATTCATATGCTTCAGAGACATTGTAGTTCCTGGAGTAGCAAGATTATTCTGCAGTCCTTGTGGCAGATTTTCTGAAACGGCCACAACAAAGGAGGAGAATGAGACTTCCTCAAAATGTAACCATAGCATGTCCTGTGTATTTTTACAACACACAGAACTTGGAATGCTTACCAAATTCTGAAAATAGCTGTACACCTTAAACCCACTGGGATGTATGAACAATACACATTATAAAACAGTAATACACAGCCTATATGATATGAACATTTTTTTTTTTAAAGTGATCAGATAAACGTCACACGTTAATAATCTAGCCAACTAAACTGTTAAACACCTGTTAGTTCTGCAATAATAATCTCAATGGTGCAGGAAGAAAGTTCTTCTTTACATTAATGTTTTGCAATTGCCTGCTTCAGTTAGGTGGAGAGAAAAAGGCAATGAAAAGAATAAGGCGACTACAGAAGGCTGAAAGTGATGCATCAATATAAGGAAGGAAACCCAATCTTGAACAAACAGAATTTTGCAATTGAGTGAAAATCCCTTTAAATAGAATTTCCACATTCCTCATGCTAGTAAATCAGAAATGGATCCACCCCTAGAGCTCCATTATCTAATCAGCATAACTTCTGTATTCACCAAATAGAGACCACTACAGAACCTTTTATACAACTAAGCTTTAGTGCAGCAAACAGGATATACAGTTACTTTCAGCGAGAGAAGGCACACACAACAAATTTAGTTTAGCTTCATTGAATGTGTGCTTTACTCATGAAAGGAAAAGTAACAGGCTCACTTTATTGCCAGCATCTGCAGCTGTGTATACTTGCCTTTGCTCTCCCAAAGAAACATTGTGAAGAATCCCTGTATAAACTCAAAGTTGAGACTTTGGGCTTACAAAAAGGACTGAGGACTCTCTGCCCACTCCCATGTGGCAATGCTGGATGCCTGAGCAGCCAATCACAATGCTCTAGTGCAGTTACATAAGAGTGAGTCACATGCTTCTCTATACATGGTACCAGGTATGCCACATTGTTTGTCCTGAAAAACAGTGGCGAGGCAGTGAAGAGAAGCAGCTGCAGGGGTCTACATTAAAGTGAGAGAGTGAACAGAGGGACTATTTAACAAACAACGCTAATAGCTAATTAGGTCCCTAGCAAATGAGGCTTCAAATCAAATATTTTCAAAAAAAGTGACATTTTAATCCTTAAAGCAACCCAAACATTAAATACACACCTCTTCTGTTGCCTGCACCACTGCTGGAGAGTAATCCCATGGGGATTGATTCACTAAAGGTGAATAGACTGAGCACTTTACAAGTGCAGTGGCACTCTGAAAGTGCAGTTGCTCCAGAGCTTAGTGAATGAAGGGAAGCTCTGCTGACTTCCATTAAAGAATTTGTAAAGGCAGAAAGTTTTTAATCTTAATGCATTCTATGCATTAAGATAAAAGTTTTTCTGTGTAGCAGCCTCCCCAATTACTTACCTGAGCCCCTTCTCTCTCCAGCGATGTCCCAGAGTGTCTATGCTGTCCGGGACACTCCTCCTGATTGACTGGGACACAGCAGCGGTACCATTGGCTCCAGCGGCTGTCAAAGTCAGTCATCCAGCCAATCAGGGGAGAAAGGGGACAGGGCCAGGTCAGGGCTCTGTGTCTGAATGGATACACAGAGCTCTGACTTGGCTTGGGTGCCCCCATAGAAAGCTGCTGGCTGAGGGGGCACTCAATAGGAGGGAGGGGCCAGGAGCAGCAAAGAGGGACCTGAGAACAGGAGGATCCGGGCTACTCTGTGCAAATCCACTGCACAGAGAAGGCAAGTGTAACATGTTTTTTTTTTTTTTTTTTAAAAACAAGACTTTACAATCACTTCAACCAATCACATGAAAGTAACCTGCCTTTTTTTTTTTTTTCCTTGCATGAGTATTCTTTGTAAAGTGCTGCTTTATCTCATTTACTCAGCTCTGGTGCAACTGCACTTGCAAAGTACACAGTCTATTTGGCTTTAGTAAACCAACCTCATGGTGGTTTTGTACTGTTTCTCTTCACACTTTAGTTCTGAAATATAAAAAAAAAAAAAAAATACCCTTACAAATAAGTTAATTAAAATGTGTGGAATGTGAAATCTTTAGGTTTATTAAAAAGCCTTTGGTTTAAAGCATGAAAATCAAGCTGGTGAAAGGCTAAAGCCTTACTTTGGACAGATAGGTTGTATGCACCATTTCCTAAAAATGACTTCGCTGCTGGAGACTTAATAAAAAAATAAATAAAAAAAAACACATAATCAAGTAGTGAAAACTTTATAAAATACTGCCTGGATTTAACAAATTATATAGGGCTTTTTGTTCAGTGTGTTTTAAAATGTACACATTTCTGTAGTGTCATATTTAATATTTTGCTCTGACATGATGCAGGATTGTGAAACATTTGAAGGGTGGTGATGAAGTGAAGATTCCCAGGGAACTATGTTTCAGGCAAGTATAGAATATTTCCAAAAATGCTGCTTGAGGGGCCCAGAAAATGATAATTGCACTAATGTATTAATATTCCAAAAACATCACTTTGTGTGTGTTATACCTCAGTGTTACTAGTAGTTGTATCAGTATACAAATGTTTTAGGCACCTTTTGATATTTGTGGTGATAAAAAACAAAACCAAAAAAAAAAAAACATTATAGTGAATCTTTAGAAGCATAAAGCCACAATTAAGGAATATAGCACAGTTTACTTAGTATCATCAAGTGCTAATTTTTTTATATTTGAAATTACTTAAGTCCAAAAAAAAATTTTTTTTTTCTAGAAACTTTGTTTCTGAATTAGTCTAGTGCAAATTGTAGATAAAATAAGTCTAATATATTAAAGGTCATCTTTAGGAGATATCAATGATAAACCAAACTCTGGATCGATTTTTTTTTAGTTGGGGTTGTATCGCTTTTGTTCCTCAGTTCCTGTCCCAGTGGCCACCAGGACACTGTTGCCAGCTAAAAATCCCCCATTCCCTAGTAGCTCTAACACCTAGTGGATTCTCTAAAGAAATACATGAATAGAGAGAAAAAGCTCAAAGTTTAGGTTACAACAACGACTTATGCCGCGTACACACGGTCGGAATTCTCGTCGGAAAAAGCTCTGATGGTTTTCCCGTCGGAATTCCGACAGAATTTCGCTCAAACTGTCTTGTCTACACACGGTCACACCAAATTCCGATGGTCTGTAACACAGCGGCATAAAACACGTTCGACAGCACTATAGAAGGGAAGTTTAATGCTTCCGAGCATGCGTCGAATTGTTTCCGAGCATGCGTCGGAATTTTAAGTGTCGGAATTGCATACACACGATCGGAAAATCTGATAGAAAGGTTTTCCGTCGGAAAAATTGAGAACAGGTTCTCAATTCAAAGTACGTCGGAAATTCCGACAGAAAAAGACCGATGGGCATACACACGGTCGGAAAATCCGTTGGCAAGCTCCCATCGGACTGTTTCCATTGGAAATTCCAATGGAATTTAGCGTTCAACTGGAACGGATGAGAAAGGAAATCCTCCAAAAAAGACTGGAGTTCATAGCTTAGTTCACACTAGTGAAGAAAGTAAGACTTTCAAGCGACTCTGACACTCAAGCTGCAAAAAAGTTGCAGCAAAGTAGTAGATGAGCCTTTAAGTCACATAGATTGGAACGGGTGCCACTGAAATCAATGAGCTGCAACTTGATGTGTCCAAGGTCGAATGACAAGTCACTAGGGTGAACGGTGCCTTAAAGAAAAAAAAAAAAAAAACCTTACTGATGCTGCACAGTCACTATCTTTATTATGCTGCCCCTTTTATGTCAATGGGATACTTCATGGGAGTTAGGTGCCTGTCCCCATCCAGCACCCGTTTTGATGTTTCTTTAGGCTGAAGAAAGATACAAAGGGAACTAAACTGCATGTGCCTGCAAATCTATGGCTCAAGCTGGCCACACACTTAATTTTAGTTCACAACAAAAGTTGTATGAAGTAAAGACCACTGCCCCCCCCCCCCCCCCACTCCGCCCTACCAGGGCATTCTATTTGGACAGTGGCACCCATCGCTGTCAGAATAAACTGATCAGTGGCTGCATGTCCTTTCTACAGAAGTTTATCAAAAATGTGTCAGGTTCTTGCTGATCCTGCTGAATTCCAAGCTCTGACTTGACAGCTTTGAACTGGAATCCCGTAGGGGGAAAAAAAAGCCTGCTCTTACCACTACCTCCTCTGCTAGAATCTGCTGACAGAGCCTTGGAAATATCCATTCGTTTTAGATATATAGAACACAGCAATGCCTCGGTCTCCCACAATACAGTGATTGGGGCCAATCATCAGACCAACACAATGGTTAGTTTGGCCCTTTGCAAATTTTTACTTTTTCAGGCAAACCTGTAGAAGTGAAAATATTGGTGGCTCCAGTGGAACACAGAAGAAGAGGTAACAGCACTATGCAATAGCAGAGTTTGTTTTTTGCACTCGCTTTCCACCAGTTACTTTAACAGTGAGAGGTATGAAACAGCCCTTGTGCATTTCTCTTCTTCAGTGGGAAATGCAATCGTCCATGCTGCCATATAAAACCTATATGTTTAGTCCCAACCACAAACTGCACAATGGGGGGAATGAAATGTTATGAGGGCCTGAGCGTTAGAATATCGTTAGTATGTTAGCCAGGGCAGACATTCAGAACGTTTAGCTGTATTTGGATTTTTTCACATAAATGAAAGGAGGTGCATATACTCATTTAAATCACAAAATTAAGTCAGATATAAAGAAACAAAAAGTAGAAGCACCATGTTAAGAAAAAAAAAAAAAAAAAAAAAAAAGTTTGAGCTGACAAATACAGTTTGCTGATCTAACTACATCTCTGAAATGCAATATTGGTCTGATTCCATAAGACGGCACAAAAATACCCGCCTTACACACATTACCATTACCATAGCAAACAGATTTCACTTTACTGAAAAGCCAATCAGTGAAATATAAGCTGGAATATGTTGCTGTAGAATACTTCACACTGTTCATCGACATACAAAAATAATTCTCTTTTATTAAACACAAAAAAGAAGGTTGTTGGGTACACTCAGCTCTCTGGGGCTTATAAATCAATTTGTTCCAAGAACAGGTGTTATTTTTCCACAACCACCAATCAGATTCAAACTGTTAGGTGGCTGAGTAGAACATCTGGTTTTTAGTAACCACATTTCAATACATAGGGACCTATATGGCCAACATATTTACACATGATAGGAAAAAAAAAAAAAAAAGGGATGCCCAAGGACAAAATGCTCACCTTTCATTATGCCTGACAAAATGAAAGGAAATAAATATACCTGGAAAAGGTAAGCAAGACTAATAAAACGAATCATTCAATAAAAAAGGGTCCAAATTTTTTTTACATTTGGTAGCATACTCCTGTTTATCGAGTTAGAAACTAGTCTCAAATAGTTTTTCGGTCAGTGCAAAGTGTAAACACATCAGAATGGACAGAAGTATTCTATTCCATATTGAGGCTTAAGGGTAAACTAGGATTTCCAAACTACCAAAACAGTCTTTTTAAGGTGCTACTCTTGTTCCGTAAGTATCCAGAGTTAGTCTGAAAATAGTGCAGCAACACTAGTCCTTACTGGCAGTCAGGAGGCCACTGGACATTGAAATTAGGAGACCATAACATACAAAATAAACAAACAATATGAGCAAAGAAAGGCAATATCTACAGAAATACATCTTCTATCATCTAATGGCTAGCAATAGATGTACAATATATGTGTTGGATCTACTGGGCTAAAATGTTGCTAACCCCAAAAAGTTGATAATGTTAAAATATAAAAATGGATGTAAAGCCTACAGCTAGTGCTAAAAACAGGACAACTGAAATCTGTCTGGCCAGAAATAAAGCCTTTCATTTCAGTTTTGATATTTTCGTCAAATTGTACCCTTCCGCAAGTTACATACTGGTGGCAGAGCCATAACAGCATAACATTCAATGTTGTGTTGTAGTACAAATACAACTCAAAGGGTAGCAAGGTGCTATAAGTGCATAAATCAAACAAGACTTAACAGATATGTAAACCAAACTAACAACAGGTATTGGATTCTGAACATACAGATCCACTTAAAAAAATAAAATAAAAAACACAAAAAGGAAATCAAAGATTATTCCTGATGTGTTTGTTATTTATAAGGCCATATGTAATTATTTTCCTGCTATGCCACTTAAAACCTTTAGGAGTTCCCAGCATATATTAACAATTACTTTTTAATTGAATTAAGTCTTCATTAAATACCATTACATATATTCTTAAAAACACAGCTAGTATTAAATACCCTTATTTTCATCTTTATATTATATTTCTGTAATCCCTTGTCAGGGAGGACTCAGATGAAGAGCCAATCAAGTGCTACTGCTTTGTATAGTCCAATATTGGGAACTTGCTTACAGGAGGATAAAGACAAATGAGCAGAAAGTTATCCAGTGTGCTGTAGTTCCTTAAAGTGTTAGTTCACCAGCTACTAGGATTTTTTTCATGCAGGCTGCATATGGCCCACACGCAGGAGGGGGCAGGAACAACTAATTAAACAGAAGAGGAGTGGTGTGCAATATGCTGGGAATGCATGGGGATTTTTTTTATTTATTTTTATTTTTTTAAATTGCCATTAAAAGGTGAACTAACCCTTTAATTGTCTACCTTGGAGGCTGGACTTTGCAGTGGAGAAAAGTGAGATCATGGACCTGGCTATGGTGCTTAGATAAAAGAATGGTGGAGCTAGATGTTCTTTGGCAAAAGGTGAGAATTACTAACTCACCACACAAGTAATCTACTAGCTGTGACAGACAATATGCTTTTTTTATGCTGAAGAAACTAATGGATGTGATAACCTGACACTGCTTCGGACCTAGCGCCTTGCTACCTTTTGTACTAGCCTTTAATCAACACATTTTAATGTTTTAAACCACAATACCTACCATGTGGTCAGCATATTAATCTCAATGCAAAGACATATGCTTTCCTTTGTAGTAAAAAATAAACACGAAAAAAAAAAAAAATACAGTAGTGCCAAAGTATATGATGCAAAGAAAACCAAAAATAAAAAGTGCTTACAGAGTCCGTGTTTCACTAGTCCGCAGATTATAAAATCAAAGATAAAAACAATTTCAAGGGAACTGTATCTTGAGGGCACCTTGTCAAAAACCGAGTTGACCACCCATTGTAACTGAGCCTCGTTGCTTTCCTTTTTTGCATGGGTGAGGGCAGCTGCCTCACATCACCCCTGTCCCCGCTGTTAAACTTTATGCTCCCCTCTCACAATGTGCGATGAGAATTCGTACCGGTCCTGGCTGTGATAGCCACAAATATTGCACTCAAAAGGGTCTCTGAAGCCATGACAACCCATGTGTATAGTGAACATGACATGATCTAGGAAAAGCACCCGACAGTGTTCGCACTTGAATACCTTAACAGGCTCGCCATCCTCTCCCAGTACTCGCAGGGTTTCTTTGGCTGTGCCAGGTGCAGAGCGTGATGGATTTATCACTCCTGATTCAGGGAGTTTCTGGTCCTCTTTGGCATAGGCAGGACTTTGCCTGCTACTGGTGGCCTGAGAGCCCCTCTCCTCGTGGTTGCTTTCTGTGTCTGTTGCAGAGTCCTGGCATCCATTGGTAGGAGAAGCTCCTTGCTCAGTCCTTCCTCTATAATGACTTTGTGTTCCATCCTGTATGTCTTCATGGCCTTCTGCTGCTTCCCGATTTCCAGGCATCTCTGGCCTCCCTGACATAGGCTGGAGCTGGGTGTAAACTGAACTAATAACTGGGGTGATCTCTGAGATGCAGTTTGTGGGAGGTAAGCGCATAGGACCTCCAACAAAAGCTAAAGCATTCCCGTAAGTGGGGTCAAGAGGATGATGTGGGACCATTTCCATATCCTTCTCAAAACTGGAGTTCATTTCATAAGGAAGATCAGCCAGGCTAAGCCGCATTGGTTTCTCCCCTAAAACAGATGGCAAAACTTTAAGTAAAATGTACCCAGCAGTGCTATACATATCCTTATAGTCCCTTGACGGGGACTTGTATTGCTAAAGGTACAACCAATCCACAAAACAGACCAAATAGCCTTTTTTCAAATGTATTGCAAAGCAAAAATATTGGTGCCAATAACAACTGGGCCTGACTGGTATAAATGGAAAAGAAAAGGTGCACTTAAACTAGATAAAAACCTGCAGTATGTGTTCACTTGTTTAAAGATTTGTATGCCGTTTACATGTTGTTCAACTGGAAACTATGGTATACTAACTTCAATCAAAACAAATAATTGCTTCATAAGTTTTTTTTCTTTGTAAAGAATGAGGAAAAAGTAAAAATTGAAAATTCAGTACACATTCAAGATAATGAAAAAGAAGTGAATTTACCTAAGAAATTTATTAAAAACCCTTCAAATAATGGCATACCCATGGAACAGAGAACAAGTGTTCATTCTGGTATGCTGGTCTAATGTATAATAAATGCCACTAATGGCATCACTGAGTCAGACACGATCAACATCACAAGCACCATCCACCTCCAGCACACAGGAGTATGTGCTCTTACCCATAAATTTCTGAGGTGTGGAACGCTTGCGCTTTGTAAGGCCGCTTGCCAGCCGGTCCATAAAAGACGGCGGGTCAGAGGGATGCATGAGGGCATCTGGTTCCAGATCCAGGTCTCGTGTCTCCTCACCTGAAGCAGAGAAGAGATTGGGCCAAATATTGGTGCTATGTGATAGGTTGTGTCTAAACCCAGCTTTATTTATTAGATAGTTTCTGTAAACTCAATCTAACATTTGTAAAACAGTGCTCAAAATTTAGCACATTTAGGCTGGGTTTACACTATTGCGAATTGGATGCGGTTTCTCTGCATCTAATTCGCATGTCAGGAGATTGTGACCGGCTCTCTATGGAGCTGGTTCACACATCTCCAGAGTGAATTGCACAGGAGTCCTTTGCGTCTTGCGGTCCATTTCAGGTCTTGATTCAGCCAAAAATTTGGACTGAAATCGGACATGATGATACAGAGAACAGGGACGCACCAAACTCCTACTGTGAGCCGCTCCGTGCTTCAGTGTGAACCCAGCCTTAGACTCGCTGCAAATAAAAAATGCACTACCTACAGCAACCAGTCATTTTTTTTTTACCAGTGTTTTGACTGCTCTAAAGGTGCAACCCTTTTCAAAAACAGCTACCAGATGTAGAGACCAGGGTTTCTTAATTTTATTGAAATACTTAAAACGCTTTATAAAATGTGTTTGCATGCACATGCATTCCTTTGCATGTGTAAATGTATACATTTTCCAAATAATCCCTTGTATTTAAAGGCCAGGTTCACCTTAAAAAAAATAAATGCACATTTTGTTGCAGGTAAAAAATAAAAAAATAAAAAATGTGCATTTGTTTAATTTTTTTTGTCCTTGGGAGCCTGCAGAGCATTACATCCACAATCAGCAGATCGCAGGTGCAATGCAAGGCTCCTGCACAGTCTTAGGATAGCTGCCTGCCCGCTCCTCCAAAACAGGCTGGCAGTTACTTCACAGCAGGAAGATCAATGAACTACGAGAGCGCTCCCCAGCGCCCTCATAGTTCATTTAGAACTACAAGCCATCCGTCAGCAGTAGTCCATTAATTCACAGGACACTGTGAATGATGCAGCCGGGCGGGCAGAATTGTGACAGTGGGTGTGGGGAGAAAAAACCCTGCCCGTTGTCACAGATGAGGGGCAAATCGTGCAGATGCCGTTACATGTTCCAAAGGTGCACCTATCCTTTAGAAATATATCAAAAAGACATTCTAACTTGGTTTTAAATATTCATTTTCTACAACAATAGCCGATAAGGTTTTGAGTCAACAGGCAGGTGTAGGTTTCTTAACCCTACGTACAGCACATTACATGGGAACTTTATTCGTTTGAAACTTGTGAAAGGCATTATACAATCACATATTCTTACCTGACGTTGGTGACGTATTTCTACTATTTGTGGAACAAATAAAAAAACAAAAAAATAAAAATACTAAAGAATAAAGGATTTTTACATGTGATTATAGTCGCTAGCAATAATCACTGTGTTCTCCCAGCAACCTCTCCTTGTGCCCCCCCGCCCGAGAACACAATAGCTCTGTTAATGAGATTTTCTCTTTCTTGCAACCAGGGGTTGCAGGAAAGAAAAATCGCATTATCTATGGTCTGCCTTAGTCCACAGCTCTCAAATATTTTTCTATGGTAGGCATGTCAATCTGGTGTGTTTACATGTCTCACTTCCTCTTCCTACATTTCTATGAAAGAACTGGCAATGTCCACAATGGTAAGGCACCAAATCACAGTTGAGTATAGACTACAGCCATCTATATCCAACACCAGCCACTGTTTCACCACCTGCTGCCTGAAAATGAAACATTATATAGCTGGTCATGCATTATGTTCTATAGCCATAGCGCTTTTAGCAATAACCAGACTGTTTGTGGGTTAACATATATGATCACAAGAGCTTGTGTGTTACAACAGCACTTAACATCAGCCCCTACTTTTAGTATGGTTCCTAATCCCTGCATATTCAAATCAATAAAATAGTGATCATCAAGAGAATTACTCCATTTGCCATTTTAACTCACATTTCCACTGAGTTTACCAAGAACTAGCTGATGGTCTGTTACATCCAAAGTAAAAATAAATAAAAAAAATAAAAAAATAAAAAACACACATCGCCATCTCCTGATTGGCTGCTGCTGCTGTCAAAGTCAACTTGACAATGGCGGAGATAAGCAGAAGTTCCATTTTTGGGTGGAACTCCACTTCAAGGAAATAATAGTCTAGAACTGTAACATCGCTTGTACGACTGTATCCTCTATGCCTACTTCAATGTCTGAACAAGTATACCTTTTGGCCTTGATAAAAGGGCCACACACAAATAAATATAAGCAGAAAAGTTCTAAAATAACCTTCTTCTGGTGATTGGTTCTGTATAGGCACTTTAAAAATGTAACTTTGCAAACATTTGTAACTGTTCGGAAGTTAAAAATACCATCAAACACAACAACCACTATAGAAGGATTCACAGGCGCTTCAGTCCGTCCCCATCTACAGAGGGTTCTATTCACCTGTATGTGAAGAGAGGTGTTGGCCTTCATTGCTGAGACTCTGCAAGTAGTTATGACAGCGCTCCTTGTGTTCCTCCAGTGTGTTCTGCTGTTTATAGCTGCGACCGCAGTAGTTGCACTTGTAAGGCTTGCCGACTGTGGGGGAGGAGACTGGAAAAAATGAAAAACAGGGCCTGCCCATAGATATGTATCCTAAAGACTTCACAGAGATACGGGGATCACAATACACCCGAAAAATAGAACTCGGTCATTAATTCTGTGCCTAATTGGATCAAAACATGAAAGCTTATTATTCTGTGATGCAATCTTTATGAAAAACCCAGACAAAATGAGGCAAATGGCAAACTTTGACTAATTGCTTATGTTGTAACTTTCACTTACCTGCGTTGCCATTTCTAGCTGATGAAAATATATTGCTTTTTTTTTTTACACCAAAAAGAATGTAGTACATGAATTTACAATATATTGTTAGGCTTGGCAGTAATCTGGGTAGTGTGCAGAACAAGAATGGCTCCACAAACCAGAATCTACCTAAAACTTTCAGTTAGACTTGGCCTTTGTAAACTGATTAGCTTAGTCTGTATTAAAGTGGTTCTAAAGGCTCAAGGTTTTTACCTTAAAGTGGTTCTATAGGCAGAAAGTTTTTTTTATCTTAATGCATTCTATGTATTAAGATAGAAAACCTTCTGTGTGCAGCAGCCCCCCCCCCCCCTCATACTTACCTGAGCCCCATCTCGATTCAGCAATGTTGCACGAGAGTCTTGGCTGTCTGGGACTCTCCCTCCACATTCGCTGAGACAGTAGTGGGCTTCAATGGCTCCCACTGTTGTCAAAGTCCGTGAGCAAACGATAGAGAGAGGGGGTGGGTGTGAGCCATGGCTCCATGTCTGAATGGACACAGAGCAGCAGCTCGTCTTGGGTGCTCCCAAAGCAAGCTGCTTGCTGTGGGGGTGGGGGAACTCGGCCGGAGGGAGGGGCCAGGAGCGCCGGTGAGGGACCCGAACAGAGGACGTTCTGGGCTGCAAAACCATTGCACAGAGCAGGTATGACATGTTTGTTATTTTTAAACACAAAAAACAAGACTTTAATATAATTTTATTGCATTTGATGAATTAGGGGAAAAAATTTATATTAAAACAGTTCTGGTTGCAGCTCCCCCTCTTATACTTATCGGAGCCCAATTTGGATCCAGCAATGTGCACGAGAGCAGCAGCTCCCCTGGGTCTTTCTCCTCATTGGCCAACATAGATGCAGAAGCCATTGGCTCCTGCTGTTGTCAATCACAGCCAGTAAGCCAAAGAGAAGGTGGGGCCGAGCCTCACGCTGTGTGGCAATGCACACACACAGCACAGCTTGGGAGTGAGCCTGCTTGAGTGCAGAAGCTTGCTATTGGGGGCACTTGGCAGGAGGGAGGAGCCAGAACCACAGGCAGGGGACCCAAAAAGAAGAGGATTGGGGCTGCCCTGTTCAAAACCACTATACAGAGCAGGAAAGTAGAACGTTAACTATATTTTTTTAATAATTCTTTCCTTTAGAATCACTTTAGCATGAGAGAAGGATAATTAATGCCTGATCTAGCATTTAATCATCTCAAAATGTGAAGAAAAATCTAAAACTGAAAAGCAGAGCGCTCACTGGCAAAATATTGGGCGAGTGGGTCTTTAAAATTGTGGTAGCGAAGATAGAGGTTAGTAAGAAGCTCTCCTGCTGTTGGTGAATGTTTTCAGAAATATACTTTGGCATTGGGTATTTTATCATTTACACATTCAAATACAGCAGCTGTGACGGACCATCTGCAAACTAGTAATACATTCCTGTGAATAAATGAAATTAACCTTTGAAATAAATTACTACAATATACATGCCTAAACCTTGATACAATTCATCATGCATACCTACAAAGAAAGAAGAACAAAATTTCTGTGTTGTTGGTCGTCTCCTGCCAGATTATGCTTACTATTTAAAGTGATTGTAAGGGTTCGTTTTATTTTTTAAATAACATACATATCATACTTACCTCCACTGTGCAGCTCATTTTGCACAGAGTGGCCCCAAACCTCATCTTCTGGGGTCCCTTGGTGGCTCTAGCGGCTCCTCCCCACATCAGATAACCCCCTAGGAGAAGCACTCTCCCTAGGGGGCTACCTTTTGGACACGCTCCAGAGCATTCGGCGGCTATGACTCGGCCCCGCCCCCCAAGTCAATGGATTTGATTGACAGCAGCGGGAGCCAATGGCTGCGCTGATATCAATCTATACATTCAAGAGCCGAGAACCCCGGGCAGAGAGACAGCGTGTCCCCGGAGGGGATAGGATGCATTAAGGTGAAAAAACACAAAGGTTTTACAACCCCTTTAAAGTTTTGTCATACACCCTTAACATATAACTTATAAATGCATAACACAATCTGAGGTTAGCAGGTATGTTTTCCAGATATTAAGCCATCACAGTGAAATAACAGTAAAACACCAACAAAACAACTATAAGAATAGAAAAATAAAAAAATATGAACATTCATGTCAGACACTCACCAGCGTGGGTGCGCAGGTGTCCCGTTAAAGCATCTCGCCGACGGCAAGCGTAGTTACAGAATGGGCACTTGAAAGGCTTCTCACCCGAGTGCAGCTTAATGTGCCTTAAGAGGTTCCCCTTCTGGGTGAATGAGGCACCACACTGGTTACAGTGGAAAGGCCGCTCACCTGAAACAGCATCAAACATAAAGTCCTCGCTGAGTGCTGCAACACAACAGCAAGCTGGTTAGAATCTCAGACTTATGCTATTTATAATGGAGATAAGCAACAAGTTCTTATTTCCTCTTATCAATCGGAAATCTTAGCCTACAAAATGAACCATAAATAGCATCCAACTACTTGGGAAATAATTATTTATTACAGAGCCATGGTAGTGCCTACCAACAGCTCTGCTTGTATTTTTATAGTAAATTAACTCCCTAAAGCTGCCATGTCAAACTCAAAACAGCAAGAATGAACTGAGTGGAATTATTCAAGGACCCTCTGTATGCCTACACTTGTGTAACTCTTACAAAACAATTACAGAACATGGATAATGAAAGCTGCATTAAACCCAAAATCAAAAATGTAATATTTTGCAGTGCACCAATCATTGGATGTGGTGGCTGCATTAGTTTTCTTAATTTTTCTCCCCCCAGGTGATCTGGTCAGTAAAACGCCTGTATTATAAATGCTCCCACTCTGGATAAAAGGAGCACAGCGAGCACATTTGGACAGCATCATTGTCAGTCTGAGGGGGGGGGGGGGGGTACTGTTAGATGTACTAGTAGATTGAAATAGACTAAAAAAATGTAAACTCCAGCTCACACTGCAGTTGCAGCAACAGTTTTGTTCATTTTGGGATTAAGGTTTTACACAAATAAAAAAAAAGCGGATCATTGGAAGCACCTCTGTCAGAGGTAAATGTTTTGTTTCATCCCTGTAACTAAGAGATCCCTGCAGAAGAGCTTGTTCTTTTGAAAAACAAGAGGCTTAATGGCCAGATCACCAGATGAAAAGTAATAAAGCCTAAAAAATAAAAAAAGAATGCAGCCATCACATATAGGAATTGGTAAGCTGCAATATAATACACGTTTGCTTTTGGGTTTAATAATGCTTTAATATTATAGTAACATATAGTGGATATAAAAAGTCTACACACCCCTGTTAAAATGTCAGATTACTGCGATGTAAAAAAAGGATGAGACCAAAATAAATAATTTCAGAACTTTTTCCACCTTTAGCCCTGGTTCACACTGCAGCGATTTGACATGTCAAATCGCATGGCAAATCGGCGGCTATTGCCAGCAATGGCACTGTCCGAATAGGTGCAAAGCCAACCTTGCGGCACCGCACCCATTCCCAAAAGTAGTTTCTGTACTACTTTTGGTGACTTCGGGTGCAATTTCAATAGACATCTGTGCAGGAACCCGCACAGATGTCTCTGAAATCGCCCCTGAAGTCGAGACGGACATGCGGGAATGAAATTGTGCGAGTTCAGCTGAACTTGCACGATTTCATTCCCGCTGTCAGTGTGAACCAGGGCTTAATGTGACCTATAAACTGTACAACTCAGTTGAAAAACAAACTGGGCGGGGGGGAGTAAAAATAAAATAACGTGGTTGCATAAGTGTGCACACCCTCATAACTGGGGATGTAGCTGCGTTAAGAATGAGGCAATCACATTTAAACTCATTTAATCACTTCAGCTCTGGAAGCATTTACCTCCTTAATGACCAGGCCATTTTTGTCTCTGCGGGGAACAATCGCGGGCGGCCATCGAGTCCAAAAGCTGGTGCAAGAATTTTTTTTTGCGCAGCTGAGCCACCTTGCCGCAGTACATCTGCGGGGGGTGGTCGGAAAGTGGTTAAAAGGGTCTATGATTAACCCCAAATAAAAGTTCAGCTGTTCCAGTAGGTCTTTCCTGACATTTTCTTAGTTGCATCCTACAGCAAAAGTCATGGTCTGCAGAGAGCTTCCAAAGCATCAGGGAGATCTCATTGTTAAAAGTTATCAGTCAGGAGGAGGGTACAAAAGAATTTCCAAGGCATTAGATATACCATGGAACACAGTGAAGACAGACATCATCATCATCATCATCATCATCATCATGTGGAGAAAATATGGCACACCAGTGATATTATCAAGAACTGGACGTCCCTCCAAAATTTATGAAAAGACAAAACAAAAAACTGGTCAGGGAGGCCGACAAGAGGCCTACAGCAAAATTAAAGGAGCTACAGGAATATCTGGCAAGCACTGGCTGTGTGGTACATGTGACAACAATCTCCCATAATCTTCATATGTCTGGGCTTTTGGGTAGAAGGGGCAAGATGGAAGCCTTTAATTACGCAGAAAAACATCCAAGCCCAGCTAATCTTTGCAAAAACACATCTGAAGTCTCCCAAAAGCATATGGGAAAATGTGTTCTGGTCTGATGAAACTAAGGTTAAACTTTTTGGCCATAATTCCAAAAGATATGTTTGGCGCAAAAACTCTGCACATCACCAAAATAACACCATACCCACAGTGAAGCATGGTGGTGGCAGCATCATGCTTTGGGGCTGTTTTTCTTCAGCTGGAAGAGGGGCCTTAGTCAAGGTAAAGGGGAGTTATGAACAGTTCCAAACACCAGTCAATATTGGCACAAAACCTTTAGGCTTCTGCTAGAAAGCTGAACAAATCAAATCAACAAAAGGAATGGCTTCACCAAAAGAAGATTAAAGTTTTGGAATGGGCCAGCCAGAGCCCAGACCTGAATCCGATTGAAAATCTGTGGGGTGATCTGAAGAGGGCTGGCTACAGGAGATGCCCTCGCAATCTGACAGATTTGGAGTGTTTTTTCAAAGAACAGTGGGCAAATGTTGCCAAGTCAAGTCAAGATGTGCCATGCTGATAGACCGAGTGCTGGAATAAAATCAAGAGGTGCTTCAACAAAGTATTAGTTTAGTCCCTCCACCTAAAAGATTTCATTTTTTTGTTCAACTGAGTTCTACAGTTTATAGGTCACAATAAAAGTGCTAAAAGTTGTGAAATTATTTATCTTTGTCTCATTTTTTTACATCACAGAAACCTGACATTTTAACAGGGATGCGTAGACTTTAATGTCCACTGTACATAACCTTATTACAATTTATCCTAGGGAAAGTGGCTATACAAATTTCCTGATGTTAGTTATGTAAAGCAGTATATATTTTTTTATCAACTGAAGGCTTGGGTCTCATTACATTTAAATTCCCAAACTATCCGATGGGCTGTACACAGCCTAAAAAAAATAAATAAATAAAATAAAAAGGGGGGGGGGGGGAGAACCCCAGTTTGACGTGCCTGCCCTAATTGTTTAGCAAAAGGTTAACTGTAAATGTCGCTTTGCTACATAAAATGGCTTTTTAGATTACATGCTAAAAATTAAAAATTTACATATTCTATCTACAGATGCAAATTTCTAAGTTCTATGACATTTGCAGACCCAAGGCAGAATTAAGCCCTCCCTATATTCTTTACAGCCATCTTAGTCTGCGTTTGATCTGCTGTTGCTGTGGTGCTGCAAATGTCATCAGTTAGGGCACCAGCAATTTGATGGCTTGGCAGTTCAATTAAGAGCATAGGCAAATGTGACAGTTATCATTCACGGCATGCCTTGAATTAAATTATTTTGGGAAACGGTTAGATTGATGGGTTTAGTTACGCTTTAAGGCGTCGTCCCAAAGAAATGCTGCAGTGAAGGATAATTTCAAGTGTATGTGTAGCAAAAACATTTTTTTTTTTTTTTTAAATATAGTGTAGGAAAGGAATAGAATCTGTCAGTTTTTTTTTTTTTTTTTGGAATTTACCCAGACAAAAAATACAGTTTTTACCAAAAGGGTCTATTTACTAAAGCTTGAGTGCGCAGAATCAGGCTCACTTCTGCATATAAACCAACCGGCTTCCAGGTTTTATTGCCAAAGCTTAATTGAACGAGCGGACATTGGGAGCCGATTGGTTTCTATGCAGAAATGAGCAGGATTTTGCACTTTCCAGCTTTAGTAAATAACCCCCCAAGTGAGGGTAATTACTCCAATGAACACACCTTTTTTTGGTGACAATTGAGGAATTTCCCTCAGTGGGTGGAGATTTACCCTCACTTCCTATTGGGTCTTCAGGACAGGAAATAAAAAAGGGAAATCTCTCTAACAGGACACAGGCATCAAAAATAACCTCAAACACGTTTAAACCCTTACCAAAAAAAAAAAAATCTATACATTCACTTTAAATGATGTAGATAGATGTAGAACATATTATATGACTGATATGACCACTAATTGATGTACATTATATGTACATGATGTGACCTTTATATTTTTACAGATACATTTATTTTGAATCGATTATAGATATAATACTATTTTTTTAGGATAATGTTCCTTGCCAGAGTTAGCAGCAGGGACTCCGCAAAAAATCCCGCTAAAACTCTGTGTTGACCATTGGACAAGGATCAGTATTACATGTTACGGCAAATTATATAGTTCAAATAGACTAGTGTTTAATGATAACTGATCTAAGAATGATGAAATGTACACAGGAGCTCATAGTGAGCTTTATAAAGTAGTTTAAGCACTACTTTCAAAACGCACTGCACCAATGTGTATGGTACTGCGGTACCAGGGGTTTGGTGCCCGCAAATGCACTGCGTTCATGATCTGCATTTGGGGTTACCAATACATTGGCACCCACATGCAGATTGCAATTGCAGTACGTTCACCTGTGGTGAGGGAATTGCTCCGGGAATGAGATTTTCCCACAGCGCCATTCTGGTGTAAACCGGACATTAGTTAACTTTTTTTTTTTTTGCTGACTAGCTGGTAAGCGTGCTGGGAACTACATTTTGTTTTTTTACTTTATTAATCTTAGCTTGCTTACAAATTTAAAAATCTACTAAATTAACAATTACTGGTAAAAATTTAGCTCATTTCGGACATACCATTGTGAAACTGGCATAGATTATCTACAGAAGGTAGAAGGAAAGCATCAAGCTGCTGTACCTCTGTGTTTTTTGACTTACCTGTATGACTCCTCTTGTGCACCATCAGTACATTAGGACCAATGCAGACCATGCCGCATATGTCACACTTCAGTTTGCCATTGGGGAGGCGAATGCCTCCTGGCGAATGAGGGTCTTGTCCTGGACCATCGCAATACCCCAACGGCTCGACCAGCGAGTCATCGGGCATAACACCGTCTTCCTTCTCACTTAAGCGGTCTTCGTGATTTAGAAGACGACCAGATTCTTCATCACTATACATTTCCACTTTAATGGAATTTGCTGGAGGGTAAATCAGTCAAAATATCACTAAATAATAATGGAGACAGCAAACAAAACCTATTTTGAAACATGCAAACTTTTCAAAATGCAATAATTCTTTGTCTTTAAATAGTATATGTACAGTACAACCAATAAATCCTGGTGCTCATACAGAAATGCTGAGCGTCTGAAGATTATAGAAATGTGTGCAGCAACTTAAGTGAAAGGAGAAAAAAAAAATTAAACAAATCTGCAGTTTTCCTTTTTGCTCTGTAGTTTTGCAAACTTGGAGATGCTGGTGGAAAGAAAACAACAAGGGCCTTTTGATGCCTTTCTTTAACCATATCTTAACAATTTAGGCCAGGGCTTGACAAATTTGCTTGCTAGGAGCCAGCTAAAAAAATTAGGAGCCATGTTTTTTTTTTTAAACGACCGACAAAACGCCCTCCCCGATCCGGACCTGTCCCTGGCCTGACATGGAGACAAGTGAGGGGGAAGATGGCCCCCACCTGTCTTCAAGTTATTGCAGGGCGGAAGCGACGTCAAATCGTCACTTCCGCCCATAGCTCTTAAAAGGGACTTTTTTTTTTTTTTTTTTTAAATATGAGATCTGAGGTCTTTTTGACCCCAGATCTCATATTTAAGGAGGACCTGTCATGCTTTTTTCTATTACAACGGATTTTTACATTCCTTGTAATAGGAATAAAAGTGACACCATTTTTTTTATTTTTTATTTTTAAAAAGAACAGTGAAAAAATAAAAAAATTAAAATAAATAAGAAAAAAAATTAAAATTATTTTAAAAGCGCCCCATCCCGCAGAGCTCGCGTGCAGAAGCGAATGCATACGCGAGTAGCGCCTGCATATGAAAACAGTGTTCAAACCACACACGTGAGGTATCGCCACAATTGGTAGACCAAAAGCAATAATTCTAGCCCTAGACCTCCTCTGTAACTCACAACATGCAACCGGTAGAATTTTTTAAAACGTTGCCTATGGAGATTTTAAAGGGTAAAAGTTTGTTGCCATTCCACAAGCGGACGCAATTTTGAAGCGTGACATCAATTTACTCGGCGTAACATTATCCTTCACAATATAAAAAAAAAAAATTGGGCTAACTTTATTGTTGTCGGTCTTATTTTTTTTTATTTAAAAAAAACTTTTTCCCCAAAAAAGTGCGCTTGTAAGACTGCTGCGCAAATACGGTGTAACAGAAAGTATTGCAACGACCGCCATTTTATTCTCTAGGGTGTTAGAATAAAAAATATATATAATGTTTGGGGGTTCTAAGTAAAGAGAAGGAGATGGGAAGGAAAACAGGCAGGGGAAGCTCCATTAGCGTTGGTGGTTGTCTTGTCATACCAACGGCCACCACAAGAGGGTGCCATATTCAAGAAGGAACCATTGGACTGCAGAAGGCTGCAAAGCTGCGTCCTCAGATACCGGCGCGGCCGAAACGCGATCGCGCCGTGGGGGTGGGGGACGGTGTCGCACGGAGACTGGATAACCCAGCTGTGCCGCCCCTGGCGCCAGGTCACTAATTCTAGTCGCAAATGCGACCTTGCACCCGGGGTTTGTCGAGCCCTGATTTAGGTCCCATGATCCTAAATCTCTATTATTTTTTTTTCCTAATTTTTCATTGAGGTTCAACTTCTCACATAACATAGCTTCATTGTAAGACATTCACTGAACAAGCTCATGTAAAAATGACAGGAAGAGCCATTTATAAGTTACATAGATGGTGGAGAAGACTAATAGATGTCTCGTACAGATTATCCAATTCCAGTCTCTATGATGCAATACCAATAAGAATGATACAAAAATGAGAAAATCAAAATTACGTGTTTAATGGCTTTGAAGTTTAACGCTATCAGGAATAATCCTGTGTGTCACTACCTGTCACACTCATCAAAACCAAACGGTTGAAGACCTAAACAAAGAAAACTCACACGCTGCGCACGTAAGGCACAGAGCGAGCCAGAGCATGTGTCTCGGTACCAAACAGTAGCTCCTCCGCAATAGCCTGCCGATTTCTAGATTAAGACTTACCTGTAGGTCCAAGAAATATCTCCTTAACCTACACGGTTAAGGAGATATTTTACAAAAATAGGGCGCTGCATAGTAGTCCATTATGTTTTACCTTTGCAGGGAAACAAAGAGGAAGTAAATCCCATCAGGGTTTACTTCCTCTTTAAAGCTACAGCAGGAGGAGCAATATTTCTAATACTGAATTACAGCAAAGTACAGCGTGTATAATATATAGTTATGGGATGTGTCTACAGTTCAGTAATGATTACATAAAGCAAGTAAGGGCAATATGTTCATCTCCTGTTGTGGCTGGAGAGGGAGAGCACAAACGTGCTTTACATTTATAAGGGGCTGTAACATATTTATCCTGCTGTGTGTTACTGAGTAGTGGGGCTGGCTGCAGAATGAGGGGTGCGATTTATGTTGAAGTATGCTTGTTCACATTTACAGGCCTAGTGTACCCTCCCACATTCATTGCAATTTGGAAAGAATGAAGGGAAATGTAGTTTGATGATAGTGTAAAGAGGGGGGAGAGGATATGATGTAATCACTGTTCTAACAGCTCCTCCTTGGCAGAATACAGGCTGCATTTTTTGAACTACAGAGAGGACTTCCTAAAAATTCAATTCGACTTTTCTCTTCAATGGCAAGGAATCTCACAAACGTAGTAAATGTTTAGTGTTTTGTGTGGGGGGTGTACTAATGTTTTTTTTTTTGCAGATCCCAGAGTTCTGCTTTAAGCAGCAGAAAGAGAGGTCAGGGGGATGAGAACAGTAGGTGGGGGAGAGGCAGGGGCAGGGATAGGAAGGTCGATCTCCAGGGAAGACCAATCCTACCTAAATCTCTTTAAACACCCCTCCCTCACCAAAAAAACAACCATTTATTTGACATGTTTTCTTCATGGAGAGAATACATTAGCCCCATGTGACCCTAGTGATTCTTTTGCTGGTGGCAAGTCGCCAGCATCAGGATCATTAACAAAGCAGATGTTCCTATGGCATTAGTCCCTTGCTGGCTGAACTAGCATAGTTCCACTACTGCTGACATTTAGGTTGATGAAAGTAGTTGGCCAGGTAAGGTCGGAGCAGTTTTACAAAACTGTGCTCATATTAGGAAGTTTTACCTTAGAGAGTATGTAAACCCGTACAATATCTTATTTCCTCCCTATTGGTCTGGTAAATATATGCAATTGAAAGCGTTTTGTTATGTCTGTTCCATAAGTGCAAAAACATTTCTTGCCACAAATCCAGCGCATGTTATGAAGATTAGGAGAAGGTGAAGTGGTCTGTAATCCAAAAACATTCAGTCCTAGGGAAATGTTAGAGTGCATTTCTTGCAGAATCACTAGGTGAATAAATGACCCTGGTCTGTGTCTCTCTGGCCATTCCTCCCCCAATTTCATGTGTTCCTTATCCATCTCTAATTGGCGAGTGGAAGATTTCCTCATTTGATCATCTCTGTATAAATGGAGTTTTGCCCATGGAGGAAGTCAGAATTATTTTTCTGCAGGAGTAATTAGCAGTTGAACACAGCAGTTTAAAGAAAGCAGCAAGAAAAGATCACAAAGAACTCTGCTTCACTCTGGATTGACCACAAACCACCACTTTGAAAGGCATCCTGCAAGTCTGAATCTTATCCCCACTACCCTGTCTTCTCTTACTACTATACTCTGCTTTCAAATTATCACTTCCCCCCTCACTTCCCCCCTCCCCTCTTCTCCACCCCAAAACTTGTGCTCACCTCCTGCTAACACTTAACCCACCTGCTGACCCACACACAAAGACAGGGAAGCACGTGCACTCATACACCTCCCACTCCCATCATACTTATTTCACCCTCCTTCTGCTAACCTCTGGTGATATCTCCACTAATCCGGTCCTCCAGTATATCACCCCCACACCTGGCACCCTCCCTCCTCCAGCATCAGCGGCAATCTTCTCAATCTTATATCGATCCCCCAGCTCCCAAAAACCACCTTCCCCTTCTCATGTGCCCTCTGGAAGGCCCGCTTTGTCTGCAATAAGCTTACTTCTGTCCATGATCTTTTTTTTCTTCCACTCCCTTAACCTATTTGCAATCATGGAAACATGGCTTCAAGAGTCAGATTCTGCCTCGTATGCAGCCCTCTCCCATGGAGGCCTCCACTGGACTCATCAGACCTAAAAGGAGGTGGAGTAGGTTTGCTTCTATCCCCACCGAGCGCCTTTCAAGTCCTGTCTACCTCTCCTCTTCTTTTGAGACACAGTGGGGGTTATTTAAGAAAGGCAAATTCACTTTGCACAACAAGTGCACTGCACATATCAGGAAATACAGTGCAACACACATACAGCTCAGTACACCACCCATACATGTCAGAAGTGCCTGAGAACTTGTAAATGTGTGAGGAGCAATGCCTCATGGAACACGTAGTCCTGGGCAGGAAGTGAGTGGGTCTAAAAAGCAGAAGATTTTTTTAACTTCCTATAGGGGCACGTTATACTATCATTTTCAGCTTGCTATTGGAACACTCTGAAGGAAGGAGGAGGAGCCAGAAGCATCGGTGGGGGGACCCCAGAAGAGAAGAATCAGGGCTGCTCTGTGCAAAACCATTACACCCAGCAGGTATAAACATGTTTGTTGTTTTAAAAAATAAATAAAAAAATTACTTTTAAAGACTGTGCAGGGAAGATCAGCATCTGAACCCAGAGAAGGTGGAGGCTGATAGACTGGAGGTAATAGAAGGCATTACAATTACATTTAAAGTAAACTTTTACATGGAGGCAAGCCACATAATGTGGGAGCAGGGCACATTATGTGCATCCCAGTGTGAAAGGGGTCTAAGTAAAAAATGTGATCTCTGAGTCTGATGATATTTACCCACAGAAACTTTCGCCACTTTATTCCTTCTCTTTTCTACTCTGCAACTGACCACCTCCATGACAAAATCTCACCCGTGTCTTGCCCTGACCTGGCCACCTCTATCGACAACAGTTCACGTTCATCCTCACTGGACTCTTGTGCCTCCCACTACACAAAATGTCAGGCCCCGTTTATTACAACCTTGGCAGACTGACAACACCAGAAAACTTAAGAGACATAGCGGAGCACTGGAGCGAGTGTGACGTAAAACCAACTCCCAGCATGCATTCACCCAATATAAATCTGCCTTCTTAAAATACAATTCCTCCCTCCATGCTGCCAAACAAACCTACTTTGCCAACCTCATTAATACTCTGTCCTCCAGTCCTCATCGTCTCTTCTTTCTCCACACAGTAACTCGCTCACTGCTCATGAGATTGCCAACCACTTCAAAAACAAGATTAATGCAATTAGTGGGGACATCTCTACTGCACAGACAACTAACCCACTTAACATACCCTGTACTAATCCACTCTCAACACCCTCTTGACCTTGCTACTACCGAAGAGGTCTCTAAAATTTTCTCAGAAGCCCGTCTTACCACCTGTCCCCTGGATCCCGTTCCCTCACATCTACTACAGTCACGTTCTTCTATCTTATGCTCTCTCACTCACATCTTCAATCTCTCCCTCTCTACTGGCACCTTCCCCTCCCCTCTAAAATATGCCCTGATCACACCCATACTTAAAAAGCCCTCACTGGATCCCACCAGCCTGAACAACTTAAGACCCATCTCCTTGTTCCAGTTTGCATCAAAACTTTTAGATGCTTAGTCTACAACCATCTTAGCTCCTACCTCACTGACAACAACCTTCTTGACCCTACAGTCTGGCTTCGGCTTGCTACACTCCACTGAAACTGCCCTACTGAAACTCACTAATGACCTACTAACACCAATGGCCACTACTTCATACTACTCGACCTCTCTGCAGCATTTGATACTGTTGACCATTCCCTCCTCCTCAAAAAACTCCACTCTCTTGGCCTTCAAGACTCTGCTCTCTCATTCTACCTATCACAGTGCTCCTTCAGTGTGACCTACAACTCGGTTTCCTCCTCTCCACTTCCTCTTTCTGTAGGGGTACCTCAAGGTTCTGTCCTTGGACCCCTTCTCTTCTCCATTTACACCTCCTCCCTTGGTCTGTTAATAAACTCCCATGGCTTACAGTACCATTTCTATGCTGACGACACACAAATCTCACCCTCTCACTTACTAACTGACATATCAACGTGGATAAAAATAACTTCCTCAAACTCAATCTTTCTAAAACTGAGATAATACAATTTTCCTCCAGCCCGTGCCCCTCCCCCGGACTTCTTCATCAAGATCAATAATGCAACCATCAGTCCCTCCCCTCATGCAAAAAGGTACTAGGTGCCATCCTAGACTCTGACCTTTCAGCCCCAAATCCAATCCCTGTCCAAATCGTCCAGACTTCACCTCTGAAACATCTCCAAAATACGCCCCTTTCTAACCGTTGAGACCACTAAGTAGCTTATTCACTCCTTCGTTATCTCTCGCCTTGAATATTGTAACTTCCTTCTCATTGGCCTACCTCTCTGCAAGCTATCCCCTCTTCAGTCTATCATGAATGCCGCTGCCAGACTCATCCACCTTACCAACCGCCAATCCTTCCACTGGCCTCCCATTGCCCAACGAATAAAATTCAACACTAACAATAACATAACATACAAAGCCATTCACAATTCTGCCCCGAGCTACATCACCAATCTTATCTCCAAATATCACCCAAACCGTCCTCTCCGCTCCTCCCAAGACCTTCTGCTCTCATCTCCAAGACTTCTCCAGAGCCTCTCCAATCCTCTGGAACTCACTACCCCATTCTGTCCACCCATCTTCTACTCTGTCCACTTTTAGGCGATCCCTGAAAAAAAACTCATCTCTTCAGGGAGGCCTATCCTGCCTCCAGCTAACAACTGAATCTTCTACTCCCCTCAACAGTTCATCCCGCACAGTCCCTACTTTTTGTTTCACCAGCCCCTCGCTTAGATTGTAAACTCGCAGGAGCAGGGCCTCTAACCCTCTTGTTTTGAATTTTACTGTTGGTGTTGTGTCTTCCTACATTGTAAAGCGCTGTGTAAACTGTTGGCGCTATATAAATCCTGAATAATATTATTATTACAGGGCCTCCACTCTGGATAAAGGGGCACATTTGGACAGCAGTATTGCAAGTATGTGGGGAGAGTATTAGATGTACTAGCAGAGTTAGATACACTAACAAATTGAAGCCAAACTCCAGCTAGCATTTTATAAACAGATATAGCAACAGTTTTTTTTCCCCATTTTATGATAAAGGTTTTACATAAATAAATAAAAGCTGATCATTGTAAGCAGCCCTGCCAGTGTTAAATGGTTTGTCTCATCCCTGTAACTGATACATTTTGCTGAAGAGCTTGTTCTTTTGAAAAAATAAATAAATAAATAAATAAATAAATAAATAAAAAAAAAAAAAAATTGGTTTACTGGCAGAATCACAAAATGAAAATAGAAGAAAAAAAGCCTAAAAAGAAAAATAAATGCAGCCATCATAGCTAAGAAATGGTGAGCTGCAATATAATAAAGATTTGCTTTTGAGCTGAAATACTGCTTTAGGCTGGGTTCACACTATTGTGAATTAGATGCAGATTTTACACATTCAATTTGCAAAAGCAGAAGGTTTTGACCGGCTCCCTGGAGCCGGTTCACATATCTTCGCTGTGGCTCCGCTGCGAATTTGCACAGGAGCCCTGTGCGTCTTTTGGTCCATTTCAGGGCCGAATTCAGCCGAAAATTTGTACTGAAATCGGACCTAAAACGGTGAACGGGGATGCACCGGACCGCTGCTGTGAGCCGCTTGCGAAGATAGTGTGAACCCAGCCTTAAGCATGAATAGTTTGAGGCTGGGTTCACACCATTGCGAAAAGTCGCAATAGCAGGAGATTTTGACCAGCTCTCTATGGAGCAGGTTCACATATCTCCGCTGCGGGTCAAGTGCAATTTGTGACTGTGCGTCTTTCGGTCTGTTTCAGGTCCAAATTCAGCCAAAAATTTGGGCCGAAATCTAACCTGAAACGATGAACCAGGACGCACCGGACCCCTGCTGTGGGCCGCATGTGGCTCTTATGCGAACCCAGCCTGAGACTTTCTGTGATGACTGCTGTGATATTTTGATGATGGCATTTCAGGTCATCAGTGCATAAGGGGCAATAGGGAGGATCTTTGAGTAGCAACAGTAGATGCATTCCAGCATCATGAGATTACAGACCAAAAAAGATGTAAGGTGGATTGCTGCATTACAGTAATAGCCGGATATAAAACTGAACTATTTGGCAGGTAGGCCGTGCTCCCAAAATGTATCACAAGGTTTCTGTTTTACTACTGACTGGAGTGCATCTTTGCTTGGTATATTTTCCTTGGCAATATATTGTAAATAAAAATAAATAAATAAAAAAAGGTGATGACTTCATATAATAAGCCAGGAGAAAGATGTCAACTATTGGAAGGATATCCTTCTATTTGAACTTGAGGCTGCCACTTTCAGCCTCAAGTTCAAAAGGACAAGCAGGATAAGGACTTTTAAACAGCATATTTAATTGTTTTGACACCTGGGTCCAAAGCTATAACAGCAATTTACCTGGTACAATAGTACACTTACCACTTAGTGAACGACTTGGGGATGAGTGTCGGCTGTTTGGTGTGCTCACATTGGGTCCAATCAATGCTTCCGAGAAATCCTTTTCCAGAGATGAATCTCCAGCTGCAGTTTTGAGGAAAATGTTGCATTAAGATGGGTAAATGGGAAAAATAGTTGCTGGCTTGAAAAGGTGCCTAAACTCCAGCAGAAAAATGGAATATATTGCAGTTTACCAGTCGATAGATTTAGTGGTTGCATTTGTTTTGCTTTTTTTCCCCCTGGATTTATTTTTTCCTCCTTTTCACCTTATGATCCTGCTAGTATTATAAAACCTGTCCGAGGGCAACAACGCTCCCCCACTATACTTCATCTATTAAGGAGCATCGTTGTCACCCTTGGACGGGATGTGTGTTAGGATTATGGAAGACTTCTCCCTCTCCTCAACATATGGGGGAGGTATTCTGTTATTCACTTAACAAATATAACAAACTGCATTTAAATTGTTACTAAACCCAAGACCATGCATTCACTATATCTGGTCTCTTGCAGTACACAGAACATGGAAATGTAATTATTTTAGTAAATATAAACTGCTAAATACCTTTTCCCACCAGCAGTATATAGCAGTCTTGTGACTTATATCAGTGTCTGGTTAAAGCTTGTAGGAGGAGTTGGCAATGTCCTAATTGGTGCCGTGCCGCATCGATTTCCAAAAGTAGTTTTTGTACTGCTTTTGGCAATTTCGGGGTTTGATTTCCATTGACATCTGTGCAGAAACCTGCAGATGTCTCTGAAATTGCCCCCGAAATTGGGACTAACATGTGGGAATGAAATTGTGCGAGTTTAGCTGTCAGTGTGAACCTAGGCTAAAAAAAAAAAAAAAAAAAAAAAAAAAAAAAAAAAAAAACTGTGAAAAACAAGGGTATTGAAAAATTGGCTTTGAATCTATGAGCCAGCTTGTGCATGGCGATACGCAACATGTTTATCGCAATCAACATTTTCATGCGTAGGCATCCCAATGCGTGCATTTACATTTGTACGTGTGTGTATGGGGGGGGGGGGGGGGGAATTTACAATTTAAAAACGTTATTTTTAAAAAGTCCCCTATGTGATGATTATTTGGTGACAGGTTCTCTTTAATGAGACTTGCAGGGTCTAAAAGACCATGCATGTCTTTCCTGTGCACCACTGAATGGAATGTGGATCGCCGGGAAACTGTCAACGGGGACCCAAAAGTGATGGCATACATATCGCTTCCGGGAACAAGATGGGGAGGAGAGCAAACTCCCTCTCCTCTACCCTGCGGCACCCGCTATGCCGGTCCCAGGCCTGCAGATGGGCAACCGGAGCCCGGGATATATGCGAGGGGAGCATGCAGGGCTAAATATAGGGGGAAAAAAAAAAAAAAAAAAAATACCTGCCTAGTGCCCGGAACTGCATGTCCCGGGCGTCTGGCGACATGAATTGTGCATCCCTGCAACAGTGAATGGACTGGCAAAAGCCCAGGCACCAGGACAACATTTCTAGTTGCCAGGCATCTGGGATTTGTCGAGCCCTGCTATAGAAGATGCTTTAAAAGCCTTTACATGGAATTAATTTAAGGTTAACAGTGAGTGTGGGTCAAAGACTTATTGCTCCCACTCAGGTGTGTGCAACGATATCCCATATGTGTACCGCAATATTTTTTTCTGTACAAGTGCACACCAGACACATGCGTTTGAAGGGCAACCAAACTGATAAGAGGCATGGAGGAGCTTAGCTATGAGGAAAGATTAGAGGAACTGAATTTATTCACTCCTGAGAAGAGGCGATTAGGGGGGATATGATCAACATGTACAAATATATAAAGGGGTCCGTATAGTGAACTTGGTGTTGAGTTATTCACTTTACAGTCAACAAAGAAGACAATGGGGCACTCTTTATGTCTAGAGGAAAAGAGATTTCATCTCCAAATACGGAAAGGTTTCTTCACAGTAAGAGCTGTGAAAATGTGGAATAGACTCCCTGCAGAGATGGTTCTGGCCAGCTCAGTAGATCAGGAAGGAATTTTTTCCCCTGCTTTAGCAAATTGGAGCATGCGTTTTTTTTTTTTTTTTTTGCCTTCCTCTGGATCAGCTGTAGGTATAGAATGGGTATATGGGATTGTATGATATTTTTTTTTATATTTGTGGTTGAACTGGATGGACTTGTGTCTTTTTTCAACCTAACTAACTATGTTTGTGTTCATATGCGCGTTTATGAGGGAGAGGGAGGAGGGAACTTTTTTAATTTATTTTTTATTCTTCTTATTTTTTACCTTCTACAATTAACTTTGTTGCCATCACAACAGGGTAGACAATCCTCTTATGTAATAAAGTCCAGTTTCAAAAAAAAAAAAAAAATAGGATTTTTATAACAGCTTACCTGTAAATGCCTTTTCTTGGAGTACATCATGGGACACAGAGCCCTAAGTAATTACTTAATGGGTTATGGGCCACCTTCAGGTGTTGACACTGGTAAACCCAATCAAGAAAGTTTACTCCCTATATAACCCCTCCTCCTTCAAGGAGCACATCAGTTTTTGTAGCAAAGCAATATACTTAAATCCCAAAAAAAGAGGGGAGGGACCACTGTGTCCCATGATGTACTCCAAGAAAAGGATTTTACAGGTAAGCTGTTATCGTACATCATGGGAGAGCCTTAAGTAATTACTTAATGGGACGTCCCATAGCAATGCTACTTGAGGGGGAGGGAGACACAACCCGCAGGGTACCCCCAGATTTGAGGATCTATACTGCTGCCTGCAGCGCACTGTGCCCAATGGCGATATCCTCATACCTCCTTACATCCACCTGATAACATTTTGTGAATGTATGCACTGAAGACCAAGTTGCGGCCTTGCAGATCTGAGCCATGGAGGCCTGGTGACGCACTGCCCAAGAAGCACTAACCGACCTGGTAGAGTGCGCCTAAACTTGAAACGGGGGAATCTTACCTCTTAAAATCATAAGTCTGAATTATCACTTGTCAAATCCACTTAGTAACAGTGGATTTCGACGGTGCCTGTCACTTCTTAGGACCCTCTGGCAGAATAAATAAGACATCAGTCTTATGAATCTGAGCAGTTGCCTTTAAATAGATTTTCACTGCTCACACCACATCAAGACAATGTAGTGACTTTTCTTCCCTGGAACATTGTTTTGGAAAAAAACGATGGCAGGACAATATCTTGGTTCAGGTGAAAACCTGAAACCACTTTTGGCAAAAAGCCTGGACGAGAAAGAGCAGCCAATTCAGAGACCCTCCTTGCTGAGGATATAGCAACCAAAAATACCAACTTCCTTGTCAAAAGGACTAAGGGAATATGTTGTATCGGTTCAAATGGCTGTTTTTGTAAACACAGACAAAACTAAGTTTAGGTCCCAAGGGTTCAAGAGAGGTTTGACGGGCAGATTAAGCCGAGTTACCCCTTGTATAAAACCCCGGACTAAAGAATGAGTAGCAAGTGGTCTTTGAAAAAAGACAGATAAAGCTGAGAAGGAGTTTCTATCCTCCTCCTAGAAGGATAGAAACTACTGACCTGATCATCTCCATGCGAAAGGAGCGGATCTTCAGGAACTGATTTAGATTTCTTAGATCTAGAATGGGTCTGACGTTTCAATTTGGTTTTGGTACCATGAAAAGATTTGAATAAAACCCCAGACCTTGCTCTTTTGTGGGGATCTGTATGATCACCCTTTGAGATATTAATCAGTCTAGTGCCTGAAACAGAGATGGTCTCTTCTCTGGATCTTTGGGAACGATTGACCTCAGGAAGCAAGACGGTGGAAAGTCCCGAAATTCCAGCTTGTACCCCAGCGTTACCGTAGAGATGACCCACCTGTCCTGAATTTCATCTTTCCAGACTTCTGAAAACTGCAGAAGTCTTCCCCCCCCACCTTGGTCAGGGTGGTTGCCTCTTCATGATGCTTTGCAGGTTTCCGACCCCAGAACTTCTTTTGAGCCTGGGCTTGACCCTGAGGTTTTCCTCTAGAGTCTGACGGCGAAGGCCTTCGCCACTGCCTAGAGGCGGAAAGCCCCTGGCACAGGGGAAAGAGCCAGTTTAAATGAAGGGTGTTTATACTTTCTTTTGACTGGCAAAAGAGTACCTTTTCCCACTAGAAATTGTTTGGATATATTTATCCAAAGTCTTCTCCAAATAATCGCTCCCCATGCAAGGGGAACCCAGTTAGGAGGTTTTTACATGGTGCTTCAGCTGACCAATTTTTTAACCACAGGATTCTACGCATATGCACAAGCATAAGCGTAAGGCCGGAGGCCTGGGGAATAGAATCTTTAATGTCATCTATGGCAAAGCATTGTGCTTTTGGTAGTTCAACCAAATCCCGAGCTTGTTGTGCAGGAAGCTCTCTAAGAGCCTGTTTAAATTGGTCCTTTAGGGATTGGCAGACGCCTATTGCAGCGACGGCAGGTGCGTTACTCAGCCTGCAAGGGAAAAGGCAGAATTTAGCAGGGATTCCAACTTTTTATCTGTTAGATCCTTAAGCATCGGTGCATTGTCTACAGGACAAGTTAGGCTATTATTCATATTGGAAATCGCAGCGTCAATTACTGGTACCATTTTTCCTCCAGAGGATAAAGAATTGAAAATCTCTTAGGAGGGAGAAAATGCTTATCCGGGTGATCCCATTCAGAAAAAATAAGCTGTTCTAGTAATGCATGTGCAGGAAACACATGCAAAGGATGAGAAGGTTTTAAAAAGGAACCCAAGGAAGAAGTCGAGCTTTCAGGAGACTCCGTTACAGGTAGCATGAAAGTAGAACGAACCATCTCCGTAAGAGTTTGTATCAGCAATTTCTCAGATTGAGCGGCTGAAAAAGGTTCATCTACCGTTTCCTCTGCAGAGGAATCATCGGTTTGCTTTTCCTCCTGATCAACTGAGGGTAACACCTCATCCTGTGCCCACTGTTCCCCTTGCAAAGGTTCTGAAGTGGGGGAAGGGGATCTAGCACGCTTCCTATCTATTTGAATGGAGTATGCGATTAAAGCTGCTAATCTTTCTTCTAGACCCTGCAGGGAGGAAAGGGCATCTTCAGTCACTTATACAGGGGCTGAGGTGTGAGAAGCAGCTGCACCATCAATTTGTTCCAATGGCTCACCCTGTCTTGCCATAACTGGTAATTCAGGCGAGGATGACAGCGTGAAAATGCGACTCGAGATCCTAGCGCCTGGGGGTGAAACCTTTAGTATCTTTTTGTGGTGTCTTTTTTGGCTGGCATAGTCCTAAGTACAAAAACAGAGGCACTATACAACTCTGCACTTAATTGCTGAAAATAGTCATGACTTTTAAAGCCACTATAAAGTTCAGCCTAGTGCTGGGAAAAGAGTGCCGTTCCTGTATTAGGAATGCCAGTTTTGCAACCTATATGTGTCCCACAGCTATTGTGTCCTTGTATTGCAGGCTGCTTGTCTCTTCCTCATCAGCCAAGGAGAGACTGTCACAGCTGTGGTATTTATCTGTTTTTAGCTTGCCGTGCGTCCGCGGCACCGCGTTTAGGCCTCGCCCCATCCAACATAAAACTCTGCCCCTTTTTCTATTTAAAATGTTCCCGTGCCTGTGCACAGAGTTTTTCGGATTCCAGACCCAACATGGGGGGGGGGGGTGCAGAGACTATCCAGCAGTAGGCACAGACATAGTAAAGAAACAGCCACAGTAAAATATTTAGCGGTAAATTACTTAAGGCTCTGTGTCCCATGATGTACGATAAAGAAACAGCTACTTTGCCGGCATGCTGGGATTGCTACATTTGCTTGTGCTAGCAATCAAACTGTCAAGCCATCAAATAGCTGGTGTCATAACTGATCACATGTGCAGCACCATGGCAGTTGCAAATCAAAACAGACTAAGATGGCAGCTTCCTTGGTTGAAAAGCATAAGAGGGTTTAGTTCCCCTTTAACCAGTTGCCTACTGGGCACTTTTACCCCTTTCCTGCCCAGGCCAATTTTCAGCATGGTTACACTTTGAATGACAATTGTGCTGCCATGCAACACTGTACCCAAACAAAAATGTATTTTTTTTTTTTTTTTTTTACACAAATAGAGCTTTTTGTGGTATTCAATCACCACTGGGGTTTTTAAATTTTTTGCTAAATAATTTTTTGTACACTTTAATGAATTAAAAAAGTGTGTGTGTGTCTTTACCTTTTCTGTGATCAGCAGCGGGCGTGGAACTAGCCAGCACGTTGTAGCCATCATTCCACTATAGCGTGGTCGGCAAGTGGTTAAGAAGACATCAGGGGTCTAATAGACCCCTAATGCTACCTCTGCACTCTCATGAAGCTAACTGAGCACAGAGAGCAGTGTAGAAGTGAACTGCCTGAATCACTTATACAAGAAAGCTAGCAAACTGGACTAAAAAGGTAAACAAGTTCCTGGTTGCTATAGCGGCCGTGAGCTTGTTTACATGTTGGCGGGCACGTTCATGCTACACATTGGTTTATATAGGCTCTCAACCCCTTTTGCTGCCCGCCAACATTCATTATTCATTTTGATTGACACCATAACACACTAAACCATTACACGCCTCAAAAGGTTTCTGCATTTTTTAATTCGCCTGAAATATGATAAAGTGTTAATATATCTCAAATTAAAAATGGAGGGGTGACCCAGTCCTACTTTATTATTAAAAATGTACTCAGACTAGGTTCACACTCTTGCAGCAGGGATTTGAGCCAACTTCGTGGCATTTTGGATTTAGGTTGCATATTATATGGGGCCAAAATTACACTGGAATCACACTAAAGTGCAACAGGACCCTTTTCGAAAACCATGCCGTACAGTGCTGCAATGATGTGAACCGGGCACCCTTGAAAACAATGGCATTACCATTGTCATGCGATTCTGTGCTACTCAAGTTGCTTCTGAAATTGCACTAATGTGAACCAGGTCTAAAAGAAAAACGTATTATGACATAACGAAACTGAAATACGTTTTTACATACCAGACATATAAGAGCGGCCATTGTAGTCCTCAATTTCCATATTAGACTGGGTTCTCTGAAATGTGATCAGGAAGAGTTTCAAGTCAAAATAAATCAAGTTTATTTTGTAATAGAGTTGGCAGAAAAAAAAGAATATAAATAGTAACCCAAAACAAGTATGCAGCCAGTGAATTCCAAAAAAACTTTTACAGACACTTTACAAATTAATAAAGCCACTGGATCAGCATAACAGCCTAGCAAATAGCATGCAAGAAATATTAGCAATGGCAGTCCATGTATTTCACTCCAGATGCTTGCACAATGTGGGACGTACTTCATTACAAGTAAGTGATGCGATTAAAGTTGTCAAAAAATACATTTATACTTCAGCTTTAAAAGTTTAAAGTGGACCTTCACCCTTCCCACCTACTTTCTATAATTCCAGTTCTTTGCCCCTCCGCTATTACAAATCTGAATTTTTTTATTTTTTAACCTTTTCAGGCGTTTCTCTTTAACATGTGATCAGGCAATGGCCATGCAAGTATTTACCGTATATACTCGAGTATAGGTTGACCCGAATATAAGCCAAGGCCCCTAATTTACCACAAAAAAAAACTGGGAAAACTTATTGACCCGTGTATAAGCCGAGGGTGAGAAACGCAGCAGTTACTGTAAGTGGAAGAGAGGGTCAACAATGCCCATCTGCAGCTGCATACCGTCCTGTGTACCTCCCCCGTGTACCTCCCCCGTGTCCATTGCAGCCTACCTGTGTCCTGTGCATGCATCCGTGTGCCCTTCTGCAGCTCTGTGCCCATCTGACGCTCTGTGTGCTGTTCTGCAGCTCTGTGCCTCGATCAGCGTGTCATAGCAAAACATACGGCGGCCATTCCAGTATTCAAAAGCCGTGCCTCCTCCTCGTCTGTGATAGGCGGAACACTCAATTTCCCAGCAGTCAGTGTTCCGCCTATCACGGACATCCGCTCATCCTCATACCACGGACGAAGATGAGCGGATGTCCGTGATAGGCGGAACACTGACTGCTGGGAAATTGAGTGTTCCCCTATCACAGACGAGGAGGAGCGGCTTTTGAACACTGAAATGGCCTCGGTCTGTCTGCATGACAGGCTGATCAGGTAGACAGACGGCGGCGACTCGAGTATAAGCCGAGAGATGAAAATCTCGGCTTACACGGTACATATACTGTATTTAAATCGGCGTCTGAAAATCGTGGGTGCGTGTTATATGCCGACATAGTGCTGCCTCGGAGGGGAAGGAGGGAACAAGCACCACCAGATTAGACAGAGCCAGGGTCTCCTGTGTACTCGGCTTAGCTCGGCTCGCAGTCACGCCCAGTCGCACCTCCTGGATGGCTCCTAGCATGTCACATGTCCCGGATTGTGAGCCAAGTGCCGAGCTGAGCCAAATACACAGTAGATCTGGCTCTGTCTACATCCGTGCTCGCTACATTAACAGGCACTGGTGAAGCTGCATATGGGCACTGATCAGGCTGTATTAATGGGCACTGACCCTTATTTTGCTTCAAAGTCCGTTATTTAAAATGTAATATTCCTCTTAAAATTAGGGTGCGTGTGGGTATAGGATATAAAAATAATTGGATTCAGTACTGGCAATTGTATAAATATATTTCCTGTATAGCAAAAGAAGACACAATAAATAGACCTTTATTAGCTCTAGAGGAAATATTAATAGAAGAACAGAAACCGACCCATAACCTGTCCACCGTATATAAATATCTAACGAAAAACAATAAGGTAAAAGAGATGACATACATAAAAAGGTGGGAAGAAGAATTAGAAATAGACATTCCTAAAGAAAAATGGAAGGAAGCCTTTAAAATTATCCATAAATTATCCAAGTCTAGTAGAGATCAGGAAAGGAACTATAAATTGTTGACAAGATGGTATCGGTGTCCAACAGATATGAATAAAATCAATCCTGAAAATAGAAATACATGTTGGAGATGCCTTCAAGCAGTCGGAACAATGTCACATATATGGTTTGACTGTCCTAGAATATATAGTTTCTGGGAACAGATATATAAAACATACGCTTTGATGACAGGAATAGAAATCCAACCTGATATCTTGATGTCAGTAATGTCCATGAATATGGGATCGGTTAAAAAGGTGAAGAAGGGAACCCTGAAATTTTTCGTAACGGCAGCACAAACTATTATAGCCAGGAAATGGAAAAATAGCAGGTGTCCTAATATAGATGAATGGGAGATGGAGATGGACGAAATGTGTAAACTGGAGACAAGAATGGAAAAGGAAAATGCAAATAGAGAGGAAGCAAATAATGCCTGGCAGACCTGGTTAAGATTTAAAATATTATACCCAGGATGGAAGGATCTAATAAGAGAGAGGTAGGGGACTTATTGTTCTCCGTTCCCCTTTTCCCCCTCCCTTTTTTTCCTTTCTTCTTTTTTTTTTTTTTTTCTCTGGGAATGAGTGAGTTGGTGGTTGTGAAATAAGTGGCGGGTGGGTGAGTAGATGTAAGGTGTTAGTAAACCTATGGAGACACAAGGAACGCTAAATGATTATATACGAGTTATAATTTAATACATAAATGTATAAGAAATAGGCTGGCACCTTTTGTATAAATGTAATTGCATGTTTACTTGTAAATATAAAATTTTTTTGATAAATAAAGATATATAAAAAAAAAAAATAAAAAAATTAGGGTGCGTGTTATATGCCGATAAATACGGTACTTAGAATTGCAACAAATCGTCAGTGCTAGTGGGAACAGGCAGCTAGCAAATGGTTAATACACAAACCTCAATATGAAATATAGTGCCGATTCACACCAGTGCGTGGTGCGAGATTGCATGTGATTCGCACTGCAAACTAGATGCGATGTCCGTGCGATGCGATTTCAGCCATACGTATAGTATGGCTGAATTTGCATCTCATTTGGACCAAACTCGCACAGGACCCTTTTTTTGGTCCACACCAGAATCGTATTACATGGGTGTTCACACCTATGCGATCCGATTCATGTCCGAACTGTCAGTTCCCAGTGCGATATGCGAGCTGAAATGGGGGTGTCATTAACAATGTATTAACACTCCCAGCAGTTCGCATATGGCAGTGTGAACTGCTTTGTGAGTCGGGTGCGAAGTCCGCAGTGGATTTGCAGGGTTCCCGCATCGCACAAATGTGAACCAAGCCTTACAGAGAACTTTTGCTGTGAACTTTGAATGTCCATAGCCTGACCACAGGTTCACTTTAAAACTTTCAGTACTTTAGGGCAAATGGCTGAAGGAGGGTTTCTGCCTAGTTGCCATTTACTATTGCAAGGGGTACCGTGATCTTTGCCTTTTTTGAAAACAAAAGCTTATGTATTCGCTCTGTAATGACATTCAGTCTTAAACCAGAAAACAGGATAATGCAACATAGGTTAGAACAACATTTGCCTTGGGTAGAGGCCAATACCAAGGTAGCGCTTACCAACAACCTCAAGTTAAGAGGAAAACCAAAATGAGATCCGAAAGAAAATGTGCTTTGTTATGAAGATTATCACTGTCAGAGGCAACCTCAACTCGGGACATATCACATGATCGATCCCATTATCCCGTCATTTACCAAGACCTGTAAACATAAACTCTGGAATGTACTTGTAAGGGCTCAGTAACACCATATCAGTTGAGCTATGCACATCAACACAGGCTGAACACCTGGTCACATAGAAAATGAAGGTTTTCCAAGTGCCCTGCGCATATCATAAAGATGTGTTGAGGTGCGTTGCATAAAACATACAAGGTTACCACAACATCCTGTGGTGCATAAAGTTGAATGAAGTTTTATTCTGTTACACTTCAATAAGGTTAGAAGAAAAAAAGTAAACAGTTGTTACAGAGCACTACACCGCTCATCACCTAACCCTACATAATGTACACCAGCACACGTTTTAGACACTTAAGGACCTCTTTTTAAAATGTTGTTGTTTACAAGTTAAAAACAGGTTATTTTGCTAGTAAATTACTTGGAACCCCCAAACGTTATACATTTTTTTTCTAACACCCTAGAGAAAAAAATGGCGGTCGTTGCAATACTTTGTCACACCGTATTTGCGCAGCGGACTTACAAGCGCACTTTGTTTTTAAAAAATACACTTTTGAATAAAAAAAAAAAAATATATAAAAATAAGACAAACAGTAAAGTTAGCCCAATTTTTTTTCATATTGTGAAAGAGAACGTCATGCCGAGTAAATTGATACCCAACATGTCACGCTTCAAAACTTTGACCCTTAAAAAGCTCCATAGGCGACGTTTAAAAAAAATTTAAATAAAAAAAAATAAAAAAATAATTATACAGGTTGCAGGTTTTGAGTTACTGAGGAGGTCTAGGGCTAGAATTATTGTTCTCGCACTTCTGATCACGGCAATACCTCACATGTGTGGTTTGAACACCGTTTTCATATGCAGGCGCTACTCGCGTTTAAAAAAACATTTTTTTTCCTTATTTCATTTTACATTGTTCTTTGAAAAAAAAATAAAAAATTTGGGTCACTTTTATTCCTATTACAAGGAAAGTAAACATCCCTTAGAAAAAGCATGACAGGATCTCTTAAATATGAGATCTGGGGTCAAAAATCTCATATTTACACTAAAATGCAATAAAAAAAATAAATAAAATGTTGTCATTTGAAAAAAAAAAAAATAAAAAAAAAAAATGTCCCTTTAAGAGCTATTTTGACGTTGCTTCCGCCCAGCAATGGTATGGAGACGGGTGTGGATCATCTTCCCCTCAACCCTCGTCTCCAAGGAAGAGGATCCGTTCGCCTCTCCTGCCGCCGATAAAAGTGATCTTGCGGTGAATCCGCCGCAGAAGCCACTATTATCGGAAATTGGACCGCTGGCTGAAGAAGAGGATACCGGGGTTATGACAGCTAGCTGCTGCCATAACAACGATATTCCTCTTCAAAGTTAGTACGTATATCAGCGAGCGGGGTCCGGAAGTGGTTAAAGGCATATTTACACACTGAAAGGCAAGTCTAAGATGTATCATTTTCAAAGCTTTATTCACACCTTTACATTGAAAACTAGGGATCAACCGATATTGTTTTTTCGGTATCAATACGATACCGATAATTCAGCAGGCTACAAATACCTAGAAATTTCAGGATCTGTTTTTATTCTTTTTATCCACAGTGCTCATTGTCCACTAGGAGCCCATTTTAGCAAAAGGTATAAAAGTAAAGTAAAGTGCACCTGTGATCACCTGAAAACCTTCTAAAGCAGTTTGTTTTTAGGCCGTGTTCACACGTGCGGTGTGCATTGAAGCTCCGCTTTCACAGCTAATTGACAAAGTAGTTGTTCAGGGTTTTAGGTCAGTTTTTGATCAGGTCAGGATTTTATCCTGTTCACAACTGAATGCCATGTATGATTTATAAGCGTTACCATAGAAGGCAACAAGACTGAATTTGCACCTGAGCCGGACCGCTAAGAAAACTGGCAGGACTCTTTTTCAATTCGCACTGAATCCGCACTCCGGCTGCACCGCACATGTGTGAACAGGCACAATAGAAAGCAATGTTCTATTTCTCATGTCATCCAAATTGGATGCGGTTCAAAATGCATCCAATTTGCATATGTGTGAACCGCGCATTACATTTCCCTGTACAAAGCTGGATTATAAAATTTTCTTGTACAACTTTCCTTTAGGATTTACCCAAACCATATAATAGGAGGTCAAACCTAAACACTTTCAATTTGTATGCAATCAGGCAGGCCCTTTCTACTACATAGTTGAAGGTAAAGCTAAAGAAAATTGAATAAGAAAATTGTATGGTGTATGGTGTATGGCCAGTTTATGCTTCATTTCAGTGAAGTGTGCACAGGTTTACCCAATTTCACTTCAGTTGACACATTTGATAGGACATTGTTTAAGGAGAAGTGCCAAAGCCCCATACACACTATTAGATTTTCTGCAGATTTTTGTCTTCAGATTTACCAAAACCATATAATATGAAGTCAAACCTTAAAGGCCTGTACACACGGTCAGAAAATTTGAAGTTAAAATTTTGTCCGATGAACGATCTGCCGATTTTCAGATTGTTAGTATGCTGCTTTTGACAGCCGATTACAAATTTTAGGCAAGTGAGTGCCCCCCCCCTCCTGAATCATACCAGGCCGCATGCCCTCAACATTGGGGGGTATGGGTGCTTTGGGGCAGGGGGGCTCTGCGCTTCCCACCCCAAAGCACCTTGCCAGCATGTTGATGGGGACAAGGGCAGGGGGCTTATCAGAATCTGGAATCCCCTTTAACAAGGGGACCCCCAGAACTTGGCCCCCCCACCCTAAAAAGTGAGGGCACCAGGAGAGACAGCAGCTCAGAGCCATTTTACTAATAAAGGAATTGTCAAAAACTGGCTCTTGTTTTTTTTTTACTTTTCACTGCTTTTTTGGTGAATGGGTAGGGGTATGATGTACTCGATACCGATTCACATAGAGTAAGGGGCCAGGATCTGGGTTCCTCTTGTTAAAAGGGGGATTCCAGATTCCAATAAGCCCCTCGCAGACCTTGACAACCACCGGGCAAGGGTTGTGGGTAAGAGAAGAGGCCCTTGTCCTCATCGACATGGGGGCAAGGTGCTACTCACTCGTCCCCTCCCTTTCCTGCCCTGCTGATTGGCATGCTCGGATAACGGCCTGGTATGGATTTGGGGGGGGGGGGCTACGCCTTTTTTTACATTTTGGCGTGGGGGGGGGGGTTCCCCTCCAAATCCATACTAGACCCGAAGGGCCTGGTATGAAGCTGAGGGGGGGGAACCATATGCCGTTTTTTTTCCCCGCAAATTTTTTTGCCGGAAAATTTTTATTAATTTTTTTCAATTTAGCTTTTAGCAGGAACCCCGCTAACAGCCGATTACTCATCAGTTGCTAAGGATTCTTAGCAACCAGCTATAGACAGTGGTAAAAAAAAGTACCACAAAACACATCAAAAATCGCATAACAAATGCACCACTTGCGTTTCTGGTGCAGCTCCATTGAAATATCTATTAGCCGCAAATCACGGGGAAAAAAAGTCCTCGGTCCTTTTCCAAAATCGCACCAGCCACAAAACGCATAGATTTGAACTAGTACCATAGGAAACCATGGTAAATGGACTGTAGTACGTTTCTGAAAAACGCACAAAAAAATGCGAACGTAGGGTGACAGGCTGAAAAAAAAAAAAATTCAAAACAGTGCTCAATAGCTAAGGCTAAGATTTAATGCACAGCGAGTAATCAGAAGAGTGACACATGGCACCTCCCAACCCATCCTCTGTAGCAGACTGTATATTAGGCCAAATCACAAATGAATGGGTTCAAATTACATGTGAATCGAACAGGAACATGCTGTGCGATTCATAGTGTGAACCGAGCCTTAGAATACCAAACGGGCCATTTCTGACATGGGTACGCCCATGGGTACGAGGCTCCGTTCATATCTAGGCGTTACTATTTATGGCTTCTTTTTGGGCCGATTACAGGTGTTTTTTCTGCTTTTTACATTGGACCTTTTGACCTGTACAAAATCATGGCAACAAGCGCGTGACTTTCTGCCTAAAAACCATACGCTCAGGTGTGAATGCAGCCTAACAGGTGTTTTTTCACAGGAGTTTTGAAGTTCAAAGGTCACCAATGTAAAAGCAGTAAAATGCCTGTAATCTTTCAAAAGACGCTTATGTACTTTTGAGTGACGGGCGTTTGGCTTTAGGTGACAGAATGCTCAGATGTGAACAGGGGCCATTGAAATGAATGGGATTTGTCTTGTTGTCCTGCGAATCCACTGCGGGTTCCCACATCACACCTGACTGGCAAGGCAGTTCACACTGCATGTGAACTGCTGGGAGTGTCAATAGAAAGTTAATGATACCCACAAATCAGTTCACATATTGCAGTGAGAACTGTCAGTTTGGACATGAATCGGATCGCATACATGCGATCCGATTCTGGTGCAGACCAAAAAAAGGGTCCTGTGCGAATTTGGTCCGAATGCAATGCGGATTCAGCCGTACTACCAGTATGGCTGAAATTGCATCGCACAGACATTGCATGTGATTTGCACTGCAGTGCGGTGCGAATCAAATGCGATATTGCACAGCGGACTACTGTAAATCAGGACTTAAAATGACACCAAACTCCGGTTTAAAAATGATAATCTATTCAGGTATGTATTCTTAACTCAAAAAAGAACCCTCTATCGCTCTCAATCATCTCCAAATGCCTTCTTTTTTTATCAGAAATTCTTTTTTTTTTCTGTCAGTGCCATTTCACACTACAAAAACATGCTCCAGCATTTTTGCATGCATGCTTGTAACACTTTGATGCATTCCAGTGTGGTTTTTTTATGCGTTTTTGGAACCATTACAAATGCTTTTTTTCCCTGTTTTTGTTTTTTTACTGTACTGGGGTCCGGTGCGTTTTTGATGCTTTTTACCATGTTCCAGTACAGTTCAGTGCAGGAAAAGCATGCAGTAATTCTTTTTCTGGAGCCAAAAAGCACTGCACTGGTAAGAATTATGCCATTGGAACCAATGAGTTTTTGATGCAAAAAAAAAAAAAAAAAAAAAAGCACTGCATGTGGTGCGAACTGGCCATTAGAGGGTGGCTACATTTGTTCTCCATGGTCCCACTATACATAGGAATGCAACTACCCTTTTTGTTTTCTTGATCCAAAGATGCACTAGAGACTATGGACTACTGAATAGTAGTGTGCATGACTGTAGCTAACGTACAACTGCAAAAAAAAATAAAAAAATTCTCCATTGGCACCTTCCATTAAAGCGTTTTTGACTACCTGTAATGGGGGGGTCATTGGATTCTGGTGAGTAGGATGTGTGGCTGCTGGTGATGGTGGTGGAACACATACCTCTTTGATGATTGCCAAATATAGGAAGATTCTATCCAGCAATTGTCTGTTTGAACACTTTATTTTACTCAACAGTGTGGATTTTTGTTTTTTTGATGTAATGGTATTTTGTGTTGGTTGATTCCACACTTGGACTCTAAAGTTGAGAAGCTTACACATGATATAATGTTGTGTTTGTGATCCATACAATACTAGCACTTTTTTGCACTTTTAATATTAGCTTTAAAGCTAAGAAGTTTGCACAAGATATAATATTCATAGATTGTTGTGTTTGATGTAATATTAGCACCTTTTTTAACATCAGAGAGCCGTCCAGGCTGTGGAGGGCCCCGACTTTAACGAGGTTGTAAACCTCAGAGTAAGAAATATGAACAAAGCATATCCTTTATAGTGTCTCAATTAAGAGTACTAAGTATCATTTCTGTATGCCGTTTCATTCCTCTGCTGTCAGCATGAATCACTTCTGACAAGATTTCCTGACACCAAGAGAAAAATGGTGACAGGAGAGGGAGCTCCAGCTGACTGACAGCATCAGCTCTATTACTCTGAACTGTGTGAAGGTGGGGGGGGGGGGGTCTTTTCCCTCCAATCAGCTGTCAAAGTTCTCCTCATTGAGCTCAGCAGAGTAACTTCAGCTCCCTGCCCCATTTTTTCTGACGGCTCAGACAAGCTTTATAAAATTTTGGACTTTAAACAGATGTACAGAAGATGCAGATAAACAGGTACAACTTATGAAAGAGGATTTGTTTCATCTAGCTAGCTTCCATAACCTACAGTATTTATTTATTTTTTTAAACTATAGGAGATTCTCTTTCAGATAAAAGTCTCACGAGCGGTAAAGAGGACTTGTCATCCCTTATTTCTATTACAAGGGATGTTTACATTGCTTGGAAGAGGAATAAAAGTGTTAAAAAATAAAAAGGGATAGTTCAAAAATATAAATAAAAATTAAAGCACTTCATCCCTCCGCACTTGTGCGCAGAAACGAACGCATACATAAGTCACGCACGCATATGTAAACGGTGTTCAAACCACACATGTGAGGTATCGCTGTGAACGTTTGAGAAATAATAAGATCGCCTCTGAAACTCTAAACAGGTAACCTGTAAAAATGTTTAAAGCGAAGTTCCACCCAAAAGTGGAACTTCCGCTTAAGACCCCTTTCACACTGAGGTGCTTTACAGGCGCTACAGCGCTAAAAATAGTGCCTGTAAAGAGCCTCTCCAATGTGAAAGCCTGAGTGCTTTCACATTGGAGTGGTGCGCTGACAAGAACATTTGGCATGTCATTTTTTTTTGGGTGGGCCGTCTAGATGACTCCTCCTCTCCCCCTAGGAGGCCCCTCCCTCTCGGTAATCTTCTGGGAAACGTCACAGGTCCCAGAAGATTGCCTGTCCATTTGGAGTGCGCACCCGGCCATGAAGCCGCAAGCTGTCACGGCCGGGTGCCCACAGTTTCAATGGCGGCACCGTGGAGAGGAGCGGGGCTCTATGCTTCCGCATCGCTGGACCGTGGGACAAGTAAGTGTCTGTTTATTAAAAGTCAACAGTTACACTTTTCGTAGCTGCTGACTTTTAATAAACGAAAAAAAAGCCTGGAACTCAGCTTTAAAGTGTTGCCTATGGAGATTTTTAAGTACCATAGTTTGTCGCCATTCCATGAGAGGGCACAATTTTAAAACACGGCATGTTAGGTATCTATTTACTCTGCGTAACATCTTTTATATTTTACAAAAAAAAATTGGGTTATCTATGGTGTTTCTTCACATTAAAATTCATTAACCACTTGCTGACCAGCCGCCGCAGATAGAGCCGCACTGTCGCAGTATATTTCACAAATCGCCGTACTGGTACGGTGCTCCATGTAATAGCTATAGTAGACGCGCTCAGGCGCAGCGCATGGCCCGTGCCCACCGGCCACCCGTTCTGACAGGGGAGTACAGAGCGATCATCTGTTCCTTGCGATCGGGAACAGCGATCCCTCTCTACTCCCAGTCAGTCCCATCCCCCCACAGCTAGGGAACATTTAACCCCTTGATAGCCCCCTAGTGTTAACCCCTTTCCTGCCAGCGTCATTTATACAGTAATTAGAGCTGTACGATTATGGCCAAAATGAGAATCACGATTTTTTTTGCTTAGAATAAAAATATCACGATTCTCACGGCGTAAAATCTTTCACAATATACAAAAAAAAATAAAAAAATGGACTAACTTTACTGGTTAGTTTTTTTTTTTTATTTATTCAATAACCTCTTCCCGACCGGCGCACGACGATATACGTCGGAAGAATGGCACGGACAGGCATAAGGGCGTATATATACGTCCCCTTTAAGATGCCACTCACGCCGGTCGGGACCCCCGTGAGGCCGGTGGCGGGTCCCGCGGACTCTATCGCCGCGGGGACATCCGTGATCGTCTCACGGGAAGGCTGAACGGGGAGATGCGGAAATAAACAGCATCTCCCCGTTCTGCCTAGCAACTAGTGACGCCGATCTCTGCTCCCTGTGATTGGAGCAGAGATCAGCATTCACTAGCTGACAGCCACGCCCCCCCCACAGTAAGAAACACGCCCATAGGAACACTTAACCCCTACACTGCCACCTAGTGGTTAACCCCTTCACTGCCAGTGTCATTTATACAGGAATCAGTGCATTTAAATAGCATTGATTGCTGTATAAATGACAATGGTCCCAAAAATGTGTCAAAAATGTCCGATGTGTCCGCCATAATGTCGCAGTAAAAATAAAAAAAAAAAAAAAAAAAAAAAAAAAATCGCTGATCGCCGCCATTACTAATAAAAAAAAAATGATTAATAAAAATGCTATAAAACTATCCCCTATCTTGTAAACGCTATAACTTCTGCGCAAACCAATCAATCGCTTATTGCGATTTTTTTTACCAAAAATATGTAGAAGAATACGTATCGGCCTAAACTGAGGAAAAAAAAAAATGTTTTTTTGTATATTTTTGGGGGATATTTATTATAACAAAAAATAAAAAAAGAATGCGTTTTTTTTCAAAATTGTCGCTCTTTTTTGTTTATAGCGCAAAAAATAAAAATCGCAGGGGCGATCAAATACCACCAAAAGAAAGCTCTATTTGTGGGGAAAAAAAAAAAAAGAATGTCAATTTTGTTTGGGGGCCACGTCGCACAACCGCGCAATTGTCAGTTAAAGCAACGCAGTGCGGAATCACAAAAAGGGGCCTGGTCCTTTGGCTGCAAATTGGTCCGGTCTGAAAGTGGTTAAAGTAATTTTTCCCAAAAAAATGCATTTGAACGACTGCTGCGCAAATAGTGTGACATAAAATATTGCAACCACCATTTTATTCTCTGGGGTCTCTACTAAAAAAAATATATATAATGTTTGGGGGTTCTAAGTAATTCTCTAGCAAAAACAATTATTTTAACCGGAAACCAACACGTCAGAAAAAGGTTTAGTGTTTAAGTGGTTAAACTTCCCTCATTTACACACTAAAGTGTATTCCTTTGATCTAAAAGGACAAATCATTACAATGGGGGTTATTTCCGAAAGGCGAATCCACTTTGCACTGCAAGTGCACATGAAAGTGCAGTCACTCTAAATCTGAGGGGTAGATCTAAAATGAGTGGAAGCTCTGCTGATTTTATCATCCAATCATGTGCAAGCTAAAATGCTGTTTATTTTCCTTGCATGTCCCCCTCTGATCTACAGCGACTTTACTTCCAAGTGCACTTACAGTGCAAAGTGGATTTTCCTTAAGTAAATAACCCCCGATGTTTATACTTGGTTCCACTGCTAAAGAATGTTGCGATTCTTGGCAGGCTGCCCGTTTTTCTTTTTTTACCCCCTTCCTTTTGATGGCTGTCGGCTTTAGCAGAGCAGACAGAATTCTCTGCATAGATAGAATCGGGAAATACTTTGTCAAGATCGCAACTGGGGGGGAAAAAAAAAAAAAAAATGCAATAATGATTCTTAACGATTAATCGTGCAGCTCTAACAGTAATTTTTAGCTCCGATTACTGTAATAATGTCAATGGTGCCAAAAAAAAAGTGTCCGATCTGTCCGCCGCAATGTCCCGCTAAAAATTGCTGATCGTCAACATTACTAGTAAAAGAAAAAAAAAAAAAAAATGAATAATAATAATAATAATAATAATAATAATAATAATAATAATACCATCACTTATTTTGTAGACGCTATAACTTTTGTGCAAACCAATCAATATACGCTTTTTGGGATTTTTTGGGGGGATATTTATTATAGACAAAAGTAAAAAAAATATGTATTTTTTTTCTAAATAGTCGTTCTTTTTTTGTTTATAGCACAAAAAATAAAAAAATAAAATAAAAACGTAGAGGTGATCAAATACCACCAAAAGAAAGCTCTATTTGTGGGGGAAAAAAAAGGACGTAATTTTGTTAAAGTACAGTACAGAACGACTGCACAATTGTCAGTCAAAGTAATGCAGTGCAGTACTGAAAAAAATGGCCTGGTCAGGAAGGGGGGCAAATCCTTCCGGGGCTGAAGCGGTTAAGGGGGGGGTAAAACCTTCAGGGGCAAAAGGGGTTAAGGGGGGTAAAACCTTCAGGGGCTGAAGCGGTTAAGGGGGGTAAAACCTTCAGGGGCTGAAGCGGTTAAGGGGGGTAAAACCTTCAGGGGCTGAAGCGGTTAAGGGGGGTAAAACCTTCAGGGGCTGAAGCGGTTAAGGGGGGTAAAACCTTCCGGGGCTGAAGCGGTTAAGGGGGGGTAAAACCTTCCGGGGCTGAAGCGGTAAAGGGGGGTAAAACCTACCGGGGCTGAAGCGGTAAAGGGGGGTAAAACCTACCGGGGCTGAAGCGGTTAAGGGGGGTAAAACCTACCGGGGCTGAAGCGGTTAAGGGGGTAAAACCTACCGGGGCTGAAGCGGTTAAGGGGGTAAAACCTTCCGGGGCTGAAGCGGTTAAGGGGGGGTAAAACCTTCCGGGGCTGAAGCGGTTAAGGGGGGTAAAACCTTCCGGGGCTGAAGCGGTTAAGGGGGTAAAACCTTCCGGGGCTGAAGCGGTTAAGGGGGTAAAACCTTCCGGGGCTGAAGCGGTTAAGGGGGGTAAAACCTCCCGGGGCTGAAGCGGTTAAGCGGGTAAAACCTCCCGGGGCTGAAGCGGTTAAGGGGGGGTAAAACCTCCCGGGGCTGAAGCGGTTAAGCGGGGTAAAACCTCCCGGGGCTGAAGCGGTTAAGCGGGGTAAAACCTTCCGGGGCTGAAGCAGTTAAGGGGGGTAAAACCTTCCGGGGCTGAAGCGGTTAAGGGGGGTAAAACCTTCCGGGGCTGAAGCGGTTAAGGGGGGTAAAACCTTCCAGAGTTGAAGCGGTTAAGTGGGGGGGGGAGTAAAACCTTCCAGGGCTGAAGCGGTTAACAAAAAGTTCCAGAAAAGGCCTGGTCAGCAATAACTCTTTCAGGGTCTCCAGCTTTACACCCTCTGACAGGTATCTGAATTAGGGTTATTGATCCTGCTAGATTTTTGTAAATGGTGTGAAATGCAGCAGGAAAAGTGAGACTATAGGGGAGCAGTATGAGAGCAGAGCCCGGATGTACATAGGTGACAGAGCAGTGTACACATTGCGGATGGTGCTGGTCACGTGTGTGTGCAGACAGTGGAGGAGTCATATGAGGACACATAATACACAGAGCACAGCTCCTTGCTCACAGCACACTGGGGATAGGACGGCTCCCCTCAGCCAGGTACACAGATGACAGGCAGGGGGCGGACACAGAACCTGTCACCCCCGGGGAGAAGAGATGCCCGGTACTAACGGCTCTCACCTGCTGCTGCAGCTCCCTCGCCCGGAGCCTCATCCACCCCGGGCTACTCTCCCGCCAGCCGACTCTGTCCGGCGGAGACTTTACCGGAGCTGAACCGGCCCCGGCGACAACTTCCGGGGCAGCTGCCAGGCGACAGTACAGATAGAGGAGTGCCGAGCGCAGGTCCTAGCGGCAGCCTTCCCAGACAGGTGTAGTCGAAGGCAGAACTGATCGTACCAGCCAAGGGGAAGAGAACAGTCTTTTCAATCGTGGACTGCGCTGCTTCGTACATAGCCGTCTACTCTCGGTTATCTCCGCTTCCGGTGGACGATAGTCCCCATAAAATACGCCTTTGCTTATATGAAAGAGTTCTAAGATCTCATACAAACGGGTGTGTCCCCCCTCTCCTCATAGGGACACCTTAGCTTCAGCGGAGGAAAAAACAGCTTAACCGAGCCTCTTTCTGAGATTTGTTGTTTACAAGTTAAAAACAGGTTTCTTTTGCTAGAAAATTACTTAGAACCCCCATTCTAAAAAAAATTTTCTAACACCCTAGAGAATAAAATGGCGGTCGTTGCAATACTTTTGTCACACTGTATTTGCGCAGCGTTCTTACAAGCGCACTTTTTTTGGAAACAATACACTTTTTTGAATTAAAAAATAAGAACAGTAAAGTTAGCCCAATTTTTTTTTTTTATATTGTGAAAGATAATGTTACGCAGAGTAAATTGATGCCCAACATGTCACGCTTCAAAATTGCGCCCACTTGTAGAATGACGACAAACTTTTACCCTTAAAAATCACCATAAGCGACGTTTCAAAAATTCTACAGGTTGAATGTTTTGAGTTACAGAGGAGGTCGTCTAGGGCTAGAATTATTGCTCTACCGGTCGCGGCGATACCTCACGTGTGTGGTTTGAACACAGTTTTCATATGTGGGCGCTACTCACGTATGCATTCGGTTCTGCACACAAGCTCGTCAGCACATGGAGCATTTAAAAAAATATTTATTTTTTCTTATTTATTTTACCTTTTTATTTTTTATTTTTACACTGTTCTTTAACCACTTGCTTACTGTGCACTTAAAACACCCTTCCTGCCCAGACCAATTTTCAGCTTTCAGCGCTCTCGCACTTTCAGTGACAATTGCGCGGTCATGCAATGCTGTAACCAAATGAATTTTTTATCATTTTGTTCGCACAAATAGAGCTTTAGTTTGGTGGTATTTATTCGCGACTCCGTTTTTTATTTTTTGCGATATAAGCGGAAATTTTGAAAAAAAACAATATTTTCTCCTTTCTTTTTTAAAAGAAATCCAATAAAATCAAATTTTGTCATAAATTTAAGCCAAAATGTATTCTGCTACATGTTTTTTGTAAAAAAAATTCCGTTAAGTGTATAATAATTGGTTTGCGTGATCACAGACATATGTACGCAAATGATCATGTACAGGTGTGTGCAGGTGATCACGGACATATGTGTGCAGATAATCATTGGCACATGTTATTTTACTGGGACATATGTGAGGGACATGTGTTTTTATTATTTGGGGACATGTGTGTTTTACTGTGGGGACATGTGTGTTTTACTGTGGGGACACTACACTGGTGATCAGTGAGTAAAAAGCTGTAAAAAAAACAGCTAATACTCACTGATCACCAGCCGGCTGCAGCGATCCGCTCTCCTCTCCTCACCGACGACTTCCGTGTGAGGAGAGGAGAGCCGATTGCCTAGCAACCGGCTGTTTGTTTACATCACATGACAGCTGTGATTCGACATGGCCGTCATGTGATCAGGAGGGCCAATCACCGAGCCCTCCTGCCGATCCGAGATGCGCCGTGTCCGGGTGACACGGCCGCATCGGGATCGCGCGGCTGTGCGGGCACGCGCGCGCGCGATCCCTCTACTTCTGAAGGACGTTCCGGAACGTCCATTCAGAAGTACACAGCTCCCACCTGGCTGTATATGTACAGTGGCCGGGTGGGAAGTGGTTAAAAAAAAAATAAAATTGTGTCGCTTTTATTCCTATTACAAGGAATGTAAACATCCCTTGTAATAGAAAAAAAAAGCATGACAGGACCTCTTAAATATGAGATCTGGGGTCAAAAAGACCTCAGATCTCATATTTACACTAAAATGCAATAAAAAAATTGTAATTAAAAAAAAAATGGCCCTTTAAGTTCTTTTGATGTCGCTTCCGCCCTGCAATGACATGGAGAAGGGTGGGGCATCTTCCCCTCACTGGTCTCCATGTCCGGCTAGGTAACGGAACCGATCACTGTTGACGCCCCTCCCGCCACCGATAAAAGTGATCTTGCAGCGAATCCGCCGCAGAGACCACTTTTATCTTGAAGCGGACCGCCCGCTGAAGAAGAGGATACTGGGGTTATGGTAGCTAGCTGCTGCCATAACAATGATATTCCTCCTTAAAATACCAACGTATAACGACGGTGGGCGGTCCAGAAGTGGTTAAAGTGGTTGTAAACTTCAGTCTTCGACTTGTATGTATAGGTAAACCTATCATAAGGCTTACCTATAGGTACAGTATATATCTCCAAAACGTGTGCCATTTAGGAGATATTACCGGTGAAGTCATCGGCGCATGTGCTCTCAAGGAACGGCCAACCCCCCTCCCTTTACAAGAGACGGACTGGAATGAGGCAGCGATCAGAGGCCTCCTTACCTTAGGAGTAAGGATGAGCTCAGGCGTGTTCGCAACTTCACATGCCTGCGCCCGCCAGGAAGCTTACACTGCACAGCGCTAATCACAGATAGTGAGACATTTCCTGATCCACGGCTGTACAGATCGGGAAATGTCTCACTGCCTGTGATCAGCGCTGCGGAGTGTCGGCTTCCTGACGGGTGAACAAGCCTGAGCTCATCCTTAATTAGGAGGGAGGCGGACATGGATCCAGGCTGCAATTTCGGGGTCATCGCTTCTCCTCCAGGCCAAACAGGAAGTGGGTCCTGACTGAGACCCGATTGGCCAGAAGTCCTAAGACTCCCTGGCTAATCGGGTCTCAGGAACTGCTTTCTGATTGGCCAGGAGGAGAATCAGGAAGACAATAGTGAATATTAATCGCTATTGTCACTAGGGTTGCCACCTCATCCCTTTAAACCCGAACACCTTTGAATTACACAGGTTCTGAGGCTAATTAAATGCAGATAAGGCACCAAGTGAGTTTAATTACCACCTTAATCAGCCACAGAACCTGTATAATTAATATGTGTTCGGGTTTAAAGGGATGAGGTGGCAACCCTAATTGTCACACAAGTAGGTGGGCTCAGGGTGCAGTGCTCTGCTCCCCGATCCCACCCTTTTTTTAAGCCAATTAGAGCCTCAGGCTCTAATTATGTGCTTCAAAAAAAAAAAAACATTGAAATCCATGCGTCTGGTGCCCCACATGTAGATTAGGGGGCTGGACGCATGTAAGGGGGGGGGGGGGTGGCGCCCGTGTGCTCTGCATGAGCAGCCGCCACTGCCCAGTGGTTTACTACCGCTTTAAAAAAATTCTAAAACCCTAGAGGATTATAAGGCTAGGTGCACACTATCCCGCACTGTACGTTCTGGTTGTGGGAATCCCATCGATACCTGCAACCACCCACAGCCAAATTGCACTGCTCTTGGGAGAAGCGTGGGGCTGCCATTTATTTTGAATTGCACACATCTCAGCCCACAGCGCGATCACGGGTGCAGGAACCACAAGAAAATTGCATGGTCAAAAATGTCCGACAGAAAAAGTCAGACGGAAGCTTTTCATCGTATATTCCGATCATGTGTATGCCTCATCAGACTTTTTTTTTTGAAAATTCTGACGGATCTAGAAATGGAACATGTTCTAAATAATTCCGACGGAATGACGCATGCTCTGAAGCAAGTACGAGGCGGAAGCTATTGGCTACTGGCTATTGAACTTCCTTTTTCTAGTCCCGCCGTACGTGTTGTACGTCACCGCGTTCTTGACTTTTCTTGGAGTGCGGCCGTTCAAAGTCCTTAATTTGCATCTTCAACCGCGTTCTTGACGGTCGGACTTTGGTGTGATCGTGTGTACGCAAGACAGTTTCAGCGGAATTCTGTCGGAACGCCGTTGGAAAAACCTTCATTACTGGTAGTTTTTTACTTTTGAGTCAGGAATTCCCAGAGGTTCTGTTTTGTATATCTTACCTTTCCAAATGAATAAAAAGAAGAAGTCTTAAGCGTTTTGCACATCCAATACTTTTGACAATATAGTGCGACGCCTGCCTTTACATGAACTTTAATGGCATCCCAGTCTTATTCCGTAGGGTTCAATATTAAGTTGGCCCACCCTTTGCAGCTACAACAGCTTCAACTCTTCTGGGAAGGCTGTCCACAAGGTTTAGGAGTGTGTTTATAGGAAAGTTTGACCATTCGTCCACAAGCACATTTGTAATGTCAGACACTAATGTTGGACGAGAAGGCCTGGCTCGCAGTCTCCACTCTAATTCATCCCAAAGGTGTTCAATCAGGTTAAGGTCAGGACTCTGTGCAGGCCAGTCAAGTTCCTCCACCTCAAACTCGCTCATCCATGTCTTTATAAACCTTGCTTTGTGCAGTGGTGCGCAGTCATGTTGAACAGGAAGGGGCCATCCCCAAACTGTTCCCACAAAGTTGGGAGCATGAAATTGTCCAAAATGTTTTGGTATGCTGACGCCTTAACCACTTCAGCCCCGGACCAATTGGCAGCCAAAGAACCAGGCCCCTTTTTGCGATTCGGCACTGCGTCGCTTTAACTGACAATTGCGCGGTCGTGCGACGTGGCTCCAAAACAAAATTGGCGTCCTTTTTTTCCCACAAATAGAGCTTTCTTTTGGTGGTATTTGATCGCTCCTGCGGTTTTTATTTTTTGCACGATAAACAAAAATAGAGCGACAATTTTGAAAACAATGCAATATTTTTTACTTTTTGCTATAATAAATATCCCCAAAAAATATATAAAAAAAAAAAAAATTTTCCTCAGTTTAGGTCGATACGTATTCTTCTACATATTTTTGGTAAAAAAAAATCGCAATTAGCGATTATTGATTGGTTTGCGCAAAAGTTTTAGCGTTTACAAAATAGGGGATAGTTTTATAGCATTTTTATTAATATTTTTTTTTTTTTACTAGTAATGGCGGCGATCAGCGATTTTTATTGTGACTGCGACATTATGGCGGACACATCGGACATTTTGACACATTTTTGGGACCATTGTCATTTATACAGCAATCAATGCTATTTAAATGCATTGATTCCTGTATAAATGACAGTTGTAGTGAAAGAGTTAACCACTAGGGGGAGGGGAGGGGTTATGGGCTGTGACGTGTGTGTTTTTTTACATTAGGGGGCGGGGCTGACGTCTGACGTCATTGATTGGCTGTTCCCGGTCATCAGGAAAGCTGATCAATGACAGGCAGAGTAGGAAGCGCGGGGAGAGGTTTGTTTACACAAACCTCTCCCCGATCTTCAGCTCCGTGAGCCGATCGCGGGACACCAGCGGCGATCGGGTCCGCTGGTCCCGCGGCCGGGGTCACGGAGCTCCCGACCGGGTTGCGAGCGCACCGCTGGCGGCCCACGGGCAGGCATTTAAAGGATCACGTACAGGTACGTGATTTTGCCTGCCCGTGCCATTCTGCTGACGTATATATGCAGTGGGCGGTCAGGAAGTGGTTAAAGGGGTTGTAAAGTCAGAAGGTTTTTTTATCTTAATGCATTAAGATAAAAAGCCTTCTGTGTGCAGCAGCCCCCCTAACACCTGAGGTCCCCCTGGTAGAGACATAACCAAAAAGACTTGCAGCTGTAATTGTAGTGAAAGGTGGTTCTACAAAGTATTGACTCAGGGGGGCTGAATACAAATGCACATCACACTTTTCAGATATTTATTTGTAAAAAAAAAATTGAAAACTATTTATAATTTTCCTTCCACTTCACAATCATGTGCCACTTTGTGTTGGCCGATCACATAAAATCTCAATAAAATACATTTACGTTTTTGGTAGTAACATGGTAGTAACTTGACAAAATGTGGAAAATTTCAAGGGGTGAGAATACTTTTTCAAGGCACTGTACATTGATACTTTGGGATGTTGGTGGAATATTGTGTCTGAGCATATCACCTTGCTCCATTTTTTTTCTTTTTAAGCAACTGTGTTTAACCACTTGCCGACCGCCCCATGTAGATATACGTCAGCAGAATGGCACGTACAGGCAAAATCACGTACCTGTACGTGACATTCTTCCGGCGGGTGGGGTGTCCGATCGGAACCCCCTCTGCCGGCGGGGACGGTCGGCATCGCTTCAGGAGCGATCCGGGACGAGGGGACGGCCAGTGGTTTCTGGCCACCCCCTCGCGATCGCTCCTGGCGAATGAAAAGCTTCCCCTTCCTGTCTATTGTATAGACAGGAAGGCGGAAGTGATGTCACGCTCGGTGCGCCGGTCTATGTGACCGGAACGCCGGGGAGAGAACGTGTAAAGGTTAGTGCACAAACAGTACACTGACACCAGTACAGTTAGGCACATATTCCACCCCCCTGTCACCCCCTGATCACCCCCTGCCCCCCCAGTCACAGTGTCACTAATTGCAGTGATCATTTATTTACTGATCACTGCATTTAGTGTCAGTGTGACTGTAATAACTGTCAGGACAGTTAGTTTTAGGTCTAAGGTAGCCCCCTACCCCCCCCCCCAATAAAGGTTTAACCCCCTGATTGCCCCTAGTTAACCCCTTCACCCCCTTTTGCCAGTGTCACTAAGCGATCGTTTTTTTCTGATCGCTGCATTAGTGTCGCTAGGTAACCAGTTTTTTTTAGGTTAACCGCCATGTTTATATAGGTTCATAAATAGGTTTATAGGTCAGGTACCCCCATATTACAACCTAAATAAAGGTTTTAACCCCCTGATTGCCCCTAGAGTTAACCCTTTCACCAGTGATCACCGTATAAATGTCACTGGTGACGCTGGTTAGCCAGTTAGTTATTTCGTTATTTAGGTTCCCCGTCAGGTTTTTATATAGCGTCAGGTACCCCCATATATTACTTAATAAAGGTTTAACCCCCTGATTGCCCCTAGTTAACCCTTTCACCCCCTTTTGCCAGTGTCACTAAGCGATTGTTTTTCTGATCGCTGCATTAGTGTTACTGGTGCCGCTAGGTAGCCAGTTTTTTTTTTGTATTACTGTTACGGGTGACGCTGGTTAGTTAGCTTGTTTTTTATACTGTCAGGGCACCCGCCATTTATTACCCAATAATGGTTTAACCCCCTGATCGCCCCGGCGGGTGATATCAATTAGGTTTTAGGGTCAAATAAGGTCTGCGTCGCCCCAGGTTAGTGCCAGTACCGCAAACACCCACGCGCAAAGCATACACCTCCCTTAGTGGCACAGTATCTGATGTGGAGATGCGCCCCATCTCACAGGTGCATATAAGCAGCACATGCCTGATTTTCTCCTCAGACACTGTCCTAGCAAGCGGTGGGACCAGAGTTCCTGGTAGTTTTGTATTGGGTAATTTTGAGAAAGCGGTTGCCAGGGGTAACTACTCAGGTATCAGCGAACCTGAAAACCAAAAATGGCTGGATAAAGTTAAGACAGATGTCAAAGTAGGACCCCTACAGTTTTGGCAGAGTAGATCTGGGGGAGGTGAGAAGAAATGTAAGCTCCCAAAAATTAGGAAGTCCGCATGGAAGTATACCCGGAAAAAGAGGTGGGTGAAGTGCCCCTTTAGGAAGAAGGGTTTTGTATTTCTCCCTCCGGTGCGAAACAGGGGGGGAGGATATGTGGAGATGCGCCCCATCTCACAGGTGCATATAAGCAGCACATGCCTGATTTTGGCAGGTATACTAATTGCACACCTGTGGGCTGGGTTCAAAAACATCCCAGGAAATGCAGTCAGTGCTCAGACCTGGAGACGGCTCCGCCCAGCAGACAGGAAGTCTGGCTAGGAGGTTGGGAGAGTTCCAAGAGGAAGAGACAGGAGCCTAAGACTGTAGGTGGCAGTCTGAAGCAGGCAGGTGTAGCCTGCGACTAAAGCAGCACGAAGCTGACAATGAGTAAGCCCCGAGGCTATCGTTTGGTTATGCAGTAATGGTGGAACCCCCTGCGAGGGAAGATTTCTGTTGATTTGAACTTTTTTCGTTTCCTTTACAATAAAAGTGGGCTGCCATGCCCTAAAACACAAGTCTGGAGTGGCACGTTTCTGAAAAATCGCATGCACCACTTGAATCTAATCACCCCGGATCGTCACACTGAACAGATCAATATCTAATCTGATCAGATCTATACTAGCGTCCCAGCAGTTTAGGGTTCCAAAAAAACGCATTGTTAGCGGGATCAGCCCAGATACCTGCTAGCACCTGCGTTTTCCCCCTCCGCCCAGCCCAGCCCACCCAAGTGCAGTATTGATCGATCACTGTCACTTACAAAACACTAAGCACACATAACTGCAGCGTTCGCAGAGTCAGGCCTGATACCTGCGATCGCTAACATTTTTTTTGTGGTAGCGTTTTGATTCAGTCGCTAACAGTCAGGAGCTTTTTTACCTGTGAATCTCAAAAAAATAAAAAAAACAAAAATAGTTGTCGTTTTATTGTTCTCTCTCTCTCTCTATTCTCTCTCTATTGTTGCTCTTTTTTTTACTCCATTCTATTCTGCAATGTTTTATTATGTTTTATCATGCTTGCTTTTCAGGTATGTAATTTTGTTTACTGTGTTTTAGTGTTAAGCATTTTTTTGTTTTCAGGTGCGCCATTCAGTTGCAGCGCGGATTTATTTATCTTGACAGCAACAGCGTTTGCTCCCACGATACATAAAGCCGCGACTCCAACGCTGTAGGAGGTGATTTCACCACCACAGTTAAAAAAAAGAGCATATGTGCCGAAGCATGGGGGCAGCAGGGGGGGGGGAGCGATTGGCTCCTAATGCCACGTACATACGGTCGAAATTCCGACCGTGTGTACACGGCATAACTTTTGCGGGAGGATGCCCCCATGCATCGGCATATATAAATGGTGCATGTATGCCCATCATTAGAAGTGGGTGGATGAAGGGAGGTATTCTAATGGTGGGCATACCCACCAATCAATCTCTTTTTTTCGTTCAGCCAAGAGGCTGCATGAAAAAAAAAAGATTACAATATATGTCCAGTATGTTGCTGGACTTTGAATGGTTATACCAGAATGATGCCTGCAGGTTTAGGTATCATCTTGGTATCATTCTTTTCAGCCAGTGATCGGCTTTCATGTAAAAGCAATTCTAGCCTGTAATTAGCCTCTAGACTGCTTTTACAAGCAGTGGGAGGGAATGTCCCCCCTCCCGGATATAAACCGCGCCATTGGGAAATTGGGAAAGCATTTTATCACACCAATCTTGGTGTGGTCAGATGCTTTGAGAGCAGAGGAAAGATCTAGGGTCTAATAGACCCCAATTTTTTCAAAAAAAGAGTACCTGTCACTGCCTATTGTAAATACAGGGGGTATTTACATTCCCTGAGATAACAATAAAAATCATAACAAAGAAAAAAAATGGAAGGAACAGTTTAAAAATAAAATAAAAAAGCTAAATAAATAAAAAAAAAAACTAAAAAAAACAAAAAAAAAAGCACCCCTGCCCCCCCTTCTCTTGCGCAAAGGCGTACACAAGCGTTGGTCTGGCGTCATATGTAAGCAGCAATTGCACCATGCATGTGAGGTATCACCGCGAAGGTCAGATCGAGGGCAGTAATTTTAGCAGTAGACCTCCTCCGTGAATCTAATGTGGTATCATGTAAAGGCTTTTAAAGGCTTTTAAAAATGTATGTAGTTTGTCGCCACTGCGTGTTTGTGCGCAATTTTAAAGCATGTCGTGTTTGGTATCCATGTACTCGGCCTAAGATCATATTTTTTATTTCATCAAAAATTTGAGCAATATAGTGTGTTTTATTGCATTAAAATAAAAAAAAGTGTATTTTTTCCACAAAAAAATGCGTTTGAAAAAATCGCTCCGCAAATACTGTGTGGAAAAAAAAAATGAAACACCCACCATTTTAATCTGTAGGGCCTTTGCTTTAACAATATATATAGTGTTTGGGGGTTCAACGTAATTTTCTTGCAAAAAAAAAATATGTTTTCATGTAAACAAAAAGTGTCAGAAAGGGCTTTGTCTTCAAGTGGTTAGAAGAGTGGGTGACGTGTGACATAGGCTTCTAAATGTTGTGCATAAAATGCCAGGACAGTTCAAACCCCCCCCCCCCCCAAATGACCCCATTTTGGAAAGTAGACACCCCAAGCTATTTGCTGAGAGCAATGTTGAGCCCATTAAATATTTTTTTTTTGTCCCAAGAGATTGAATAATGAAAAAAAAAAATATATATATATATATTTTTTTACAAAAAGTTGTCACTAAATGATATATTGCTCAAACATGTCATGGGCATATGTGGAAATACACCCCAAAATACATTCTGTTGCTTCTCCTGAGTATGGGGATACCACATGTGTGGGACTTTTTGGGAGCCTAGCTGCGTACGGAACCCCAAAAACCAAGCACCGCCTTCAGGCTTTCTAAGGGTGTAATTTTTTTATTTCACTTCTCACTGCCAATCACAGTTTCGGAGGCCATGGAATGCCCAGATGGCATAAAACCCCCCAAAATGACCCCATTTTGGAAAGTAGACACCCCAAGCTATTTGCTGAGAGGTATGGTGAGTATTTTGCAGATCTCGCTTTTTGTCACAAAGTTTTGAAAATTGAAAAAAGAAAAAAAAATTTTTTTTCTTTACTTTCTTCATTTTCAAAAACAAATGAGAGCTGTAAAATACTCACCATGCCTCTCAACAAATAGCTTGGGGTGTCTACTTTCCAAAATGGGGTCATTTGGGGGGTTTTTGTGCTATTTTGGCATTTTATGGCCTTCGAAACTGTGATAGGTAGTGAGGAGTGAAATCAAAAATTTGCACCCTTAGAAATCCTGAAGGCGGTGCTTGGGTTTCGGGGCCCCGTACGCGGCTAGGCTCCCAAAAAGTCCCACACATGTGGTATCCCCATACTCAGGAGAAGCAGCAAAATGTATTTTGGGGTGCAATTCCACATATAACTATGGCATGTGTGAGCAATATATCATTTAGTGACAACTTTTTGAAAAAAAAAAATGTTTTTTTTTATTTTTGTCTTTATTCAATCACTTGGGACTAAAAAAAAAAAATATTCAATGGGCTCAACATGCCTCTCAGCAAATAGCTTGGGGTGTCTACTTTCCAAAATGGGGTCATTTGGGGGGGTTTTGTACTTCTCTGCCATTTTAGCACCTCAAGAAATGAAATAGGCAGTCATAAATTAAAAGCGGTGTAAATTCCAGAAAATGTACTCTAGTTTGTAGACGCTATAACTTTTGCGCAAACCAATAAATATATGCTTATTGGCATTTTTTTTTACTAAAGACATGTGGCTGAATACATTTTGGCCCAAATGTTTGACTAAAATTTAGTTTATTCGATTTTTCTTATAACAAAAAGTAGAAAATCTCTTTTTTTTTTTCAAAATTTTCGCTCTTTTTTCCGTTTATATCGCAAAAAAATTAAATCACAGAGGCAATCAAATACCATCAAAAGAAAGCTCTATTTGTGGGAAGAAAAGGACGCAAATTTCGTTTGGTTACAAAATTGCATGACCGCGCAATTACCAGTTAAAGTAGTGCAGTGCGAAATTGAAAAAAGACCTCTGGTCCTTAAGCTGACAATTGGTCCAGGCTGAAGTGGTTAAAGTGACACTATGGCCAAAATCAAAAGTGATATGATACAGTCTGTCAGAGCATTAAAGTGGAATTAAAACCATCGATTTAATGGTTTCCCAAAACAGTAATGCCGCGTACACACGACCGGTTTTCCCGTCGGAATAAACTCCGGAGGTTTTTCCGACGGAGTTACGCTGAAACAGTTTTGCCTACACACGATCACACCAAAGTCCGACCGTCTAGAACGTGGTGACGTACAACACGTACGACGGAACTAGAAAAAGGAAGTTCAATAGCCAGTAGCCAATAGCTGCCGTCTCGTACTTGCTTCAGAGCATGCGTTGTTTTTGGTCCATCGGAACAGCATACAGACGAGCGGTTTTCCCGATAGGAATTGGTTCCGTCGGAAATATTTAAAACATGTTCTATTTCTAGGTCCATCCGAATTTTTGAAAAAAAAAAAGTCTGATGAGGCGCACACATGATCGGAATATCCGATGAAAAGATTCCGTCTGACTTTTTCTGCCGGACAGTCCGACCGTGTGTACGCGGCATTCCTTTTAAGGCACTTAAAATTTGGGACGAGGTTTATAAGCAATTAAATGGGCAATATAATTCACCTTTCATAGCACTGAATGAAAATGAATATTTTGCACCAGGGAGAAAGATAATAGGAGGAAATTGGATGAAAAAAGAGAGGGCACAATTAGGAGATATAATAAAAGATGGGAAAATTGTATCATATCAGGAATTAAAAAATAATAGGGACTTAATGGCGATCAGTGAATGGCAATACCTCCAGATGGCCAACTTTGTTAAAAGCTTACCTCAACCTATAAGATCAGATAGAGAGCTGACTTCATTAGAAAGGCTTTTCACAACAGATAATACTAATAATATAGGTATAATTTCTAGGCTATATAAATTATTGTTGACAGTGGACGAACTGGAGATCCCGCCATTTATTTATTTATTTATTACAGGATTTATATAGCGCCAACAGTTTACGCAGCACTTTACAATATAAAAAGGGAGACAATACAGTTATAATACAATAAAAATACAAGAGGATTAAGGGGGCCCTGCTCAGAAGAGCTTACAATCTAATAGGGTGGGGGAGGTGATACAAAAGGTTGTAACTGTGGGGAATGAGCTGATGGAAGTGGTAGAAGATTAGTTGGAGACATGATAGGCTTCCCTGAAGAGATGAGTTTTCAGGGATCGCCTGAAGGTAGCTAGAGTAGGGGATAGCCGGACAGGTTGAGGCAGCGAGTTCCAGAGGATGGGAGAGGCTCTGGAGAAATCCTGGAGACGAGCATGGGAGGAGGAAACAAGAGAGCTTGACAGGAGGAGATCTTGAGAAGAGCGGAGAGGACGGTTTGGGATATGTTTGGAGACAAGATTGGAGATGTAGCTCGGGGCAGAGTTGTGGATGGCTTTGTAAGTTGTGGTTAGTATTTTGAATTTAATTTGCTGGGTGATTGGGAGCCAGTGTAGGGATTGGAGGAGAGGGTTGGCAGACACTGAACGGTTGGTAAGGTGGATAAGTCTGGCAGAGGCATTCATGATAGACTGAAGAGGGTAGAGCCTATGGAGAGGCAGGCCAATGAGAAGGGAGTTGCAATAGTCAAGGCGAGAGATAACAAGGGAGTGAATGAGGAGCTTGGTGGTGTCATTTGTTAAAAAGGGTCGAATTTTAGAGATGTTACAGAGGTGAAGTCTACAAACTTTTGACAGCGATTGGACTTGAGGCTGAAATGACAAGTCCGAGTCTAGGATTACACGAGTACCCTGGCGTGAGGGGAGGGACTGATGGTTGCATTGTTGATTTTGATGGAAAAGTCATGGAGGGGGGCACAGGCGGGGGGGGAATATTAATAGCTCAGTTTTAGAGAGATTTAATTTAAGGAAGTGGTGCGACATCCACGCTGAGATGTCAGTTAGTGAGTTAGTAATGCGAGAGGAGACTGAAGGAGTGAGGTGAGGAGTAGACAGATAGACATTTATTAAAAAATGGGAAAGGGAGTTGGGATAAAATAACAATTGGGAAAATACTGAAACTAACCCATAGTTCGGCATCCGACATCAAAACTGCAGAAATGAATTATAAATGCTTAACAAGATGGTACGCTACCCCAGATAATATCAGTAAATTTCAACAAGGTAAGTCGGCGTAATTCTGGCGAGGTTGAAAAGAGGTAGGAACAATGGCCCACCTTTGGTGGGACTGCCCAAAAATTAATAAATATTGGAAAAAGATTTTATATTATGTAAAAGAAATTACCAAAATAGAACTAGAAGAAGTTCCATGGATGGTACTGCTACATGGTATAAAACGGGAGGTAAAACAATATAAAGAGTCACTAATCCCACAGCAAAAAGACTGATTCCTAAGAAATGGCAGGATATAGAAAGCCCATCAATTTGGGAGTGGATAGACGCAGTGGAAGAAACGTATACGATGGAAAACTTGAGTGATAGTACTGGGGAAAAAGAGTGCTGCAATAAAAGACAAATGGAAAGGCTGGAAAGAGTTCAAAAATACATGGAGTTATGCAGAAGAATTAAGAGTCTAGACCTATACGGGGAAAAGGAAAAGATTAGAAACTGAAACAGTATACCATGTAAAGCATGCAAGGTCAAGTGCAGGGAAGTGGGTGGGACAGAGGGGAGGGGGGGAGAGGAGAGATCTAGGGTAAAACATTTTGTAGAAATGTATTGTATAACCACTTATTCAAATTAAGTTGAATTTTAAATATAAAAGGTATGCACAAGAGCAAAGGATAAAAGCTACTATGATGTGAAGATGAGAAGGGACAGAGATGAACGGTAAAGTTGATTTAAGTCTCTCCAAAGAGTTTGCTGAAGTGGCAAAAAAAAAAAGAAAAAAGTAGAATGAAGTCCACCGCCTCTGGAATGGTACACAGAGCACAGAGGACTTCATTGGAAATATAGAGAAAAATGAAAGATGGATACCATGGGGTCTAAATAAAAATTAAATGAAAAAAATAAAGGGGTCAAATAGGGGTACCATCTATAAATGGTAGGTCATATACAACAGATGTAGGTTGGTCAAACTACTAAGAGTTACAATAGTCATTCAGGGATGCGTTCACCCTGTTGTCAGACTTCAGACTTAAGTTTCAGAGTATTTAAACTAAAACCAGGCAGACCATGTTTTATGGAACTTATCAGAAGTTTCATTGGTTATAGCAAGTGTTTCTTCTATTTCGGAAATGTGGTTTACTGTATGAGCCCATTCTCTAAGTGAATGGATTTTTGTCAGTTTCCAGTATTTGGGAATCAAGGATTTCGTTAAGGATCGTTTGTATCTGCCAAGAGGGAAGTTAGAGGTGTGTGAGTAATGTGAAGGATCAATTCACAAATTTTGGTCCAGTAAGAGGCTATTTTAGGACAGTCCCACCAAATATGCAGCATGTCTCCTGTGGCCTCTTTGCATCACCAGCACAAATCCGAAGCCAACGGGTGTTGGAGTTGCATACCAATTTTCATAATAATTTGTACGAATTCTCTCGTAATCTTGTGCTAATTGAGCATTCATGTGCTAGAATACATGAGTTTTCTCCACTGAGTATCTGAGAAATGCAAATGAAGAGCAGATTCCCATTGGCTTCTGAATCTGGCCGAATCCGCTGTATTAGCCTGTTGGAGACATGAGTACATTAGGGAGGTCGTTTTCTCAATCTGATCACCAGTCAAACAGATTAATTCAAAGGGTGTAGGATCCCTGATCATATCACCTTTCTTATCGGGGGAAAGAAAGTAGTGGCAAATTTGTTTATAATTCCAATGTGTAGAGGCCAAAGGTGCGAGGTCACTCAGCAACTTATCGTAAGTTAAAATCCTGCCTGCGGCCACACGACACGAGTCTAGTAAGGGAGCTGTGTCTTTTGTGAGGAATATTTTCAAGCCCAAGCCTGGGGGAAAATCCGGATTGTTGAAAAGCGGCGTGAGCAGTCCTGGACTGTGAAAGTGTGGTAAGATAGGGTAGTTTTGTGGAAAACTTTTAAAGTTACTCCAAATGATGGATGTTGTTTAAGATCTGGAGGACATTTGGCACAGGGAATCCACGGTGAAAATTTCAAAGGGACCTCAGTGAAACCCTCTTCTAGGGATACCCAATCCTTATTGGCGTAGGTGGCAATGTCAATCGACAATTCTTGCCAAATGTGTAGCATAGTTTGAAATTTGGGAAACCTAGGCCTCTCGTAGCCGTAAACTGATATGAGGTTTCTTGTGTTCCCATAGAAATTTCCATAGTATGGCTGGTAACTGTTTAAAAAAGCTGGCTGGTAAGTTAATTGGTAATGTGTGGAAAAGTTACAATAGTGCTGGATGTATGGTCATTTTAACGATGGCAGCTCTGCCGAACCAGAAAAGTGTTTGACCATTTGGAAAGATCCCTTTCAATCTGACGGAGCATTGGTTTGAAGTGTGAATATATTGTTCTAACCAAGGGTTTAAGCCAGTCCCCTAGGTTTTTGAGTGTATAGGACACCCATTTAAGGGCTCTTTCACACGGACATGTCCGTGTACGGAGCCCGCTCTGTACAGCGGGGGATCGCTCCGTCGATCCCCCGATGAGCAGGAAGATGACAGGTCTGTCTCTGCACTCTGTGCAGGGACGGACCTGTCAGAGCGCCGCTCTCCCTATGGGGGATCGGATGACGACGGACCGTAGAGTCCATCGTCACCCGATCCAATCCGCAGACGGATGGAAAAATAGGGTTTTCCTCCGTCACACTTTTTCGGATCAGAGCGGGTCGGATGTCAGCGGACATGTCACCGCTGACATCCGACTCTCCATAGAGGTCTATGGAACGTCTGTTCTGGTCCACCTAAAAAACTGACAGGCGGACCTGAACGGACCGTCCGTGTGAAAGGGGCCTAAAGGAGTTGTTCTGTTGTGCCTGTATAACTGTGTTTGGGGAGAAAGTAAGATTCATGGCCTCTGATTTTATATAATTAATTTTAAAGGTTGGAAAGATATCTATAAACAGTAAAAGCATGTAGTAAATTAGGGATAGATGTGTGTGGTTGCATTGAAAAAACAATAAGTCATCAGCGTATGCAGCTATTTTATACCTGTTTGTGTTTATCTCAAAACCCCCAATTGAGGAGGTCATGTCAACTGTATGGATAAATGGTTCTAAAGATAGTATGAATAGCAGGGCTGACAGAGGGCACCCCTGTCTGGTGCCATTTTCAATGGATACTGGTTCCGACAAGGTGCCATTGATCTTCAATCTGGCCATTGGATTCTGATACAGCGAGGAAATCCACGTAAGCATATGTGGTTTTCCGCCTATATGGGAACAGGTAGCCAATAAAAAGTCCCATGACACCCTGTCGAAGGCTTTCTCTGCGTCCGTTGTCAGGAGAAAACCTTCAAAACCAGTTCGGCGGCTGTGGTGGATCAGATTAAGTGCCTTTTTTACATTATCCTTTGCCTCCCTCCCTGGCATGAACCAAACTTGTTCAGGGCCTATCAGTTGAGGAAGAAATGTGCGTAAGCGGTTGGTAACAATTTTAGCAAGTAACTTTAGATCGAGATTGAGCAGGGATATAGGCCTGTAGCTGGTGCACTCAGTTGGGTCTTTGCCCGGTTTGGGGAGCACTGTGACATGTGCCAATAGAAATTTATTTGGTATTTGTTGGGGATCCATTAAGAAGTTTAGTGTATGTTGTAGTGGCGTTTAGCACAAGAATGTTGCTAAACGTCTTGTAGTAATGTGCCATAAGGCCGTCTGTTCCAGGGCTCTTACCTGGTTTAAGGCTTTTTATTGCAGACAATAGTTCCTCCTCAGAGTCTCCAGAGACTGTGCATCCTCTGTAGAAAGGGTGGGCATACCGCTTTGTATCAAATAATCATTAATGATTTGCTTCCTATCTCCCTGTAGGTCTGGTGGTTTATGGCTTCGGGGGATATTATAGTTTAGAATAGTACTTTTGAAAGCTAGCAGCAGTTTTGTCTGTGTGGTGGTGTAGTGCGATTTCCTCCGATTTAATCGCCAAAATATTTGACGATAGAGAAGCTTCCTTCAGAGCTCTAGCCAAATATTTTCCCCCTTTATCCCCATGCTCATAATAAATAATTTTGTTGAAGAAAAGGGAGTGTTTGGCTTTAAGTTCTAATAGATCCTGAAGGTTTTGGCATGCCTCCAGGAGTTCGGCCACTGATTGTTTCCCCAAGGAGAGTTTGTGGACCGCCTCTAGTTGGGCTATCTTAGTTGTCATGTTAGCAATTTGCCGTTCCGATATTCGTTTGCTCTGGGCCCCTAATTTCATCAATTCTCCCCTGAGGATACACTTATGTGCCTCCCAGATTGTTAAAGGGGAAAGTTCTTCAGTGTAATTTTCAGAAAAATAATTAATGCTTTAGTCGTTTTTTGAAGTGAGTCAGGATCAAAAATCTAGAAATGGGTTCAGTCTCCACATACAAGGTTTGGTATGAGCTTTAGGAGGATTTAGAGTAAGTGAAATGGGTGCATGGTCTGAGTATGTTTGTATGCCAATGCGTGCATTGCACAAGGCCATGAGGTCTTTTTGCCTAATAAAGACGTAGTCAATGCAGGTATATTTATCATGAGGTGCAGAGTAGTAAGTGTAATCTTTGCCCGTCGGGTTTACAGAATCTATGAGAGTTAAAGTTTGGAGTAGGACTTTGATGTGCTTTGGAGTGCGGTAAGCTAAGCTGGATTTCCCTGAGGAGGTATTCTGAGGGGATTCAAAGGCACATTGGAATCTCTCCCCAATACGATACACCCTGAGGCAAAGCCTTTCAACTCCTCAATGAGATGTCTGCAAAAGGAGACATGTGTAGTATTGCCAGGGTTAAAAAGGTATCGATCCCCATGTACCCTTGAGGAAGAGAAACCTGCCTTCTGGATCAGCCAGTTGCTGAGCAACCTCAAACCCTGCTGATTTGCTGATAAGTATAGACACCTCTTTGGTTTTGGCAGCACTATTCGTAGCATGCTATACTTTAGGAAAGTACTTATGGTACAAATTTGGGATTTTCCCAGATTGAAAATGTGTTTCCTGTAGGAAGACGAAAAAAGGTTTCACCTTATTAAGTTCCCATAGAAGGGAAGTTTGTTTCTCAGGAGAGTTCAACCCCCGGACATTATGTGAGATCAGGGTGGGACTCTGGCCTAAGGACGAGTATGCCATTGTTTCAATGAGCAACTATACCTATATGACACAAATTAAAGAAAAAACAAACAAAAAACAAACAATAGAAAGTTATTATACACAGAAATCCTTGTAGGAGCTAGGGGTGTAGAGACAAGTTAGAGTATCTGCCTACAGCAACTGGTGCTGTAGGCTCTGTTACAAATATGAGCAGCTGCTGTGCAAAACCCTGTCGCACAGCACCACCCACTGGTGGGGAGAAGAAAATGTAAGTGAGCAGAGGACCTTAGCCTGGAGAGAGTAGTATAGCACCTAGAGTAGTTTTATCCTTTAGGCTTGCCAACAGACAGTGATGTACTCTGTGCAATACAAAATGTTGTTCATAACACACTATGTAGTAAAGGCCTAACAGGGTGGGACACTATTTCAGTGGGTTGTCCTGCAAGTGGACAAGACAGCTGGTTCAAAGAGTACCTTGGTAGCCCTGTATATTATAGGCATCTGGGGTCCAATGATATTCATGTGTTGCCAGTTTCCTGAACTGTCTTAATAGCAATGCGATCTAGCATATATTCTATTCTGCAAGAGAATCACACGAAAAAAGTGCAGCACAGTCATTAAACACTTGACTCATGGGTAGACGTGTCAATAGGATGCTGATGGAAAAATTTACCTGTGACTGCCAAGACTTTCAGGTTGGTTGAGGTCATATGGTGAGACCAGAATAGTGTTTAAAAACTATAACCCACATTTGGATATAGGACTTGTAAAGGGACAAACATTTTCAACTATACAATTACCCATAAGAACAATAGGGAGTGAAATGTTGGAGTAAAGGAGCTGTTACACCATAGCCCTGAGACATTTGTCCAGAAGGATACGACAGAGAGGGGCTTTGAGAGGGCCTGCCAAGTTCTCAGTCACTGGTAGTTGAAAAGGAGGGCCTCAGGTTAGCTGGAAAGTGGCCTGCAGAAAAACATGGCTCAAACTTAGTATATTTACAGGCTCATATAGCAGGCAGCAGCTCCTATCAAATCTCAGGACGTTATATTTGGTAACTGGGCAAACAACAGAGTGGTGTAAATCAGCAAACTTTCCAAGGAAGTCAAGAATTTCAACATGAGTGTTCCCTCGTCTTTCAGGTCTGGTCACGATATCTTGATTGTTTAGAAGAGAAAGGTGAGCGTCCCGATCCCGTGCCTGTGTTTTTACCATAGCTACTCTTGTTTACCGGAGGTTTGGCCAGCGATGAATTTGGTGTACATACAGGACTGCTTTCAGCAGGCGGTGTTCAGAACTCGGTATACCAGTCAGGGAGATCTGTGTATGGTATTTGCAGATCTGCACAGAAATCCGGAATTTCATCTGGCATCCGCAGAATATACTGTTTTCCCTTTGAGGTAGCTTGCAAAGCAAAGGGAAATCGCCACTTATATGTAATTCCATTTTCTCTGAGTATGTCCAGCAGGGGGCGCATGGCCCTTCTGTTCTGCAGAGTGATAGGGGACAGATCTTGATATAGAGCGATTGTGCTTTCGTTGAAAATTATTTGATTGTTCTTTCTGGCCTGGTTAAGAATTTCCTCTTTCAGAGGGAAGCTCCGAATGCAACATACTATGCCCCGGGGGTAGCTATATCATTCTCAAAGCTCTGTGAGCCCGTACAAATTCAATGGGAGAATCCGCAGGTTTTTCCATAACATTGTTAAAGATTGCTCTCAGGGTTGAGTGGATTTGATCTGGATTAACAGTTTCAGGGACCCCCCGCACCCTGATATTGTTCCGTCTGCCTCTGTTTTTGAGCTCTTCTAGGTGTCTATTTATCTCTATCAAATGGGCAGAGTGTGATGTTGTGGTAGCTTCCAGGCGAGTTATGGCCCTATCTCTCCTGCAGTCTGCTTTCTCCATCGTGGCCATTTTTACTGTCAGTGACTGGAAGTCTGCCTTCAGGTCAGTGATGGCCGAAAAGAAAATATTTTTGATATCTGCAGCAATGGTGGTCATGTCTGCCAGTGTAAGGGGATGGTTAGAGTCCCCCGTCTCTCTTACAGGATCCTCTGTGACAAATTGGGAGTTTTATTCGTCCTCCCGTGTGTCTGTGCCATCTTGCTTGGCATGCCGCGGCCTTAACGGGGCTTTGTAGTAATGATGTCCTGTATGCTGCGGATGTTGGAAACCACCGATGACCGTCGTGAGCATGTCCCAGGGGTATGCCGCAGCAGTCTGCTCATTCTATAAAGCAGGGATTGCCAGAAGAGAGCTAGAGGGCTGCGGGGCTACTGGAGCTCTGTCTTCAGGCAGCCATTTCCGTTGCGCGCCAAGCCACACCCTTGTGTAAATATTTTGTGTACTTTTAGAAGATTTATTTTTTTAGCTGCTTCATCCAGACTACAGATTGTATCATTATTTCATCGTCTTGGTAAAATAAACACTGCAAAAAGCAATGACAAATTCAAACGCTAGATGGCTTCAGAGAGCTAGGTTCCAGCAGTCTCATAACTTTATACTCTTGTTGTTGGTCCTCTATAGACTGATAATTATCAATGTAATATTGTTATAATATTGTAAGGGTCTCACTCATCTGTTTTTATTTTTATTTTAAAGTGGAGTTCCACCCAGAAAAACATTTTAACATATTCACAGTCCTTTCATAGTATTAATAAACATTTGGGGGGGAAAACATTTTTTTTACTCACCAGAAACGCCCTGTTGGTATGTAGCGGCTCCTAATCTGCCACTTCCGGGTCCACGGGGCTCTGCATCACTTCCTCTCTCGCCTGTGCTCCTGGGAAATGTGAGTCATTATTTCCCAGAAGTCAGTGGGCAGTACTGTGAGCAAAAATGTTCCCTGTTGGGAAATAACGCGATTTAAGGCGGTTGCCATAACAACTTGGCGGGACCTTCCTCCGTCGCCGCCTGTTGTTATGGCAATTTTCTAAACAATTGGTGATACGGCCACCGGAGCATCGCGCAAGCACGATATCGAGAGGGTAATCCCGGAAGAGGTTGCGATTGGGCTTCACATGCCCACAATCATCATGGCAACGGCCAGACGAGGATTTATTAAATAGTAAGCATAAAATAAATATAAAATTCACATCCACTAGCAAACATATAAAAGTGCATTATGATTGGATGCCTGAAAAAAAAAAAAAAAAGCTGTGGCCGGAACGCCGCTTCAAAGGTTTTTTTTACCTCTCAGCTTTAGACACAACTTGGGAAAGTAAATAACTGCTTCTGTACAGTAATAATCATACAGGAAAATTATAGGTTTACTATACAAAACTTAGGTTAGCCATATTTTGTAAGAAGTCTAGGTAATGGAAAATGTAAATCGTATTACCAGGATAATCTCTTTAACCACTTTCAGACCGGACCAATTTGCAGCCAAAGGACCAGGCCCCTTTTTGCGATTCGGCACTGCATCGCTTTAACTGACAATTGCGCGGTCGTGCGACGTGGCTCCCAAACAAAATTGACGTCCTTTTTTTTCCCACAAATAGAGCTTTCTTTTGGTGGTATTTGATCGCCCCTGCGGTTTTTATTTTTTGCGCTATAAACAAAAATAGAGCGACAATTTTGAAAAAAATGCATTATTTTTTATTTTTTGCTATAATAAATATCCCCAAAAAATATATAAAAAAACTTTTTTTTTCCTCAGTTTAGGCCGATACGTATTCTTCTACATATTTTTGGTAAAAAAAATCGCAATATGCGATTATTGATCGGTTTGCGCAGAAGTTATAGCGTTTACAAGATAGGGGATAGTTTTATAGCATTTTTATTAATATTTTTTTTTATTAGTAATGGCGGAGATCTGCGATTTTTTTTGTGACTGCGACATTATGGCGGACACATCGGACATTTTTTGGGACCATTGTCATTTTTTACAGCAATTAATGCATTTAAATGCATTGATTTCTGTATAAATGACACTGGCAGTGAAGGGGTTAACCACAAGGGGGCAGTGTAAGAGTTAAGTATGCCTAGGGGTGTGTTTTTTACTGTGGGGGGGCGTGGCTGTCAGCTAGTGAATGCTAATCTCTGCTCCAATCACAGGGAGCAGAGATCGGCGTCACTAGTTGCTAGGCAGAACGGGGAGATGCTGTTTATCTCGGCATCTCCCCGTTCAGCCGCCCCGTGAGACGATCGCGGGGGTCCCCGCGGCGATCGAGTCCGCGGGGACCGCGATCGGACTCACGGGGGTCCCGACCGGCGCGGGAGCGCGCCGCTCCCGGCACGCTCCCGATGGCACGGACAGGCTAAAGGAGGGACTTATATATACGCCCTCCTGCCTGTACGTGCCATTCTGTCGACGTATATCGTCGTGCGCCAGTCGGCAAGTGGTTAAGAACAAGACTGAACACAAATGGGTCGTCCTCTTCTCTCAGAGCGACGAATAAGACAGAATTCAAAGCTGAAAGCTCATATTAAAGAGGAGCTCCACCTTAAAAAAATGTATTAAAAGCCAGCAGCTACAAATACTGCAGCTGCTCACTTTTAATAAATGGACACTTACTTGTCCAGTGTGCCCGCGATATCGGCAGCAGAAGACGAGCAATCGCTCGTCTCTCGGCTGCCCCCACCGCCATCCTCTGTGAGGGAATCAGAAAGTGAATCGCTGCGGCTTCACTGCCCAGTTCCCTACTGCGCATGCGCGAGTTGCGCAACGCGTCTTCACTGGTCCCCGTTGTGTTCTGGGAACTGTGCGTTTTCAACGTATCTGCTGATATTCTGTGGCTATCTATGCCCGGAAGTGGGTGCAGATACCTGTTTTATACAGGTATCTGCACCCCCCTCCCCCCTGAAAGGTGCCAATTGTGGCACCGGAGGGGGGGAGGAATCCGATGAGCGGAAGTCCCACTTTAGAGTGGAGCTCCGCTTTAACGAAAGATACATTACATACGATTAGCCTTAGATCTTATTTATTTTATTTTTTTCAGATGATTGAAAAATAAACACACAGCATGGCCTGGCAATGGGGAAAACAAATGCAATTCTGGGGTGCATCTCTAGTTCATCTGTAGAGGGATCCCCATCAGGAGGAAGAGATCTTTAGTTTTCACCAGCAGGAGGAAGGATGCCCTGATTCCTCTACAGTACATAGATCTTTAGTTATCACTGCTGGGATCACCAACAGGATGAAGAAGGTACCAATTCCCCTATTTTCAATAGATCTGTAGTTAACACTACAGGGAGCACCAGCAGGAGGAAGGGGGTCCTGAATCCACTATATACAGTAGATCTTTTTAGTTATCACTATAGGGATCACCAACAGGATGAACAGGATGAAGAAGGCCCTTATTCCCCATCATACTGTAGATCTGTAGTTATCACTATAGGGATCGCCAACAGGATGAAGAAGGCCCTTATTCCCCTTCATACTGTAGATCTGTAATTATCACTATAGGGATCACCAACAGGAGGAAGGAGGTCCTGATTGCCCTATATAGATCTTTAGTGAGACTCAATGTAGAATATTGTGTCCAGTTCTGGAGACCTCACTTACAAAATGATATTGATAAACTAGAGTTCAGAGATGGGTAACAAAGTTTTTTGAAAGGTCTGAGGGATAAAACATAATAATAGAGACTGCAGGGACTTAATATATACAGTCTTATAGGAAAGACGGTCGAGGTGAGATTGAAATCTTTAAAATACATAAAGGGTGTGAATAAGGTTCATTAGGACAGTAAATTCAGTATAAAGTTAAGATCAAAAAGACAGAGATATAGCCTCAAACTAGCAGGAGGGAAGTTCAAAACTAATCTCAGAAAAGTATTATTTTTTTCCTAACAGAGTAGTTGATTCTTAGAACAGACTTCCAGCAGATTTGGTGGACTTAAGCATACTTGGGATAAACATAGATCTATAACAGAAAAGAACAACTAATAAAAGGGACAGACTTGGTAGACCACTTTTGGTCCTTTGCTTTTACAAGGTATGTGAACTGTTTTTGTACCACAAGTATAGCACAATATACAACCATTTTTTTAAATTAATCTTTACAATCATGTTCTGGATTCAGATTCTTCCTCTATAAACCTTATTTCGCAACTATGTTTTCAGCCAAATTATGCAACGAGACAAAACTCCCCCTCCCCCTTACCGCTGGCAGCTACCGGTGGATGGGAGGGAGAAGCTGTGACAATACAATAACTAAAGCAGCTCCAGCCACTGCTTTAAAGCTCATTTTAGGGAGACAAAAATATTCCCTTACAGTGGTTATGCCCAGCATTGCAAGGGTTAAATGCTCATTTATATCTAGGGGGGGCGTACAGAACGATTTTACTCACCTGATTCTTCGCTCCCCCAGCAGCCGGACAATCCTCTACTTCCCTATGTTTGGGCACCAGACTGTCCCTTGTTCTCACAACTAATGCAGAGCTGTGGGCTCTGTATTGTTCTTGATTAAAGTGATACTAAAGCCTTAAGAATTTTCACCTTAATGCATTCAATGCATTAAAGTGTTACTAAACCCACAATAGTAAAATCTATCTGTGTATGCAGAATAGCATGCTTGTTATACTCACTGTGGAAATTAAGGGGTTAATCCTCTGCATTGTGTAAAAAGGCTCTTTGATCCTCTATGGACAGATCCTCCTCCTCCTGCAGGGTCACTCTGGGCAAGGCCAGATAAGACACAGTCAGAGTAGTAAGGCTGCACATGCTCAGTTTGGTCTCTATTGCTGAAGAGAACAGTTCCTTGTTGAGCTGAGCTTTTCAGGTCACATGGTATTGACATCACACATTTGGGTGTGTATACAGATCCTAAATGACAGCCCAGTCCCTCCCACTTCCTCCATGCCCAGTAACTAAAAAAAGAACACAGTGGGTGGGATGTCACATCTTGATTCATGGATGATCCGCCTCCCATAACAGCATGAGGACACAGGCTATAGTGAAAATCTCCTCCTACCTAAACACTCAGCACTCGGGCAGACCCTGCAATTTATCACGTGACCATGGTATACAGATCAGTCAAAAAGGTATATAGTGGCAGTATTTTAATGAAAAAAGAAGATTTATAAGCTGTGGGCACTGCGTGGGGCGGTTAAACTATTTTCATATTACTGGGTTTAGTATCACTTTAACCACTTGGCAACCGGTTCACGCTGATATACGTTGGCAAAATGGCACGTTCCCGCAAAATGACGTATGGGTACATCGTCCCCATTAAGAGCCCCTGGAGGCTCTGTTCTGTCAGGGGAGAGGAGACAGATCGTTTGTTCCTAGTAAGTAGGAACAGCTATATGTCTCCTCCCCCAGTTAGTCCCATCCCCCCACAGTAAGAAACACTCACGAGGGAATACATTTAACCCCTTGATCGCCCACTAGTGTTCACCCCTTCCCTACCAGTGACATTTACACAGTAATCAATGCATTTTTATAGCACTGATCGCTGTATAAATGTCAATGGTCCCAAAAATGTTTCAAAAGTGTCCGATCTGTCCGCCACAATATCGCTAAAAATCGCAGATCACCGCCATTACTAGTAAAAGAAAATAAAAATGCCATAAAAAATGGATCAACTGTGGGTATAGAATTGGGTATATTGGATTGTACGATATTTTTTATTTATATTTTTTTTTTTTTATGGTTGAACTGGATGGTCTTTTTTCAGCCTAGCTAACTATGTAAATCTTTGCCATAGTTTGTAGACTCTATAAATTTTGCGCAAACCAATCAATATACGCTTATTGCGATTTTTTTACTAAAAATATGTAGAATATATATTGGCCTAAACTAATGAAGACATTTTTTTAAAAAACATTTTTCGGGGATATTTATTACAGCAAAAAGTTAAAAATATTTTTTGTTTTTTTCAAAATTGTCACTATTTTTTTGTTTATAGCGTAAAAAATAAAAACCGCAGAGGTGATCAAATACCACCAAAAGAAAGCTCTATTTATGGGAAAAAAAAGACATCAATTTTGTTTGGGTACAGTGTTGGACGACTGCACAATTGTCAGTTAAAGTGACGAAGTGCAGTATCGCAAAACATTAACCAGCCCCCTGAAGATTTGGCTGCTCAACGACCAGGCCATTTTTTGCGATTCGCACTGTGTCGCTTTAACTGACAACTGCACAGTCGTGCTACGCTGTAGCCAAACAAAATTAACGTCCTATTTTTCCCACAAATAGAGCTTTAATTTGGTGGTATTTTATCATCTCTGCGGTTTTTATTTTTTGCGCTATAAACAAAAAAAGCGACAATTTTGAAAAAATATATAATATTTTGTACTTTTTGCTGTAATTAATATCCCCAATTTTTTTTTTAAAAAGCAAATTTTTTCCTCAGTTTAGGCTGATATGTATTTTTCTACATATTTTTGGTAATAAAAATCACAATAAGCGTGTATTGATTGGTTTGCGCAAAAGGTATAGCGTCTACAAAATAGGGGATAGATTTATGGCATTTTTATTATTATTTTTTTTTTTTTTACTAATAATGGCGGCGATCTGCGATTTTTATCGGGACTGCAACATTATTGCGGAAACATCAGACACTTTTGACACATTTTTGAAACCATTGACAATTATACAGCGATCAGTGCTATAAAAATGCACTGATTACTGTGTAAATGTCACTGGTAGGGAAGGGGTTAACACTAGGGGGCGATCAAGGGGCTAAATGTGTTCCCTGACTGTGTGTTCTAACTGTGGGGGGAGGGGACTGACTATGGGAGATGACCGATCGTGGTTCCTAGCTATTTACACACACGTCCCTGTTTTGCCTCTTGTGCCCGCAATCGCGCGTGACCGCTCATCCCCACAATGCAGCGGCGCACGCCTGCAATCCCGCTTAAAGGAGCCGACGTACAGCTACGACGGTTCGCGGGATTGTGCCGCAGTATAATGACGCTGGCTGGTTGGCAAGTGGTTAAGCAGGAAAATCTTCTGGTCTGTAAGTGGTTAAGGTGAAAAATCTTCTGTGCTGCAGCTGCACCCCAGACTTCTTACCTGAGCCTGATCCGACCCAGTGCTCCTGCCGCTGTCTCTATCATTGACAGCAGCCGGAGCCAGTGGCAATCTGTCCAATCAAATCCTGTGACACAGGAGCGGGGGGCAGGGCTGAGTCCCACTGTCTGTGTCAATGGACGCAGCAACGGGTCTCATGAGTGAGCCCACACAGGTGCCCCCAGGGAAAGTGGCTTTTCGTGGGGGCACCTGATGAAGAGGAATGGCATGGAGCGCTGACAGGGAACCCCAGAAGAGGAGGATTGGGGTTGCTCGGTGCAAAACCATTGCACAGAGCAGGTAAGTATAGGCATGTTTGTTATTTATTTATTTACTTTTTACAACCACTTTTAGTCAGAGGGCATCCGTCCGCCACAGCATAGTGGAGAAGAGGCTGGGGGACCAGTCTTACAAACTGGAGGAACCAGCAGGAGCGGAGGATCGGGTAACTAAAAGTGCTTTTTGCAGTCCCCCAGACCTAAACAAGCATTTGCTTGCAGCGTGGGAGCAGTCCCACTGCAGGGCAGCATTTTTGGAGTGCAGCTTTAATCACCAAGCTGGAACAATATGAATGTACACCTAACCTTTGCTTTGGTGGTGTCACCATGATATATTACATCTCTAGTCTTTCATATAAACATTGAGGGGAAAGTGCAACAATATATGGAAAAGGTTATAGTAGAATGTGGCGCTGCACATTGTGATGGATATTATAAGTAGAAGTAATTGAATCAATAAAATGTCATTAAGACAAGCATACACAGTTGTTTAGCAGAACATGGCAATAACAAGAAACAATATAGTACATGCGTAAAAATAAACATGTTGTGTTGGATTTATTTTTCTAAAATTTGCATGGTGCCTGAGCAACCACTTATGATATTTTCATGCAGCTGTCTTCCGTTTCATTCAGCGGGGGATCCATGACATCCGTGCCTGTTTTTTTCTTTGTATTTTGCAACTGGACCTAAAATGGATTTGTCCATTACTATTAGGGATGAGCCGAACACCCCCCGGTTCGGTTCACACCAGAACTTGCGAACAGGCAAAAAATTTGAACGAACACGCGAACACCATTAAAGTCTATGGGACATGAACATGAAAAATAAAAAATGCTAATTTTAAAGGTTTATGTGCAAGTTATTGTCATAAAAAGTGTTTGGGGACCTGGGTCCTGCCCCAGGGACATGTATCAATGCAAAAAAAAAAAAAAGTTTTAAAAACAGCTGTTTTTTCGGGAGCAGTGATTTTAATAAATGCTTAAAGTGAAACAATAAAAATGAAATATTCCTTTAAATATCGTGCCTGGGGGGTGTCTATAGTATGCCTGTAAAGTGGTGCAGTTTTCCCGTGTTTACAATAGTACCATAGCAAAATGACATTTCTAAAGGAAAAAATATAATTTAAAACTGATCGCAGCTGTAATGAATTGTCGGATCCATTCAATACAGATAAAACGAATTGAAAAAAAATGTCATGGGTTCCCCTCCCAGTCCATTACCAGGCCCTTTGGGTCTGGTATGACTATTAAGGGGAACTCCGAACCAAAATTAAAAAAAATTGTATGGGGGGTCCCCCCAAAATCCATACCAGGCCCTTCAGTTCTGGTATGGATATTAAGGGGAAATCCATACCAAACCCATATCCGAGCACGTAACCTGGCAGGCTGCAGGAAAATAGGGGGGACGAGAGAGCGCCCCCCCTCCTGAACCGTACCAGGCCACATTCCCTCAACATGGGGGGTGCTTTGGAGTCGCCCCCAAAGCACCTTGTCCCCATGTTGATGAAATAAAAGTGTCAAAAATAGTAAAAATGACAGGAGACACTTTGGGACAAGTCCTTTATTAAAAAATAAAAATGTCCCGCAATGTAAATCCATCTCACGCCACCCCGACGAACTGAAAAAAGAAAAAAAAACAGCTCCATCTCTATGGGAGGCTCCTGCACACTGCACGCTTCTTCTCGATGATAGCTATTATATAGCTGAGGGCAGGACCACCCGGTGACGTAAACAGGTGACCCCCTGCCCCCTCTGATGCCACGTGACATCAGAGGAAGGCGGGGTCATCCGTTTACATCACAGAGTGGCCCCGCCCTCAGCTATAGAACAGCTGTCAAAGCGAGAAGCGTGCAGTGTGCGGGAGACTCCCATGGAGGCGGAGCTGTTGCGTTTTTTTTCTTTTTTCGGTTTCTTGAGCGGCGTGAGATAGATTTACATCGTGGGCCATTTTTTTTTTTTTTTTAATAAAGGACTTGTCCCAAAGTGTCTCCTGTAATTTTTACTATTTTTAAGACTTTTTTTGTGAATTGGTAGGGGTACAATCATGATGTCTGTTTTACATGGTCGGCCCCGTCGAGGTGAACTTCAATACAAACAATGTTGTTGTGATCTCTGTACCACGTATATTTTTGTTTTTTTCAAATAAAGAATTAAAAAAATCTACAGGTTGCATGTTTTGCGTTACAGAGGAGGTCTAGGGCTAGAATTATTGCTCTTGCTGTACCGAGCGAGGCAATACCTCACATGTGTGGTTTAAACACCATTTTCATATGCGGACGCTACTCACGTATGCGTTTGCTTCTGCGCACGACCTCGGCGGGACGGGCGCGGTTAAAAAAAAATTTTCTTACCTTTTATTTTTACACTGTTCTTTTAGCAAAAAGAAAACTGTGTCACTTTTATTCCTATTACCAGGAATGTAAACATCCCTGGTAATAGAAAAAAAAGCATGACAGAACCTCTTAAATATGAGATCTGGGGTCAAAAAGACCTCAGATGTCATATTTACACTAAAATGCAATAAATTAAAAAAAACTAAAAAAAAACAAACATCGCTTCTGCCCTGCAATGATATGAAGATGGGTGGGGGCCATCTTCCCCTCACTCGTTTCCATGCCTAGCAGGAAGAAGGATCCATTCGCCTCCGCCGCAACCGACGGCTCCGGAGCGACACGAATCCGCTGCAGAGACCACTTTTATCTTAAAACGGACCGCCCTCTGAAGAAGAAACCTGCGGCGGGCAGTCCGTAAGTGATTAAATTACATGTTTTCCTTTAGAAAAGTCACTTTTCTGTGGTACTGTTCTAAACATGGGAAAACTGCACCACTTTACAGGCATACTATGATACATGTCCCCTGGGGCAGGACCCAGGTTCCCAAACACTTTTTATGACAATAACTTGCATATAACCCTTTAAAATTAGCACTTTTGGTTTTTCATGTTAGTGTCCCATAGACTTTAACGGGGTTTCGCGGCTTTCAAATTTGCCATGAACACTGCATAATGTTCATTCTTCGCTGAACGTCCGAACAACAAATTATGCTCGGGCCGAACTGTTCGCCCATCCCTAATTACTATATAGTGTATGTGCTCCTGCTATGGAGGCTTTTAAAGAGTTAGGAATGCAGATAATACTGGGGTGCCTTGTCGCAAACTCTGCAGCTTACGCATGTATTTGCAAATGTTTTCAAACTAAACCCCTGTTTTTAACATGAACTGTTAGAAAGGACAGATCGATTTGTGGCAGGCTGGTTGGTAAGTTGAGCTGGGAATTTTTCTTTGTTTTTCCACTTTCTACCTACATAATCTTTTATGAGGGAAGCATTTCTTACTCCAAACTTTAGATGTCCATGAAGTATCATACATGCCACAGATCAAATATGTTAAGAAGGTTTGTTAAAGTGAATGTAAACGTTTGTTTTTTTGTAAATAACAAACATGTTATACTTACCTGCTCTGTTCAAGGGTTTTGCACAGAGCAGCCCCGATCCTAATCTTCTGGGGTTCCCCAATCAGCGCTCCTGGATCCTCCTCTTCATCAGGTTCCCCCACGGAGACCCGCATTCCCCGGGGGCACCCCTGCGGGTGCGCTCACGAGTCCCGCTGCTGCGTCCATTGACACAGACAGCAGGACTCAGCCCCGCCCCCATGTCACTGGATTTAGGTAACAGATCGGGTTCAGTTAAGAAAAAGTGGGGCAGCTGCAGCACAGGTTTTTCACCTTAATATAATACATTAAGGTGAAAAACCTTGAGACTTTACAACTGCTTTAATCCTTGTTGAATAGCTTGGGCCCAATGTCAGGGTTGCCAACATCCATAAATTTACAAATAGTTTGTAAAAATAAATAAATAAAAGGGGGGAGGGGGGGTCTTTTCTCCTGTCCATAAATGTTCGTAGTCAGGAAATAAGTGCCCATAAATTTTCTTGCTTATGCCTGTCTCTGTACTGTGCTCTTTATTAGACTGCTGAGCTTGGCCTGACTTGGGTGGCAGGGCGGATCCGAGAGGGTGCGCGTGACGTCAAGGCACTTGGCATCTATTTGTATCCAGAAGGTGGGAGGGGGAGGAGGACCAACAACCTACCTGAGCCCAAGCAAGTCTGCAGTGTTTTATAACCTGCCCACAGTGCCCTACAGCATGCATGCATGATGGTATGGCCAACGATGTAAAAGGGAAGTGCGACTGGGGGACCTTAAGGTAAGGAGGGAGTGAGGAGGAGGACACTGATTTAAGGGGGAACGCTACAAACTCCAGTATAAAGAGGAACTCTGATATAAAGGGGGGCTCTGCTTGTTTTATTCCTATCAGGCCCAAAAACTTTATTTACTTCCCTGAAATGTTTTGTTCTAGGATGGGTTCACACTAGTGTGAATTGGATGCAGCTTTTCTGCATCCAATTCGCATGACAGGAGATTGTGACCGGCTCTCAATGGAGCTGGTTCACACATCTCCAGAGAGGCTACGGATCAAATTGCACAGGGATCCTGGGCATCTTTGGCTCATTTAAGGTCTGAATTCAGGCAAAAATGGGGCGCACTGGACCCCTGCTGTCAGCCGCATTCATTTTTAGTGTGAACCCAGCCTTAGCCTCCTCAAGTTCTCCAAGCTGGTTTAAAAGGGTAGTGGCCTCATGAATTTTATTGTTTAACTGCTTAATACTGGGCACTTTCACCCCCCTCCTGCCCAGGCCAAATTACATATTTTTTACACAAATGGAGCTTTCTTTTGGTGGTATTTACTCGCCCATAGGTTTTTTATTTTTTGCAAAACAAATAACAAAAGACCGAAAATTTAGAAAAAAAGGTTTTTAATTTATGTTAGTAAATTTTGTAAATAAGTATTTTTTCACCTTCATTGATGAGGCGCCACTAATATGCCACACTGATAGGCAGCACTAAGGCTGTACTGATGATCATTCCCCCCGATTACCTGTACAGGTCTCCCCTGCGAGGAGATGCCGCTGATGACGTCAGCCCAGGACGAGAGGGGATCCCGCCCACTGTCATTTTACTATATGGCAGGCTTGAGGTGGTTAAAGTGGTTCTGAAACCTTTTTACCTTAATGCATTTCTTGCATTAAGGTAAAAAAATGTCAGTACCTGTATATCCCTGTCACCCCCTCCCTTATACTTACCCGAGTCCTCAATCCAGTGCTGTAACCATGTGTAGTGGCTCTCCCAAGCTTCACCGAGGCAGAGGGAGCCATTGGCTCCTGCTGCTGTCACGTTCAAATCCTGTGAAGAGAGAGTGGGGGGTGGGGCCAAGCACCATGGAGTCACAGGATTTAATAGTGCAGAGTTTACAGGGCAGAGCGGATGTGAAGGGTTCCATGTCTAGACCCATCCATTCCAGATACACCGATCTGACGTAACCCGACACAATCTTCTCCCTAAATTCTCCACAAGGAGGTATTTCCTAGGTCACAGAGTAGTGTACAGTCAGTCAGACTATCCCAGCTCTCACAAGGTCTAATGCCCCATACACACGGTCTGATTTTCCGACGGAAAATGTCCTATCGGACAATGTTGTCGGAAATTCCGACCGTGTGTGGGCTCCATCGGACTTTTTCCATCCGTTTTTCCGATGGAAAAAGTTTGAGATCCTGCTCTCAAATTTTCCGACAACAAAGTCCTATCAGACTTTTTCCGATCGTGTGTAGCGAATTCCGATGGACAAAGTGCCACGCATGCTCAGATCACATTACAAGACCAAATCTATTGGCTACTAGCCTCTACATAGTCCCGTCGTACGCAATGAACGTCACCACGGTCAGGATGATCGGATTTTCCGACAACTTTGTCTGACCGTGTGTATGCAACACCAGCTTCGGACAAATTCCGACGGAAATGATCCGACGGAAATAGTTATCGGAAAATCCGACCGTGTGTATGGGGCATAACAGTGAAATTCTCAGGCCTTACACATGGCCTTGTCTAACTGATCATAGGATAACACTGCTTACTTTTCTCACAAAAGAACACTGTCCCTTCCCCAGCCATCAGTTTGTATTGTTTTGCCATGTCATGAAGTTCAGTTTGTGTAACGTTCCTTAATTTTTCAAATTCTACATCTCTGGGGTTGCAGTAGATCACTTTCATCTTCCATGTGCTTTGTTTCATTTCACCTTTTCCTATGCTCAGTAATAAGGTCTGGTACACTTTATTTCCCATTGGGTGTTCATTATCATTAATGATATCAAGTTCCATCTCCTCATCCGATTCACCTGAAAATTAAAAATATTATTCTTATACTCAGACTTAAACTTGCATCTGCATCATATGAGGCTCCCAAGAATCATGAAAAGGTGCTTGAACCCAGTGCAGGTGCATCTTCTCGCACGATTTGGTGTCCTCAGCCTTCCCAGGATATTGCCAGAAGGCCCATGATGTCACCCTCACCAGGGAGTAAGTTGAGTAGGGCCTAGAGCAGGAGTCTCAAATCTTTATTAACAAAGCGCCAGTTTATTGTCCTTCAGACTTTTGGGGGGGGGGGGGGGGGGGGTTCAGACTGTGGACACTAAAAGTAGAAAATATCCTGACAGCAGTAGACGTAAATAAAGCCCAATCCTTGGTGACATTAGATGGAAAGAATCATGCCCCATCGTTGGTGTCACTGGAAGGAACTGTGCCCCCATTGTTGGTGGCATTGGGAGGAACTCTTCCCCTTCATTGGTGTCAGTAGGGGGGAAAATTTTGCCCCATTGCTGGTGCCAGACGATGAAATATTGCCCCAAGGGCTGGATAAAAGTAAGCAGAGGGCCGTACCCAGGCCCCAGCTTGGAGACCACTGGTCTGGAGCATATGTCAACCTTACCTGATGAAAATTCTACGTCAATAGATTCTTTCAAGGCAAAGGCCCTTGCTTGGAACGCATTGATTATTTTTTATTGCTAAAGGTGGGGTCTTTTTATTATACAGTACCTTATGATGTCATGCATGTTTTTGTATTAACCTGAAAAGCCTTCTAACTTTAGGCCATAAACCTGTCATAACACCAACTAGCCCTCACCATAGTTTGTTAAAAACAGCTAAGGATATTTAAGATACATCAAAACAAAAAAGGTGTTCAAAGTCTTATAGTTAATGTTCTATAGCAGGGATATGCAATTAACGGACCTCCAGCTGTTGCAGAACTACAAGTCCCATGAGGCACAGCAAGACTTTAACAGCCACAAGCATAACACCCAGAGGCAAGATGGGACTTGTAGTTTTGCAAAAGCTGGAGGTCCGCTAATTGCATATCCCTGTTCTATAGCAAACAGCCACAGATCTTTTCTCCCTATGTCAAAGCAGTGGCTCCTCTGAAAGGTCCAAGTTGTCCCTTTCTGAGGCAGACCTATAGTTCTGCAAATCAGCAAAGCTCTTGTTCCTTTCTAAATTGTAGAATAATAGCTTAGGAGACAGTTTCAATATTCCTATCCCACATGTTCCTGGTTATGGGCTCCTTAGTAGCAGTTGCTGCAGTGCTCACCAGCTAGAAACTGGACTCATCACAGATCAAAAAGCACATATTCACCAGCACACCATGGATCATCATACGTCACCCAAACCTTTTATTGCAGGAAGATCAAATAATTAAGTGCAATGTTTTGGAGTTGTGCAGGGCCCTTGTCTAACGAAGGGGTCCTGCACAGCTCTGAAATGTTGCACTTGACCCTTTGTGACGTGATCTACTTGCAGTAAAAATTTTGGACGACATTTTATGATCCATGGCGTGCTGCCAAATGTGTACATTGATCTTTAGCTTAGCAGAGCACATGTTGGGCCTCTAGAGAGGCCACTGCTTCCACGTAGATCAAGGGTACAGCTCTACATCATGCTTGCAAGAGACAAGCTTTAATTATTGGATTGTGGCTAGTTTCTAAGGAAAATCTGTGGCATTTTTCACACCTTTTGATGCACCTGAAAATGTATTTAGCTGATTAAAACTGGAAGATATACAGTGGCTTGCGGAAGTATTTGGCCCCCTTGAACTTTTCAACCTTTTGCCACATTTCAGGCTTCAAACATAAAGATATAAAATTTTAAATTTTTTGTGAAGAATCACCAACAAGTGGGACACAATTGTGTAGTGGAACGAAATCTATTGGATTGTTGAAACTTTAACTAATAAAAAAAATGAAAAAATTATTCGGCCCCCTTGCATTAATACTTTGTAGAGCCACCTTTTGCTGCGATTACAGCTGCAAGTCGCTTGGGGTATGTCTCTATCAGTTTTGCACATCGAGAGACTGAAATTCTTGCCCATTCTTCCTTGCAAAACAGCTCGAGCTCAGTGAGGTTGGATGGGGAGCGTTTGTAAACAGCAGTTTTCAGCTCTTTCCACAGATTCTCGATTGGATTCAGGTCTGGACTTCGAATTGGCCATTCTAACACCTGGATACGTTTATTTGTGAACCATTCCTTTGTAGATTTTGCTGTACGTTTGGGATCATTGTCTTGTTGGACGATAAATCTCCGTCCCAGTTTCAGGTCTTTTGCAAACTCCAACAGGTTTTCATCCAGAATGGTCCTGTATTTGGCTGCATCCATCTTCCCCTCAATTTTAACCATCTTCCATGTCCCTGCTGAAGAAAAGCAGGCCCAAACCATGATGCTGCCACCACCATGTTTGACAGTGGGGATGGTGTGTTGAGGGTGATGAGCTGTGTTGCTTTTACACCAAACATATCGTTTTGCATTGTGGCCAAATAGTTCAATTTTGGTTTCATCGGACCAGAGCACCTTCTTCCACATGTTTGGTGTGTCTCCCAGGTGGCTTGAGGCAAACTTTAGACGAGACTTTTTATGGATATCTTTGAGAAATGGCTTTCTTCTTGCCACTCTTCCATAAAGGCCAGATTTGTGCAGTGTACGACTGATTGTTGTCCTATGGACAGACTCTCCCACCTCAGCTGTAGTTCTCTGCAGTTCATCCAGAGTGATCATGGGCCTCTTGGCTGCATCTCTGATCAGTCTTCTCCTTGTCTGAGCTGAAAGTTTAGGAGGGACAGCCAGGTCTTGATAGATTTGCAGTGGTCTGATACTCCTTCCATTTCAAAATGATCGCTTGCACAGTGCTCCTTGGGATGTGTAAAGCTTGGGAAATCTTTTTGTATCCAAATACGGCTTTAAACTTCTCCACAACAGTATTACGGACCTGCTTGGTGTGTTCCTTGGTCTTCATGATGCTCTCTGCACTGTCAACAGAACCCTGAGACTATCACAGAGCAGGTGCATTTATACAGAGACTTGATTACACACAGGTAGATTCTATTTATCACCATCAGTCATTTAGGACAACATTGGATCATTCAGAGATCCTCGCTGAATTTCTGGAGTGAGTTTGCTGCACTAAAAAGTATAGGGGCCAAATAATTTTGCACGCACCACTTTTCAGTTTTTTTATTTGCTAAAAAAGTTTAAAATATCCAATAGATTTCGTCCACTTCACAATTGTGTCCCACTTGTTGGCGATTCTTCACAAAAAAATTAAAATTTTATGTCTTTATGTTTGAAGCCTGAAATGTGGCAAAAGGTTGAAAAGTTCAAGGGGGCCAAATACTTTTGCAAGCCACTGTATGCTAGAACATCAAACTTGGCCCATAGACTTTGAACCCTTCTGAAAGAGCAGGTGGGTGGCTTGCTGTGATCCAAAAGACTCCACAATCCTGACTGTGCACTAGTTTTCAATTCCTAAAACGTTTGCACAGGGGCAACAAATTGCCCAGGCTGCCATGGCATGGTATAATTATTACCACTTTGGGGGGGGGGGGGGGGGGGGGGGGGGGGGGGGGGGGGGGGGGGGGGGGGGGGGGGGGGGGGGGGGGGGGGTAAAGCAATAACTGTATCATTTTTAGACTTGCGTGCAACACTCAGCAATATCCTTGACAAAAAAAAAAGGAATTTTGAGCTGTAAATTCCCTATCTTGGAGTACAGTACAGGACACAGGAAAAATATTCACAGACCTTGAATTATGGGCTTATAACGTCAGGTAATTGGACACTGACAAAAGCTGTTGAGAACACATCCAGTGGGTGTCTCCCCTATAACCCTACCCACTCCTTAGTTTTATAGCAAGCAATGCAGAGTAACCAAGGAAGGAATACTTTGCCAGTGTCCTGTACGCAAAAAATATAGCATTTACAGGCAAGTCAAAATTCCTCTTATCTCAAATCATATAGTACAGGACACAGACAAAGCATTGCTTGGGATGTACCCAAGCAATGAACACGAAGGGTAGGCAACAGCTAAGTAAACTGAACTGTGCCAAACAGGCTCAAAAACAACAAGGGACAAAAAGAACCAACTTCAAAAAGAACCCTGCGGCTGAAAGCTGCATCCACAGAAAACTGGACATCAACCTGATAGAACTGAAAAAGTAAAGAAAACAGAGGAGCAGGTGGCAGCAGTAAAAAAAAAAAAACTGAGCTACTTTTCTTGTTTAAAAAAAAAAAAAAATAAAAAAAAACTGAGCTACAGCGGCCTGGTACCAAAAGGCCCAGGAAACTCCTACTGATCTGGTAGAATGGGCACGTAAAAGCACAGGAGGAGTTCTTGCAGTTATACTTGAAGCCTTGCAAAGTTCTGTGGATGGGATAAATAGGGAACTCATCTGTCTGATTGAAGCTTTAAAAGGCAAACTCCACTGGCACCATGTCCAGGTAATGAAGAGAGATTTCCTTTTGGTGGAAGATAAGGATGGAAGGACCATGTCCTCATTGGAGGGGGAAGACTGGTACCACCTTGGCAAGAGAGAAATGTCTGGGGAGTAAGCCAACCTGGTCTTTGTGAAGTATGAGGAATAGCTCTTTAGAAGAAAGACACTCAGTGGCACGCCTGACAGATGCAATAGCAAAAAGGTTATTTTGCAGGGGGAGCAATCATCTAGGGCAGTAGTCATCAACCCTGTCCTGAGGGCCCACTAACAGGCCAGGTTTTATGCATTACCTTGGGGAGTTGCAGACTAGAATACTGCAATCACTGAGCAGCAAATTATATCACCTGTAATGTATTTCAGTTATCTTGCAAACCTGGCCTGTTAGTGGGCCCTGAGGACAGGGTTGATGACCACTGATCTAGGGGAATATTCTTGATTAGTTCAAATGGTGGTTCCTGTAGGGCAGTGAGAACAAAGTTGAGAACCCAACAAAAGCACAGAATGCTTAATGTTTTCCAGGGAGGAGGGAAGAACCGATATCTTTTAAGAAGAAGAAAAAAAAAAAAAACACACAAGGCTGAAACCTGTCCCTTCAGAGTGCTAAAGGCCAAGTTTTGGTCAAGACTTGTGTAGGAAGGCCAGAATGTGCGGCACAAAGCAATCTGGGATTGAAGTGCCTGTGTTCACACCAGGCAATTAAAAGGATACCCACACACCATAGTAGATCTTCCTGAAAGTGGCTTTTCTGAAAGCACAGCAAGGTAGGAAGAACAGACTCGGAAACCATTTTTTCTTAAGGCCTGGGCTTCAACGACCATGCCATTAAAGCCAGAGGCTGAGAAGCAGGATGGAATAGAGGGCCCTGAGACCATAGATCAGGCCTGTTGAAAAGAGGGCAGAGTCATCTGAATATGTCTGTGTATCGGTTTTCTTCGAGCAGGCGAGGAAGAATTTTCAAGTGAAGGTGTAGATTAACCCCTTGATGCTGACCTCACACACAAATAGTCATGGCCGAAATTGTTGGCACCCCAAAAGTATTTCAGAAAAGTTTTGCAGTAACACATGTTTTGCTATACACGTTTATTCCCTTTGTGTGTATTGGAACAAAAAAAAAAAAAAAAAAAAGGGAAGGGGGAAAAAAAAAAAAAAAAACACCCTTTCAAAATTGTGGATAAATAAGATTATTTCAAGCAGGTGATGCAATTAACAGGTGTGGGCAATATAATAATCACACCTGAAAGTAGATAAAAAAGGAGAAGAGTTTACTTACACTAAGTTCACACTAAGCATGGACAACAGAAAGAGAAGAGAGCTGTCTGAGGACTTGAGAAACAAAATTGTGGAAAAATATCAACAATCTCAAGGTTACAAGTCCATCTCCAGAGATCTAGATTTGCCTTTGTCTACAATGTGCGACTTTTTTAAAGAAGTTTGCAACCCATGGCACTGTAGCTAGTCTCTCTGGGCGTGGAAGGAAGTGAAAAATATATGAAAGGTTGCAATGCAGGATAGTCTGGATGGTGGATAAGCAGCCCCAAACAAGTTCCAAAGAAATTCAAGCTGTCCTGCAGGCTCAGGGAGCATCAGTGTCAGCGCCAACTATCCGTCAACATTTAAATGAAATGAAACACTATGGCAGGAGACCCAGGAGGACCCCACTGCTGACAGAGTCATAAAAAAAGCAAGACTACAGTTTGCCAAAATGTACTCGTGTAAGCCAAAATCCTTCTGGGAAAACGTCTTGTGGATAGATGAGACCAAAATAGAGCTTTTTGGTAAAGTACATTATTCTACTGTTTACTGAAAACGTAATGAGGCCTTAAAAAAGAAGAACATAGTACCTACAGTGAAATATGTTTGAGGTTCCATGATGTTTTGGGGTTGTTTTGCTGCCTCTGGCACTGGGTGCCTTGAATGTGTGCAAGGCATCATGAAATCGGAGGATTACCAAAAGATTTTGGGTCACACTATAGAGCCCAGTGTCAGAAAGCTGGGTTTGCGTCCGAGATCTTGGGTCTTCCAGCAGGACAATGACTCCAAACATACGTCAAAAAGCACCCAGAAATTGATGGCAACAAAGCGCTGGAGAGTTCTAAAGTGGCCAGCAATGAGTCCAGACCTAAATCCTATTGAGCACCCGTGGAGAGATCTTAAAATTGCTGTTGGGAAAAGGCGCCCTTCCAATAAGAGAGACCTGGAGCAGTTTGCAAAAGGAAGAGTGATCCAAAATTCCGTGTGAGAGGTGTAAGAAGCTTATTGATGGTTATAGGAAGAAACTGATTTCAGTTATTTTTTTCCAAAGGGTGTGCAACCAAATATTAAGTTAAGGGTGCCAAGAATTTTGACCAGCACATTTTTGGAGTTTTGTGTGACATTATGTCCAATTAGTTTTTTTTCCTCCCCCTTTTTTGTTTTTGTTTTGTTCCAATACACACAGAGGGAATAAACATGTGTATAGCAAAAACATGTGTTACTGCAATACTTTTCTGTGAGAAATACTTGATTTTCTTTAAAAATTTCTGGAGTGCCAACAATTTCAGCCATGATTGTCAATGGCCTCACTAGACTTGGCTTTTTTCCATGGGGCCACTGGAAGTGTGCCGTGCAGCATGCTCCTAGCACAAAGACTGGAGTGTCACGGGAGCCCTGGGTGCGGGGTGACGGGTCACCCGATCACCGTGATCGTCTGAGTGGCTATCACTGTGGTCAGTCACTGTGAAGCCTGCCCCCATGTTTTCTCACTCTGTAAATGGAGGAGAGAGATCCAAATTGTACCTTTCTTTCCTTGCAGAGAGGGGGGGGGGGGGGGGGTGTAAAAAATAAATACCTAGCTCAAGGTTTGTTTGTTTTTTTAAATTAGCATCAGGGTCAGTTAGTATCAGTGTGTTTTGGGTAGGATATATATATATATATATATATATATATATATATATATATATATATATATATATATATATATAATAAAAGAAAAAAGGAAAAAGGAAAAATGCACACCATTGTTTCTGGGCTGTACTACGGTTACAAAGAACTAAACACACATTTGTGGTCTCGCTGCGATCATCAGGAGAATTTCTTTTGAGTTGCTCTTTGGTTAAGGTATTATGGTAGTAGCAAGAAATATACAGCTAAAAAAAAAAAAAAAAAAGATTTTTTTTTACTATTTTGGCCAGTTTTCCTTTGATAATAATAAAAAAAAAGAATTTGGAGATGTCTATTAACAACCAAATGAAAGCCCAATTTGTCCTGAAGAAAACAAAAAGGTATAATCCACCTGGATACACAAAGTAATTATGATTTGTACAGTTTTACTAAACACATGTCAAAGTTGCAAAATTATGCTTAGGCATTAAGATTTGCATTACCCTTAGGCACAAAGGAGTTAACCTGAACTGAAATCAGGGAATTATCAAAGCATTCAAGGCCAACACCAGAGGGTTTTTTGGCTCCGACTACAAAAGGGAGGTAGTTTGTTGTTGAATCTGAAAGACTAGGACATTGACATCCAGAGTCTGAGAAGGGCAAGAAGAGATGCTGGGACCTTTGTGAATACTCAGAAGCAGAGGATAGGCCAAAAAGGACAGTAAGACAATGGGAATACATGGCATCTGTAGACAATCCGTTTGCTGCAGAGAGGTAATTACAAAACTTGCAGATTCCATGCACAATTTTGAAATTTAAAAGTAATTGTTGAGGAATTTTTTAATATAGATACGGATGAATATCCTTCTTGGGCTTTGGTACCCTGAACAGGTTTGAATAGAATTTAAACCTATCCTCTTATGGGTGTACTGGGACAAGAGATTGTTTGGGGCATTTTGTTGTCGCTTTGGTGATTTAAGAGAAAAAGGGCTGAGTGGGTAGCATTTTAAACTCCATTTTGTTCCCCCTTGGAACCAGTGAGTGCCTCTTTATTGGGAATAACCTTTGGCGCCAGTGTATACAGCCGGAAGGGACAGTCCTGGCGCGAAATCCTGAAAACACTGCTCTGTGCAACATACGTTGAAGTGCAAGGACAGTCATATCCGGCCTAGACACGAGGCTTTGAACGCACGCTTACCAGTAAGAGTAGTATGGCAGGGCAATACCAACATCGGCTGTATACACTGGTGCCGGTAAGTAGGCACTAGAGAATGCGAGTGTCATTTTCTACTTTTACTTGATGCTGTTAATTTGATTAATAAAATAGTATCTCCCGCTTTTGTTACCCTATGAGTGAATTTTTAACATATTGCAGGATCTGGGGATCAACTTAAAGTGCAAAGAATCCTTTGGGCGCTAAATAAGCATTGTTTGACCTACCTGTAAATACACTTCTGGTGAGTGCACACCTATATGTTGAGCACAAGAAGTTGAGCGTTTATTGTAAACAGCAGGATTTACAGTTGTGGATCATGGCATCACGGTCTGGTGTTAGGCAGTAGCAACATATTGGACTTTTAGTTTTTACAAGTTTGAGAAAATTTATATATAATAAAAAAAAATAAAAATAAAAACACACACACACACACACACACACACACACACACAAAAAAAAAAAAAAAATGATCACAAGCACCACACTTTGTTCGTTCTACAATGATATTCGACTCTTGCGCCAGTGCAAGGGGCACATTCACAGATCAAGCATTGTGCAGGCCTTCGATAGATCGCATGTTTGCCTGCAGTTTTGCAATGGCTCTTTTTCACCTGGTTTCTGCTATATCTATGTGTGATGGAATTCCCTGTGGTGTAGTCACTTAGTAGGGTGCAGAGCAAGAGTGCCCATAAGAACACAATAACCCAGGTTTAGACGGTCCTGTAGCAAATCACGGTGAAAGGGTGGGAGAAAGCCTGGAGTACCATTTAAGGGGCAGAAGTGGCGGTAAAACGTGCAACATTTGCAATAAAAAGAAAATATAGGGATATTTAGTTCACACGCATTACATTACTTTTTTTATTGCAAAGTTTGCTTGAAAGGTTATAGCAGTGTGCATAGAGTTTAGCCAGTATTTTTAGTGTTAATATGTGGTCACACCCCTTTAGCACCTGGTAGATCATTTGCACGTACAAGCTATTGGGATCTAAGCACATCTTGTTTCTTCTGTGGTGTGATGCAACACCTGGTCGACATACAGACACTGTATAAAATAAAATTGTCCTGGTCTTTATGCAACAGTCAGAGATACAGGGTGAGCAGATGAAGACTATCAGCTCTCTACTAAATGTACACTGCACCATCCAGTAGATGTGCACAACAGGTACAGCGTCCCTAAAATGCAGGCTCACCAGTTAGAGCCCTTTCACACTGGGGCGGTTTTCAGGCGGTACAGCGTTAAAAATAGCGCCTGTATACTGCCTGAAAAAAACCGGCCCCATTGACTCCAGTGTGAAAGCCGGAGGGCTTTCACACTGGAGCGGTGCGCTAGCAGGACGGCAAAAAAAGTCCTGCTAGCAGCATCTTTGGAGCGGGATAGGAGCAGTGTATTCACCGCTCCTTCCCATTGATTTCAATGGGACACCGCGGTGAAACCGCGGCAATACCGCCGCTCTGCGGGGGATATTAACCCTTTTTCGTCCGCTCGAGGGGGTAAAACCGCACCGCGAGTGGCCGAAACCCGCGCTACATATAGCGCTGCTTTACCGTCACCGCGGCTCCCCGCCCCAGTGTGAAAGGGGCCTTAAGGTGCGCTCAGACTTAGAAATCAGGTAAAATTGATAATACAGGGGGGGGGGGGGGAAGGAGGACTCCCTGAACAAAGAAGTCACGGGCGGGCCAAACTGCTTATATCAGGGAAACTATTTATTGCACAATGAAAAAAATTCAAAGCTACACAAAAACTAGGTACCCACCAACACCTAGACTACATTAAGATAAGACAACGTTGTCTGTATAAAAAGCAGCTGCATCACGTATACAACAAGCACACATCATATACCCAATAAATAGCAATATAAAGTGCTAGAAGTGGCGGTTAGGTAGGTACATAGATCCTAGTACAATTCATTATAAATCAATGTGCATGTCCAGTCACTGTATATAAACAGGCCCCCCCCCCCCCCCCGTGTATGGCATACCAGGATGCTCTATTACAGCACGGAGGTCCCGTAACCATCAACAAGTAGTCTGAGGTCTGCTGATAGCAATGCAATGTTGTTCCGTCCAGGCACGCAGTCTTGATACCCAAGATGGCTCCCACTGACTTCAAAATGTGTAGCACGCCAACGTGACACGCACCATCTTCCGTGACACATAAAAGCATCACTGCCATGGCAGACATGTTTCTCCCAATCACATGGAATTTCTCAAGGATGGGAGGGGTCAGGAGCAGTCTATTTATACTCTTTTTTTTTTTTTGCACAACACAGTTGATTAAAGTCTGCAATTTTAAACAACGACCACTAGATGTCAACCTTCCTGTTAGCCAGCAGCAGAATGAATGCGTGGTGTTTTAGAGCGATCACATAGGCATATCATTGCAACCAAATTACTTAAAAATGCTAAATGGGTCAGAGCACAGAGGGGAAAAAAAAAAAAAAAAAAAAAAAGGAGCAGAATACCAGAATCACTGATATTGTACAGCATTTAAAGAAAACGTAATGGCGATAATGTATCACAATATACAATTTTAGAGCTAGATACACCATATACACCCCCCCTGTGGGTCAGCCACAGGAACTGACCCACAGGGATTCACTTGACCAGAAGATGAGGGTGATGGCTGGATGCATGTAATAAGGTATTCGCTGCAGTAGGCGGTAGTTATTCTATTGCCCACTATAGAGATTTGTAGATCGAGAAAGGAAATTGTCCTCGGGTCTACCGTGTGGGCTAGTCTGTTTCACTCATTGCATCATAACATTGTTATTTAAAGCTGAGAGGAACTCAGAGTTGTTCTTCATAACCCAACCACACCATAGAGATGTCATTGATGTACCTCAGCCAGGTAAGTATCCCGCCGAGATACATCAACATCTGGTAGACAGTCTCCTGCTCCCATAGGCCCAAGTGAAGACAGGCATATGGAGGGAGCCCATGGTGCTCCAATGGCAGTCTCTGTCGTCTGTTGGTAGTACCCATCCAGAAATTGGAAATGAGTTCAATCAAGATTCCCGGCCACACCGCTGGACAGTATATAGAGTCCAGGCTTTGCCTGTCTCCTAGTTTAGCATTTCATAGGGATGGACTATGGCCCTATATAGCACCTTATGGCTGACTACAAGTGCCAAGGTGAGCACCAATGCAGGAGCCTATGCCTGCAGCCACATTGAAGGCCATCTCCAGAGTGTGGGGTCCAGGTAAGGTTCCCAAGATTTACCAAGGTTGTACTGATCCAGATACACCGCTTCTATTTTTGTCATTAGAAGACAGCGAGAAGTTGACTGAAGAATTCAAAGATAAAATAAAAGGAAAATAGAAAAATCTGTTACGCTATGATGAACACAGCAACAATTCTACTGAAAGCAGAAGAATCCAGACATGGGACACCTCATACTAATGGTGAATTATGTCCCTAGTGCAGGTGCTTCCGTTTTTAGATTTAGCTGTCCCTCACTGTAATCTATCATCTCTAGACTGAGTTTGAGGCTTTTCCACCAATTCAGAAAATATCCAGTCATACTTACACAGTTTAAATCCTTTTATTTTATTTTATTTTTTTAATGGAAGACTGTTGCTATAAATATATTTTACAATGTTTAAAATGTAAATTTTTACAAGCAAAACAAACAAACATTCAATATAGTATATTATATGGGTTGTTTTACATTCATTGGCCACATAACATTGCAAGCAATAAAAAAAAAAAAAAAAAAAAGAGAAGTACCTTTTGTCTTCAATTCCTATTGACAAATAGGAGTGCACTTCATGTTGTACACTCTCCTGTGGCTTGAGTTACATAATTGTAAAGGGCTGTACACACTGGCTGAATATCAGGCAGCAGCAGCCAGTTAAATAGAAACCGACTGACATTCTGTTGAAGGGGCATGACCGAAATAGGTCTGCCGATCAGCCAATAGCTGAGAGCGCTGACCGGTGTGTTCTGGCAGGGGACTGTCCCCTTTGTCAGAACACGAAAGCTCAGCGGGGGAGACTGCTGTACTAACATAGCATAGTTAGTACAGCAGCACCTCCGGAGTTGTCTAGTAGAAACTAGTATGTACTAGGCTTTAGGCCCCATGCACACAGACTTTTTAAATGTTTAAAAGTCTTCAAGGTAAATTTCTGCCACTTTTCCACACCCAGGAATCCATAGGTGTCATGTACAGCCACCCATAAAAGGTGAATGGCAATATGCGGCTGTACACCTGTAAATGCAGAGGACTTCGACATCTGTGTTTACCAGCACATGCGGCATATTTCCCCTGAACAAGCCACACGCATGTGGTAAACACGGATGCAGAAACTATAGGCCTGTGGTCCCCAAGGCATGAGCAAGTACCAGAAATTTTAGCCTAGAATACTTGAGCATGTAAACAGCCATGTGCATGAGGCCTAGATCTATAGTGCAACTAAAGTCTCGTACACACAATCTGATTGGTGGCCAACTGAGTGTGAGTTTTGTCCAAAGGGTGTGTGCCAGGAACTGGTCTTGCATACTAATGGTACACAATTGCCAGCCAACAAATACGAACGAAGTAATGTACTACGAGGAATTTCAGCTCGAGCACCACCCTTTGGACCCCTTCTGCTAATGTCGTCTTTGGTGAGCATTGATTCCGAGAATGCGCGTTTGTACTTTTGACTTGTGTACTGACCATACAAAAATCAGACAAACCGCTGTTCGCCAAAAGTTTACTAGCCTGTCAGCCAACATTTGTTGGACAATTGTCAGAAGGAGCATACTAATGGTCAGATTTTAGGACAACTGTCTGTCAGACAATCCCCTGCCAACAATCGCGTGTACGAGGCTTTAGATTACTTTACTCCGGATTAAAAAGTCTGACTACTAGTTTCATGCGATTTGATGTCACTATTGTGCTGACAGAGACAGAGACAGAGACAGAGACAGAGACAGAGACAGAGACAGAGACAGAGACAGAGACAGAGACAGAGACAGAGACAGAGACAGAGACAGAGACAGAGACAGAGACAGAGACAGAGACAGAGACAGAGACAGAGAGACAGAGACAGAGACAGAGACAGAGACACCTTGTTCCAGATACTATACACTGCTAGCTATGGATTTTAGAATTGGCCGCATTGCTAACAAAAACAACAAGTAGCATAAGTTACTCAGAAATAAAATAAACTTTCCAAGCTAAGGAGAAAAATTAATTGGTAGTCTTCAAATTAAGGCTCAACCACAGCCAGAATTTTCTCGGAAATGGGAAGAGTAAATACTTTGCTTTGTTACAGTCTGTCCCCCTAAAATCAACATTAATAACCTGCTGTTTCTAGTCTATTGACAAAGATTAATCATGTATTCATATTCCCAAAAGTTCCCAAGAACCCACCTGCGCCCACGCCCAGGGTTAACTCTAGGGTCAAGAAAAGCACTTTTACTTACATTCTCCAGTGGTGGAATATCCTTCAGTGTTCTCACATCCAATGCAATCCATTCTCCCTGCATCAGTTGATAATGTCAGAGGACCTTAGACTGCTGAAGCATGGAGAAGGAGACTGCAAAAGTGAAGGATCTTGTAAACCCTTAAATATACCCAGTGAAGTGGCTGGCCTCAGGGGATACACAGAGATGAAACAAATCCTCCTACACAAGTTGTACCTGTTCAACTGCAGTCTGGTCTACTCTGCATCCATGAAGTCCAGAATTTAAGCTTGTCTGAACGGTCAGAGAAAGAAAATAAAAAAAAATAAAAAATAAATAAAAAAAAAAGGGGGCAGAGAGCTGAAATGACACACATTGTAGAGCTCAGTGAGGAGAGCTTTGAGCGCTAGGAGAGGAATACACTAACCCACACACACGAAAACTTGTCTAAAGTAACTCATGCAGATAGAGGAACAAGGCAACAGACAGAAATTACTTAGTGCTCTGGATAGAGACACATGCACACTATAGAGGGATATGCTTGGTTCATATTTTAAATGTTTGAGGTTTACAACCACTTTAAGTGTTTTACTGAACATAAACCAGCAACTAACTCTTGCATTGTGGACGCATCCCCACTGCAAGGGAGGATTGTTAGGTTTCCTGGAGTTCAGCTTTAAATCACCAATGCATAGTGTTTATTCAAATGAATAGCCCATTATAAAAATATATTCATCCCTTGTTTAAGGCTTTGATGGCTCATTTAAAAAGAGGAAGTTCAGTCAAAATCTATTTTGTATTGGATAGTTAAAGGAAAGGTTTTAAAGTAAAACATGGCATGGATGACATATGGAGGAATGACAATGTCAACATCTGCTAGTTGCCTAGATGTTAGGCGAATACATGGTCTTCAATACTTGGAACCCCTGGTCTAACACAGGTATGCACATAGTTAGTTAGTTAGTTAGTTAGTTATGCAGGTTTGGAAATCAGTCCAAGTCCATAACAGCAGTGCAGAGTTTGCCAACATAATAGCCAGGCAACTAGGATAAAGATCAGATGGCTGCTATGCCGTCTGCCCTTATTGTAGAGATCACCCCTTAGTGACCAAAGAACTTTCTTACTGTGCGCATAGCAATAAAAAAACATTCCCATTGACCAAAAATAACAGAAGGTTTTGGCTTGAGTTCCACTTTAAGGCTTCCAGTTAAGGCCACCCACCTAAGTCCTCCTATACTAGTAATTGATACAATTTCTAGGCAGGGAATAGAAGAAACTTCTAGGCAGTATGTTTTTTGCTAATCTCTATGAACAGAGACATGCACACGGTGCCAAGCATTGTTTAGTACACCACGCAAGTTCCATATTGGTGCTACTGTATCAGGCTGCACATTGTAACTGCTGTCAACAGCTTTGCAAATAATAGTTACTTCTTTGTCTTCAGTGGGTAGAGAGGCCTCCAGCTTCCATAGTTTCCATGCCCATGACTGTCCTTCCTTCTGCTTCTCCCCATACAACTCTGCCACTTTCCAGGTCTTCCCTCCATCAAGAGACACATCTACTCGCACAACCTCTCTCCCATCTCCGCTCCAGGCATAACCCTTAACAGTCACTTTATCATCAGAATCTGGATTGACTGTTTGCCCAGCCTTTGGCTCTGTAATGGCAGACTGCACAGGCAGCTCTTGAATGGAAGGGGAAGATTTAAAATCCACTGTATCCCAGTCTATAGATGGGTTGAATCCCTTGTAATCATTCTGCTGCCAATGGCTAGAACTCTCTTCTGTGCTCACCGATATTTGACCAAGCCACTTTACATTGCGAGCACCCACCACTCCTGGAACAATAACCCGTAAAGGAAAGCCATGGTCTTTGGGAATTGGCTCCCCATTCATTTCATAAGCAAGCAGCACTTCATTTTTCTTGTTCATTGCACGTTGAAAGGAGATGGAAGCTCCATATTTTGTCCCTGTTAAGTCTTTATCCAATCCTTCAAAGTGCACATGTAGAGCTTTGGGTGTGTCCTCTGTGTATCCAGCATCTAATAATACATCTCTTAGCAGTACACCTGCCCATTCAGCATTACTAATGGCTGCTATACCCCAGTCTAGTCCTTTGACTGGTTTCACTGCACTCATCTCAGAGCGTCTGTTTCCAGCACACTGCAGGGTAACAATAACCTCATGTCGAGGAAATTTGGTTTTCAGATCATTAAGGGACAATTTCAGTGGCGCTTCCCGATTTGTTCCATGGGGTCCATCTATAGTCAATTGGTATTCATCAGGATTTATGTTAGGCACGGGTAAATGGTTCCTCTTGAAGAACAGCTCATTTGGAGTGATATAACGCTCAGTGAGAATTTCTGGAGGAGGTTCAGCGTTAAATGGTTTTGCACTGTTGACCTTTAGAACTGGATGTCGAGATGGATCTTGGGAATAGGGATCAGATAAGTCTTGCACCTCTTCCTTGTCATTTGGATCAAGTACTCCCACTTTGTACTCCTGCAGAATTTCCAAAACATGCTCACTTTTGTGCACACCATAAAGAGCCCAGAAAGGTTCTAAAGATCCTCCAGCTGCCAACAGGATTCGGTCTCCTCCAGGATGCAACTCTACAAAATCTGTGATGTCAAACACTTGTCCTGCATATGTCACCCACACCCCGTCAGCCAGGGTTTTGTGTTTCTTCACATCTTCTCTTGTATATGTGGGGAAAGAGTGACCAGCTACAGGGTGCTCTTCAAAATCAGCTTGGGCAACCTAGGAAAATACAAAAGTCTAGTTAAAAATGAATCCATGTTGATTCTAAAAACAGTTGTGAGGGTAAAGAATGCAGAGGTAGTTGGTTGCATGATCTCCAGGCAGCAGTCATGGTAACATCTACTTTTAAAAAAATAAAAATAAAAGTATTAAAAAGGTTACAGTCACACCTGCGTGTATTAGGTGCAGTGGGTTTTACATGCATTACCCTTCATCTCCATAGAACATTTTTCTGAAACTGCACCAAAGATGCGGCATATGGGTTTTATATAGGTGTGGATGTACCCTAAACAGGTTACTGACCGGGAACAAGCATTCCGCAACTAAAGCCGATGGCTAAGGATTAGTGAAGTCCCTGGATCAGCATGACAGACAGTGAGTATCTTTAGAAGCAAAGGTCAACAATGATATAACTACATGTGGCCTTATAAGGTGGTGCTGGAATTGCTATACGACAGCCTGGTGTCATCTGGTTGTACTCATATTTCTACAGAAATAATTTTATTTCTGTTCACAGTTAACAGTTTTGTCAGACTATCTTAGTTGGCAATTAACAAACAGTTGTACTTGCGTACCCCTTAGTTGGATTAGATAGATAGAGACATCACATAAAGTTCTAGGCTGCATAGCAACTCAACAAGTCATATACACAGTGCCTTGAAAAAGTATTCATACCCTTTGACAATTTTCCACACTTTTGTCATGTTACAACCAAGAACATATTTTATTGGGATTTTAGGTGATAGACCAACACAACGTGGCACAGAATTGTGAAGTTGAAGGAAAATTATACCGTATATTACTCGAGTATAAGCCGAGTTCTTCAGCACATTTTTTGTGTGCTGAAAGTGCCCCCCTCGGCTTATACTCGAATCAAGCACTTTTCTGCAGCAGAGAATGACATTTTGCAACCCAACTACTTTGGGGCCTCGTATCTTGGTGCTAGGAACCCCAAATTTGGTGTGCAAACCCTGTGGAACTGGCACAACATATCCAAATTTGGGGTTCCTAGCACCAAGTGGCCCCGAGATACAGGGCCCCAAATTCGGGTCGGAAAATGTAATTCTCTGCTGCAGAAAAAGGGCTTGACATTTTCCGACCTGACTTTGGGGCCCCGTATCTTGGGGCCACTTGGTGCTAGGAACCCCAAAAGATACAGGGCACCAAAGTCGGTCAACTGTGTCCATCTGCAGCAATGTCATTTAGGGACCCTTTGAGTCCAGAGACCCCAAATTTTGGCTGCAGCTAGGGGGCATCTAGGAACCATTGACTACAAAGTTTAAAGTTCGGGGGACCTATGGCTGCAAATGGGCATTGATGACCCTCTTTTACACTTACAGTAGCTACGCATTTCTCACCCTAGGCTTATACGCGAGTCAATAAGTTTTCCCATTTTTTTGTGGTAAAATTAGGTGCCTCGGCTTATACGGTAAATGGTTTTCAATTTTTTTTTTTTTTAAATAGAGTCTACCTGTGTGTAATTTAATCTCAGCATAAATACAGCTGTTCTGTGAAGCCTTCAAAAAGGTTTGCTAGAGAAACTTAGTGAGCAAACCACATGAAGGCCAAGGAACACACCAGACAGGTCAGGGATAAAGTTGTGGAGAAGTTTAAAGCCGGGTTAGGTTATATATAGAAAAAAATAAAAAATAAAATGTATAGAATATCCCAAGCTTTGGTCTCGTAATTTGATCTGAGCATGCGCGGCACTTTGTTCGATCGGAATTCTCTACAAACGATTGTACAAAGTCGATCAGATTTTGTTGTTGGAAAATTTGAGATCCTGCTCTCAAATTTTTTCCGTCGGAAAGTCCGACAGAGCCCACACATGATCGGATTTTCCGTCAATATAATCCGATCGGACCTTTTCCGTCTGATTTTCCGACCGTGTGTACAGGGCATTAGAAGAAAACCTGTTAGTCTGCAAAAGACTTGAGACTGGGGCGAAGGTTCACCTTCCAGCAGGACAATGAACCTAAACATACAGCCATAGCTAAAATGGAATGGTTTAGATCAAAGCATATTAATGTGTTAGAATGGCCCAGTCAATTTACAGATTCCGACGGAAAACCGATCGTGTGTATGCAATTACGACACGCAAAATTCCGACGCATGCTCGGAAACAATTCGACGCATGCTCAGAAGCATTAAACTTCCCTTTTATAGTGCAGTCGAACGTTTAAGGCGTGGTGTTATTGACCATCGGAATTTGGTGTGACCGTGTGTAGGCAAGACAGTTTGAGCGAAATTCGTCGGAATTCCGACGGGAAAACCATCAGAGCTTTTTCCGACGAGAATTCCGAGAATGTACGCGGCATTAGAGGCACAAAGAAAAGAAAAAAAAAAAAACTGGACTCCAAGTTCGATCTGCTATACCCCACATTTAAAAAAAAAAAAAAAAAAAAAAATCGCCCAGCTCTAGTTCACACGTGCAGTTTGCATATTCCAGGTGCATTTTGCACTTTTTCAATACACACTGAAGTCCCTGGCCCTTTCCATAAAAATGCACAGATGTGAACATGACCCATAGGAAACCATGTTAAATGGACTGTAGTGTGTTTCTGCAAAACTGAAAAACGCACTAAAAAATGAATAGGTGTGAACCAGGCCTAAAAGTCTTTTGTTAATGTAAATAGCTAATACACGTGGACTTTAAACACTTAAGCCCCGGACCAATTTGCAGCCAAAGGACTAGGCCTCTTTTTTGCGATTGGGCACTGCGTTCCTTTAACGGACAAATGCGCGGTCGTGCGATGTGGCTCCTTAACAAAAAAATTGTTGTCTTTTTCCCCCCCACAAATAGAGCTTTCTTTTGGTGGTATTTGATCACCTCTGCGGTTTTTATTTTTTGCGCTATAAACAAAAATAGAGCGACAATTTTGAAAAAAAAAAATTCAATACTTTTTGCTATAATAAATTCCCCAAAAATATATAAAAATGTTTCCATTCTGCCGACGTATATTGGCGGTCCTTAAGCGGTTTTTCAACTTTCCATCAATTAAATCTTCTGCCCTTGTGGTTTTAACTTTGGAGTATAGTAAAACACCTTATACAGTCCACTTGCTGTTTGTCTGGTAAAATCTCTCCCTCTCCTCAGTAAAGTGGCAAGCTTGCAAGCATAAATACAGCCATGAGTACTATGAATCCAGGGTAGGTTGAATTACCAATATTGTTAGTTAGCCAATAGCCCGGGAAGTGGCCACAGCCTAGTCATTTCCTATGGGCAGCTGCAATATTGGCTGCGGAAAAGGCAGAGGCACTGTCAGCTTAACCTTGGGCCTGTATAACCGCTAAATTATGGGCCCTTTACCATGTGGCTCCAAATAGGCCAGGAGAAGAGCAAAAAGCCAAAAAACACAAGCCGTGTTTACTGCAGGGGGGTCTGAAAACCTAGACACCAAAACAAGAGCTGTCGCTAGACAAAGCAATATGGGGTGCAGCACGCTGGTATCTTGTGAGATGCTCTCTGGTTCCCTTTTTACTTTTGCCACTGTTCAGATGAGAACAGGTGATGGCTTAAATCTCCAATAACTTGAAACTTTTTTTGTATTGTTCCTAGAATGAATGTTTTATGCAAGTAGTGTTTCAATAAAAAAACCAAAAACAAAAAAAAAAAAACAAAACAAAACCCTATGCTCCCTGCTTCTAACCCACACCACCCAAGCTCACTGCTCCACAGTCAAAAAACACACACACACACACACACTTGCCCTTAAAGCCCTTGTGTCACATCTATGACTTTAGTGATCACAGCTTGCCTCTGTCCAGCAACCTGTCTTAAAATGGATTTTAACCCTCACATATACCCAGTGAAGTGCACAGCCTCAAATGATACACAGAGATAAAAAAAATTTCCCTACATAAGTTTTACATGTATATCTGCTGTCTTCAGCTTTATATATCCTTTAGAAAGCACACATTACAGATTTTCTCTTCCTGTTCAACACTTGGAGTGGATTATTGGCATACAGCCAAAGACAGCTGATTGGAGGAAAGGCACACACCCCCACTCCACATTGGCAAAGGAAGGCATTGTGCAGAGCTGTACTGTGAGAAGGCAAGCTGTCTGCTAATCTATTTATAGCAACCTCGCATGACACAAATTTCAGGCTGCTTTTATCTCCTGTCTGAAAAATTGTCAGAAGTCATCAGGCTGATAGAGCTACAGAACAGAAGAAAGACACAGGACTCTGCTTTGGAGAGAGATCAGAAAACACTACAGATATATGTGCCCAGCTCAAATTTCATGAATCAGGTTTACATCCACAAACTTTCTCCCATAATCTCCATTTCTCCCTCCCATAACCCCCATTTCTCTCCCAATCATGGATGAACTTTAGCCACCAATCTGCATTCCACTGAGTCGCCTCTATTAACCATATTACTCTCTGCAGAAGTAAACTCACAGCGAACTTCAGGATGACAACCTTTATAACCCCTTCCTCAAGAACACATTTTCCTGCCAACCACCAATAACCCACCACTTTCTGTTCATTAACCCAGCAAATGCTCACCTCTACCCACAAATTCCACTCACCGCCACATCACAGCTTACATTTAAAGTGCCCACAGCTACACTCACTCCTGGTCACTTTTCCCTGGCAATCTCCATCTTGCTCATCTTGCCCAATAACCTCCATTACGTCTCCACTTAAAGTTGTAAACCCCCTGGAAAGTTATTTTTGCTCCCTTCTCACCTTTGCCTGATAACTTCCACTCACCCCCTGATATTTGTAAATGCGGTTTTAGTTTACCTATTTAAAAAAAAAAAAAAAAAAAAAAAAAAAAAAAAAAAACCTGTCCCTTAATGCTAATTGGGACATTTAAGGATGCATAGGTCTGTCATAAGGCAAGCACAACCATAACGGGTAATAGAAAAAAATTTAATTTATTACAAAATATACAATTTAAACCATATTGGTCATAAAACAGATCACCAGGATTAATACCGATCATCAAAGTATTAATCTTGGTCATCTGTTTTATGGCTAACATGGTTTTAAAAATTGTATATTATGTAATAAATGTTTTTTTTTCTATTACCAGTTATGGTTGTGCTTGCCTTATGACAGACATATGCATCCTTAAATGTCCCAATTAGCATTAAGGGACAGGTTTTCTATCTGCTCCCTTCAATTCATTCCATTTACTCTACACCAGGGATGTGGATGCAATACTCTGTCCAAAAATACTTCTATGTACATATTATATCGTTTTGAATGGTACTTACTTTTCTTTGCTGTGTCTCATAAATCAAGAAGCTGCCCAATCCAACAAGTGCCCCAGCTGTGACGACACCCTTTTTCCAGTTATTTGCTCTGGGTGTTGCTCCTGTGCTCTTATATCTTCTCTCTTGTGAGCAGATCTGTACCCAAACTATCTGCTTCTGCAACCTGGGAAACAATGCAAAGGACAGTAAAATACAATGGTGGGAACTTGCAAAAGCTGGAACAACTGTGACAATCAATTAGGATTCAAGTATTTTATGCCCATGGCTTTATGGAATGAGCCCTTACTGATGTGCAAGGGAGGTCTTTACAGCGTAATATAGGTTTGGTTATCCAAGGCAGTGGTTCTCAACCCTGTCCTCAAGTACCCCCAACATTCCATGTTTGCAGGTTTTCCTTCATCTTGCACAGGTGCTTTAAATCAGAGTCAATGGCTTGGTATTTTGGACAGCTATTTTATCTAACAGAAATTCCCCAAAAACATGACCTGTTGGGGGTACTTGAGGACAGGGTTGAGAACCAATGATCTAAGGGAACACACAAGCTCTGTAAAATATCCTTCTCTGGACCACAGAGCCCTTTGAAAGTGATTTAAGGGTGCACCCAATGTATCATTTGAGGCTCTGCAGTGCATACGATGAACATACTCTGGAACTTTGGTCAATACCTGAAGACTCTTAAATTGCTTTATACACCTTGAAATAATTAACTTACGTGCTCAGATTCTGGAACTAAGCGCATGACATTTGCTTTTTGGAATACATAAAATTTACCCACTGGCTCAGTTTCTAGAATCAAAGTGTATAACCATCTTCAAATTTGGAGGATCAGCCAAAATATATTTGAATTACTCAATATCCAAATACGATTGTTATGTTGATGTACTATTATAGGAGATTATAGGTACTATGAACATGAGCGATATACGATTGAGAGAAGGGGCATATGGTTTTAGTGCGTTTGGCATGCGTGGTATTGTGAGGTCATTTTAAAATTTGCTACATGAAATAAAGTTTACTGTATTTAGTCCAGTATGTTATCTATAGAGCTCTTCTTTGCTCCGTTAAATTTGGTTTATATGAGAGTTGGTTTAGGAAACCCTCCCTATAGATTGATGGCCATACTCAGGTGCTCCAGTCTCAGGAAGTTCCCAATGTGAATAAAAAAAAAAAACCCTTTGCAATCTCTCACTAGTCTCCCCACATTAACTGTCCAATTAACCACTCATCGTTAGGCTGGAGTTAACTCCATAACCACATTGGTCCTCTTTGGCAGCTTGCTAAATGACTGCATCATACAGACTTAAAAATACAGGAGATATATGGCCAAATCTGAAAAGATCAAGCTTTTGCAATGGAGTAAATAATGCAAAGTCTGTGGCCAGCATGAAAGAGCCTGGTGGGCAGCATGAGAGCCAGTGGATGAGAGGAGCGGGCAAGCAGAGATGACATCTCTCTGCCCCTCCCCACCGCTTTTCCACCGTCACAGCCGGTGTTCTGTCAGCCTCTTCAATGTCGGAGGTGCGGCGGGGAGCAGAGAGAGGACATCTCTCACCACCCACCCAGCATCACTGCTCTCCAGCCTCTGTGCTAAATGGACCAGTGCTGCCACCAATGCAGTGACAATCCACATCTGGTGGCACTGGCAGGTGATGTGGCAAGTGACAATCCACATCTAGTGGCAGGCAGCGTGGCAAGTGACAAGCTTGGGACTCCCACTGATTCTCCATTATGGTGGGTTGAACCATTTCATTAATACAATGTAATAGAAATAAAGTGCTTCAATCACCTTGACACCATATCAAGCATGGTGCCAGGATGATTGAAGCGCTAACACCAGCCATTGCCCTGACACATTTCCCATTTGAAGGGGGGGTTGAAAAAGAGCTTACACCATCACCAACCCCCCCCCCCCCCCACCCCTGGGCCTCGGCACAATTTTCTCCCATGTAGCTGGTCCCTGGTGTCAAAAAGGTCGGGGACCGCTGTTCTAGGTTATGGGCTTGTGAATAATAGATCACATGTATTTAATAAGTACACAAGTTTATGTAGCCCTAGAAACCAGAGATTCTACTTTGTTTGCACTGCAGTTTGGGAAATCTGGTTAGCTATGGTGAATAAGAATTTAAAGCCATTTTATATGCCAGTGTAGTAAAATAGCTCAACAAAAAGGCAGTTCAATAGAAATTCGGACCACCATTCATATTTGTACACAAGAAACACACACACACACAAAAAATTTGGACAATAAATGATGTGTCTTGCGGTCCTTTTTACAAAAAAATAAATAAAAAATCTAATAAAATGATTATATTATAACACACACACACACACCATTTTCCCTGAGGAGTTTACTGTTGGGAGTTCAAATCAGCAGCAATTACCTGATAAGATAAAGGCCATAAAACAAATTACCCTGGCATATTGTGATAACACAAGGAGATACAGTAAGGAGTTCCCTCTAAATAGTGGAGAAAGTATTATCTAACCACAAACAAGGACTGTAAGGTTCATTGATGCCATAACATGAGCACACATGCTTTATTCTGACTTGGAGATATTTATGCAAGCTAACAAAAAAAAAAAAAAAATGTATAGCACAGTAATGGCTTTTGTTTTTTTATTTTTTTTTATTTTAAGTGTAAACAGGGCTACAATTACTGCGACTTTTCTGCTTCCTTTCTTGTTGCTGAATTTTTCTACTGTGGAAAGGTCGCAGTTACCTGCGTATGAATGCAGCAGCCATCTTTAAGAAGATCACTAACTGAGTATTTAGTAATACAGGAGTGTGAAGGCCATCTTTAACTACTTCAATACTGGGCACTTACACCCCCTTCCTGCCCAAGCCAATGTTCAGCTTTCAGCACTGTCGCTGTTTAAATTACAATTGTGCGGTCATGCTACACTGTACCCAAACAGAATTTTTAGCATTTTGTTCCCATAAATAGCTTTATTTTGGTGGTATTTGATCACCTCTGCGGTTTTTTTCTTTATGTATTGCTAAACAAATAAAAAAAGACCTAAAATTTGGAAAAAATAAAATATATATAGTTTGTTTCCGTTATAAAATGTTGTAAATAAGCAAGTTTTCTCCTTCACTGATAAGGCAGCACTGAAAGGCTGCACTGATGCGTACCACTGATGGGCTCTGTTACGTGGCACTGATAGATGGCATTGATAGGCATTTCCCTGGTGGTCTAGGGTGGCATACCTGGCTGTCCAGTGTGGTGGCATCCAAGGGGGGGGGCTGTGCTGATAAACAATCAGCACAGACCACACACCCTGTCAGGAGAGCAGCCGATCGGCTCTACTCGCAGATCTGTCAGACGCGAGTGAGGAAAAGCCGATCAACGACTCTTCCTGTTTACCACGTGCTCAGCTGTGTCCAATCACTGCTGATCACAATGTAAAGAGCCTCCGTCAGATGGACAGGCAAGTGTCCTTATTAAAAATCAGCAGCTACAGTGTTTCCAGCTGCTGTCTTAAAAAAAAAAAAAAAATTTCAGCTGGAACACTGCTTTAAAAAAAAAAAATAGCCATTTGTTAGTCTGTGTCCATGCGTAAAGTGAATCTGTATGGGAGTGCTTTAAGAATTATCAATCAGCTGCTACACCTGCAGCAGGGTCTGCATCTCTTTAGACATGACTTCTCTTTGGGAGTATCGCACCAAAAATAAAGTTTGTTGCAGGTAATGCCAAAAATCTGATTTGTATCCTAGTGCAGACTCCTGGGAAAATCAATGGGCCAATCACACAAAGCAGGAAAAACAGAAAATTCCCCATCAAATACTTACTGTAAATTTTCCTTTCCTGATGGACTCCATGACAGCATACGTGTGGGTTTAGCTCCGCCTCTACTATTACTACCCTATAGCACTCCACTCCCATAAATCTCCCAAAATGCTCCAAGCCAGCGGCCATGTTCGATAATTGGCCTACTCCAGCCATTGGAAGGGAACTCCTGCTGCCATGGAGTCCATCAGGAAAGGAAAATTATGGTAAGTATTTGATAGGGAATTTTCTGTAATAACTCACTGTACACAACCGGCTGGGCAAAATGCTGAACAAAAAAAAATTAAAGCAGGGTTTCACCTAAAAAAAATAATTTTTAAAAGTCAGCAGCTAAAAAAAAAAAAGTCGCTGCTGACTTTTAAAAAGTACACTTACCCTCCCAGGGCGCCCGCGATGTCGTTGGTGGAGGCCGAGATGTCCCTCGGCTATCCGGTTCCAGCGCCGCCATCCTGAGTAAGGGAAGCGGCTTCTCGTTTCCTACCGCGCATGCGCGAGTCGGCGCGCGGCCTACTGCGCATGCGCGAGTCGTATTTGTGAATGGGGAACGCGGTGTGTTGTGGGACACAGTTCCCACAACACACCGCGCCCCATTCACCTGAAGACGGAAGAAGAGAAGATCACCGCGGTGCTGGAGGAGGCAGATTAGGACGATCTGCCTAGCAACAGCCATTTCTGGTAAGTAAAAAAAAAAAAATTTAATTGTTACTAACTTTCTCCCAAGTTTTTATTTTCAGGGTGTCCCACCACTTTAACACTGTCAACCGACAGTACTTGTACACCAAAATTAACAGACAGCAGGTGCAACACATTAATGAGACAAATGTGTGGATTGATGACCAGGAGGCTGCCCTGCAGATCACTTCGGGAGCGATGTGACGTGAGGCTACCCATGAAGTTGAGACGCTTCTGGTTGAATGTGCTGTAACAGTCTCCGGAGGTACCAAGCCCTTTGCTTTATAGGCCCATTGAATAGCTTGAGCAATCCATGCAGCAATGGATCTAATGGAGGCCCGCAGCCCCTTGCGCTTCCTGTGGAGCAGGACAAAGACTCAAACTGTCGAAAGGGAGCTGTGGCCTCCAGGTATTGTCTCAAGGTGACGCCTACATTGGAAGAGGAGGAAGAGGAAGAGGAAGAGGAAGAGGAAGAAGAAGACACGATTTCCTGATTCTCGTGGAAAATTGAGGTGACCTTGGGGTTTACCCCCAGCATCAGGATTAGAACCACTTTGTCAGGAAAGGTGGTTAGAAAACAAAAAAGAAAAGTATATACTGAGTTTGTGTGCCCTAAAATGAATGTAAAAAACATGGTACATTATCTTGTGTTTGTGTGCACAAAAATAAAAGTGTAATTTTTACTGAAAATTCTAATTTGATAATACGTGGCAAATATCTTGCAAACAAATTGGAACTACCATATTTTTTTTATCTACAGGTCCTCAGCTTTTAGAATTTCTAATATAGAGGGTTTTAAGTAGTCTTTAGTTAAAAGATAATGTGCATTTAAAACCGTTTTTTTCCCCCCCTTTTAAAAAAAAAGGTCAGATACACCTTGCCCATGCAGGCAGCAGCAGCCAGCTATCCAGCCCTTCTGGCTGCACAGAAGTCTGTGACCAACTTACAACTGGGAAGTGATGTCACTGCACCTCCTGGTCAGCAACACCAGTCATTCCAGTGCTGTATGCAGACGAGCAAGAAGCAGCAAGGGAGCGCTGGTATGGAAAAAGGAGGTCAGGGAGATCCCTTTGCAGGAACACTATCATTTTGTCCTGCATGGGCAAAGATACAGTGTCTCTTTAAAAAGGGACTCAATTTAAAAAAATAAAATAAAAAATAATAATATAAAAAAAAAAAATCTGGCCTAATAGACACCATAAGATGCCGATTAGAATCCTTCCAAGTAAGAAAAGCATATTCTGTGCCACTCTACAACCTAGTTCCACTTTAGTTAACAGAACCTGACATTTGTAGTGCCTGATGAGGCTCAAACATTACAGCATTGATTAAGATTTAAAAAACAGCAGATATAAATTATAGTAAAAAAAAAAAAAAAAAAAAAAAAAAAACTATATTAATAGACCTAATTATCAGGCCTTACCTTTGTGGTCTAGTAAGGCTGCGCAGCACCAACGATGACATCCCATAAAGTATCTTCATATCTGCATTAGAAACAAAGCAAATAGAAGCTCAAAAAGGGTTTTAGTAAAAACAGAATGCTGAAAAAAAAAAAAAAAAAAAATAAATATATGTTTTGTTTTTTTTTTTAAATCAGAGAAAATACATTGTTGATGCAAGTAGGTAAACGCATACACAGAGATATTTGGGTTACATGCATCTCAGTTAAAGACTCATCACAGTACAGTTTATACCTGGTGTCTCCAAACCTGTGTATCATGTTGGCAAATCTAACGCCAGTATGCCAACGGAGAACTGGTATAATATATATATATATATATATATATATATATATATATATATATATATATATATATATATATATATATATATATATACACACACACACACACACACACACACACACACATATACATATATACACACACACACACACACAAAAACTAGTAAACAAAAACAGCCATCCCTCAACCCAGAGAGAGTCACACCTGGTGTGAGCTTGTCAGCCAATCAAGCAGAGCACAACTTCCACGTGTGTCCTACCCCATAGTCACCTTACCAGTGCAATCAAGTTATGGGGGGGGGGGGGGGGGGGGCACTCACGGCGACTCCAACCATTCTTGACATATTTTGGTAAATTTTTCAGCATCTGTCTGTGCGGCTATGTGTGCGTCTCCCTAATAAGTATGTTAAAAGCCACCTAGCCCTAGTCTAGTTTTCACTTCCGCCCCAAAGTTTTAGGATCAACCTTATTGTGGGGCAGTGACATGTCAGATCCGGGAGACCCTGCAGAATAATCCACCATTGAAGGGATCACCAAGGTCCTAGAGGGATTCAGCGTATCTGGCAGATCCCAGCCAGTGAGGTGCTGTAGTTGGGCAGCCAAAAAATTGGTAAGGGCGTGTGTCCCCCATGGTCTTTAGGATACTGAAGTGTGGTCAGTTTAACCCTAGCCACTCCATTTTTGCACAGCAATGCTCCATCTAATGAATCCACCTGTTGAAACCAGTAGCATGGTATCCACAAAGGAGCATATAGAGCAACTGGAGAGCCCAGAACATCTTTATCAGATTGGCCCGTCCTGTCACTGAAAGAGGCACTTTACACCAGCTACCCAGTTTAGGTTTACATTTAGGTAAAATGGGCTTAAGGTTCAGCGATACAAAATCAGTCACCATTATGCCGACAAACTATCTTCACCTGTGCCGCTATTACAGGGGCAACGGCAGAGGGTCCCAAAAAAAATAAAATAAAAAAGAAGATTTGTGCCAGTTTATAGCAAATCCAGACAGCTGTCCAAACTGTTCAATAAGACGCATTAATGTTGCCAGAGAGCTGGCATTGACACCTAAATATATCAGGGTATCGGCGGCATAGAGGAATAGAGGAAGAGCCTACCCTCCCTCCCTGCCGAAACCCAACAACCTCAGGGGATTCCCTCACCCTCCCCGCCAGAGGCTCCAGTGCCAGAGCGAAGAGAAATGGCGAGAGCGGGCACCCCTGTCTTGTCCCCCATGTAAAGACAGGGTCAGACAGGTCCCCCATTAATCCTAAACCGTGCCTCAGGAGCAGAGTACAGCAGCTGCGTCTATTTATAAAAAAATTAAAATAAAAAGTCTCTCCGAATTTCTGCATGACAGCCCACAGGCATCTCCACTCAACGCTGTCAAAAGCCTTGGCAGCGTAGAGGGAGAACACCGCCCTGTTACCAGGATTATCCACAGGCAGCTGTATGTTCAGGAACAGTCGCCTGATGTTCAGCGCTGTTGATCTATCCAGAATAAATCCCAACTGACCCAAGTGTATTAAACTGGATACCACCTTTGCCAGCCTGGTAGCCAGCAACTTGATATTCGTGTTTATTAACCACTTGCTGCCCGCCGTCAAATGACGGCAGGACGGTGCGGCTTTCGTTCTGTGTGGACATCATATGACGGCACACCCGAACAGCTGCTCCAGTGGCTCTTTAATCATGTGATTGGCTGTGTCCAATCACAGCTGGTCACATGTAAACAAGGAAGTGCCAGTAATCGGCTCTCCTCGCCTCCCACTGACAGAGTGTGTGGCAAGGAGAACCGATCAGCAGCATTTCTTCGCAGGGGACAGTGAGATTTAATCAGGGCACTGATTATCGGTGCCCTGATTACATTAGAGCGCCACCAGTGCCAGCAACCCATGCCAACCCACAGTGCCCACCACAGCCAGAAATCAGTGCCCATTAGTGATGCCAGTCAGTGCTGGCTTTCAGTGCCGCCTATCGAGGCCCGACAGTGCCACCCATCAGTGCAGCCTCATCAGCGAAGGAGAAAAAAATTACTGACAAACTAAGAAAACCTTTTTTATTTTTCAACATTTTCGGACTTTTTTTCCTAAAAAATAAAAATAAACCCCAGGAGTGATTAAATACCACCAAGAGAAAGCTCTATTTGTGTGAAGAAAAAGCTCACATGGTTACAGTATTGTATGACCGCGCAATTGTCATGCAAAGTGTGACAGCGCTGAAAGCTGAAAAATTGCATGGGCAGGAAAGGTGAAAGTGCCCTGTAGATAAGTGGTAAAAAAAAAAAAAAAAAAAAAAAAAAATTTTATATAATATTATTATTATTATTATTATATTTTAATTTTTTTGTATTAAAGGACCGTGTAAAAATAAAGTAAAATAAAATTTAAAACTCCCCATCCGGCCGAGCTCTGGTGCAGTTGCCGTGGCAAGCATGGCCAATAGCATATCTCCTAGTACAGATGGGCTCCCAGTAGAAATATATACAAGCGTTGTAGTGACCCTCTTTTACCTGTCCTACTAGAGACCCTCAATGACACTTTCATGACAAGCCACTTACCATCTTCTATGAACGAGGCTGTTCTTGTGGCAATTCCTAAACCTGGCAAGGACCCAGTGCTGCCTTACTCGTATCTACCTAAATAATAATAATAATAATAATAATAATTATTATTTAGGTAGATACGAGTAAGGCAGCACTGGGTCCTTGCCAGGTTTAGGAATTGCCACAACAGCCTCGTTCATAGAAGATGGTAAGTGGCTGTCATGAAAGTGTCATTGAGGGTCTCTAGTAGGACAGGTAAAAGAGGGTCACTACAACGCTTGTATACATTTCTACTGGGAGCCCATCTGTACTAGGAGATATGCTATTGGCCATGCTTGCCACAGCAACTGCACCAGAGCTCGCCCGGATGGGGAGTTTTACATTTTATTTTACTTTATTTTTACACGGTCCTTTAATACAAAAAAAAAAGAAAAAAAATTAAAAAATTTGGGTCACTTTTTTTCCTATTCCAAGAAATGTAAACAATCCTTGTAATAGAGAGCGAAAAAAAAAGCATGCCAGGACCTATTAAATGTGAGATCTGGGGTCAAAAAGACCTCAGGATTTACATTCACGTGCAAAAAAAAAAAAAAATATTATATATAAAATAAATAAAATTCCCCTTTAAGACCACTGGGCAGAAGTGACGTTTGATGTCGCTTCTGCCATCCAATGGTATGCAGCTAAGTGCCCCCCCCCCCCCCCCCCCCATCTTTCCCTCACTTGGCACAGGCTATTTAGGGGAGAGGACCCATCGTCTCGGCGGCCGTTACCGACAGATCTGGTAAGCAGCGGAGACCTCCGGAGCCCCTCTCCAGCTCCCGATAAAAAAGTGATCTTGCAGCGAATCCCCCGCAGAGAACACTTTCATCTGCAAGAGGACCGTCCGCCGTTGAAGAGGATACCGGGGTTATGGCAGCTAGCTTCTGCCAAAACCCCGGTATTCCACTTCAAAAAGCCGACGTCATATCCAGGTCATATACCCCAAATGAGAGACAAATGCCAAAAAAATAAAAACACAGGATTTAATGAAGGTAATGCTTTTAAATGAAAGACCATGAAAGACAGCATGTACTGGACACAATGGTGTCAAGGGTGTATCCTCCAATCGCGATGACAGGAAATTACGCCATCGCTCGACCGATTTCCTCACTAATATGACTTCTTTAGGGGCATAAGCGTCATTCCCCACCATCGCTATAAGTATCCTCTCTGTAGGACAAAGCCTCGCCTCCACCCCTCACTCTGGTACTTCCTGTGTGACCAAGCCTCACTCTATATTGAACCGCAGAAGGATTCTGTGGCCAGACAACCAAGCCTCATTTTGGCCAGTCATGACATCAGCTGTGAGAACAGGAAACTCGCCACACAGACCTATATCGCAAAAAGACAATCGGTCACATGATTTAATAAACAGGAAGTGCTGACACCATGGCTCCCTTCCAACAATATCAGCCACATCCTGTACAAGATTATTGAAACCACAGGCAAAAGCTGGGCCCATAAACAATATAGTATAAATACAGGACCATATTACAATAAGAAAAGAAATTAAATGGGAGCTAAATTTAAAAAAAATAAAATAAAAAAAAAAATAAAAAAAAGGAAGACTAAACTGAAACTGTATATAAGCCGAGGCACCCAATTTTACCACAAAAAAAATAAAAACTTGGATGCGAGTATAAGCCTAGGGTGAGAAATGCACAGCTACTGTAAGTGGAAAAGAGGGTCAACAATGCCCATTTGCAGCCATAGGTCCCCCGAACTTCGAACTCAGTAGTTAAGGGTTCCTAGATGCCCCCAAGCTGCAGACACAGTTTGGGGTCTCTGGACCTAAAGGGTTCCGAAATGATATTGCTGCAGATGGACACAGTTGACCGAATTTGGGGCCTGTATCTCTGAGCCACTTGGTGCTAGGAACCCCAAGTTGGGTGTGCAAACCCAGTGGAACTAGCACTACAACATATCCAAAGATGGAGTATGGAGTTCCTAGCACCAAGTGGCCCCAAGATACAGGGCCCCAAAGTCGGCTCGGAAAATGTCAAGCACTTTTCTGAAGCAGAGAATGACATTTTCCGAACCGACTTTGGGGCCCAGTATTGTGGGCCACTTGGTGCTAGGAACCCCATCTTTGGATGTTGTAGTGCTAGTTCCACTGGGTTTGTACGCCCAATTTGGGGTTCCTAGCACCAAGTGGCCCGAAATAGGGGGGGGGGCCACAAAGTTGGTTCAGAAAAGGTCAATTATCTGCTGCAGAAAAGGGTTTGACTCAAGTATAAGCCGAGGGGGGCACTTTCAGCACAATAAATAAAAAAATAAAAAAAACTCAGTATTTGAAAATATTGGTAAAAGAAATTATATTAAGCATTATCCAAGAAAACTGACATACCAATCAACATTTAACCCATGTGAAACATAACTCTTGAAGAAAAATCCATTTAGTTTATATTCTTAGTTTATATTCTTGACAACTCCCTAACTTTAAGGCTACCCCTCCAATGGAACTGTCCATAAAAATGCCCATAAACAACGTTCCGGCTGGATCCCTACCGTGGTGTCTGGATACACTGTGGTTTTCATATCCTTTACGGATATTTGCTATATATTAAAAAAAAAAATAAAAATTACTGAGGACGTTGTTTTTTTGGACACATTTTATTTTTCTCTTACGGTGAACTTTTTTGAACAAATTTTTGTTGCACCATATTTTATATTAGTTTTTCTTCTTGTACATATAGTATTGATGTTATTGTAATAGCAATCTTAGCATTAATGCCATCACACAGTTACAGTGATGCCTTGGACTATTACCCTTCATAGTTTCATAGTTAGTAAGGTTGAATAAAGACATCAGTCCATCCAGTTCAACCTGAGCGAGTGTCTACAATTGTCCCCATCCCTGTACACTCACATCAGTCCCCACCCTCAAGGAGCCCACAAAATCCTTATCTCTACAGCTTTCTCACCACACCCAAAGCACTATACCCAGATAGCACTTCAAAACTAGGTTATGGAGATTAGTCTGCAGTTCACAAAATTATTTTACAATTTAGAATACTTGTTGGGAGTTATATTGTGGTTAGAGCATGTGCTATTTAACCGATTCCCGACCAGCAAGGGTGGGCGAAACGACATTACCTTACAGCAGGCGCAATTGGATCTGGACGAATTAAATGCTTCCCCTGCCTGCAAGTGTAAACACAGGCAGGGGGAAGTGATGTCATCTCCCTGTCTGGAATTATTTTCCGTTCCAGAGAGAGGAGAGAGTACATCCAAAAAGGGAGTTGCACCAACACTACACATTAAATCCCCCGATCGCCCCCCCCCCCCCACAGTTAACCCCCTTCACTCCCCGTCACTATGTCACCAAGTTCAGTGTTCATAATTTTCTTTGATCACTGTACTGGTGTCATTTGTGACACTAATCAGCATTAAGTCTAGGGACCCCCACTAATAAAGGTTTAACACCTTGATCACCACATCACCATATTAGTGTCACGGGTTGGTTATTTTTTTTGTTTTGTTATAGTGTCAGGGCACCCGCCGTACATTACCTAATAAAAAAGGTAAATCAGTTAGGGTCTGCGTCACCCCAGGCGTCAGATTAGTGCCAGTAGTCCCAACACCCAGGCACGCACCATACACCTCCTTTAGTAAAGTGTCTGAAAGGATCGATATCTTTGATCAGAACTATATTAGCGTCCAATAGTTTAGGGTTCCCAAAAACGCAGTGTTAGCGGGGGATCAGCCCAGATACCTGCTAGCACCTGCATTTAGCCCCTCTGCCTAGCCCACCCAAGTGCAGTATAAATCGATCACTGTCACTTAAACCCATAACTGCAGCATTCGCAGTGTCAGGCCTGATCCCAGTGAACGCTAACGTTTTTTTGGTATCGTTTGAAGCAGCCGCTGACAGACCGATGCTTTTTTCCTGCGAGTCTCACTAGTTGTACCAGTAAATTTAGAGGCCAAAAACGTCCAATCGAAGGTACACTAGTGAAGAGACCGACACGTTTCTGAGCATGGCAGATGTGAGTGAAGAGGAACTCGCCCATCTGTCAGATTCAGGCTCAGAATATGAACCTGTAGACAGCAGTGGCCCTTGCCATTCTGCTGTTGAGGTGCAAGAACCGCAGGGCTCTTGTATGGAGCAGAGAGCCAGTACTAGTGCCACTCATCCTTCTGGTGAACCGACAAGCACCAGTGGCCTAGTACATCCTGATCTTACATCCAGCACTGCAGTAACACTTGGTGACGAGGAGAGTCCCATAAGTGAAGTTCAAGCTGGTGAGGTGGCTAGCTAAACTAGTGTCCCGCAGCCAGTCGAGCCCATAATGCACTTCCTGCTGCATTTACCAATCCAAATTGGGAGGTATGGTATGTCTTACTGTTATACTGTAATGTTACTTTGTTTTATTGTTAACCATCATTTGCTTAGCAGATACACCATTCAGTTGCAGCACGGGTTTATTTATTCTGACAGCAACAGCGTTTGCTCCCACGATATGTAAAGCCGTGACTCCAGCGCTGTAGGAGGCGATTTCAGCAGTAAAAAAAAAAAGACAGGAGCATATATACACCGAAGCATGGGGGCAGAGGTGGAGGAGCGATTTGCACAACATATTTTTTTAGGCATTCTTTAAAAAAAAAAAAAAAAAAAAAAAAAAAAAAAGTTATTTTATTGAGTTAATGTTTTATCGTTACCCATTGTTTTCTTTTCTCAGGTACACCATTCAGCTGCAGCACCGATTTATTTATCTTGACCGCAACAGCATTTGCTCTCACAATACGAGGCCATTTCACCACAAAAAAAATAAATAAAAAAAAAAAACATTACAATATATGCCCAACAAGTACTGGTATGATGCTGGACTTTGAGTGGTTTTACCAGAATGATGCCTGCAGGTTTAGGTATCATTCTTTTCAGCCAGCTTTCATGTAAAAGCAAATCTAGTGGCTAACTAGCCTCTAGACTGCTTTTACAAGCAGTGGGAGGGAACATCTCCCTCCCCTAGACCCCCCCCCCCACGGTTTTCTCTGGCTCTCCTGCCCCAACAGGGAACCTGAGAATGCAGCCGTGGTTCCGCCAGCTGACCATAGAGCTGATCGGAGACCAGAACGGCTCCAATCATCTCTATGGTCTTAGAAACCGGAAGTTACGAGCATGTCATGACTATCTGTGGGGGAAAAAAAAAAAAGGAGGATGCAGGGGTAGAGCATTGCATGACTGTGCAATTACCAGCTAAAGCAGCGCCAAAAAATTGTAAAAAGTGCTCTGGTCATTGAGCAGCCAAATCTTCCGGGGCTTGAAGTGGTTAAAGTATAACTAACTAAAAGGCATTTTTTTTTTTTTATAGGATTTGGACAGCGTGGAAAGGGATTAGAACACCTGTCAGGTTTTTAAGGTGGTCTGTGCCCCCGTTAGAGCTTCACCCCATTTGTCCTGTTTTTCTTTGCCACCAGAAAAAGGAATATAGGGAAAACCAGTTCTGGTGATAGCCAGGGATCCTCTTGCTTCCTGTTTCAGCTATAGCACAGGAAGCAGTGGGAAAGCTCCCATATGAGACACAGATGGAATAAGAAACCAACAGGGTTTATAATCCTCCCTTACTTAGTGAAAAAGAAAAAAGCCTTTATTTGTACTTTTCTGCTGCTTGAGCAATTCACTGTACAAGCATTAACCAAAAGCTAAATATTTACTAGAATGACCTTTTGGATTTTGCTTTATCCCTAGAATTTTACAGTGGACAGCTGTGAAATACACAACACACCGATTAGAAAATATACTTAGTCAACCCCAATTCAATTGAAATTTTGCTTAACATATTTTGCAGTTAAGTGCAAAGCAAAGTCCCTACAATTCTTAGCTCATACAATAGGATTTTTAAAACAGCTTACCTGTAAAATCCTTTTCTTTGAAGTACATCACGGGACACAGAGCCATAGTAGTTACTATGTGGGTTATAGGCGACCTTCAGGTGATGACACTGGCACGCCCTAAGATAAAAAGTGAACTCCCTAAATAACTCCTCCCACTACTGGGAATATCTGTTTTGTAGAAAAGCAATACACGTGTATACCAAAGAAGGGAGGGACCTCTGTGTCCCATGATGTACTTCAAAGAAAAGGATTTTACAGGTAAGCGGTTTTAAAAATCCTATTTTCTTATCGTACATCACGGGACACAGAGCCATAGTAGTTACTATGTGGGATGTCCCATAGCAATGCCAACTGAAGGGAGGGAGACAACATAAAGTAGGGCAATAAGACTAGAGGACTAATACTGCAGTACCCTGCGCCCAAAGGCGATATCCTCATTGTGGCCTTACAGATTTGAGCCATGGGAGGCTTGGTGATCCACTGCCCAGGAAGCACTAACAGCCCTAGAGGAGTGCGTTTTGATTTGAGAGGGTGGAATCCACCTCTTTTACGATGAGCTTGAACGATTACTTGTCGAATATATTTAGTATAGTAGATTTCGATGCTGCCTGTCCTCCTTTAGGACTTTCAGGCAACGCGAATAGAAACATCAGTTTTTCAAATCTGAGCAATCGCCTTTAAGTAGACATGGACTGCTCTCACCACAGCAAAAACATTTTTAGTGATTTTTTTTCCAAAGAACATGGTTCTGGAGAAAAAAAAAGGACAGTAGAACAATATCCTGGTTTAGATAAAAACTGATACTACCTTTGGTAAAAAGTTAGGATGAGGACGCAATACTACCTCATCCTTGTGAACAAAAATACGGCTCTTTACTTTTTTTTTTTGGACGAGGAAACAAAGGACCAAGGGAATATGTCGCATCGGCCCAAAAAAGGCGGTTTTGTAATGCCGACAAAACTAAACTCAAGTCCCAAGGGTTCAGGGGTTACTTAACCGGAGATTAAAGCAGAGTTACCCCCTGAACAAAAGTTATGAACCAAAGAATGCGAAGCAAGTGGTCCTTGAAATAAGGCCGAGACCTGTCCTTAGAAAGCACTCAAGGCCAGCTTTATTTCTCACCCCATCTGCAGAGAAAAGAAAAAAAAAAAAACCCCAAGGACTCTACCTAGACTTATTTTCTGGGGTGCAGCTCCTGGTTTCACACCAGGAGACATGTTTCCCAGACTCCATAATGTATAACTATGGAGGCGGGCTCTGCATAAACCAAGGTAGAAAACTACCAAACCCGACAGCCCATGCTTCTTCAGAGTGTGGGCCTCAATAGCCAAGCCGTTAAATTGATAGTTTGTAAAGTAGGATGGAACGTCAGACCTTGCAAGAGAAGGTCTGGTCCATGGGTTCCCTACTGCCATCTCTGCATACCAAGATTTCCTGGACCCCGCTGGGGGGGTTACAATAATCAACTACTTCCCTTCCTGCTTGATCCTTTGAAGTTGTGGATGCAGGCAGAATAGGAGGGAATGCACAAATCAGTGAGAACCGATTCCACAGGAATAGCAAGGCATCCGTTCTGCATGCTAGCGGATCCTTTGTTCTTGACACAAAGTCATCAATCTTATTTGTTGATCCTGGACACAAACAGATCTATGTCTGGGATCCACCATTCTTGACAGGAATATATTGAGGTGAAGAAGCCATTCTCCCAGGAAAAACTGCTGGCGACTCAAGTAGTCCGCCTGCCAATTTTCTATTCCTAGAATGAAAACTGCTGATAGGATAAGATTTACCTTTCTCTGGGCCACACAACTTCTTGTGCCCCCTTGGTGATTAATATAGGCCATTGCTGTGGCATAAACGGATTGACTCCTAGAAGGACAATACCTTAAACTGAATTTTCTTCATGTTTTGAAAATTCCAACCTAGATATTCCAGGTAGTCGAATGTGGTGACCATACTTTTGGTCTAAGCGGGCTACCGACTGGTCCAACAAGAACAGATCGACTAGGTAAAACAATCGTTATACCTTGGGCCCTCAAGCTGGCTAGAAAAGGAGCCAGAACCTACTCAAGGTGTAGCAGCTAGATCGGAAAGCAGAGCTACACACTGAAAAATACGATTTTCTACAATCTCTGCTCTTGCATGGGGCCACCATGAACACTTTTTGCCAAAAGATGGTCCAATGCTAGAGAGATTTATTTTTCTCTGGATCCTTAGGAACGTTTGATCTGAGAAAACAAACTCTTGGAACTCCAGTTTGTACGTTGGAGCTATTGAGGAAGTCCCCATTCGTCTTGACATTCCTTCTGCCAGATCCCTGAGAACTGTAGAAGAATTCTCCCTTTTGAGCAAGCGGGGGCACCTCCTCATAAAGAAGGCTACAGTATCTTGTAGGATTCCTCCCTCAAGACCTCTTTTGTTCCTGGGGTTAACCCTGAGGATTACCCTTTGAACCTGATGGCGGAGGCCATCGTGACCACTGGCATAGAAGAAGGAACTTTGAAATAAAAACACACAATTAGTAACTTCATTTAAAAAAATAAAATAAAAAAAAGGCAAAAAGGGGCATCTTTCTTTTGCTAGAAATTCTTTGGATATATACCAGATACCGAAAAAGGGAAGAATAGCCAGGAGCTTCTTGCATGACGCTTAGCGAAGGCGCAATCTGTCATAGCAACTTTCTCAACGATTAACCAATTACTGTCAGCGCAGGCTGAGACACTCAACCTGACAGAGAAAAAAAAAAAAAAAAAAAAAAAAAAAAAAAAAAATCTATATATTTTTTTTTTTTTTAAATAGGAATTCCAACCTTTTATCCATTGGATCCCTAAGGCCCCTTTTACATTGGGGCGGTGCAGGCAACACTTTAGTGGCGGTATTCGGCCGATAGCGGGGCGGTTTTAACCCCCACTAGCAGCCAAAAAAAAAGGGTTAAAACCACCTGCAAAGCGCAGCGGCGCTTTGCCGCTGGTGTAGCCACGCCGCTCCATTGATTTCAATGGGCAGGAGCAGTGAATACATTGCTCCTTCACCGCTCCAAAGATGCTGCTTGCAGGAGTTTTTTTTTTAACGTCCTGCAAGCGCACTGCTCCAGTGTGAAAGCCCACGGGCTTTCACACTGGAGACACAGCGGCGGCTGTTTCAGGGCGCTTTTTTTAGCGCTGTAGCACCTGCAAAGCGCCCCAGTGTGAAAGGGGTCTAAGTATATGAGTAATGTCTGCCGGACAAGTCAAACTTACTCACAAATCATATAGTAGCGTTAATTGCTGGTATACCCCGCTTGGTGAATTTTCTCTACCATAGGATAAAGTGTGAAAACTTTTTAGAATGGAAAAGAATGCTCATCTGGGTGATCCTCCAGATACAAAAAAAATAAATAAAAAATTCCCAATAAAGAATGGCCAGGAAAAAAGCATGCACAGCTTGAGGAGAGGCTTTAGCGAACCCACTCAGTTAAGGGTACATAAATGTGGAGCGGATCATTCAGCAAGAAATTGTACCATCAATCTTACAGATTGTGAAAGCTGTCTCCCGCAATTGACACCTCAGAACAGGAGTCATCAGCCTCACCACGGTCCCCTGAGGGAATAGTCTTCTCCTGCCACTAGTTCCTCAGTCTGAGGGTCCTAGGAAAATGGAAGAGAACCTGTCACATCTTGACCACACTGGGATGCGATTAAAGTCGCTAAACTTTTAAAAACCTATCATGGCTGAGAAAAAAAAAAAAAGACGAACAGGTGCTGCAGTGTTGAAAACATTTCATGCTCACTCTGACCAGCCACCCCCTTCTCAGGAGAGAATGACATTTGAAGAGTAGGCTTTCCAGAGCTTGAGGGAGACCCCTTTAGCTCCTTTGTTGGGGGCGTTTCAACCCCCCCCCCTCTGAATACAGCCCGATGCAAAGCAGAGGTACTACCAGAAGAAATCGCATCCATTGCTCAAGCAATAGTCAGCCACTGTTGCTATTAACGCTCAGCCTGATGCAATAGTAAATGTGTTCAAAAAGAATGCTTGTGTCACCAACCTCTTTCATGCCCCTCTACGCTCTTGTGTCACTCTGCAGCAATAACACTAGTGCTTTTAAAAATACTTTCCTGTGCTGGGGGGTTGGACGCCAACGATGCGCTAAGCCCCGCACCCTCTTTCAAAAAAAGAGTTTTCCCGCGTAAGAGTGCAGGACTCTGATCCTATGGGATCTTACAGAGGGGAGAAAATGGCAAGGAGAGCCTGGAAGCCGCCAAGTAGTGCGGCATGCCAAGTAGTGCGGCATGCCGTTCGTTTTTTAGTGCTTCCTATTGAAGAGGGGTAGCAAATAGCACAGGTGGGGGGGGGGGGGGGGGGGGGGGGGGGGGGGGGGGGGGGGGGGCCGCGCCGGGGGGGGGGGAAACCCCCCCCCCCCCAGACTTACCGAGGTCTGCTGCTAGCTGGAGGAAAGGGAAGCTGCTGCTCCGGACACATCGTGAGCTCCAAGGAAGCGTGAGAAGGTATGTGCTCTATACAGCCCCCAGTGGCGACACATAAGCATGACAACATTTACCAACTTAAAAAGTAGACATTTATAAGAAAATTCAAAAAAATTTCTTAGAAAAACTCCACTTACCTTTCCCGCCGCAGGGTTTTCTGTGGTAAAACAAACCCAATCTTCACCCTTCACTGTGGGTTCCCTTAAACCTTCAGGAGCTGGGGATCCTCGAGGAAACCCACAATCCTGGACCTGTAATAGCACCACCACCAGTAAAACTTTCTGGACTTACTACCAAAAGTACTGGATCCCGGGGGTCCAGCTCTCTAAAAAGAGAAGCGCTTACAGGCAAAACATTGTTTCGTCGGACATGAGGCCCAGGTACCATTCAATTCAGCCAAAAAGACACTGAGTGGATCCAGCTGCATGGCTAGCCCCAGCAAGGATTGTTCCAGTGGAGCTCAGCACAGCACATCTTTACCCGTGACCAACACCTTAGACACTGGTGAAAAAAAAAAAAAAAAAAAAAACTGAGATACTCCCAGTAGTGGGAGGGGTTATATAGGGAGTGCCAGTGTCAATCACCTGAAGGTGGCCTATAACCCACATAGTAACTACTATGACTCTGTGTCCTGTGATGTACGATAAGAAACTATGGTTACATATTACATCGGTTTCTGTTTTTTTTTTTTTTTTTAATCTGTTTCTGAAATGTCCCTTACCGGCATCCTTTTGGTCTAAAAATCCTGAGATTATAGCTGCCCCACCTCTCTAGTACCTTCTCAGCCAATAGAAACATGTCTGTGTATACATGTATGTGTATACTGTGTGATTGTATACTGTGTGGCCCCATAATCTATGATTGCCCGGGAGCCCCATGAGTTGTCAGTTGGCCCCTGGAAACACTACATGATCTGCAGGTGTGAAGTGACGACATGCTTCCCCTTGAAACCGGAAGCGATTTAACATTCTTTTGCTTCCACTGTGTGATGAGACACATATCCAACAGGTAGGAAGCCTCACTTTCATCATTCACTGCATATATAGTCATGTCAGAGCTTACCGAGTTTCAAAGAGGGCAAATTGTTGATGCCCGCTTAGCTGGTGCCTCTGACTGAAGTTAGCAATTTGCGGTGTCGTGAGGAACATCAAAAGGATACAAAGACATTTGCAGTTTCTGGGGAGTCGTTGTCTAAGGATAAGAGCAGCTGACTGACCGAAGGAGACAAAAAGGACATGTGCAGAATTGTGACCCGGAATAAGAAAAAACAAATGACAGCAAAAGCGACTGCAGAGCACAATCTCTTCCAAAGCCACAAAAACTGTGTGGAGGGAACTCCATAAGCAAAACATTAATGCACGAGCTGCTCAGAAGAGGAGAGGAGTGGTGCAACACTCAAATAGTGGACTATCGATCAATGCAATACTGTAATAAGGACCAATGAATTGAGCTTCGCTGTTCCCAACCACTGGACAAGTGCACGTGTGATGAACACCTTCCCAAGCTTACAACCAGGACTGTCTTGTGCCAACGGTAAAGCATGGTGGTGGCGCAATCATGGTTTGGGCAGCCATAGCTTGGTATTCTGCAAGATTAAACAGAAAGATGGGAAACCGCGCTAACAGTGGCGAGTACAGCAGCCTGCACAACAATAATTGTATAAAATAAGACGTGAATGAATGTAAAGTGCGGCGCTTAGAAATGTTCAAAAAAATGATATTGAACATATACGGTGAATTATGAATGAAAATAATATATTAAAGTTGTGATAAAAATGGTGAAACTTAATATAAAATATAAGAATACTGGTGATAAATATTCATAATCAATTGAAAGTGACCATACAAAACAATAATAAAGAATCAACAATATTACACCAAAATAGTGACATAGGTGAATACAATATAATAAAAAGTGACTTGTGCGGCTTGTCTGAAGTTTTCCATCACCAACTGGAAAGAGGCTTACCGACTCTCATGGACTCAAATGGGCTTACGCCGTATGAGTCAAACGTGCTGAATGGTGTTTGGGTTACACCGATGTGAACAGCTACTCCAGAGTTATGATGAAATAAAGACCACGGACAAATGAAGACACTGGATGCTCAGTGAAAACCCAGGATGAGGGTAGTGGATAGGTATACAGTGTAGTTCATCCCCAGCAGCATTACCGGCAAGAAAGGAATGAAGCCATATAGCGTAATACCGTAAAGGCTATTAAAATTTATTTAAAAAAGCAAATGGGTACTCGCATGTACAGAGAGAATTAAAGCATGTATGGAAAAAAAATTGGCAGCAGTGGCATCAGCAAATAGTCTCCCGACTATAGGCGAAACGCGTCGGGAGACTATTTGCTGATGCCACTGCTACCAATTTTTTTTCCATACATGCATGAAGAGTGGTATCAGATTCCATTATCCACCAGCCAAGACATATTTGTCAATTCCCAGGAGAAGTTAGGAGGCCATCTTGAATGCCAAAAGGTGGTCCAACGCCATACTAGGTAACAATTATGTTCTTTTACCTGGCGTTTCCATATTTTTGTTCAACCCATGTAGAAAACAAGTCTCTAGAAGGTAAACAGTGCTCGTAACGCACCGCCCCCACCAGCCTCAGACTGGTTTTGTGCTTATATCAAAAGTGTACAAGGCATTACATTCATACAGAAAAGCACTGAGTACACTGGATGGGCATCCAAGCTACTGGTTGAGCCCCGCTAGGAGGTTGAAAAACTGACTCCAGCTGTGGTCAAATCTACAAATCCCATCATGCCTCAACGGGTCATACCTTTGGCTGTCAGTCTTGCAATGATTCATGATTAATTCTCTCAGGAGGTGAAATGGATTAAAGCCAGCTCACAAAAACGAGCAGCCTTGGCTTATTGCATTGCTACAAACCAACAAAGAATTTTACACAACACATACAGCACACCTTATCTACAGACTTTTACAGAGACAAGTGTTTAGTAAGGCATGTGCTAAGAGAATTGTACAACAGTGCAATCAGCAAACTCAATTTATGCAACTTTTATAACTGCCAATTTAACAACCCCTCGTGTGTACACTTTCCCAGAGGACAATAACATAGAAAAGGTTTACCAATTTTGCTCAATTTAACAAAAGAATTTTATTTTTTTTTTTGCTTAACACCTTCTTGCCAGCCGGGCACATGCTTTTCCATCCTGACTGGACATATGACGCCCTGCCCACCTGTGCACCTCAGACAGAGCATCACCGATCAAGGTAAAGAGCCAATGACGTAGGGCAGACATTGGACACAGCTAATCCCTTTTAGACAGATGCCGGTTATCAGCATTTCCTTTCCTTCGCGTTGTCTGTGTTTGAGGAAAAAGCCAATTACCAGCTTTCCCATTACAGGGAACATTTACACTGATAATCAGAGCACTGAACATCAGTGCGGCACCATCACCCATTAGTGAAGAAAAATTACTTATTTGCAAGTGTATAACAGAAACAAAGAAAAAAGGTTGTTTTTTTTTTCCATGGAAATTGTCAGGGTTTTTTTTCAGTGATTAAATACCACCAAAAGAAAGCGCTGTTTAAAAAAAAAAAAAAAAAAAAAAAGTAATTTGGGTACAGTGTTGCATGACTGCATAATTGTCATTAAAAAAGGCTGTACAATTGCCACTAGCCAAGTCGCAGTTGTGACTGAAAAATCTCTGGCAACCTGTGGTATGGTCATCCTGGCAGCAGTTGCACATCTCCCCAATCTAAACATTGCTTGCCCCTGCATGAAGAAAACTGTCGCTGTATCATCTCCACCTCTTATCCCATCCTTTGTGTCAGCCCACACTCCCACCCCAGATGGGCAGCAAAATCCTGCACACAGTTGTGTGGGAGGCAAATTTTAAAACTACAACTTGAAGCCGACAGTCTGATTGCTGGCTGCTGCCTGTGCACTGTCACTGTACCTGTGAACACTGGAGGGGATTGTGTGGCTGCTAGCACATTTAAAGTTACAACCTACAGTAGTCAGATGCACCATCTGAGCCATGGGTCTTACCAGGGCAAGGCCAAGCTCAGTGACTGAATCGGAGATGAGTCAAGCCAGGGTGCTGGGGGAGTGCAAAAATGGCGAGATGCAAATTATGTAAATATCCCATCTGAGCCAACAGGGGGTGATTTACTAAAACTGGAGCACACAAAATCTGGTGCAGCTGTGCATGGTAGCCAATCTGCTCCTAACTTCTATAGGTTCAATGAAACTGACAATAAAACCTGGAAGCCGATTGGCTTCTCTGCACAACTGCACCAGATTTTTTACTCTCCAGCTTTAGTAAATAAACTCCAGTGCACAAGTGTGAGATAACTTACTAGTCTTGATGGTTTACCAGCTATAAGATCTATGCAGAGTTGCACCAGATTTTTCACCATGCAGTTATAGTAAATAACCCCCAGTGTGTACACTGCACACTTTTCCTCTCTTCTCCCCCTTCCACCTTCTCTTAATTGTTGTAGGTATTGTTAATATTGACATATACTGCTTAAAGATCAAAATGTTTTAGTGTCTAATAGGAATTCGCAGTGACAAGTTTTTCCCTTTTACTTTACACCCCCTTCACACAGGCAGTTTTCAGGCGTTTTAGCGCTAGAAATAGCGCCTGAAAACTGCCACCCATTCATTGCAATGGGTGCTTTCACACCCGGGCCAGTGCACTTGCGGGGCGTTAGAAAAAGCAGCCTCTTTGGGGCGGTTTGGGAGCGCTCCCAAAAAGCCCCTGCCCATTGCAATGAACGGGCAGCGCTTCCGGAGTGCCGCAACGCGGAGTTTAACTAAACAAGTGGCGCTTTACCGCTAATGCACGGGCCGCCCCAGTGTGAAAGGGCTCTAACTGAGCATCTTTCAGCTGCCTATAGTCATGTACAGGTTGCGTAGCGCTGGTGTCCATTTCTTTGTAAGATTACCCAGGCCTGACAACCTGTGAGACTGTGCCAGGCTCATGCTTGCTCAAGTATTTAAATATTCTGAGCAAGCAGTAAAAACACTTTAACCACTTCCTGACTGGCGCACACAGATGTACATCGGCAGAATGGCACAGACAGGCATAAGGGCGTACATGCATGTCCCTTTGAAAAGGCCGCCGTGCCATTGCGTGCTCACCGGTCGGGAACCCCCGTGAGTTCGGTCGCGGGTCCCGATCGCCGTGGGGATACCTGTGATCGTCTCACGGGGAGGCTGAACGGGGAGATGCGGAAGTAAACAGCAGCTCCCCGTTCTGCCTAGCAACAAGTGACACTGATCTCTGCGATTGGAGCAGAGATCAGTGATCACTAACACACAGCCACGCCCCCCAGTTAGTAACACGCCCCTAGGACACACTTAAAGGGGTTGTAAAGGTTTGTTTTTAATGTTTTAAATAGGTTCCTTTAAGCTAGTGCATTGTTGGTTCACTTACCTTTCCCTTTGATTTCCCTTCTAAATGTTTTTTTTTTCTTTGTCTGAATTTCTCACTTCCTGTGTCTCCTCAGTAAGCTGTTCAGTAAGCTGTTCTGGCTGACTAAAACACCGCTCGGATGATGGTGTGAAGTTTACTGAGGAGAAACAGGAAGTGAGAAATTCAGACAAAGAAAAAAAAAAATTTTAGAAGGGAAAAAAAAAAAAAAAAAAAAAAATCGAAGGAAAAGGTAAGTGAACCAACAATGCACTAGCTTAAAGAATAAATAAATACAAACTTTTACAACCCCTTCACTGCCAGTGCAATTTACACAGGAATCAGTGCATTTGTATAGCACTGATTGCTGTATAAAATGACAACGGTCCCAAAAATGTCCGATGTGTCCGCCATGTCACAGACAGACACACACACACACACACACAGTTTTTTTTTTTTTTTTTTTTTTTACCAAAAATATGTAGAAGAATATACGTATCAGCGTTTTTTTTTTTTTATATATTTTTGGGGGATATTTATTATAGCAAAAAGTAAAAAATAATGCGTTTTTCAAAATTGGCGCTCTTTTTTTTTTAGTTTATAGCGCAAAAAATAGAAACCACAGGAGGTGATCAAACACCATCAAAAAGAAAGCTCCATTTGTGGGGGAAAAAAAAAAACGTGAATTTTGTTTGGGAGCCACATCGCATGACCGCGCAATTGTCAGTTAAAGCGATGCAGTGCCAAAGCGCAAAAAATGGTCCGGTCTGAAAGTGGTTAAAAACAAGACTCAGTATCTAGAAGCATTGTGGAGAATTTTTTTTCCCCTCCAAACACAGGCCCTGAAATCTCAGATACAAGAGAACAGAATATTCCCCGCTATATAAAAACACACAGCCAATGCTTTCAGATTAGAAACCCAGAGCAAACCCCTGTTGTGGTCGTTCAAGTTCCTTGAGAAAGAATAACTTCACATGAAAGTGGTTCTAAAGGCTGACATTTTTCATTTTCTTTTACCTTGCATAGAAGGTAAAAAAAAAACAATGTGCAGCTCCCGCTCAATCCAGCGATGTGCATGAGAGCATTTGGGAGGTTGAAGGAACAGCTAGTGAAATATTTTTTACCTTAAAGTGGTTGTAAAGGCACCTGTGTGCAGCAACCCCCCTCCCCCCATCGATTACTTACCCAAGCCCTCTCTCGATCGAGGACTGTGCACGAGAGCCTTGCCTCTTCAGGGACTCAAATTCCAAATTGGCTTTTGGCAGCAACCATTGGCTCCCAATGCTGTCAATCACAGCCAGTGAGACAATCAGGAGATGGGGTTGAATCACGGCTGTGTGTAAATGGACACGTGACTCGAGAGCGCACCTAGCCTGCTGTGGGGGAACCCGACAGGAGGGAGGAGCCAGGAGTGCCAGTGGGGGACCCAAGGAGGAGGATTTGGGCTGCACAGAGTAGGTAAGTATAACATGTTTGGTAAAAAAAAAAAAAAAAAAAAAGGGCTTTAATTTCACTTTAATGCAGATAATGGGCATTTAAACCTTAGAATCACTTTTGGAAGTATTGGTTTATGAAATTATTTGTTACATTGTATGCTTTTTGGATTGCTGGACTTTACCAGCTAATGCAGATGTACAGTATGTCTCCATCTAGGGGTAAAATTGAAAAATGCTCATTGTGCAACATTTTATAAATGATCTTTTTCAAATTGTACATAGTTTGCAGACAGGTTGAGGCTGGTCTGTGTAATTTGTGAGATTAGTTGCCTTTATTTTTGCTTTGTATTCCCCAAGAATACAAGTTCCCAGTATTTATTATACTGCAGTTTAATTAGCATGACCGCTATACAAAGCCCCTTGTATAGCAAGATAGGCTTGAGAAAGGGGTCCCTACCCTGAAGCATGTCCCCTCTATAATGAACATGAAGCAGTAACACCTCTCCCGAGGTGTCTAGGTAATGGAGGATGCTGCTTATTCTACACCACCAACTGAGTCCATCTAGACTGCTGTACTTCTTGACCCTAGATGCACTGCTCCATTGGTCACCTGTGTGTTTATTACCATTTATACATTAAATACATCTTTTAAATACCCTAGTTTTACTCTTGCTGTATGTGCACAGCTGACAGTTCTCTATGACCCTCTTCCTAACAACTGTACATTGTTATGTCCTACCCAACTGGTTAAAACAGGTATGAACTGACAGTGCGTACATTGTCTAGGTAGACCGTCACATTTGTAAAAACATGTTGAGATGACAGATCAAATCTAATCTATACTGACCTTCATCAATGACACGGGCGCTGAGGCCTGTACACTGAATTGGCTGCTTCGTTATGTGGCTGGAGCCATCAGGTACTGTGCACAGGCAGCCTACGCAAGTCTATATATCAGGGGTCTTCAAACTACGGCCCTCCAGTTGTTCCGAAACTACAATTCCCATCATGCCCAGTCATATCTGTGAATGTCAGAGTTTTACAATGCCTCATGGGATGTGTAGTTCTGCAACAGCTGGAGGGCCGTAGTTTGAGGATCCCTGCTATATATAAACAGCCCCTTGTCCTAATTTAACAGGTGTGCCGGTGAGCCTGGATGCACACCTCTGCCAGACATGTACATGAGCATCCAGACCCTCAATAAAAACCTCCCTTGGACCAATAGCTGCTGTGTACAGCACCCATAGACCTCAATTACACGATGCAGTGGTCTGCCTGCGTTTGGGGGATACATGTGCTAGGGCAGTGATGGTGAACCTTGGCACCCCAGAAGTTTTGGAACTACATTTCCCATGATGCTCAACTATGCTGCAGAGTGAATGAGCATCATGGGAAATGTAGTTCCAAAACATCTGGGGTGCCAAGGTTCGCCATCACTGTGCTAGGGGATAGTATGTGCTTTAAGTACTGGCACAACCCTGAATCTAATTGGTGTCTATGGGTGGCTGTACGCTGTAAATGTAGGTCCCAGGGAATTTTTTTTATAGTGGTTCCGGATGTTCATGCACACTGTACAGTCCCCCTTGTGGCTGTGTGCATGTGAATGACTTGAAAAAATAAAAAAGGGGTGGGGGGGGGGGGGGGGGGGGGGGGGGAGTATGGTTTAGGAGATATTTAGAAAAGAAAATGCACCGCTATCTACGGCGCATGCGCCGTAGACAGCGGTGCGCAGGCGCACTGCGCATGCCGAGATCACGGCGATATGCCGCTCTCGTGCGCATGAGTGACGTCATCGCCGCTCCAGCGAATCACATTGCTGGAGCGGCGAGACCCGGAAGTCACTCCAGGTTTGATGGCGACGCGGAAGATCGTGGATGTAGACCGCTACGGGGGCTTCATTCTCAGGTAAGTCATTCATAATGAGCTAGTATGCTATGCATACTAGCTCATTATGCCTTTGCCTTGCAGGTTCCTATTTTTTTTTTTTTTTTTAAACAGCTTTACTTCCCTCTTTAAGTGGCCCCGAGATACGGGGCCCCAAAGTCGGTTCGGAAAATGTCATTCTCTGCTGCAGAAAAGTGTTTGACATTTTCTGACCCGAATTTGGGGCCTTGTATCTCGGGGCCACTTGGTGCTAGGAACCCCATATTTGGTGTGCAAACCCAGTGGAACCAACACTACAACATATCCAACATATTTGGGGTTCCTAGCACCAAGTGGCCCCGAGATACAGGGCCCCAAAGTCTGTCAACTGTGTCCATCTGCAGCAATGTCATTTTGGGACCCTTTGATTTTGGATGTGCTAGGGGGCATCTAGGAACCCTTAACTACCAAGTTTGAAGTTCAGGAGACCAATGGCTGCAAATGGGCACAGTGAGGCTGCAGATGGGCATTGTTGACCCTCTTTTCCACTTCCAGTAGCTGCGCATTTCTCACCCTAGGCTTATACTCGAGTCAATAAGTCTTCCCAGTTTTTTGTGGTAAAATTAGGTGCCTCGGCTTATACTCGAGTATATACGGTAATCACATTGGTCTACAAAAAAAAAAAAAAAGTCACATTTACTAAACACATACACAACAGCAACAGGGAAGAGGAGTGTGCACTTTGTACAGAAAACAGTAACCACTATGCAAGAACGTGCCTCTGGTCCTACAGTGAAAAGGTACAAGGGGTCATGCCGCATGCTGGCTGCAACCCTCCCATTTGCTAAGAGAGAACTCACCTACTTCTATGGCTTTGCTCAATCAATGCGCCCTCGCTGGTTAATGCAATTTCGTTCAGTGAGGAAGCAGTACAGTAGGAGCAGATGGGTGTTCCCAATGAGCTGCCAGTGACGGGATCACTATTGTGACATTGGTTCCCCTTATCTCCACTTCCTGGGCACGAGCCCCTTTCACCTCTTTGCAATGACTGGATCCACACACAATATTAAAGCAGAACATCAGCCAAAAGGCAGGATGTTCTGCATGTTTGCCTTCTTCCCCCTCCCCTATACCATTTGGCACTTTGTTATTTTGGGGAGTGGGTACCTGGATATGACAGGTTCCCACTTCCGCCCGGATCACCTCCCCAATCTGAGCGGAAGTGCAACCCCCCCTTCGCCCACAGCCTTCTGGGACACATCACGTCCCAAAAGACTGCAGGACCATTCACATACCGCACTGCGGCTCGTGCATGCTTTAGTGAAGATGGTGGCCCTAGAGATACGAAATTCAGTGAAGAAGAACAGGCTCAGATGAGGACAGCGCTGGATCCATGGACAGGTAAAGACTATTCATTCTTTAGGGGGAGGTGGAGCTCTTCTTTAAAGAAGAGCTTCAGTCATTTTTGGGTTTATTAAAATTCAGACGCTAAAATAAACCTGTAGCTGCTGACTTTTAATGAACAGGCACTGACCTGTCCCAGGATCCAGCGATGGGCTCTCCAGAGCTGTCCCTTCTCTGGATCTTCTGTCCCTGGCATCTCAACTGTGGGCACCCGGCTGTGACAGCTTGTGGCTTCACAGCCGGGTACCCACTGCGCATGTGCAAGCACTGTGAATGACCCTGTAATCTTCTTGGACCTGACGTGTCCCAGAAGCCTGTGGGGAGGCAAAAGGTGCGCAAATGCACGCATGAGACGTAAATTACTCACCAAAAAAAAAAATAAAAATAATGCAGATATTTCTATTTTTTTTTTTTACTGAAGAATACACAGAGCTTGTTTACATGCCCACGTGCATAGGCACATTACTATTAATGGGCTGTATTTTAGCTCAGGAAAAAATAAAAAAAAACAAACACACACACACACAAAAGGCTTTACTGGGCATTTTCAAGCTGCAGTGTCAACTTTTTTTTTTGCAAGCAAATACCCTATACAGCCCACTTCTTGTTTCTTTTCTGGTAAAAAGCCTGACATCATGCACAGCTCTCACCCAGAGTTTGCCAGGAAGGGAGGGGGGGTCATAAGAGGGCCAATGAGAGCTGCAGAGCTGGAAGTGTGTGTCTGTAAATCCAGGAAGTGAACAGGCAGCTTCTTCAGCTGCCAACAGTTAAAATGGTTGCAGCCGGACTCAGTGGAGGAAGATTTCTGCAGCATATTTGGCAAGTACAGAATCACAGTGTGTGTGCGCGCGCGTGTGTGTGTGTGTTTTATTATATTATGCAAAGTGATTTGAGGGAAGCTTCAGAATGGCAGATGTTTTTATTACAAAATTATGTGAGCAGACTGCAGTTCTTTAAAAATGACAGCCTTGCAATGCATCATAGGACTTGTAGTTCCACAGGTTGAGCACTTATGCCTTATGACCCGTACACAATCCGAAAAATACCAATAACGACGCAATTGTACGATAATCAGATCGTTAGTACAGAGCCGATCACGACAATTCATCCGATATTATTCAACCGGTATGACCTTGTATGATACCAGATCATACAATTTTTGTTTAGTCAGTACAGTCGTCACCCAAAAGTACAAATACATTACAAAACATGACATCACTTTAGATTTTTTTTTTTTTCTGTTGTACGAGACTTTTCACGACTTTAGTAACCGCTTCAACTTCTACTTGCGACTATTAAGCGAAAAGTCGTACGATCTTCGGATTGTGTGTACAGTCCATTAGACTTTAAAAAAAATAAAAAAAATTTTCAATAAAATGCAAGCAGGCCCTTTATTGCAGCGGAGACATGCAGCGCATTAAAATGAACTTACCTGCTTGCCCATAGTCCTCCTCTTTATCATTTACACTGAGCTGCCATGTGTTATGTAATCCTGTGTTGGCCAATCAAACAAGCCAAAAGACTGGCACCTGGAAGATGCCATAGAGAGCTGGCAGACGTTAGATACCCAGGGGAGCGGACTTGTAGTGATAACAATGCCATATGGAGGTGACCCCGGCAGTCTATAGAAGTATACACGTAGTCACACGTGTATCTCCGTGCGCTGACGTACTGCTAACCGCTCAGCTTATACACACAGCGCCAGAGGAACGTCGTTATAGAACCGCCACTCTCCGCCCTGGGCGCTCTATCCCCGGGAGAACTTACCTCTCTGATACCGCCCGTCCTCACCGAGCTCCCCAGCTTCACTCTGCTCCTCCAATTATACGAGCCGTGACGTCAGTGGGCGGGCTCTTCCACCCGCCCCGATGTTTGTCCAGTCTGCGGAGGAGAACCGACTGGTGTGAGGGGGGCCCGGGCCAAAGAGGGGGCGGGGCACAACTTTGCTCTCAGCTATTCTTGTGAACATTGTGAGAGGGAAGGATTCCTCCTCATTTGTTTGAAATCTATTAAAAAAGCAATAGTCTAAAGCAGAACTAAAGGCAAACCCACTTTTTTTTTGCATATTTAGAATGGAGTGGAGAGTAACCAGAACACCGTCAGGTTCAGGGCAGCCATTAAACATTGTGGGGCCCCTTGTACAGCTTTAGGCCTGTACCACCCCCCCCCCCCAGCCTGACCACCAACATTCCCCAGGGTTCCGCCCACTGGCCATCCCACCAAGTCCTTCAGTGCCTCAGCCCCCCCCCCCGGCTCCTGACACCTCTGTACGCTCTCAGCCCCCCCTCACACCTGTACGCTCTCAGCCCCCCCCCTCACACATGTACGCTCTCAGCCCCCCCCCTCACACCTGTACGCTCTCAGCCCCCCCCCCCTCACACCTGTACGCTCTCAGCCCCCCCCCCTCACACCTGTACGCTCTCAGCCCCCCTCTCACACACGCTCCCGCCCCCCCCTCACACCTGTACGCTCTCAACCCCCCCTCCCACCTGTACACGCTCAGCCCCCACCCCTCCCACCTGTACGCTCTCAGCCCCCCCACCCCTCACACCTTACGCTCTCAGCCCCCCCTCACCTGTACACCTCACCCCCCCTCACACTGTACGCTCTCAGCCCCCCCCTCACCCTCACACCTGTACGCTCTCAGCCCCCCCTCACACCTGTACGCTCTCAGCCCCCCCTCACACCTGTACGCTCTCAGCCCCTCACACCTGTATGCTCTCAGCCCCCACCCCTGTACGCTCTCAGCCCCCCCTCTCCTCACAACTGTACGCTCTCACCCCCCCTCACACCTGTATGATCTCAGCCCCCCCCTCACACCTGTATGATCTCAGCCCCCCTCCTCACACCTGTACAGCCAGCCCCCCCACCCCAAGGGGACCCCTCACACCTGTACGCTCTCAGCCCCCCCACCCCTCACACCTGTACGCTCTCAGCCCCCCCTCACACCTGTACACTCTCACCCCCCCTCTCACACCTGTACGCTCTCAGCCCCCCCCCTCACACCTGTACGCTCTCAGCCCCCCCTCACACCCCCCCCTCACACCTGTACGCTCTCAGCCCCCCCCTCACACCTGTACGCTCTCACCCCCCCCACCCCTCACACCTGTATGCTCTCAGCCCCCACCCCTGTACGCTCTCAGCCCCCCCTCACACCTGTATGATCTCAGCCCCCCTCCTCACACCTGTACGGTCTCAGCCCCCCCTCCTCACACCTGTACGCTCTCAGCCCCTCCTCCTCACACCTGTACATTCTCAGCACCACTCACGTGTGTATATGACATGCACATACACACACACACAACATGTACACACAGAGACATGTTCACAGGCATGTTCACACTCACAGGCGTGTGCACAGCCACCCCCCCCCCCCCTGCACAACAGCCCTTACTTGTAAGGTGGTCCTAGTCCCAGCTCTTGTTTCCACATGCAGAGGTGCGCACATGCAGGAAATGGCCAGAGGTGGCAGCAAAGAGCCAGATGTCAGCTCATGACAGAGCAGCAGCCTTCCAACTCACACACATACAGGAGCATCCAGGGAGCTTGTCTGCACCCGCCCCTGCCTTCTCATATCCCTGCCAGTCGGCTGGACCCATCCAGACGCCTGGGCCCGTTACAAGTGTATGGCTGTACCCCCCTGATAGCGGCCCTGGTCAGGTTTGTATTGCTGACAGCGCCCCCATAAGCTCAGGCAGTGTCAGGACCGGTGGCTGCAAACACCCACCCCCCGCTGTTTGCACCTACCCCATCGGTGGCAGGCAGTGTGGTGCAGCTCTGTGTCCTCTCTGCCATGGTGGCTTCCAGCTCCTACTCCTAGGCATCCAATAGGATCGCCTGTCCTTTCAGCCAATTGGGTGACCGGTGTCAAAACCCGCTTCCTGATTGGTCGGGGGAGGATCAGTGTTGCAACAGCGAATATTCCCCCCAACACAAATGTCACCCCCCCCCCCAAAAAAAAAAAGTTACCCCCTACTAGCACAAATCCTCTACTTCTCAAATTACTTCTCAAATTACCCCTCCAAGTACACATCCTCCCCCCTTCACCATATGACCTCTTCCAGCACAAATCCTCTTCTCCTACCCCCCTTCCAACAATCCCCCTAAATCACCACTCCTGGCAATTCTTACCCCCTGCCACCCTCCAAATTGCCCCTCCTAACACAAATCCCCCTCCCTCTCAATCTCCGTGCAGTGCACCCCCCCCCCCACCTCACATAAAACCACAGTGCCTCCTGCCCACCCCTTGTCCCGGCCCTGAGCCAAATACGTAAGCGTGTTTTGCCTGTGTACAATCGCAGGTCGGGCAGCTTATTCATTTCAACGAGCCGCCCTACCCATAGGGAAAGATGTCCTAGACCATTTTTTTTTCTTAATCGCACCACATCTAATCACATTAGGAATGAATGGCCCCCCCTGCGAAAAATGTGGAATAGACCCCCTCAAGAACTGGTTGTGGCCAGCTCAGTAGAATCACTCCTTAGGACACACTTAACCCCTTGATCACCCCCTAGACTTTAACCCCTTCCCTGCCACAGTATTTCGTTTTTTATAGCACCGATCTCTGTATAAATGACAATGGTCCCAAAATAGTGTCAAAAGTGTCCAATGTGTCCACCGCAATATCGCTGTCACAATAAAAAAAATCGCAGATCGCTGCTATCACTAGTAAAGAAAAAAAAATTTATAATAAAAATGCTATAAATCTATCCCCTATTTTGTAGGCACTATAACTTTTGCGCAAACCAATCAATATATGCTTTTTTTTTTTTTTTTTACCATAAATATGTAGAAGAATACATATCGGCCTAAACTGATACTTTTTTCTATAATCAATATCCCCAAAAAGTATATTTTTTTTTTTTTTTCAAAATTGTCGCACTTTTTTTGTTTATAGCGCAAAAAATAAAAACCGCAGGGTGATCAAATACCACCAAAAGAAAGCTCTATTTGTGGGGAAAAAAGGACGTCAATTTTGTTTTGGTGTAACGTCGCACTTTTCAGTTAAAGCGACGCAGGGCCGAATCGCAAAAAGTGCTCTGGTCAGGAAGGGGGTAAAATCTTCCGGGGCTGAAGCGGTTAAGGTACGCTCAGTCAGATTACATTGTACCCTTTGTGTGTTGGTAAAAGCATATGTAATGGAAATGTAACATTTTTAAAAAATGATTCTCTTGTCCTGAGTTTTTATTGTGTCTGTGAGGCTGTCAGTTGCGGTACAATACAAGGAGTGTTTGCAGCGTTTATAGCGACTAGGTACAGATTCTGTTTAATGAGCCCCCATTAAGCCCCTCCCACTGTTAGGCAAAATCTAGCCATGCATACTTAACGATGAGCTGTGCTAGGCACGCCGCAGGACTTTTTCTGTTCTATCCCAGGGTGCCCCAGGCCTTTCATGCCCACATTTTGTCACTCAGTCTTGAGTTTTTATTTGTAAAATCAGGCACATTAATTGTTATAAGTATTGGTAAATGTTTACATAATGTTTTTACTATTTAAATATTGATTGTCTTAGGTTTATAATAGGAGTTTCTGTGATTTTTCAGGATGTCAGTAAAAAGTGTGCAGTACATTTTCCATGTTTTGTCAGTAAAAGAAAAAAATTATGGGGGGTTGGCAACACCGATATGAATTATTTTTTTTTTTTTTTTGGTTGAACTAGGTGGATTTGTGTCTTTTTCAACCTGATTAACTATGTAAAGCCTCATTACAGTATCCAATACTTATGAGTGATATTGCAACTGCTGTCAGGACAACAAATGTGGCTTTGCAAGGCCCTGGCTCAATTTGATAGCTCAGGGGGTGGAGCTGAAGCAGAGCTAAAAATAAAAATAGAGCCAAGCTCCGGAGCTGCTTCAATTTCTTACATTTAAAATAACATAGGTTAAGTGTAATATAAAGTATCTCACAAAAGTTAGTACACCCCTCACATTTTTGTAAATATTTTATTATATATGTGACAACATTGAAGAAATGACACTTTGCTACAATGTAAAGTAGTGAGTGTACAGCTTGTAGAACAATGTAAATTTGCTGTGCCCTCAAAATAGCTCAACACACAGCCATTAAAGCGGGGCTCCACTGCCCCTGATGTTTTTTTTTACAATAGTCATTAATAAAGATATTAATTTGTAAATGAGTAACTCACGTGTCCCGTCTCTAGCACTTGTGCCTTTCGTTTTTTTTCTCTTCTAAAAACACTTTATAAAATTTCTAGCCTCGTTCTCCATCTTGCCTCTGGGCATGTGAAACCCACAGGCATTCTCTTCCGGGACTCGATTGACGCCCACTCATTCTAATCTCGCACATGCGCAGTACGAACAGCATAGGAGCGCCGTCAGCAGCTCCTGTTGCCAGCACAATGGGCGGCGGCGTCGAAAGTCCCGCCCCGTTGTGATAGCAGAGACCGAACCTGACTGTCGTGATGGCGTCACGTTCGGTTTCCAAGTCTCGCGCTATCTCGGGCCAGGCCGCCGCACTGACTCCTGGGAACTATGGCACAAGCTCCCAGGAGACAGTGCGGGCTAGGGGATATTACGAAATGGCCGTAATATCCCCGCCTATATCCGAGAGAAGGAGAACCGGAAGCGATGGATGGCAGCAAGAAATCAACAAAAGGTAAGTAAAAAAAAAAAATACCGTTTCGGATCGAGCTAGGTGAGTATAGTATTTTACATCTAGGTCTTAGAATAGGGTGGAGCTCCGCTTTAATGTCTAAATTGCTGGCAACAAAAGTGAATACACCCTAAGTGAAAATGTCCAAATTGGGCCCAATTAGCCATTTTCCCTCCTCTGTGTCATGTGACTCATTAGTGTTACAAGGTCTCAGGTGTGAATGGGGAGTAGATGTGTTCAATTTGGTGTTACTGCTCTCACTCTCTCATACTGGTCACTGGAAGTTCAACATGGCACCTCATGGCAAAGAACTCCCTGAGGATGTGAAAAAAAGAATTGTTCTACATAAAGATGGCCTACGCTATAAGAAGATTGTCAAGACCCTGAAACTGAGCTGCAGCACGGTGGCCAAGACCATACAGTGATTTAACAGGACAGGTTCCACTCAGGACAGGCCTCGCCATGGTTGACCAAAGAAGTTAAGTACACGTGTTCAGCGTCATATCCAGAGGTTGTTTTTGGGAAATGGATGTATGAGTGCTGCCAGCATTGCTGCAGAGGTTGAAGGGTTGGGGGGGGGGGGGTCAGCCTGTCAGTACTCAGACCATATGCCACACACTGCATCAAATTGGTCTGCATGGCTGTCATCCCAGAAGGAAGCCTCTTCTACAGATGATGCACACGAAAGCCCGCAGTTTGCTGAAGATGATCAGACTTAGGACATGGATTACGGGAACCATGTCCTGTGGTCTGGTGAGCCCAAGACAAACTTATTTGATTCAGATGGTGTCAAGCGTGTGTGGCGGCAACCAGGTGAGGAGTACAAAGACAAGTGTGTCTTGCCTACAAGCATGGTGGTGGGAGTGTCATGGTCTGGGGCTGCATGAGTGCTGCCGGCACTGGGGAGCTAAAGTTAATAGAGGTTTCCCTGATAGGGCCTGGGGTGGAGCATTGAGGGAACAATGAATGACATTTCTGGTCTGGAGTCCGAGCGACGTCACTTCCAGTTAGCTACAGTTCATTGAGGGAACAATGAATGTCACTTCCAGTTGCGGTTGAACGCACGCTGGTTACGGCATTCCCAGATTAGATTAGATTACTTGCGGTCTACATGCCAGGTTTTACTGATTTCCTGTAAGTACAATATTTTATGCACAATACATTTTACAGCTTTGCAATACTTCACTATTGGTCCCCTTTCTTGTTCTAATTTTGGTGAACACCTTGAATCCTGGTGAATCATGTTGGGGGGGGGGGGATCCCTATTGAACTTTGTCATCCATTGCCCCTCACCAGATTAAAGTCGGTTTGAACCCCAGACTGAAAAGCTGGGAGCCCATGATTTCTGGTAAGTAGGGATATAAGAGGGGGTGTGTGTCACCTCACAGATTGAAATTTGGAGCACTTCGCACTTTTAGGCCGGGTTCACACCTACGCAAAATAGGTGCAGGTTTTTCCACATCCAATTCGCATAGCAGGAGAATGTGACTGGCTCCCTATGGAGCCGCTTCACATATCTCCGTTGCGGCTGCGGAGCACACTGCACAGAAACGCCTTTCGTCTTTGGCTCAGTTTCATCCTCCCTGAAACAAATCCTGTGCGATCCGTAGTAGGTTACTGTGTGAACCTGGCCTTATGAGGATGGGAGCACAAGAGCACTTTATTTTGAACTTTATTTGGGACTTCATTGGCAGTACATAGTTATTATACACTTTTTGATTTTTTTTACATTTTGTAATTTGTTAGCACTATTATTATATTTTACATATTTGTAATACTTGCTGATTTTTCCCTTTATCCCCTAAAAAACACTAGAGGTACAGAAAAAGAACTATTGATGTGTCTGCAATATAGTGTGTTATTACCTTCCTCTTTGAGATGACAACAGATCTGAAATTCTTGGCATGTGTTTTGCACCCTGCCTACGTCAATACAGATGGATTCCAAAGAACACAAACCTCTCCTCATCTCCATAATGACTCCATGTGCAGAAACAAGAGGACAGCACAGCATCAGCTCACAAGGTTTTTTGCTAAATCAACAGGCTATTTTATGAAACCGATATATAACAAAATGCTTTCAATGTTTATTTACAGACCAAAGAGGAGCAAATAAAAGAAACCTATTTTGAGGGATTACGTATATTTTGAACTCCAGGGTAAATCGGGAGCTCAATTGCTGGAATCACTTAGGAGCTTGTGCTAGCAAACGTGGAACACTGCCAACCCTATTCATGCCCCATAAGTATAACAACTGTTCTCTGCAGTCCATAGAATTTATACACCCCAATGAGTCTATACTACTTTGCCTACCAGCCAAGAAAGCAAGGGGTGTCAACTGGTTGACAGAGCCAAAGTTTTAGAATATTTTAAACCTCAAGTATGCAGATGGATAGTTTTCTAAAGCGCTGTATCTACTAAACACTTGCCACTGTATTTTTTTACTTTTATTTTAAAATATCAGCATTGTAAAAATACAAACAATAGTTATTTTTAACAATCCAAAATAAGCTTACTTGAAAAATCTCCTTTCATCTTGTAAGTGCTGTTCATCTACAGGACATCACTTTCCACAACTTCCTAGATTCCCTGCATGCTTTGCAGCTTCTCCTCTGCCCAAACATTTGGTTTCATTTTGATTTCTAAGAACTACATGTCCCATGGTACCTTGCTGCCTTCAAGCAGTGATTCTTGTACTGACTTCCCCTCCTGAATCGCCCCCTCTCAGCACCTCTGTAGTTCAGAAGGCAGGCTCTGTGAAATGTGTGACACATTAACTACAAGTCACAGAATTCAAGGAAGTAAATGTGTGGGGATCTTCACAAAGTAAGGCCCCTTTCACACTGGGGCGGTTTGCAGGCGTTATTGCGCTAAGAATAGCGCCTGCAAACCGACCCGAAACAGCTGTTGCTGTTTCTTCAGTGTGAAAGCCCGAGGGCTTTCACACTGAAGCGGTGCGCTTGCAGGACGCTCAAAAATGTCCTGCAAGACGCATCTTTGGCTCGCTATAGGAGCGGTATATTTACCGCTCCTATAGTGCCCGGTCCCATTGAAAACAATGGAAAATTGGCAGAAGGAGCATGAAACAGTACAGACATCTCGAATCCCACGAGTTTCATGGGGGTTGAAGGGGAGATCGACTGCAAAGACGTCTGGGATATCAATAACAGACCCCACTGGATGCACAGAAACACCAGATGACGAGATGAACAGACAAATGGATGAAAAACAAATAAATAAAGACGTAAATATACGCTGTAGTACCCCAACCCCCATGGTAATGGTGGAACCAACCTTGAGGGACGTTCTTATGGCAGTACAGGCTTGTAATAATTCACTGTTATCATTAACAAATCAGATGTTAGAACTAAAAGGAGACATTGCAACTATGAGATATGAGAATCAGAAAATATGTGAAAGAACTACTGCGGTGGAAACAAGAGTAGGAGAATTGGAGGACTCAAACTCTATTAGGTTTACCTGTAGGCAGTGTATTAAAGACCCGATTGGCCGATATTTAATGTTGTTATGCTCCATAAATGATAGAATAATCCTCTTGGTAAATGTGTATATTCCCCCACCATATAAGGACGACGTGTTAAAAAAGGTTTTTGAAAAGATGGCGCAATGGCCTGATGTTCCTACAGTGATAATTGGGACTTCAATAATGTATTAAATGAAGAGCTGGACAGACATAGCAACAAAAAGAGTAATGGAGGGGGAAAGACCACAAGATGGGCCAACCAGATACAAGAGATGGGTCTATCAGATGTATGGAGAGTAAGATACCCGGATAGTAAAGAATACTCATGCTACTCAAGTACATATAGATCATTATCCAGAATCGACAAGGCTTTGGGAAATGGTCATTTTCTCCAATTAGTCAAAACAATTCAGTACGAATCAAGGGGAATCTCGGACCACTCCCCATTAACTTTGAGTGGACGGAACAGTTGATCCGGCCAATGTGGAAAGTTAATCCACAGTGGCTGTCCCTGATTCCAGAGAGTAGTAAAATAAAACATCTGCTAATGGGCTTTTTTGGAGATAATAAGGGCTCAGCTTCAGCGTTAATGGTGTGGGATACAATGAAAGCATACCTCAGAGGCTTAATAATTAAAGAAATATCTAAAATTAAACTAGCCACAAGACAGCGGGAGGAAGAGATAACCCAAAGAGTTAAGCAGACCGAACAAGACTACATATTAGATTCTAATGAGGAGAAATTTAGAGCATGGCAGGACGTACAGATGCTATATAAAAATTTGATTATAACTAAGGCCGAAAATACTAGATTCATGCAGAACCAAAAGCAATACGAAATGGGGGAACAGGTGGGTCATATGTTAGCAATGATAGCACGGAACCAGGAAGGCCCATCCAGTATAGTTGCCATTGAAGACGAAAAGGGGATAGTAAAGTATGATACAGAGGGTATCCAAAAGATATTTGTAGATTTCTATTCACGGTTGTATGAATCGGAAATCCTAAATGTAAAGGAAAAGACTGAACAATTCTTAGACAAGTTAACTATGCCCAAATTGAATTCAATGGAAAGAGAATCCTTGGATACCCCTATAACTATGGTAGAGTTGGAGGAAGCAGTGGGACAAATTCAAAACAATAAATCTCCAGGGATGGATGGACTCCCCGTGGAGATATATAAAATATACGGTCAGATCTTGATCCCAGAACTTCTTGAAGTACTGAATGCAGCATATATCACACGGGAACTCCCTAAATCAATGATGGAAACAATAATAATTATAATATTAAAACCGGATAAAGACCCACTAAAGCCTGGCTCTTATCGGCCAATATCTCTCCTTACATCTGATGTTAAAATACTAGCCAAGGTCCTAGCAAATAGATTGTCTAGATACATTGATACTCTGATCCATAGGGATCAAACAGGCTTCATCCCCTCCAGATCAGCAGCCACAAACATTCGTAGGCTCTTTCTGAATCTACAATTACCAATGGATAACGGGGGAGCTGGTGCCATCCTGTCATTGGATGCTCAGAAGGCTTTTGACATGGTAGAATGGGAATATCTATGGATGGTACTGATTGCCTTTGGCATAGGCCCAGGCTTTATAACCTGGCTAAAAATACTATATAAAAGACCCCAGGGCAAAGTTGAGGATCAATGGCACTATGTCACCAGCTTTCCCGTTGTCCCGGGGGACTAGACAGGGTTGCCCTCTGTCCCCCTTGCTGTTTGCATTGGCAGTGGAACCACTGGCCGCTGCAGTCAGACAGTCTGCGGGGATAGAGTGATTCCAACGTGCAGGAAGAGAGGATAAAATAGCTTTGTATGCAGATGATGCCTTAATTTTCCTTAGTGACCCCACAAAATCCTTAGAGGAACTCATGAATCTTGTATCTACATTTGGACAGCTCTCTGGGTTTCGCATCAACTGGGAGAAATCGGTGTTAATGCCGCTACATAATGTAAACACTTCTTTACCAGACTGTGCTAAACAAATTCAAATAAAACACAGAATTAGGTACTTAGGGATTGAGGTAACACGGAAAGTGGGGGATTATATTGACCTTAACCTTAGACCATTATTGACTAGGCTCAAAGATAAATGTCAGACCTGGTGCAAACTTCCATTAACCGTGATTGGAAGGGCAAATCTTATAAAGATGATCTGGGCCCCACAATTATTATATATTTTTCACAACTGCCCGATGTGGATAGCTGCATTTTGGTTTAAAAGGATAGAATCGCTTTTTCGCGAACTTATCTGGAAGAAAAAATATGCACGTATTAAACTAACAACTTTAATGCTGGCCAAAGATGAGGGGGACTCGCTATTCCACATCCAAAAAATTATTTTTTGGCCTCACAAACCCAGCATTTCTATGGCTGGACAGAAGTAGATGAGAATGATCCGATACAAGCATTATTACTCCCACTGGGTAAAGGATACTCATTGATGTCCCTACTAGAGACAAAAACTTTTCAAAAAGAAAAGAAATTCATAACAGGCGGACTATTTAATAAGGTATGGCTAGCAATAAAAAAGATTACTAGTATTGCTGGCTATACCTCCTATACACCAATATGGAATAACGCAAATTATGAGGAAGTACAGAGATTGGAGGGATTTGGGTTTTGGCAAACTCAGGGGCTGAGATTTGTGGAACAACTGTTTTGGAATGATAATATAAAATCATTTGCGCAAATATCTGAGGAATTTAGGATTCCAAGACAGAGGTTCTTTCAATATCTCCAGCTTAGACATGCCTTTCATGACCAGGCCCGTACATCTGTATTTATGCTTAACGAATCCAAAATAACAACACTGTTGAAGAAAAGGGACCAAAAGAAGGGACTTATATCTAAAATTTATGAGATAATGCAGAAAAAATTTGAGGAAGAGGTAGAGGTGCCGGCTAGGAAGCAATGGGAGCGAGACCTGGGAGCACTGACTGATGCTCAGTGGTCGGAGGTCTTGTCTGCGATCCCAAAGGTATCACTGTCGGATACTCAAAAACTAACACAAATCTTTATTACGCATAGATCATACTATACACCTGAGAAATTATTTAAGTGGAAACGCAGAGAGTCCCCTTTATGCCCTCGATGTAGTGGCGCACCGGCTAATTTAATACACATGCTGTGGAGATGTCCCAAACTCCATCGATATTGGCAGGATATAATCCAAAATATAAATAGTGTACTAGGAATAGAAATGCTATTAGATCCAAATCTATGGAGAACACAAATAAAAGAAACCGCTAATGGAAAAAAATAAAAGATGAACCAACATGGGTAGAGGTTGATATTTGGAGGGGATGGGAGGATGGGGGGAGGGCTGGAGGAGGTGAATACAGGTGGGGGCGGCAGAGGAAAAAATTCTCCCTTTTTTTTTTTTTTATTATTATTATTTTATTTTAGTATTATTATTATTATAAATATTATTATTATTTTTTTTTTTTTTGTCTTTTGGGGGGGGGGGGGGTGGGTGGGTGGCTGGTGTGGCAGATGAATGCTAGAAGTTTATGTATCTGGGATGAAATGTATGCTTAAATGTATAACTTGTATTGTTAAGAAAAGAATTAAAATAAAAAAAGTACTGAATTAAAGAAAACAATGGGGGAGCGCGCCGAACCCGCCCGCAAAACGCCGCTGCAGCGGCGGTTTGCGGGCGGCATTGACCCCTTTTCAGCCGCTCGCGGGGGGTAAAAACACCCCGCGAGCGGCCGCAATGCGCCGCTAAAACGCCGGTAAAGCGGCGCTAAATATAGCGCCGCTTTACCGCCAGCGCCCCCACCGCTCCAGTGTGAAAGCAGCCTTAGTTTACAAACGTCAAGATCGTTCAGAATAGGAGTAGACTATAAATTGGAATTCAATGTAGAATGAATAAATTACTTTTTTTTACCATAACTACACCTAAAATACAGTTTTCATATTTTCTTGTATGCACTCCAGTGTTGCCTACACAACAATACTCTGGACCAGCTTCCTGACATTTAGAATGGCGGGCAATGCTTATGCAATCTCTAGCCCAGGGGTTCATGTGACAGGGTGACAACACTGCTGAGAGTCAGTTGTTACCCCATAACAGAAGCATCTAGGACCTTCATGGCAGAATCACCAGGTATTAATTCAAAAAAACTGAAGATTTATAAAACAACTTAAATGAAAAAAGTTACAGGATCTTTAATTTCAGTAATTTTCATATTTATTGTCTCTAACCTGGAAATACTGCCACTAGGCTCATTTCACAAAAGTTAAGGAACTCTATCTTAGCCATGTGACTACAATTTAGAAATCTTAATGGACTTTTGAAAATAAGTATATTAAGGGCCTTTTTTAAAGGACTTTGGGATTGTGTTAATGGCATAATGCTGAGATCATCTTGAATTAATTGACTGGTGTATTTGACCTGCAACAAAGAAACTGGCCCCACACCAATAACATCAGGCTTCACCAAACTTTATTGATCCAGGACAGAAAGTACATCCAGACCAAGCCTCACTCAGTGTGGACTTCCTGTGATCTGGAGTGTGGCCAGTTTCTTTGTGGGAGTGTCTTTTGGTGTTTGGCCTGCAGGTAACTTCTTTCTTACCTACATTTGACCAGCCTCAAGCAGGGTTTTGCATACCTATAGATATGTATGGGAATGCAAGTCTCACTTGAAGCAAACAAATGGCCATTGACTTAGGCCTTAGGCCCCTTTCACACGAGGCGGACCCTGCTTGCACGGAGTCCGCCTCTGTCCGCCGGCTCAGCGGGAGATCTCTCCGTTGATCTCCGCTAAGCCGGCGGATGACAGGTTCCTCTCTGCTCACCGAGCGTGGAGGGGCTTGTCCACCGTTTATCAGATCTCACCCGATCCGATAGCGACGGATCTGGACGTAGAGACATACGTCTGCTTTTGGCGGATCGGACCGGGTCAGATGTCAGCGGACATGTCTCCGCTGACATCCGACGCTCCATAGACTAACATGGAGCGCCCGTTCAGGTCCACCGTCAAAAATGACAGGCGGATCTGAACGGTCCGATCCTGTGAAAGGGGCCATATCCTGGTGTTTTAGCTTTGTAAACTGATCATATTTTGTTAAAAAAAAAAAAAAGGATCTTTATTTTGGTGTGCTGGCTTTATGGATTGAGCCTAATGTCTCTAACGCCATATTTATGCCTTACAATACAATTTATTGTAATAGGGAAATCATGTTGCTGGAAAACCAAGCTCATTAATCTCACCTACTCTTTTTACCTTTATCTAAAAATATTGTGATCTTTGACTACTGAAACAATGCATCTATTAAGATAGAGCCAAAACAAATGCATCTTCTCTGTTATGGTATAAGCTGACAACCTTGGTAGCAATTTAGAACTAGGATAAACAGGATGTCCGATCCTGCTTCATGCACTTGGCTGAAGAAAACTATCAAGTCTAACATGTGAAAAAATTATGCTAAATATATAAACTCGCACTAATGGTGTATACAGAACTAAAATAAATAAAGAAATATAATTAAAAAAGCAGCTGCTATACACAAAGTGCTGATCACTTTAAGTAAATATACAACAATATATAATGAACCAAACAAAGTCGTCCAAAAAAAAGTGACTAAAAGTGCTCCAATCCGAAGTGAAGACAGTGCAAAATTGCTTCAGAAGTATTCAGGTGTACAACACCCCCTCATGTGTCCCCACTCACCAGATTGAGACGACCCCCAGCTTTTCAGTCTGGTGGGTCACTTTAAGCTTTATAATAGTGTCCAGGGATGATGGATATGGTGTCAAATCCTCAGATCCGGAATTCCTTTCTGAAGTTTCTCAGCAGAAGACAGGTACCCAGAAGTAAAAAAGAATGGAACGGATAGTGAAGTACCATAAAAAAAGACTTTATTGTACAAGGGAGTGGGTACTTACAAAAAGTACGATCAAACCAGCCCCAAACATGGAACTGTAAGTGTAAAAACGATGTTCCTGACGTGCGTTCCATGGGACCGGAAGTGCCGTCAGTGATAACGGAAATTGCGTCAACTTTTTACCCTCCCACAGGTGGTCATCAAGGACCTCAATGACGTCCTTGATGACGCCCTGTGGGAGGGTGAACTGTTGACGCAATTTCCGGTATCACTGACGTCACTCCCGGTCCCGTGGAACACACACCAGGAACAGCGTTTTTATGGATCTGAGGATTTGACACCATATTCATCAGCCCTGGACACCAGGGGGTCGCCTCAATCTGGTGAGTGGGGACACATGAGGGGGTGTTGTACACCTGAATACTTCTGAAGCAATTTTGCACTGTCTTCTCTTCGGATTGGAGCACTTTTAGTCACTTTTTCTGGACTTTGGTTCATTATATATTGTTGTATATTCACTTATTCTGTTTGCGAGCGCTATATTTATATTTACAGATCAAGTCTAACTGGCCTCACCTCCACATCCACAGGCAGACTGTATAATAGTAGTGCACAGGCAGTTTTGTCACATGCTTTTATCGTCCTTTCCTCTATCGTCTATGGCCACCATGTAGTCCATGGCACAGGTCCTGTTGCAAACATGACCAGCAAAGGATTCCAGGTTTGCCTTTTAACACTAGTTTTACTTTTGCCATTGTGCTTGAGTTAAGCCTGGTACACATGATGAGATTATCGGACAAATGATTGTCTGTTTTTGCATGCTAGTCTCCAGTTAGAGAATAACGAGGTAATTAAAGTAAGAAAATTCTCGTACTACAGAAAAGATAAATTGGGAAGTGATGTAATGTATTGCATTTTTGACCGAAAACTGTTTAAAACGCAAATCGTATGATCTGGTATCGTACCAGAATTTTTTTTTTTCGCGTTTGTTTCTTTGGTTCATTTCGGACAAGAACGGTGTACTAACGATCAGACTGATCACAATGAAAGCCGTATTTTATGTACGATTTTCTGATCGTGTGTATGGGCCTTTATTTAGTCTACCCGCAAAGCTCTTTTATCAGGACAGTTAACTGGATGGTGGTTCAAAAGAACATTGAACAATGCTCAATACAAGGAGAGATAGGTCCATCCTTCAAGCATGTGGGAAAGGATTTATTGAAACCATCTTTCCAGCAGTGAAAACTAAAATTGTGGTTTAGCTAGTAGCAGTTTGTCACATTCAGCTGGATTTGTTCTGTAATATTGATAATATTTTGTTTCTTATTCAAGCCACTTATTGTACCTTATCTAATATCCCAGCATTTACACACACAAGTATCAGACACCTTCATTCAATAACCATAGAAAGGTATGTTTATTGTCCAAGAACAGGATGGGTGGTGTGAGTTGTGGAACCACTGCCTTCTAGTTACATAATCCCATCCTTGGTTGCGGGAAGTTTGCATAGGTGTCAAACCTTCCATTCACATGGCTTAAGGTGTGAACCAAAAAGCCAGTGTAGAGAATTGTGTCGGTTTTGGCTTGCCTAGTCTGCTGTTAAAGCTCACAAACTATGGTACCTCTCCAATGTCTGGGGAAAAAAAAAAAAAAAAGCTCTAAAGCAGGAGGGTTATAAAAATATTGCGACTAGTTATTAACCACTTCAGCCCTGGAAGGTTTTACCAACTTCCTGACCAGGCCATTTTTTGCCATACGGCATTGCGTTGCTTTAACTGACAATTGCGTGGTTGTGCGACGCTGTACCCAAATAAAATTGATGCCTTTTTTTCCTACAAATAGAGCTCTCTTTTGGTGGTATTTGATCACCTCTGCGGTTTTTATTTTTTGCGCTATAAAACAAAAAACGACCAACAATTTTGAATAAAGAACAATATATTTTCTGCTATAAACATTGCCAATAAAAAAAAAAAAAATAAAAAAAAATTAATTTCTGCATCAATTTAGGCCAATATGTATTCTGCTACATATTTGTTAAAAAAATAAGCGTATATTGATTGGTTTGCACAAAAAAAAACGGAGTTACTTACCGGTAACATCCTTTTCCAGGAGTCTTTCAGGACAGCCACCTTAGAGAGAGACCCTGGCTCCTCCCCTCTTAGGAAACACCGCCTTCAATTCAAGATTTAAGCCTCATCCTCCCGCGGGCCCCTCAGTTCTTCACGAGTACCTCCGGCCAACTGGGGAGACACAAGAACACGTCAAAACACAAATTTTTTTATCTTACCTGACGGTCTTATGCGATGAGTCTTCCAAGATATCCAACAACCTGGGTGGGTACCGGTGCTGTCCTGAAAGACTCCTGGAAAAGGATGTTACCGGTAAGTAACTCCGTTTTTCCCCAGTCCGTCTTTCAGGACAGCCACCTTAGAGAGGATAAGCGAGCACCTTACCTTAGGGTGGGACCTTACGACCAAAGGCTTGGTCTTTAGCTGACAGGAGATCCAGTCTATAGTGCTTCACGAAAGTAGAAAAGCTGGACCACGTCGCAGCTCTACAGATCTGTTCTGGAGAAGCACCAGCCCACTCTGCCTGAGAAGTCGCCACTGCCCTGGTTGAATGTGCCTTAATCCCAATTGGGGGCTCTACCCCCTCAAACAAATAAGCCTGACTAATGGCTAATCTTAACCATCTGGCTATTGTACACCTAGAGGCTCTGGAACCTTTCCTGGACCCTGAAAATAATACGAACAGAGAATCAGACTTCCAAATATTGCAAGACGCATCTCCTGACGTCTAAGTTATGGAACCTATGTTCCTGTTACCTCACAGGATTTGAACAGAAAGTGGGTAAAACAATTTCCTGGCCTCTATGAAACTTCGAGGCTACCTTTGGCAAAAAGGCCGGATCCGTCTTAACAATCAAACGGTCCGAAAAAACCTGAAAAAAGGGTGCCCTAATGGAAAGGGCCTCGAGTTTGCTCACTCTTCTTGCAGTAGTGATCGCTACCAAGAACACCGTCTTGAGAGTGATCAACCTTAGATTGCAAGATTCCAATGGTTCAAATGGCTCTTGACACGTGAACTAGAGTTCAAAGGAAGATCCCACTAGGGCCTACAATGAGTAAAGATTGGTCCTACTTGGAAAACCTAACACCGGTCCAGCTGCCATAATGCCTCCAAAACTCAAGTGGAACATAAAAAATAATCTTAAGGGATTTCTCTTAGCGGCCAGACCACCCAGTTCCCAGAGCCTTCAGGACTGAGAGCCGTGGTCCTTTAAGCCAGTGTGATACAAAGAGAGAGACCGAAGTGTTCTATGCCCACCGGTAAGACCGTGGGTGGGCGAGATGACATGGCACCTGGGGAAAAATGTCAGCTCTGAGCGACAGCATCTACCCAGGAGTGCCAACCCTTTACTGGTTTAGGCCCAAAGAGGAGGTTTTATGGGAGAAAAACAGAGTTCCCAGGGGTAACTAAAGATCCCAGGGTTAATCGCCCTATAGACGGTTCCTATGGAAGTGCCTGCAACTGCAAGAGGACTCCACCGAGTTTTCATGACTTCCATCACCAGATGAGATCGGGTGCATTCAGGGTGCTGTGGCCATATCCCAGCCTTCCTACCTGGGTCCCCCTTTATTTTCACAGGAAAGGCTCTGTTCCTGTCTTATGCGATTCAAGAATCGCCAACGACCCCAATCGGCCTCCCCTCCAGGTACTAACCAGGCCCAACACTGCTTAGCCCCTTGTGGTTTGGGGATATCGCACACAGTCTTAGACATGCTGTTCGTTACCCATCACTTGGGGGAGGTTCCCCGTCCTCTTACTGACCGAGCATTAAAGTGTCAGACAAATTTTTGAGATGCGCGACACCCCCTTTCCGAAGAGTTCATTCTCTAGAGCATGAAATCCAACAATACCCCTCTGTCCCCCAAGACTAGGCCGTTATGTCTGGATCTGTGGAAAAAAACTGCGTCTGGAGGGAGCAGAGTGTACTGAACCAAAGACTTCCGAGAAGCTGGACCTAGGTTGCTTTATCCCTGGTCGTGGAGCAGGAGTATTTTTTCCTATCCTCCTGCAACCACCTCCTCCAGAGAAATTGTGTAATGAGGGGGGGGGTCTACTGGATTCACCATCCAGGCTCCCACTTCTTAACAAGTGTTCTAGAAACTTGTGCATCTTACTAGGGTCTGATCACCTGAAGGCCTTTACCCTCCGTGATGCCCTACAGGGCCCCCCCTGATATCAGAACCCAGAGATCCTGTTTAGTCTCCTATATCAGGTGCATACAGGTGATGTGGCCACCCGGCCATCAACCCTGTAACAAAACCCTAGTGAAACATGCAGGGTGCTAGCTTGGCTGGGATTCAGACACATGACCTCAGGATTTAAAGCATAGTTTAGGTGCCACCTCAATGCAAGCTCATTTTTCCTCACTTTTGTGAGCTGACCAGGAGAACCTGACGACCCCTGCCTGAAAAATTTTAGGCAAGCTGGTTTGTTGGTCCTATACCGGCAAAGTTTTCACTACAGTGTCTATAGTGCAGACTCAGTGAGCTGAACCCTTCTGGTCCTGAGTGGATTCTACCCAGCCAATGCGACAGGCATATCAAATGCCAGCCTGAGTTTGGGGCATGCAAGATGCCCCACACCAACACAGGGAGAACCCACAATTTAATGCAAGCACTAGAATGTTAGGGGGGGTCTAAACTAACCACCCCAGTGTTGTCAAGCAGAAGTGTCCGCCACCCAGGCCTTTGCCAATGGCTAGACACACCCGAATCACCAGGAGACTGTTCAGGGAACTGACTCCCAGCCCCAATCAGTGACCCAGAGCTGAAATGTTAACCACTGAGCCACTTCCTAAAGTGACTTGTCAAAGGTCAGTAGGAGCTGACATGAGGACAAGATCCTAGGTCTTACAGGCAGAATCCCATGGCTGCACTGATTGTGAGCCATGATTTGCCTTTCAGCGGCCCCCATAGTGCGATTTCAGCCATACCCACTCCATACACCTCGTGCAGGAGGGAGAGAAAAAGATTCTCCTTCACCCAGTCCCTACTGGTAACAAGGGAAAACACTCAAAGGATGTACATGGAAAGTACAAACACTTCAGGCTTACCTTGAGGTGCTGGTGTTGAGGTCTGCTTCCACTGCCTGTGCAGGTGTCACAGAAGAGTCCATCCCACCTTTTTGGTGGTCCGCAGCCGCTGCTGGGTCTTCCCCTTTTGAGAATCAGACCAGCGGGGATGCCAAGCCAACGTTCTCACCTCTAGGCCACAGAGCTGCCGCATGTCCAGCAAAAGGTGCAGGTGCTGTGCAGTCCTAGGATACGAACGGCTTTTGAACTCATGCCCCAGCAATACAATCAGAGTAAAACCTTAGTCCCTGCTTTTGGAATGGACTATCCCAGTAAGACAGCCCATTCTAATTATATATGTTGCAGTGAGGTCACAGACCGTGGATCGAAGAGGGAGGGTGTCCACAACCTAATGTGATGCCCACACATGTTACAGGCCTGTGGGGGCCTGGGAATGGAGCAGACTGGTGGGTTGTCCATGGCCTCCAGTCTTTCACTCAGGGATTTGAGCTCGGAGTATACTGCATTTCCATGTACGTGCCCTTGGAGTCTACAGTGCTTTCATGGAACCACCCTGGGGTCTGCAGTGCTTATCATGGATCACTCTTATCCACTGAGCTACTCGCCTCCGCAGCTACCATCCATGCTTACGCCGTATGGAGATTGTAACCGGCCTCTCCCGCTGATGACATCATACGCCCCGGAAGTGACCCCACTGGATGCTTCCTGTGGGCCAGCTTGGAACGCAATAGCTCCCCCCCTTCGCGCGCTGCGGCGCTAATGGGGCCACTTGTATGCCACCAAAAAATAGAAACCTCCAGTCCCCCTTTCTCCCCAGAGGGGTTGACCGGAAGAAAAAGGGTACGGTACCCTACTACCGCTGGTGGGGTATAAACTGGGGCTGTGGGATTTACAACCAGCCCCTAGTTTCTGTGAGGCAGTCCAACCCTGGGACCCTTTTCCCCCTCCACCAGCCAGACCCGTAGGGACCACCCCAGGAGAGCAAATAGAACCACCCCCGGGTCCCATGTGCCTCCTCCCCTCCGACCACCAAGAGGGAACCCCACCTGTGGAGCTACAGGTGATAGACAGGTAAGGGACGCAAACCTCTGTTCCTCCTTACCTTAAGATGGCTGATGTCGGCAACGCCAGAAGCCGCCAGGATGGCCCCTGCCTCTGACATGCTCCCGCCGTGAAAAGGATGGTCTTGCCTCTGGACCCTCCAACCACCTGTGCGATCTTTCCGGGTCCCCATCAGCCAAAACCTGGCTCGCCATCAGTATCCGCGGCTGGACCGGAAAACCGCGGATCAAGGAGAGGAGCACACCCCCTGCCGAAATTGGCGTCGCCCGCCACCTGGCCCCGCTGTGCGCTCCATCGCGGCTTGCACCAGAGTGCAAGGGGGGGGGGGGAACAGCGCCTCCTCCTAAGTCTCCTACTGAGAACCTGAAGGCAGGCCCCCGAAGCATCCCACACACAAACTTTTTTGGGGAGCTTGGGTGGCAATAAAAATGGTGTGGCTGCCAAGTAACCCCTCTCCGAGGTATAGCACCACTAGTCCCCAAAGACCTCTGCCTCCTTTCTGGACATACAGGCTTCAGCCTCCCCGGCTGTGCTTAGCCACGGCCCTCGCAGTGTCTCCTGTCCGGAGGAAACACAGAAACTGAGGGGCCGGCGGGAGGATGAGGCTTAAATCTTGAATTGAAGGCGGTGTTTCCTAAGAGGGGAGGAGCCAGGGTCTCTCTCTAAGGTGGCTGTCCTGAAAGACGGACTGGGGAAAATATGTACGGTTACCATTGTAGTTTTCTGCTGCTACATCTTGTTTTTCAGCTAAAGATAAAACCATAACTCACATTTTCAACCTCTCCCTCTTGTGGCATCTTCCCAAACTCTCTAAAACATGGGCTAGTCACCCCTAGCCTTAAAAAGCCCCCTCTGGACCCCACCAATCTTAACAACCTATGCCCCATCTCCTTACTCCCCTTCTCCTCCAAACTTTTTAAAAGACTAGTCTACAATCGACTGAGCGACTCTCTTAACAAGAACAAACTTCTTGACCCCCTTCAGTCTGGATTTTGCTCCCTCAACACTCCACGGAAACTGCTCTCTTAAACTCACAAATTACCTACTAATGGCAAAAACCAACAAACACTATTCAGCACTACTTCTCCTGGACCCCTCTGCTGCCTTTGACACAGTGGACCACTGCCTCCTCCTCAAAAAACTCCACTCCTTTGGTCTCCATGACTGTACTCTTCGCTGGTTCCCATCCTACCTATCCCCATGATATTTCCTTCCCCACATGCCACTATAGTAAGGGTAGTGTTGCGCTGTACAAAAGGTTTTCAATCAATATTGTGTAAAGTGCTTGGTGCAATAAATTGACATACACTTCTGAATAAAATATATGAAATAAAGTAGCCTTGTGCGTGAATAAGGTGCAACCTGTGCATAAAAGGCTAAAGTAAACAATCCTCATAAATAAATGCTTTACAAGTGCCGTAGTGAATAAAGTAAAAATAGTAAATTAATCAATAAATAATATATAGTTGCTTGAAGGTGAAAAATAAAAAAGGCATATAAAACCATATAAATAACAAAATAATTCTTGCTAGTGCGAGTCTTCAAAGACGCATGAGGATGCGTTCTCGTAATTATTACCGTATATACTTGAGTATAGGCCGTCCCGAGTATAAGCCGAGGCCCCTAATTCACCACAAAAAACTGGGAAAAACGTATTGACCCGTGTATAAGCCGAGGGTGAAAAATGCAGCAGCTACTGTTAGTGGAAAAGAGGGTCAGCAATGCCATCTGCAGCTGCAGACCCCCGTGTCCCCATTGCAGCCTACCTGTGCCGATCTGCCGATCCGCAGGTCCTGTGTCCCTCCCTGTACGATCTGGCTTCCAACTTTGCAGCCGATGCAGTCCCGCTCTGTCCCCCCACAGTGTGTAAGGCGCCATTCCAATATTACAAAAAACGTGCCTCCTCTTCCTCCTCGTCCGTGATAGGAGGAACACTTTTTTCCCAGCAGTCAGTGTGCAGTGTTCCGCCTATCACGGACATCCTCTCATCCTCATCCATGAGATGAGAATGACAGGACGTCCGTGATAGGCGGAATACTGCACACTGACTTACTGCTGTGAAAGATAGTGTTCCTCCTATCAGGGACGAGGACGAGGAGGAGGAGGCGCGGCTTTTGAAAACTGCCGTCTGTCTGCATGACACGCTGTTCGAGTATATACGGTATACCTCACACAATATTGATTGAAATCCTTTTGTACAGCGCAACACTACCCTTACTATGTATTGTATTTGTACTGTCTACCCTCAAGTTGTAAAGCACTGCGTAATTTGTTGGCGCTATATAAATCCTGTATAATAATAATAATAATACTATTCAAAGTAAAAATCCAGTAGGTTTCCTTACCACATAATTTGTCAAAAAAAATAAATTCCTGACAAGAAGTGGCTTTACTGAAGAATTGCAGCCAAAAAGCTATACCTCCAATGTTGACACAAGGCTAAGCAGCTCAACTGTGCAGGAAAACATAAGAACCGGGGAGCAGAAAAATGGCAGCAAAAGTTCTGGACTCACAAATCACCAAATTTCACCAAAATGTTTATTTTCTGTTCACCGAAGTGCTGGAGAGCAGTACAATGAGTGTCTGCAGGTAACAGTTGAATAGAGTTGGAGATTTGGTCAGGACCAATGGTGCCCTCAATGCTGAGAAATACAGGTAGATACTTATCCATCATGACATACCATCAGGGGGATGTGCGATTGGTCCCAAATTTATTCTGCAGTAGGAAAATAACCCCAAACATACAGCCAATGTCATTAAGAACAATCCTCAGCATAATAAAGAACAAGGAGTCTTGGAAGTGAAGGTGTGACCCCCACAGAGCCCTGATATCAACATCGAGTCTGTCTGGGATTACATGAAGAGACAGAAAGATTGGAGGCAGCCTACACCCACAGAAGATCTGTGCTTAGTTCTCCAAGAAGTTTGGAACAACCTACCTGCCAGGTATAACAGCTTTAACTCTTCTGGAAAGACTTTCCACAAGGTTTAGGAGGAGTGGGTCTATGGGAATGTTTGACCATTCTTCCAGAAGCACATTAGTGAAATCAGGCACCGATGTGGACAAAAAGGCCTGGGTCACAGTCTCCGCTCCAATTCATCCCAAAGGTGTTCTAGCAGGTTGAGGTCAGGACTCTGTGCAGACCAGTCAAGTTCCTGCACCCCAAACTCGCTCATTCATGTCTTTATGGACCTTGCTTTGTGTACTGGTCCAAATCATTTGGTGGAGGGGGGATTTTGGTGTGGGGTTGTTTTTCCAGGTGTTGGGCTTGGCCCCTTAGTTCCAATGAAGGGAAAACTTACGGCATCAGCATACCAAGACATTTTGGACAATTTCATGCTCCCAACTTTGTGTGAACAGTTTGGGGATGGCCCCTTCCTGTTACAACATGACTGTGCACCAGTGCACAAAGCAAGATCCATAAAGACATGGATGAGCGAGTTTGGGGTGGCGTTTACTGGCAGAATATTTTTTTTTTTACTATCCAAAGTTAAAACAACAAGGGCAGAGAATTTTATAGATGGAAAGATGACTGAAGTTCCGCTTTAAACACTACACTGAATTTGCCCATCACTAACATTCAAGCACCTTCAGATTAGCGTAAAAATTGACAAGACACCTGCTATTATATTGTTCTTATTTTTAGCCTTATTCATAAAGAACAAGCAGGGCTCTCACTTCTATTGTATCTTGCCATTGTAATGAATGTTTGTACATGCTATACAACTTGCCTTGTTCTTGGCAACATTTACTGTAATTGTATTATTAGCATTACCCACATGTTAGTCTTACTTTGTACCCAAGTACCCAAGAAGATGACAGTGCTATATAAAATCATAAAAATGAGGATAATGCAGAAAATAGTGTTAATTAAAAGAAGAAATTAACTTTTTAGAAAACAAGCGTCTTTAAAAAAGAATTGCGACAACTTAAGAAGCTAAGTTCATTTATTATACACACACAGTTTCTGTTTTTACTTACATTAAATACATTGGCAGATTGGGGTAAAAGTCCATTATGATTATAACCTAAAGTTAGAATTTCTTTTAATGCAAATAAGACAAAAAGAAAATGCATTTTAAAATAGAGGGTATTTAAACTGTCAGAGTTGCAATGTACCAACTTGCCAGGTTCTATTCATATGTAATCAGAAAAGAAGGGTGAAGGCAGTCGGTTGCACTATGGCCTTCCTGTGGACAGTGGTAGTTGTATGTGGCAATACAGCGTGCTTCATTACCCAAACAGTACAAACATATTTCTTCTGGTGTCCCTGAGCACCAACACCATAAATACAGCAGTAAAATGCTACTCCAAAGACTACTATGCTGAGGCTGGGCCCAGCTGTAACGCCAGGCACTTTAAAACCATGGCTAGCAATACAATTTTACATCAAATTTTTATTTATTTTTTTAAACAAAGTAAATGCTCATCAGCCAACTTACATCTTCTGGCGGCAGAAGTACACAGCGTAAGAAAACGGTTTTGTTTTACGACATTACTATACAGCAGTTTCTCTATGGAACTATCTTTCTCAACAGTGCACTATATAGAAACATTGGAGTGCTTACATTGTGCCTGCTAACTGAAATCACCCAATGCCACTGTGATAAAACCGAAAAATAAACAGGCACTGACTGATCTCTATTATATGATTGATTAGCTGGATAAAGCTGCAAGAGTGAAAACAGATCTCTCACCAAGAACATAAGGAAGGGAGTATAGATGGCCATACACTGTTCGATTTTCGTTTGAGTGTTCGTAGAAAAATAGTTGGTTAGAACATTACACATAGAACAGAAAATCCTTAAAATAACCAGACCTGCCTTTATTTTTTTAGAATCCCAGATGTGTTAGACAGGTTTTCTTAAAATATATACGATTTTTTCCTTAATGAAAACCACATTCATGGTTAGAATTTTAGAAAAAAAATATTTCCACCCAGCTACGTCAAAATTCTCTCGTCTCTACAGTTGGAAATGAATGTTGATTTGACCTCACTAACCATTAAACATTTTTTTTAACAAATGTTCCAAAAATAAACATTTCGGATGGGATTCTACCAGTGTATGACCAACTTAATATTCCAGTCCCTACACAAAATGCATGCTCTTAAGAACAATGACCATGTTCTCCCAACCTTGGGTTAGGAAACAGATGTGGCCGATGTGCCACGAGAGCTTGATCCTTTTACTCTATATGCAATTGTACAAAGATTTTACAATAATAAAAAGAAAATTCTGGGTGTGACTTCTCAGAAGCCATTGTTGGCATTTAGCTGTTAACCTCTACACAGCCCGATCACAAATGATGTTCTAATTTGTAACTTAATTTTCTTTCAAGGTGTAATTGTACACTCAAAGTATCCATAGACATGAGATGACAGTTGTCTCATATGGCATTGATGGAGAGCCTGACTGGATGGTGCCAGGGCGAACACCGATCAGGTATGTTAGAAAACCTGCCTCACCTTCTGATGCAAATTAACTCAAGGTTGAATGATGGTCAACATGTTTTGACCAACGGATATTCCTTCTGAATTTAATAACCAGAACAAAGGATAGGACTCACCCAGCCCAAAACTGTCAAATTTGTCTCTCTCAGCAGATGGTAAGTGCATGTTAATAAAATGGCTATTAGAGCAAGATTTTATAGTCCACAGATATCAACCTTTAAATATTGACACAAATGACAGACATAGGTTTGTTGGCTGGTTAAACCTAGATAAGACACTAACTAAATACAATCAGCCAAAGAACCTGGATCATTTAGATAGGTCAATAATCAAAAGCATGAGTCGAGTTCCTGGAAAACTACTTAATGAAATAAAAAATGATTACACATAATAGTGTCAAAAGTATGTTGCCAAATACAAAGTATACCACATAAAAGTTAAAGGTAACTGAACCACCCTGTTAAATTTATCCTCATCGTTAATGTAGTGTGAACCCAGACATTCATCATTTTTAACACTGCAGTAATATTCAGGAGTAGCAAGTCTTCCAAGATACCATAAAACATGTAAGAACGATTTTCTTTGTTCAGAAAAAAAAAGGGATATAAGCAGGCTTATAATAAAGTGGTTTTAATTTGCATTTCAGTGATTTCAGACTACTAAAATACATGATGAGTTTATCAAAGTTTTTGAATGCATAACTGCCTGTGTTGCACGCTCTCGTTTTCTTATCTGCACTTCAATGGAAAAATGAAATGCAACTTTAAAAATGGCAGCTAGAAACCACAAAGCTCTTTCACTTTAATAAATTAAAATCTTCAATCACTGCTAAAATTTACCCATAGCTTTGTCATTTATGTAACCATTAGATCTTGGTAATAAGTGCTCTTGGACACTAGCTAAAACTAGCTAACCAGATATATTTTGCTCTGTCTTGTCCTGCATATAACATACAAGTTGTATTTAAAACCGTACCACACTTAAACATCCCAGCCTAGGTATGGAAGGAAGGCACATTTCATGGCAATCCATAAAGCCACCGACATCAGTAAGAACACTTTAAACACACAGAAAGGCACATACCTGCCATGTCACCTGGTGTAAGACTAAAGAGAACCTCGTGCCTTGGACCTGGTAGAGTGTGGTCCAGCGTTTCTCACTTAGGCTGCATTCACACCTGAGCGTAGTTTTTTCAGGCAGAAAATTGCGTGAATTGCGGCCTTTTTTGCAGCGTTTTTTACCGCGTTTGGCCCCGATTTTGTGCAGAGCAAAAGGTCTCCAATGTAAAAAGAAGAAAAACGCCCAAATCTGCCCGATTCAAGCGACAAAAAAGGGTCCGGAACTTGTTTGCGCTTTAGGCGTAGGGCTTCAGGCGTTTTGGAGTGGAGATGTGAACCATCTCCATAGAGAATAATGTATTTTTTCCCCCTCTAGCGTTTTGTAGCTTCAGGCGACAAAACGCTCAGGTGTGAATGCAGCCTTAGATGTTCCTACAGTAAATATGTGTTGTGATGGGTTAAGGAAAGACAATCCTAAACCACAGGAATGCTGATAAACACTAGTAAATGATGTGCAGTTGCTCATTTGCTACACATAGGATAGCAGTCTTTGAAAATCATTTTTAAAGTAAAATGAAGCAGACAATCTGAATATATATGAACATCCCAACGATCTTTCAATGACTTCTGAAATAAAGTGCATGCTGCCCAAAGCAGCTATTGCTGAAAGCAATACTTAACACACAGGTTTGCAAGAATTTTTTTTAAAAACAATAGGCAAAGAAAATCAGTAACTAGAATCAGTTTAAAAAAAAATAAAAGAAAAAGAAAAAAGGAGAACATTACCATCTATGCCGTGTTTACATTACTTGTAGAGATGATTGCTAAATACAAAATGTGAGTTTAGCCCTCCTTAACAGTGCCTTTGCCGCATCAGATATTGCAGGCAACTAGTTACAGTTGTGTCTCCATATTAACCCGACAGTGTCAACTCTGGTGCTCAACCTTTTTTATGCACCATTTGACAATTTTCCCAAGACTCAGAATTTGTTTTCCATTGTTAGAACCCCAAAGAAGCTGCCAGCCTTTTCAGATATGACAGACTGGGGTACTTGAAAACAGAATAAGCAACCCCTCTGAGTCCCCGATGTCCATTTTGATGGCATTGTACATTCATACACAAATCAGCAAACACGTATTGTACACAGATGGCTTTACAGACATGTAGCTTCTAGAGAGCTGAGATGTAGTGCTTCTAGAAATGCTAACATTGAATAAAAATCTGCTAAAGGCATATTAAGTATTGCAAAACACAGAACTATTTCCCTCTTCAGGTTCTTGTAAACCATTGTATGTGCTTTATATTCCCGACACAAATGTGTGTTTTCCATTCACAATAGAAAATGAATGAATGTTATTACTTCAATAAAAAGGTCCAACCTGCTGTCTATAAAATCTGACAGAGATAAAAAGATACAGAACATAAACATCACTGTCGGTAGATGTACTCACCCATTCCAGTGCTTACAATAATCACAAGCACGTCTCACGTTCCCTGTTCCACACCAACTCAGCATCTGTGTATCTACAATCGTTTAACTTTTCAAGCTAAAGCAATTAAAAGCTCACCATGAACAGATCATTTACCACATACAGCTGTCAAACGTTTAGGCACACAAATTACATATTTGACAGAAGATGCAGGCAAGAAATCAATTGTTTACAAATGGTAGGAAATATGAGGCTCCTGGAAGTTCTACTAAATGATGTGATAAGCTGCAAAACAGAGAGAAACTTTAGAAGGTGGTAGATGGAAGCAAAGAAACTTACATGAAATCAAAACAAAAATCAATATTAAAGTCACTATATGCATCTATTATACAAAGTAGTATCAGTTTCTTATTTTGTTTTTTCTTCTTTACTCTGTTCTGAAGGCGAGATCTCCAGATGCTTTCAACTGCTGTGTCACCAAGAGTAGTCTGTGTGTGTTTGTCGGAAGCGTTAAAAAAAAAAAAAAAAAAAATTAAACCCACAATAGTGCAGTTATAGCAGGGAGGTCTCTGAGGGCTGCAGAGGTGTGGGAGGTGGAAGGGACAGGTTGCTTTGTTTCCATGGGTGTGCTGTTATCCATTGGTGAAGGGAAAGAAAGGAAGTGCAAAAGGGAAAGTCCTGGCAGAAGAGTGAGGTGCTGGAAAGTTGTTTAGTTGTAGTTCTGGAGGGTAGCAGGGCAGGTGCAAGAAGAGAGGTTATAATCTTATCTTGGTTCCCCATTGCTCTCTTGTCTCCTCCGTTAATTGCTGCAGCACTGGCTCTTGTTCTGCTGTGTCTGCTCATGTAGATCCACGCCTCGGCTCCGGCCAGCAGCCCCGCTTGTGTTCTGAGGCTCATTTTTTGGCAGTTTCTTAGCTGTGGAATGAAAAACAAGAAATTAGGTAAAAATAGACACACTACTATATTCTAATTTCTTACATGCAACAAGCTTTCTTTGTTATACTTGCATGCCAAACATAACATAAAGCCAAATAATACATTTATACAGGAACTTTGTGGGACCAATGAGGAATGTCAAGTCAACATCTGTTGAATTGTGTGGGATTTTAGTCAGAAAATTAAGTCCTGCTAGATGACTTTAGGCTGGCCCCTTTTGCAGGTATAGCTATATAAAACATTCAAAATAAGTGCCTATACTGTTTAGAATTCAGTAATACACTGTCCCACCCTGCTCTGCACATGCTCAGTTACTCTTCATTTTAGGCATATTTAGGCACTGCTGAGTTTGTAGAGGCTGATCTGCTGACAGGCTTAAGGTGGAATTAAACCCTCCTATTCTTTACAGCCAAAGAAGCTGCTTCTGTTTGATCTGCAACTGCCATGGTGCTGCACATGTGATCAGTTATGACACCAGCAATTTGATGGTTTGACAGTTTGGTTGAGGACACAAGCAAATGTGATAGTTAGCAATCCTAGAATTCCAGGATTGTAACACGTTTTTGAAACCGTTAAATCAATGGTTTTAGTTCTGCTTTATCATTTGCTGCTGTTCAGGGGCTTTGGCTTCAGCAAAATGACAGCCTCCAGCAAGAAGACACAGGAGCAATGTGGGAGGCAATTTACAGCCTTTCAACAAATTTTGGTAGCATAATTTTTAATGTGCAATTTATGTTCCTTGCTAAAGAATATTTTTTTTTTATCAAGTTGTTATGGGTAAAGTTCAGCTTTAAGTTGGTCATACACTGTTTAAATTTTGTCTGGTTCCTGATGAACCAATCAGATGTGTCCGTTGTTTCGGTATGTTGACAGCAGGTGGGCCACCTGTCAGAATACAATAGCCACAGCAGAAGATTTGTCCATTTGCCCTGTAAAGCATTAAGGATGAATCTGTATTCAGTCTGCGGGTTGACTGGAGAAAAATCTATGTGTGGCCAGCTTTATAATGGGATTGGGACTAGTGTTTGATGTGCTCTACAGCATTAACATAGCTAATAGACTGTCTACACCAACCTATGTACCAGACCTGCAACCAACTGTTTTATTTTACAGAGTACAACAGTGCACTAAGATCTGAATTCTTGACTGTATCTGAAAATATTTTCTTTTGACAACAGACAGATCCCCGTTCTGACAGGGAAGTAGAGAGAGATCTCCTGTTCCTAGTGATCAGGAACAGCGATCTCTCTTTACTCCCAGTCAGTCCACTCCCCCCCCCCCCCCAGTTAGAAACACCTCCCTAGGAAACACTTAACCCCTTGTTCAAATCGCTATTTTTTAGCTCTGATCACTGTATAAATGTCAATGGTCCCAAAAAAAAAAAAAAAGTGTCTGATCTGTCCACCGCAATGTCGCAGTCCCACTAAAAATCGCTGACCACCGCCATTACTAGTAAAAAAATAATAATAAAAATGCCATAAAATCGATGCCCTATTTTGTAGACGCTATAACTTTTGGGCAAACCAAATCAATATATGCTTATTGCGATTTTTTTTACCAAAAATATGTAGAAGGATACATATTGGCCTAAACTGATGAAGACTTTTTTTTTTTTATATTAAGTCTAGCAAAAATATAAAAAATTTTCTCATGAATATGCATCATGCAATCTCATCATAAAAATCCAAATGTACGTGTATATATACTGTGTATGGTCATATGGTGCTGTAAGGACGTGTGTATGGGAGTCAGAAGGAAATGTCAATGTGATGACTCCACAAACATATACAAACACAAACATCCCTCTGAGTCATTGAATTCCAGCCGCCTATACTTGGCGGTCATACGGTGTCTATCTGCACCCATTAAACCTTATGTATAAACAGTGTTCATAATTCCACTTAAAAAAAGAAGAAAAAAATGGGGAAACCAGACAACATCTACCGAGACCTCAATGTGCATGACTCAACATACATGGATACCTGTGCAGATGCATATAAAACTAGTCTTGGTGGGACCTCGAGTCCCAACTACACTCTAAGCACAACCCATAATCTAAAGTATGGGTGGCCAACCAGTGGCCCGTGGAGCCCTCTGATGTGGTCCGCGACTTCCTGCTCTGGAATGGTGGGTTAGCAAGCCCAGATCGCAGGTTGCCGACCCGTCATACCACAGCATCAGTGTTGTGAATGAAGCTGGTGGTAGAGGAAGAAAGCGGCTGCAGAGCAGAGCCCCATAAGCCGATGCTTCCTGTACAGCGCCGGCTTTTGCCACAGGCAGAGTCTATGGCAAAGTTCAGTTAACCCGCAGGATAGACACAGGTGCACTATGCTGCACCCGCAGTGTGGGTAAACCACAGTACATCAGTGTGAAAGCAGTTTATGCCCTTTTCACACGATCGTCCCAACCCAATCGGACCCTCAATTCACCTCTACAGAGCGGCAGATGTAAACAGACTTTTGTGTGTTTACTCCCGCCTGCCTCCACTCCGATCCTCTAAAAAAAAAAAAAAAAAAAAATGAGGAGGCAATTCGTCCCCTTCCATCTGAGTGGATCGGATTGGAGGACCTATAGAGTAGAGTAGCCGTGACCTGTCATACGCCCGCTCCGCTCGTTGTGGCCCGCGACTGGTTATCAAGTTGCTTAAGTGGCCCTCGCTCTTAAAAAGGTTGGGCACCCCTGATCTAAAGGAAGAAGGAAATCTGTGTACATTTGATACAAAGACAAAACATAATATTACAGCATATGTAAAATTTTAATTAAACATATCCAGATATAAAAACATCTGCACAAAAATCTAAACTATGCTTACTGAACAGTTGTTTCCTCTAATCCTCATTAATCCATGCACATGTACCTCATTAAAATTAGTGAATTAAATATGACCAATGGGTTTACATGTGTTAGGAATGTATTAAATACCTGTATGGGAACTCAATAAAAAACAAACCACAAAAACATTTGTGTGTGTGAGGAACAACTGTCTTTAGAAATAGAACTCTCCCAGGTTCCTATTCAGAAGCTGTAAACTAAAAAACTAAAAACCATCCAAATGTAAATATTTTAACTGCATGTTAATAAAATAAATTAATGAAAAATGGATGGTAATAGCTGTAAGGCAACCTGGTTGGCAGGGCCTGTCACAATGCCAGTAAGTAAAGAAGAAAAAAGGGGGGGGGGGGGATAGGGGAACATGGCCAATGAAGGATGCATGTAAATGTTGTAATCGTGTCCATAAATGCAATGATGTCGGACCAAGTGATTGCACTGCAACCCAGACTAATTACCCCATTAAGCATGTTCTGATAGTAAATTGAAACATGAACTGCAAAGTGGTTGTAGTGATGACCGGCCACCCTGAAGACACACTAAAGTGAAGTGAAGACAGTGAAGAAGTGAAGACACACTAAAAGATAAGCACAATAACGCACATCCACTTATCTCTCTTCTTAAAAGTTGGCAAAAAACAATAATTTGTCTTGGATTATTGAGATGGGAAGTGGGTGTGCGTAGATGTGTATACGAGTCTCCTACCTCTACACCAGAATGTAATATACACACGTGAAAATATATTGGCCCAGCACTCCATCCAAACACGCATGAAATGTTGGGACCAAATAAAAAGGCGGACATGATCTGGATGGAAATAAACAAAGAGAAAAGAAATTGTCGGGTGATAATTAATCGTAATAGTGGGACACATCCCATTCAAAATTTAAGTCTGATGGAATTCTGGTATCCAGAGAGAATATCCAGTATACCTCACGTTTACAGAGTATCTGGAACCGGTCACCCCCCTCTTTTGGGAGTGACGATTCTCTCAATACCCTGTATGAAGAGGCTTGAAACATCTTTGTGAAGTTTAAGGTTCCAATGTTTGGCTACGTTGGTTGACCTGTTCTTCTCTATGTCATATAAGTGATCGTACAGCCGATCTTTTAATTGACGTGTAGTGCGACCTACATATTGAATTTTGCAGATATCACAGATGATCACATATACCAAAAATTGGGTGTTACAATTAATGAAGGAGGGAATGTCAAAGGTTTTATCATTGACACGGACTGAACACATTTGACCTTTTTAATATGGCTACAAATAGTTGTATCCTTTTTTCCACATCTAAAATTCCTCTTAAAATGCAGCCAATTCGAACCCAGCTGTTGAGTGGAAAACAAGCTGGGTGGAAGGGAGCTACCTAATGTAGGTGCTCTACGGGAGACTGATTTAATACCTCCAGAGAGGATTTCACTATAGACGGGATCATTAAACAGAATTGGAAGATACTTAGTAACTATATTTTTTATTTTGGTGAATTCTATGCTGTACTGTGTGGAAAAGACCGGGGCTTTATTCAAGAATAATGTAGATTTAGGTTTACTCCTTTTACCATAGTTCTCCTGTAATAATGAATTCTTAGGAATGGCACTAGCCGCAGCCAGTGCTCTATTCACTATGGTATCTGAATATCCTCTCCAAATCTTTGAGCCATGTCATTAGCTTCTACCTGAAATTTCTCAGGTGTACATAGACGTTTCAATCTGAGAAATTGTCCATACGGTACTCCTCTAATAGTGTGGCCTGGATGTGCAGAGTCTGCTCTCAGAAGTGTGTAACCCGCAGTGGGTTTTCTGTACAGGCTAGTATTGACTGACCCATCCATCCCTATTAATCTCACATCCAAAAACTCTATGGTATTTACACATAAAACTACCGTGAACTTCAGGTTCAAAGTGTTTAGGTTCAAAGTGTTTAGGTTCAAAGATGCGGGACCTCTCCCACCAACCCATATAAAGGCTGGCTAATGAGGGCGAATATTTTGCCCCCATGGAGGCTCCACATCTCTGGAGATAATAGCTCCCGTCAAACATGAAGAAATTGTGTGTTAACAAATATTCTAAAAGATTGTAGAATGAACTCTTGGAGCAGCAAAGAAAATTTATGGGACTCCCTCAGGAACCATGCGACTGCCTGCAAACCTAAGTGGTGAGGGATACTGGAATATAAGCTAACCACATCACAACTCACCCACCTGTAACTGTTGCACCATTGGAAGCCCTGTAATTTATTGAGCAGTTGCTTGGTATCTCTAAGGTATCCTGGTAAACTCAAAACCAAAGGCTGTAATTGGCTGTCCATCCATTCACCCAAACGCTCGTTAAGTGAGCCTATTCCGGCAACAAATGGCCACCTTACAAGATGAGGCTGCACTGGTGATCAGTGCCCTGATTATCAGTGTAAATGATGGGCTGACAAGCTTGCGGGTTAACGGCTCTCCCTTCCTCCCACTCCCACTGTCTGTGGGAGGAAAAGACTGCCGATAACCGGCAAGTCTGTTAACATGTAATCAGCTGTGATTGGACAAAGCGGTCACAGAGCGTGCCCAATGCACCCTGCAGGAGGCAGGGTTCTGGGAGGAGGTCTATGGGCCCACACCGTAGCAGTTTTTTGGGTATAGCACGGTCAGGAAGTGGTTAAACAAAATTAATCTTAACAGATTGAAATGTGTGTGGTCACCTTCAGTCTTTAGGGTAAGACTATAAGGTCGTTTAATAAGGCAGTCACTCTAAACCAAACAAGGTTTACAAGTGAATTTTTCAGGTGCCTGTGAAAAATTACAGATTGAGTCATTAGTGGCTTTTTGGTGAATATCATTGCTTCCGGGTTACTAGATCCGAGACCAGCAAGCGGAAATGCCGGCTGGTCACTCGGGCTTCCCGGTGGGACGCGAGAGCCCGGGCAAGCCGCACGGGGGTTGGGGGGGAGTAACAGTCGAGCGGCTGCTAGCTGCAATGGTTGTCATCCCAAGAAAGCCCACCGTTTGCTCTAAAAAATGGTAGCGGGGTGATGTGTGCAGCTGGAGGCATCACCCTGGTACAACCCCTTCGATCTGAGGCCGCATATTTGCATACAGTCGGCGTCAAGGGGTTGATTGATTTTATTTTTTTATCACTTTTATTGCGGTCTCAAGGAAAGTAAACATCCTTTTTGACAACAATCAGCAATGACAGGTTCTCGTTACTAAAATATTTACAAAAAAAGTCTCCTCTGCCCTTAACCGCATCAGATCCAACCAAGATCAATCTGATCCAATACTTGTACTTCCTGGCCGGTAAACTGAGGACAGAAACCAGAAGGGACTAAATACTTGTTGCTTCCGGTTTCTAATACCATAGAATATACAGTCCCCGATCACCTCTATGGTGAGCCAGCAGAGATGCCGGCTTCAGTGTCGGCCTTCCTACTGTGACAGGAGAGCCCTGAGAAGCACCAGAAATTGTCTGGGGAGGGGGTTCTTTTTACATACTATATTTGCTTATAGCAGTCAATTCCACTGCTATAAGCAAATATACATAAAATGTCTCTTATCATATGAACAGACCTGAAAGCTTCAGAGGTCAGTTCACGCACATTATAAATACCTTGGGATGATTGGAAACCACATGGCACAGCAGCAGAGATCAATAGATTTCAGCTGCAGCCAGTACCTCTACTTAGTCAGTATATTTTTAGGATTATACCAAAGAAGTGTAAAAATATTTTAACATTTTATAAGCAACAAAGAGATCTACCTGCAAAACAACCTACCCAGCCACTGCTCAATCCAGCAGCATGCTGTCGTCATCACAGGTTCCACCCCAACATGTTTGGTCCCACAAGACATTCTTGGGGGGGGGGCTAATATTTTTTGCACCAATCGGTTATTTACACGACTCAACTACTCAGTGGCTTTGGAAAAAATCATGAAATGCTGACCTGGAAGGAGCAAGCAGATCAAGATCTAGAAAGTCGTTCAGAGCACTAACTCAAAGCATTATCATTAGCATTATTAGCATACATCTTTCTCTTGGTTAAAATGTTTCTTTTAAGGGTAGTCATCATGCACACTTCCTGAAACACGCACCCTTAGTGATAAATCAACAAAACAGATTACATAGCAAGGACTGGTGAAGGTCAAATATAGTAAACAAAAGTACGAGAAGTGCCAAAATAATCATTCCCATGAATGTGAGTCTGTTTTCAGGGTAACCATTAAATGTGTATTCATCATGCCATTGCCAAGACTATTGTTCACACACTGAAATAAGGGCTAGAGTAAAAAAACATCTATATAAACAAAAGAATAGATTGCAGTCACAATACAAGTTATAATTAACCACTTCAGCCCCAGAAGGTTTTACTAGGTTATTTTTTTGCGATATGGCACTGACAATTGCGCGGTCGTGCAACACTGTACCTATCTCTTTTTTCACACAAATAGAGCTTTCTTTTGGTAGTATTTAATCACCACTGGGGTTTTTATTTTTTGCTAAATATACAAAAAAAGGTCAACAAAAACAGGATTTTCTTTGTTTCGGTTATAAAATTTTGAAAATAAATAATCTTTCACCATACATTTAGGCCAAATTGTATTCTTGTACATTTCTTTCAGGGAAAAAAAACCCAAATCAGTGTATATTTTGTCTGTAGGAAAGTTATAGGGTCCACAAACTATGGTATATATATCTGTTACTGATTAAAATTTTCGTGTTTGATAAATCAATTTTTTAATAATCGATTAATCGACTAATTTCGATTAATTATAACGCACATACAGATCCAACTACTTTTAGATGATCTCCTTGCATTGCAACTCTGCATTAGTCAGTGTTAAATGTGGTATACACTATATACAAATCACCCGACACTAGTTAGTTTCCACAATCCATGACTTAACTTCACAGTTCACACAAATACGTTTTAAATTCAAACTGTAGCACGGACACAAGTATTTTTTTTTCCCACAGGAGCGCGACAATCACTCCACCTCCGGTCTAACTAATCACTCACACCTTATGGCATGGAGGTGGTCATGCAAGCAGGTATCAAAAGGGTTAATACGGACCATAAACTTCTCTCATGTCTCCTTAGACCTCAGCAAGGACGCCAGGTCATGGGTAGAAAGAAAAGATCTAAGTGCTCACCGCTTAAGTATAAGATTAAATTTTTGTGTTCAAACACAAACTACTCACATAAAGATGATAAAAACACAGCATGTAAAGCTGACAATTGTGTTAGTTACGTAGGGAATCAGCGGGTGATGTCATGCGTAGCTCCTCCCCCGACAAGTTACGTGTGAAAATTGATCAATCCTGATGTACTGACAACCTATCCCATTTCTTAGGGCCCAAAAAGATCAGGACAGTACACATATTCTCCAAATGACCTCTTTGGAAAGTAGACAGTCCAAGGTAAAGTAAGAGGCATGGCACTTTTTTTTAAGTAGTCATTTTTGGAACTTTGTTTTAGTTCTTACATACTGCCACCAGTGCAGTACATCGTCATCATACAAGTGGGGTGGCGGTGACCAGGGAGACTGACTACCGAATATATAAAAAAAAATATATATATATATATATATATATATATATATATATATATATATATATATATATATATATATATATATATATATATATATATATATATATCATCTTTCCACTGCTATAAGCAAATATTTTTACTGAATGTGTGTAGACACTATTGTTGCAACTAGCTGTCATTGGTCACAGCTAATAACATGGTACAAATGGGCTGTGATTGGCCCTGTCTGTACCATGTGATCACTGTGACCAATCACAGCTAGCAACACAATGAATGGCATGAAAGGAAGCCATTCATTGTTTACAGCTGTCATGTGATTGGCCATAATGATCAGGACAATAGCAGCGGGTGACAGTCATCCGCCGTGTCTGGTGGACGCAGCGGGTGACAGATTGCATAAGAGTGCAGCCCAAAGCGACCACGCTAGACGCATTCTCGGAAAGACCTCATATGACGTCCTTCCAGAACAATAGGTTTCCCGCCCGCCCGTGATTTTACAAAGACACGGGTGAGAAGCAGTTAAAGTGGCAAAACATGAGCAAATGTAACCTGAATGTGTTTTTTTTTTTTGCCTTGATTTACACATTATTGGGTCTTTGCCATCTGCTTGCCTTTCAAAACTCAGGTTCTCTATAAAGCCAGTACTGAGAGAGATATACAGAGTGCCATTACTGACCTCCTACTGAGTATGTTACTTACCCCCAAAAGTAAAAATTCTTGCGTTATACCTTTAAATTAATAAAATATACATAATACCTTAAGTGGATGTAAACCCTCATATATACCCAGTGAAGAGAAACGCCTCAGATGATACACTGAGTGAAGCTAATCTCCCTACATAAGTTTTACATGAATATCTGCTGTCTTCAGTTTGCTATATTTTTTCGAAAGTGCACATCATGTTGAATTTTTATCTTCTTGTTCAGCACTGGGAGTGAAGTCTTGGCATACACTGTGTGACAGCTGATTGGAGGAAAGGCACACACCAACAACTCCACATAGGCAGAGGGAGAAAGGAATGCACAGACCTGTGCAGTGAAAAGACCAGCTCTCTGCTAATCTATTATTAGCACCCACCCTGACACAAATTTCAGGCTGGTTTTGTCTTGGTTGTTGGAGAACTTGTCAGAAGTTATCATGCTGATAATCTTAAATCTTTCAAAAAATTTCATAAAATCAGGTTTACATCCACTTTAAGTGCACACAATGTATGTGTGTATATATGAGCTGCACGATTCTGACTAAAATTAGAATCACAATTTTTTTGCTTAAAATAAATATCACGATTCTCGTGGTGTAACATAATTTTTTACATTATACAAAAAAAATAAAATAAATTGGGCTAACTTTACTCTTTCGTTTTTAAAATTCATTAAGGTGCATTTTTTCCAAAATTATTGCGTTAAAGACCGCTGCGCAAATACAGTGCGACAAAATATGGCAACAACCGCCATTTTATTCTCTATGGTCTCTGCTAAAAAAAATATATATATATATATATATATATATATATATATATATATATAGAATTATAATTATAATGTTTGGGGGGGTTCTACGTAATTTTCTAGCAAAAAATACTGATTTTAACTTGAAAGCAACAAGTGTCAGAAAAATGTTTAGTCTTTAAGTGGTTAAAGTGATACTAAAGGTTCCTTTTTAAAAAAAATAAACAACAAACATGTCATACTTGCCTCCACTGTGCAGCTCGTTCTTCACAGAGTGGACCCCGAACCTGCTCTTCTGTGGTCCCTCTGGGGCTCTCTCGGGTCCGTATTAGATAACCCCCTGGGAGAAGCGTTCTTCCGGGGGGGGGGGGGGGGGTTACCTTGCAGGCGCACTTCCGAGTCCAGCATTCGTTGTCCATAGACGCTGAATGCAGGACTCTGCCCCGCCCCCCCGGCGGCCGTGTCATTGGATTAGATCGACAGCAGTGGGAGCCAATGGCTGCTATCAACCTTTCCAATCAATCAACAGCCAAGAACCCACTAGCTGAGAGATGGCGTGTCCCCGTGGGACAAGTTCGAGGGTTCAGGTAATTAAAAACGGGGGGGGGCGGTCACTGCCAGGTGTTTTTTCACCTTAATGCACAAGATGCATGAAGATGTAAAAACACTTACCTTTACAACCCCTTTAAACTGCCCTCATCTACAGACAGAAGTTCATTCCTTTGATCTAAATTCTAAAAACAAAAACAAATGTTACAATAATTCTCTTTATCTTGCCTGAGTGATGTTGTGATAAACTTGGCAGGCTGCCTGTTATTTTTTTACACCTGTCGGCTTGAGCAGAGAACTCTCTGCACATATCGAGGAAATGCATTGACACCAAAGACAACCAGGCAATAAGCATTTTCAGAAAAAGTCAGCAAAGGCAGCATACATATTTCTTTCTGTTAAAGGTTTCTTTTAGGCTGGGTTCACACTTAATACCTGCATCCAATTCACAATGGTGTGAACCCAGCCTTAAAGAGGAACTGAGGTCTGCTCACATAATTTGTAATAAAAACATCTTTGCCATTTTGAAGCTTCCCTCCAACCACTTTGTATATTATTATATATATACTGTGATTCTATACTTGCCAAATATGCTGCAGAAATCTCCCTCCACAGAGTCTGGCTGCAACCATTTTAACTGTGGGCAGCTGAAGCTGCTGCCTGTTCACTTCCTGGATTTACATAGACACACAGGTGGCACACCTCCAGCTCTGCAGCTCTCATTGTCCCTCTTATGACCCCCCCCCCTCCCTTCCTGGCAAACTCTTACAAGAGAGAGAGAGAGAAAGCTGTGCATGATGTCATAAGCCTAGGCTATTTACCAGACAAGAAACAGGAAGTGGGCGGTATAAGGCATTTACTGGCAGAAATTTTTTTTTACTATCCAAAGTTAAAACAACAAGGTCAGAGGATTAATATCTGGAGAGTTGAAAAAATGACTGAAATTCCGCTTTAAGGGTAGTCATCATGCACACTGCCTGAAACACGCACCCTTAGTGATAAATCAAACAGATTACAAACAAAAGTACTAGGAGTGCCAAAATAATCTTATAATATTCCCATGAATGTGACTGTTTCCAGTGTAGCCAATAAAATGTGTATTCATCATGCCATTGCCAAGACTATTGTTCACAAAACTGGAATAAGGGCTAGATAGAGGAAAAAACATCTACAGTATATATGTTTTTTCCTCTAGATCAGTGTTTCTCAACTCCAGTCCTCAAGGCGCCCCAACAGGTCACATTTTCAGCCTTGCCATTATTTTGCACAGGTGATTTGATCAGTTTCACTGGCTTAGTAACTACCACAACCTTTTCATCTGAGGGAAATCCTGAAAACATGACCTGTTGGAGTGCCTTGAGGACTGGAGTTGAGAAACCCTGCTCTAGATAGCAGTCACAAAATGGAGCTTTCATAAAGCACACCAAAGCCGTGGGACATAATAGGACTTTAGGGAAAAGCACAGGTACACTGCGAAACACCTGTGGTGTGGTCAAACCGCACCACATCAGTGTGAAAGGGGCCTTAACCTCCCTGGCGGTATGATTATTTCCGATTTTAGGTGCTGAAAGCGGTACAATTATTTTGCATGGAAATTTGGCGTTTTTATATTGTAGGCCTGCAATTCTTAGGAATAACTCACTTAAATCTGTCCAAACGAGTCTAGTAGACATCCCGGGTATGATAAAGTTTGAAACAAAGTCATAAGGTATAATTTAATAAATAACTATAAATAATAACAATATTATAATAATAATAGAAATTATTCAATAATGTAATCAAATCAAAAACACTGAAATTTGCTCAGTTGCAGAATTGTCGCTGTCATTAGAATTTGATGATGAATTTCCCCACAAATCGCTAACGGAGCTCGGCACTGTGTGAATCGAGCGAGGAGGCAGCTCGCACACACAGCGGGGAGACATCGCAGGATCCAGGGGACGAGGTAAGTAGCTTTCCCTGTATCCTGCGATGCGATCCCGAGTCTGGCTCAGGGTTACCGCTAGTAGTACCGAAATTCCCCCCGAGCCAGACTCGGTAATACCGCCAGGGAGGTTAAAGCAAATGGAGAAAAATGTGTTCATTAACAACTTGTGGAACGCCTGCCTGCAATGTACTGCGGACGCTGTAGGCAAAGCAATGCACCTTTACATCGCTGCCTACTACTGAGTTTAGGTTGTGCGCAGGCGTGAGCCTGTCAGCAAGCCCTGGGCAAGGATTCAATGCCGGACCTATTGATAGGCTGTGTGCAATCACAGCCCAGAGCTCATGTTGATAAACAACACAGAGCTCTGTATGAAGAGAGGATCTGTCAGTTCTCATCCAGCCAGTGTCATTAGTACAGTGATAGTGTAACGTATTCACACTAATTACTGTATCGTCACTGGTGATGTCAGTGGCAGTTAGTCAGTTCCCCCACAGTGTCAGATTGCCCGCCGCAATATCTCAGTCCCATTATATGTCGCTGATCGCTGCCATTAGTAGTTAAAAAAAAAAAATATGTAATTTCCAGTATATATATATACCAAATTTGGTAGCCGCTACTATCACACAAACCAAATCAATATACCACTTATTGGGATTTTTTTTAATATTGGATCAAAAACATCTTGGACAAAATTAGATTTTTTATTTCTTTATTAGATATATTTTATAGCAGAAAATATATATTTTTTTTATATCACAAAAAATATAAAAAAAAAAACTAGTGGTGATCATAACCTCGCAATTACCAGTTAAAGTATAGCAGTGCCAAATGGCAAAAAATGGCCTGTTCATGAAGGGTGTAAAATTTTCCAGAGCTTAAGTGGTTAAAGAGTAGGTGAGAAGTAGAAGGTCGGTGATGTTTAGTTCAAGTTCACACTAACCTGCTAAAAAATCAATCGCCATTGCTGCAATTTAAGTGTTCTAAGATAAGTGGAGAAAATTTATCAGTTCAAACATGAGGTCAGATGCTGAAAAAAAATGAGTTTTATAACTGGGCTCACTAAGTCCTGGAAATAATTTAATGGAATAGGTCAATGACCTTAATAATTGGAAACTTCAACAGCAATAATTCCTGACATTGTTAGCTTGTTTTAACCTCGGTCAGTGTCACTTCTAATGGACAACATCTGTATAAAATGTTGCAAATAACTAATTTTTCTTCTTCACTGATGTGTGCTGATGAAGCTGCACTGATGAGCAGTAAAAAGTATGTACTTACTTTGCCTCGTCAGCCTTGCCAGTTACCGGCTCTCCTTTCCTCACACAGAGACAGTGTGCAAGGAAAGGACTGCTGATAACTGGCAAATCTGTTTACTTGTGCGACTTATCATGCGACTTGGGACTGTAAAGTCGCATGACAAGTCGTACCCCATGATTTTCAGCGAGTACCATTCATATCTATGCAACTTCAAAGTAGTCCATGCACTACTTTGGTCCGACTTTGACGTAACTTGAGGTCCATAGACCAGGCAAAAGCACGTGATTTTCAGGTCGCACAGATGTGAAAGGGGCCTAACATATACACAGTAAACCGACTAGCATTAGATGATACACAGAGATGAAAAAAATCCTCCTACATAAGTTGTAGCTGTGTATCTGCAGCTATTTTTATTCTGTAGATCGTTCTCAAAACATAAATGGTAAAGGATTTCTCTGTAGTTCTAGGAGCAAGGGATAGAGATCTGAATTCTACACACATATGCATAAAGGTAAAAAACCTTCAGTGTGCAGCTCCCCCTCAGGGAAGGAGGCCTATCCTGCAGTAGACATCAAAGAACAACCAGACACCCAAGCTCAATCCAAATGTGTTTCAATGCCTTTTGAACTGCTGCAGCTGTAAAGCATTAAGTCTGGGACACAAGGGATCCATAGAGCTATCTCAGGGTTACCCACAGTGGACAACAATTTCAAGACTGTCCAACCACTCTCGTCCATAGATCTGTCAGCCAGAACTGTCACCTCAGGCCAGTCCGCAATGGAGGCTTCCATTTTTCTATCTTGGCAGGTGCTTCTCAAAACCAAACTAAACCTTCCCATGTTTTACAGCCAAAGATTGTACCATCTTGGTCTCTATATAGATAAATCTACAATTGCCATGGTGCTGCTTATGTGATCTGCTACAATAACAGCTATTTGAGGGCTTGAAAGTTTAGTTAGGCAGATATACGCACAATGGTAACCAGAGGCATGTTTGAATGTAAATGATTTAGGTAACTGGTTAAAGTGCATGTCGCCCCAACATTTCATGTGTTTAATATGTGTCTGTTGTATCATGTACTAAAAGTATCCTATTATACACACACACACATTATATATATATATAAAGTATATATATATATATATATATATATATATATATATATAAGTGAAATGTGTAGCGCTAATAATATATCTTAGGTGAATCAACCCAACAAAACCTTTTATAGGCTATATGATATAAAAATATAGAAATATGTCTCCTATGGTAAAGAGCACATAAATATATATTCAACACAGTGAGTGTATACAAAGAAAGGACCAAATACGATAACAAGTTTCAAAAAGTTGCATGGCGTGAAAATATAAAATGCTAACGTGAGTAATCTAATATTAATATGTACTCAATATAGGCACAGTGTGATATGAAAATGGTAATAAAAAACCTATGTGTGACCATATATATATATATATATATATATATATATATATATATATATATATATATATATATATGTGATATAGAATAGCAAATACGATAGTAGTTCCAATAGTGCTACTGAAGGTGAAGTTCATATATATCAATACCATTAAACATAAAGACCAGAAATATCAATGTGTTATAAGGATATGACATATACATGATACACACACAAACACACACACATATATACACATACATACATACATGCATACACCACACAAAAAACGTTCATTTAAATATGTACCTCAATAGCCACATAGCATAAGAATCCACATTTTGTGCACCAAATCCGTTAGGAAACCCAGTTATTGCCTTTTAAAAGTAGCAGTGACATCCACATCATGCTGCATCATGCCTGTCCAGAGCGCAAATCTGTGGGAGGAACCCTGCAGGCTATATACACTACAGACTACCTGCAGACAACTACAGGATAGAAAGAGAAGACCAGTCACCCTACACAGGAAGTGAGAGCAGCACTGACTGGTCTGTATTACTGCATGGAAGAAAAGTCTCACATTCAATTACTGCCCAGTTCTGAAATAAATAAAACAAAATTCAAGAATACATATTCCTCTTGTATTTAGAAAATATTTGCTTTTCCTGGAGCTAAGGTAACCAGAGATTTCTAACCTGCAGTCTACATATTGATCCGGGGGGGCATGACTTTTGAGTTACTTAACCAAGGCAGGACTCCATTTTAAGGAGATGATTGATGCTAACAATTCAGTCTATCAGAACTCAGGATTCTGAAGTGGATCTGATCAATAGTTCCTACACTACAGAGTACATAACAGGCATTTGAAAAAAAAAAAAAAAAAAAGTGCTTATGCAAAAAAATTTCATTGTGACTTAGTCACAACAGCAGAAAGCATCAGGACTTTCAAAAGGTGAAGGTTCCGTCTCCAGGTGAATGAACTATAAGTCAATGCCCAACCCTGGCTCCTGTACTGTATATGAGCAGGTCAATTATCCTTCGACTGCACTCATCATTTTCTAATCTACTACAATATCGTATAATCTTTATGGGCACATAAAAACAGCAAAGGTAGTATTGTAAAAACTCACGCCACAGAACAGCAGAGGCAAATATAAAATATCTATAATACATATCCTAAAGCAGTGGTTCTCGGAACATGCTAAATGCTTCCAAAACATTCCATGACCCAGCAGTAAAAAAATAAAAAATAAATAAAAAAAAAACACAAAAAAATAGTATAAAAATCCAAAAATATGTATTGAGATGCTTGAAGGTTTGCATGGAGCTGGGGATTGTTGTGGGGGGATGGGGGTTTCGGAGGGGGTTAGGGGACCCTGCAGCAAACTCTGAAGGGTCCAATAGGGAGGGGATGATGGCTGGGGGCAGGGTCTGTAGAGCGGCTGCAGGCTTTGTGGGGACCCTGTGGAGAATGGAAGGCAATGTGAGGGTTAGGTGGCACTGTGGGAAGTTGAGGGATTTGAAGGTAGCTGGAGACTTTCAGAGGATTGCAAGAACATAGAAGGAGCTGAATGCAACAGATATCCAACCCACTCACTTCCTTCAGACCTGATATCCATACGGGTTGCCAGCTGCGATGGTAAACGTCTTCCATGGGATGTGTCTCAGTGGATAAAATGAATCCAGATTCACACATTTTTGAGGCAATAAATTCTGTAACACTTGCAGGTATTTATTACCTCTCAGAGATCACAGTACTTCCCCTGACAATCTTCTTTTCTCACCAGGACAGAACAATGTTTGTTCAGGAATCATCCCAGCTCAGCATCTATTTCCTGAGCTAAGATACTGGTTTAAAATGAAGCATTCATGTAAATTCTGGTGCCTGGCAGTTCTTGGCTGTGCTCACAAATGACCAACACTGCTGCAGCCTCCCACCATGTGACTCGCTACATAGTAAAATAACATTGCAGTCTTATCCTTGGAGAACAAGTTTATTTGTTGCTTTCATTGCCCCATTAGCAAGCTTGCCCTTGAGGGCCATCTAGACCTAGGGACGTAACAGGAGTGGGAGACAATCTCTTGAAAGTTAGGGGAATACTCTAAGGCAGTCATCAGACCAGGTCTCCACTATGGAAGATTTACTCTCTCTTATTCCAGCAAAAACTGTAGGATCTCCCATCATCTACTATCTCAGTGATGATGGTCACCAGGACAAATGGAGAGGGTGGATCCAAGAACAAACCCCCATGTGAGGCAGAACCAATTTTCTAACAAGCAGGGAGAATGAGCTATGCTGATTGCAGAGAGTTATACCTGGTACACACAATGAGATTATTGGACCAATGATCGTCTTAATTTTGCATGCTAGTCTCATATCAAAAATAAAAAAGGAGGTTACTAAAGTTGCGAAAATTCTCGTACGACAATTTTTTTTTGGAAGTGATGTAACGTAGTGCATTTGTATTGTATTTTTAGAAAACAACTGTACTGATTAAACTAAAATCGTACAATCTGGTATCATACGAGAACATTTTTGTGCTTGTCCCATCGCATAGTTTCACATAAATTGTTGTGATCGGCTCTCGAAAGCGGTGTACCAACGATCAGATTATCATATGTTCGCTTCCAAAGCGGTATTTTTTGGACGATTTTCTGATCGTGTGTATTGATTGTCCTTTAGCCCTGACTCAGCAGGAGGCTTGTTAGCGTTCCGCAGAGAGACCAATTCTTATACAGTGAGCAAGGGTCATTCTCTACAGCATGCTGGCCGGGAACAGGTATTTCTAATCAGGTGCTGACTACAGGTAACTCCTTTCATGCCTGAACCAATTTTACCCCAATGTCTACCATTTTTTTCAATTTCAGACCACAAACCAAGCCCTACACTGTACATAGAATCCACACCAATGAAATACCTCTTCCCGCTCCAACTTTTCTATCCACTATCAAAACATCCCAGAATCCCATTGTCAAGTTCGACCCCACTTTCATGTCGTTTTTCTGTGTTGTATTGAACTGCATTAGATTATTCTGTAGTATTCCAACATCTGATGTCATTTTTGGGCCACTACAATTTGTTTACGAATGTGATTTTGATATCTTCCTCTTTGCTCTACTTCTGTTTACTGCAAGTGAGTTTAGTCATAGCTAGACCTTTCCCACTTCTATGTTCCCTCAGTCTGTGTTAGGTATTCACAGAGACAGGACTTGGGAAAGTCTTGAAAAGACTATAAAAACATCCTCTGTACTGCAACTAGCTGAGGTAAAATTGCATTGGATTTAACTTCTGTGTTTAACTGAAGAGTTAAGCTGCCTCTGGATAGTGACAAGTCAGCAGGTGACAATACTGTCCAGACAGACTGGGTCTAAGGAGGTATGTCATTGCATAAACCAGCATTTGAAACAGAACATGGTCCCTGTGCTGGAGCCTCTAATTCTGCAATGCAGCCTGAGCTACCAGACTTTGGGCCCACATGAAAGCATGAGAGGCTGAACTCCAAAACACATTTTTTTATAATTTAACCACTTAAAGACCAGGCCTTTTCTGATGTTTTTTTCTGTAATAATCAGTATTCTGTGCTAGATTTGCATAATTTCTTTTTGCTATTTTTTTTGTACATTACCTTGCATCCTTGATTATGTGCTATATATGTGTTGTTTACTTATAATATATATAATAAATTGTATATTTTATCTATAAATTTGATGTGTTAGTGCTTTCAAAGTCCCACCCATAGGGGGTCCCTCCATTTCTATATTTTATTGGGATGCGGCACAACTCTTTCAAGCAGTTTCTATCAAAAAAACTTTTTCTTTTAGAAAATTACTTGGAACCAAACATTTTTTTTCTTTTTCTTAAATGAGGAGGCCCTAGAGCAGTGGTTCTTAACCTCAGTCCTCAAGTACCCCCAACGGGCCATGTTTTAGTAACTTCCCTTAGATAAAATAGCTCTTATCAGTACCGTGTCATTGATATTGATTTAAAGCAGCTGTGCAAAGTAAAGGAAAACCTGAAAACATGGCCCATTGGGGTACTTGAGGACTGAGGTTGAGAACCACTGCCCTAGAGAATAAATTTGGGTGTTGCAATTTTTTAGGTCGGGTATTTGTGCAGCTGTTTTTTAAAACGCAGATTATTTTGGCAAAAACACACTTTTTATGAATTTTAAAAAGCACAAAAACACAATACCCAATCGTTTGGTAAAATGTAAAAGATGATGTTATGCCGAGTAAATAGATACCAAACATGTCACTTAAAAAAGTGTGCATGCATGTGCAAGGGCGACAGACGACATAAATTTTACTATCCATTTGCGACGCTTTAAAAGCCCTTACAGGTTACCACTTTAGATTTACACAGGAGGTCTGATGCTAGAATTACTGCACGACCTGACATTTGCAGTGATGCCTCACATGTGTGAGATGATCGCTGTTTGCATGCGTTTGCCTTTGCAGGCAAGCATGGGGGATGGGGACGCTTTAAAAAAACAAAAAGTTATTTTTACACTGTTGATTTATTTATTTTTATTTTTATCACAAGAAATACAATTATCCCCTGTGACGGCAATAGGCCGTGACTGGGGCTCTTTATGGAGAGATCTAGGGTCTATTAGGGAAGTGATGTATGCTAAACGCTTCCGGTTCCCTAGATCATAGAGGTGAACAGAGCCGTTCTGGTCTCTGTTTGCCTCTATGACCAGCTTACAAGAGAGTCAACCGTCGTCTTTAAAAAACACTACCATGATGATGCCTGGAGCTGCAGGTATCATCCTGTTATAACTGCTTGAAGTCCATCGATGTGGCGGTATGTCGCTGGTCCTCAAGTGGTTAAATATATTCATCAGAAGCCCCAAAGGATATGAGTGCACTTTTGTGTGCACCAAAAGCAAAACTCAATATTACCTAGTAAAATTTGTGGTGACATCATCACTGTGCTGCAAGTATATCCAAGGATAAAACATAAACTTTAGATTTGGATAGAGTGGGGAGCAGTTAGAACTGTAATTCAGCTTTTTATTGCTGTGTGTCCCTGGAACAGAGATACGCTCTGTCTTTTTTTTTCTCTACAGAACAAAAATAAAAAAGGGGGAAATCTCCCCAATGCAAGTTTTGGCAATAGTCATACTTGTTCATAACTTGTACAGAGAGCAGAACGGCGGGAGGGACTTAACAGGTCCACCAACTTTAGTCAGCCAGCGAAAAACTACATGAGAGGGTGCAGACAAGACCAGTTACCTTGCACAAGGGGAGAGAGCAACAGTGACTGGTCTTGATTACAGGCAGCTCCTGCACTGAGGCAAAGTTTTACCACTGGATTACTGCACAGATATGGAAGAAATACACAAAGCACTCCAAGATTCAATAAGAACACACATGTATTTTGACAATATGTGCTTATTCCAATGATCAGCTTTAAGCTGGCAACATAGAGCTCTGGATGGATCACGTCAATTACCAGAAAGGGTCTGTGCACAAGAACAGCAATGAACTGCACTCACAGGCTCAACACCAGGTATTGCCACTGAACTTTGCTACTAGCAATTTTTTGGTATAGTTTTTGGTACGTAATCGTTTCCTTCAATGGGGCGATCTTATTTGTGCAGATCAGCAGATAATTTTCAGAAACTGCAAACGACACCAGACAGAGGTCCTGGTAATGGACATCAAGTTATATCCTATAAAATGGTTTATTGTCTGTGCTGAAATTGTTCAAATTATACAACAATCTTAACCCCCATGTATTAACCATTTCAGCTACGTACCAGTACGTCGCTTGAGTTTGAGTAGTTATACTGGGATGATGCCTGCAGCTGAAAGAATCATCCTTTTAGAGCCAATGGTTGGCTCTCTTGTAAAAGCAATCCTAGCAGCTAACTAGCCGCTGGATTGCCTTTACAAGCAGGGGACATTTTCCCCTCTTCCGCGGCTTTACCGGGATCTCTTGTCCCACCAGAGTCCAGATCGACCACCCGGTGCTTCTGCTGGCTGATTATATAGACCAACGAAGACCAAATCGGCTTTGTTGGGCTCTATGATATAGTAACCTGGAAGTGATTATGTCACATCACTTCCAGGTTATCAAAATAGGCGTCAAAAAAGGTGACCTGCGAGCGCCATGCACAGTGGCAGCGTTTGATGGCACAGTGGCAGCGTTTAATGGGCACAGTGGCTTCAATTGATTTTTTTTCAAAAATGTTTGCGCCCCCCCCCAAAAATGCTTTCTTTTCATTGCAACAGTTCGATATAGATAGGAGATTCGACATGACACTGACAATAGCGATCTGTGTCCATTGAACCTGTGGTAGAATGTGCCTAACCTTAGCTCTGTTAAAGATTATTCTACATAGAGAGAAAAGGTTCGACATTATAGAGACTAGCAAAAAAGGTTGAATGTGCCTAGCCTAACTACTCTATTAGTCCAATATTATTCGACATAGAGAGAAAAGATTCAACATGAAAATTTGACGAAGCAGTCGCCGCGAGCGGACATTTATGGTCAAGTGCTCCGCCCATAGGCTATAGAAGAATTCTAATGTTGGTTGACTAGTAATAATAATAATTAATAAATATAATTATTACTAGTGTCATACAACATTAGAATTCTACTATAGCTTGTAAGCGGAACATTCGACCGGAAATCTACGATTGCAGCGTGGTACAGTTTAGCTGCTCCGTCAAATCTTCTTAGAACATTCGACAGACACCACAAGCCTTCAATGACAGATTCGACCTTAATTATTTAGATTTTCGGACAAATGCATTTCTTAACGAAACAAAATAAAAACGAATTTCGGGAGTAACTAAATACATTTATTTTTTGTACGAAAACTAAATATTTCAGTGTGCACATGTCTAGACTGGGTATAGGATTGGGTATATGGGATTGTTTTATATTTTTTATTTATTTTTATGGTTGAACTAGATGGACTTGTGTTTTTTTTTTTTTCCAACCTATGTAACTAAGTATTGCACTGATCTTGGCATGGCCGTGATCAAATGCTTATTTTTTTTTTTTAATCAGATATTTTTGTTAACTGTCGGTCCCGCACGCAAGCAAACAGCGATCATCACACACATCAGGTATCGCCGCAAACATCACATCATGGGTTATTAATTCTACCTCCTGTGTTAAGTGAAGTAAGGTGGTAAACTGTGAGGCTTTTTAAAGCATTAGCTATGGATAGGGGTGTGCAAAATTTAATTTTATTTTTTTATGGGACATGAAAAAATTGCAAAACCCTCCAATTTATTCTCTAGGGCCTCTGCTTTAAAAGAAATACGTCTGGGTGTTCTAAAAAAATTTCTAGAAAAAAACAACTAAATTGTTACATGTAAACAGAAAGTGCCCGGGCTTCAAGTGGTTAAAAAAAATTGAAATAAATGTAAAATAAAAAATATAAGCAGGAAACCTGACCCATAGGTCACACAACTCTGACTCAATAACCTATCTAATTATCAAGACACCTTCAGTTTTTAAAGTGCAGTCAAATGAGACTTTGACATGTATAATGGAGTAAGATAGCCATAAAATTACATATCAATTGAGGACAGGAGTAAATCAGTTCATCTACAAACACATATCTTCTAAGATACTGCAGTCTTTACCTATTGCAAGAAACAGGTCATTGACATTCATGGCTGTCTTGGCGGAGGTTTCCATAAATAACAGGCTGTTGTCATCTGCATACGCCTGGGCTTCCTGTAAAGAACAAAAGGGAAAAATCAGTGCTTTACGGGTCAATGACTCCCAAGTTACTTGGTAGGCAGTAAACGTGTATGAGTGTAGATAACTCATAAGTATGTCGATTTCCTACAATACAGTCAACACTTAAAGCCACGATACATAATGTTCAATTGTTTTTACTGAAGGTTTCAGCAATACGAGAAAAAAAAAACAAAAAAAGCAAAATAAAAAAATAAAAATAAAAAACGGGGGAACAGTGTAACTAAAAGGAAACGTATTGGAGCTTTTTGGATCTTCAACCTTATGCAAATTACCTAAAACGACTTACCCAGCTTGGTTTAATTGCTTTTTTAATCTACAAATATTCTGTCTCATGAAAACTCAACAAAAACTGTTAAAACCTATCAGCCAGGCCCTGATTAATACCATTCTATTAGTAAATCATACTGCATATACATATTAGCCAGGCCAACATATATTACTATTGACAGCAGATTGTTAGAGATTTTCTAACTCATGAATGGTTTATTGTATTAACTTTTTCATTACAAAAAAAATACTCCATAATAATCTCAAATCTTTTATCGGTATTAAAATCTTGTCACCAATAGCTATTATATTGATGCTTGAAAAGCAAAACCCTCCTGACGATGACATCTTCATTTAAAGCGGAGTTCCAGTTGTGTTTGTGTTTATTAAAAGTCAGCAGCTACAAAAAAGTGTAGCTGCTGACTTTTAATAAATACACTCACCAGTCCCACGATCCAGCGATGCGGGCGCCCGAACCGTCGCTTCTCTCTTTTGCCTCTCCCAGAGGCGGCATCACAATCTACCACAGAGGCCAGTATATACACAGTATAACCAACTTCACCTAAAAATCGAAAAGGTCAATAGCAGGCGCTACATAACAAAACAGTGTAGTAAATTTATATAGTAAAGTTATATAGTAATTCATAACCATACAGGTACTTAAATAAAACTGAGACACAACCCAGTGAAATAGCAGTGGCAGTGAATTACAAAAATTCATAGCAAAGTCCAGATTTCCCAGAGGTGAAAATTAATCTGGCGAGTCTAAACTTAATGGGGAAGTGGTGGCACGCTCTCACGTGGTGCGTTGTGAAGATCTAGTGACGTCACATTACTGAAATACTATGGCTCTCACTTTTAATAACATTTACATTATTGTGTTCATTTGGACTTTGCTATGAACTTTTGTAACTCACTGTCACTATTTCACTGTTTAGTGTCTCAGTTTTATTAGTTTCAGTATGTGTATGGTTATGAATTACTATATACATTTACTACACTCTGGGCCGGTGCTACCACTAGGCAAACTAGGCAGCTCCAACGGATCAGTTGCGGGAGCACGCTAGGAGGTAGAGGAGGGTGCAGCTTTGCTGTCTGAACAGCGGACCCGTCACAAGGACCACACAGCCTGAAGTGTGAAGAGCGGCTGCTGTGGATCCAATTGAAGCCAGGAAGAGCAGGGATGGACTGTCACTGAGACACAGAGCCGAGCAGCAGGAGCCCAGCCAGAAGACAGAGATCTGGAGTGTGGTGGAGGCCAGACCCAGGCTAAGTGTACTCAGGTCACTCAGAGCAGACTGTGAAGGCCAGAGCCAGCCATCGGACTCAGTCAGGCAAGAGGACTCAGGTATTTGAATTTGCTGACCTGATACAGTGAACTACCATGTAATATCCATCCTGCACACAGTCAGTCATCTATCATATCAAATCCATCCTGCACACAGTCAGTCATCTATCATATCATATCCATCCTGCACACAGTCATCTACCATATGTACTCCATCCCACATTCTGCTCTATGCAAGTCATCTCAGACTAACTAACCACACCCCCTTCAAGCCCCACCCAATATATAACATACTTAACCACTCCACTTTTTATTTAGTGTGTGTGTGTGTGTGTGTGTGTGTGTGTGTGTGTGTGTGTGTGTGTGTGTGGGGGGGGGGGGGGGGGGGAGTTGTGCAAGTAACTGGTCTTGCCTAGGGCGCAAAATAGTCTAGCACCAGCCCTGACTAAACTATTTTGTTATTTACCCTTTAGATTTTTAGGTGAAGTTGTTTATATGTTTTTTTATTTTTATTTTAAAGTGGCAGCAGATTATTAAATGGTTACTAAACCCAGGACCCTGCATTCACTATATCTAGTCTCCTACAGTACACGAAAAACGGAAGTGCAATCATTTTAGTAAATATAAACTGCTAAATACCCTTTCTTCTATCAGTACCTGGTAAAGCTTGTAGGAGTTTTCATAAGGATGCAGGACTCCTGACCCTCTGCCTGGACAGTGCCGATTGGCCCTGTGCTGATCAAATGCACTCTCCCAAGAAAAATAACTCTCTAGCAATACACAAACTGAGCATGTGCAGCCTGACTCCAAAGCTCCGTCTTATCCGGACCTGTTCTGGAGTCAGTGGAAGAAGAGAAGGATCTGTGCATACAAGATCAAGTAGCCTTTTTAGACAATGCAGCGGATTAACCCCTTAGGTTCCACAGCAAGTATAACAAGCATACTTCATTGCATATACAAACTAATTTTACGGTTGTGGGTTGTTTCAATGGCTATGAATTTACTCTCATCAGAATTTTTTTTTTCCTGCAGAGGTCCCTTTAGATCTTTCAACAAATACAAGTCACTGGTGGTCAGGTTTGGGTGGGTGTTCACCAATTTCACACTTTCCTTGCTTGACGGCATCTATTGTGAAAGTTCAGACCTATAAACCAGCTGTGTTGCCTATACAGAATGAGCCTCTGCATCAAAACTTGGCCTGTTTTGTTTTCCTTCATAACCTTCGATGATTTCAGAAAGTTTTTGTGTGCCAAGACTCTGCAATTGTTTCTCCACGTTCTAAATAAAGCAATGAGGAGCATTCCTTCTATATGACAGAAAAGTAAAGCCATCATTTTCCTGTGAACTCTGAGTCACAAAATTTCTTAAGAAGGCAGTACAGTGGTTGGGATATCTGCCTTGCAATACTGGGGTCACTGGTTTTAATCCTGACCAGGACATATTTCTACATGGAGTCAACATGTTCTTCCTGCGTTTGTGTGGATTTTGTGTACTCCAGCTTCTGCTCACACTCTAAAGACGTGCTGGTGGCTCCCGTCTAAAGCTTAATACACACAGAGTTCTATTTTGTTCAACCCATCACGTTGAACGAAAAAAAACTGTCAGTTCTGGTCGGAGCCGCTGTACTAATGATCCAACCTCTCCCCCCCCGCTGAGTTGTTTTGTTCTGAAAGGGGGGCAGCTTCCCTGCCAGAACACTCCAGTCAGCGCTCTCAGCCATTGGCTGAAAGCGCTGATCGAAAGTCAGTTGGTTGCTGGTTTTCCAGCATGCTCATTCGACTGAAGCCGGCCAAAGGGCTGTCTTCTGTCGGACCAGATGCCATACACATGGGTTGAATGTCAGCCGGTTTTTATTCAACCAGCAGATTGTGTACCGATGTTGCCCAGCATTCAGTCCATGTGTACGGGGCTTTAAAGTGTATAATAATACAGGAAGTCCCAGAGTAAGGCCCCTTTCACACGAGGCGGACTCCACTTCCACGGAGTCCGCCTCTGCCCACCGGCTCAGCGGGAGATCTCTCCGTTGATCTCCGCTGAACCGGCGGATGACAGGTCCCTCTCTGCTCACTGAGCGGGGAGGGGCTTGCGAGCGCCGCTGGTCACAATGGAGAGATTGGATGAAAACGGACAGCGTGTCCGTTTTCATCAGATCTCACCCGATCCGCCAGCGAAGGATCTGGACGTAAAGCCATTACGTCTGCTTTTGGCGGATCGGACCAGGTTGGATGTCAGCACACATGTCTCCGATAACATCCGACGCTCCATAGACTAACATGGAGCGCCCGTTCAGGTCCGCCGTCAAAACTGACAGGCGGATCTGAACGCTCCGATCGTGTGAAAGGGGCCTAACGAACACAATAGGGACTGTAGATTTGTTCGTAAGTCACAACACTGCATTTGTAAGTGTAACTTCCGGTCAGAATACTGCATTCGTAAGTGTAACGTCCGCCTGTGCATGGATGTGGGATGTTCCGGGAGCTTGTTATGTTATCTGGGGCTCTTCTGGACATGCAGTACTACAGTATGGGATGTGTCCGGAGGTATCCAGGACCAGCGTGGAGCACAAGTGGCCAGCATTTGAGCCCGTTCGTAAGTAGGAGTTGTTCGTAACTTGGGGAATTTGTAACTCGGGGACTGCCTGTATACAATGTATGTGTATAATACTGATAATAAAAAATAGTAAGCACATACTTAGTTGAGTTGTCTGAAAACAAATGATCCAAGTTTTTTCCAAAGTTATGTAAATCACATAAAATAAAATAAGGTGAATCTGTGATGGGCGTGCATAGAGTGCTGCGGTCAAGTACAAGTGGTTAAAAAATATGACATAAAATAGTCGCAATAAAAATTGCATCGGTGCATAAAACCAACTAGGTGGATAAGGATGTGTAAAAGGTAAGCATAGCCAGAAAAATTGAATACAATCAATAAATAAGTAATGCAAAAGTGCAAGAACAGTCTGTGGGGGTGAGCCCTTTCCTAGTGTGGGCAAAGTGTGGTTTGCTATGGCGCTGGTGACAAATCCTGGTGGGGTATAACGGTATCGGTGCTGGTGGTTATTGTGACCAGTAGCTGCAGGTGGTTCCTGATCTTCCTTGGAATATAGTAATGGATGTACCCTTACCTTACCGCTGTAAGGTAACAGCGTGTATATGTGTTAGCTGGTTCTCAATGGGGCTTCTGTGTCCTATGGCGGGCGGCTCCCTTTAAATCCAGGTGTTTGGGCGTCTCTTTTACTGGGGTGTACGCTCTAGTTCAGGTGTATGTGTCTCGCAAAAATGGATAAGGAGAGGGAGGGTCTCGATAGTGTAGTACGTTTTTAAAAGGTTTTATTCAATACAAGTAAAATACAGTAAACTCACATTTATGTTGCTCAAAATTGCATGGAATAAACGAGCATCGAGCTCGTACCTCGCTTCCGGTATCTAGTGTCCCTTTACGCGTATTCGTCACTGTCACATGACTTCTTCAGACCTCTGAAGAAGTCATGTGACAGTGACGAATACGCGTAAAGGGACACTAGATACCGGAAGCGAGGAACGAGCTCGATGCTCGTTTATTCCATGCAATTTTGAGCAACATAAATGTGAGTTTACTGTATTTTACTTGTATTGAATAAAACCTTTTAAAAACGTACTACACTATCGAGACCCTCCCTCTCCTTATCCATTTTTGCGAGACACATACACCTGAACTAGAGCGTACACCCCAGTAAAAGAGACGCCCAAACACCTGGATTTAAAGGGAGCCGCCCGCCATAGGACACAGAAGCCCCATTGAGAACCAGCTAACACATATACACGCTGTTACCTTACAGCGGTAAGGTAAGGGTACATCCATTACTATATTCCAAGGAAGATCAGGAACCACCTGCAGCTACTGGTCACAATAACCACCAGCACCGATACCGTTATACCCCACCAGGATTTGTCACCAGCGCCATAGCAAACCACACTTTGCCCACACTAGGAAAGGGCTCACCCCCACAGACTGTTCTTGCACTTTTGCATTACTTATTTATTGATTGTATTCAATTTTTCTGGCTATGCTTACCTTTTACACATCCTTATCCACCTAGTTGGTTTTATGCACCGATGCAATTTTTATTGCGACTATTTTATGTGTCATATTTTTTAACCACTTGTACTTGACCGCAGCACTCTATGCACGCCCATCACAGATTCACCTTATTTTAATGTGACGCTTGATGCAACTTTATGCGATTTTTTTCCAAAGTTATGTATCATGTCAAAAAACTTGCTGTATCATGTTTCCATTGGCCCAAAGTTTGGTCAAAATGTCTATTGCCTTATCCTGTGTCATTATGGGTATGCAAGGTGGTACCCATCATGCAGAGAGCTATAGAAAAAGCCAAGAGCCGCTGAAACATGTCAGAATGTGATTTGCCAGTCACCTATACCAAGCTTCTATTTTAGAGATCATTTCTGCAATCATGCTTGTTGTTGGGTGCATACAGCATGAACCATCATTGTACAATGTTAGGTCCCTTCTTTTGGGCAAACTTTTCTTTGAGACAAAAATATTTCTACACGAATATCCACACATCAGAAATTCTATCAAAATGCCAAGAAACTTTGAATGCAGTAAGAAATGGAATTACGGTACCTTATTTATTTAACCATAAAGTATGAAGGCATAGGTTACAAGCTGTTAGAAACAATTCTCATCTCGGGGAGGAAATGTACTACTTTATATACCCTGGATGGAGGTGGCCATCATGGTAGAGGCAGACGTTTGTAGGAAACAGCCCAGGATCACCGAAACCCACTACAAATCCCCCAAGACTAGCAGACAGAGGCAGCAGTGCCTGAGAGCCCACACTGCAGATATACAGCTTTGGGACCGTAGACATAGGATTGTCAATATACACTCACATGCAAGTTCATTGCTATTTTTCTGGAAGCAGTAAATTAAAGCAGACATTTGTCAGGGTACTGCTTAGGCACAGTTAACATTTCTAGAGGTTGTCTATAAGATAGCAAATATTCAGCTTAGGTCCACTTTAAAAGCACTACTGTGAGAAAGAATCATTAATGTCAGTCTGATATTTATTTTGGATTATCCAAAATGTGTATGCGGAAACACTACAAAGGTTGTGCAAGACTGGATACACAATTTTATCCTGTATTTATATCCAATTGTGGGCATAAATGAATAAAAACAAAGAAACACTGTTAGAAAGTTTTTATAAATTGTTGGTTACATTTTTTTTTGCTTATTAATTGGTTAATTGATCTGTAACATTTTTTATTATAATGCAAAAACAAAGTATATAACCCAATCATACCTGCCACCTGTGCACCATTCACTTTTTAATACAAGCCTAAAGTGGTTGTAAACTGTCCCCCACAACTTTGTCCCATGTGAATCAGCATAAAAACCCTAATGAACACTGCTTGTAGATATCTCCTTACTTGCTTAGTATTGTTGTAATCCTTTTTTTTTGTTCTTTAGAATGACTTGACTGAGAATGCCCATATCTCCCATGATTTACAGCACACTCTGTGTGCTTGTCTGTCTATTATCAGGACTTCCTACAGCACAACACTGAAATCCCACAAGACTGCATAATCACTGACATCACATAGAGTGGGGAAAAAAGGCATGGGACAGCCTTACTGCAGTCTTATCAGCTGAAGCTGATAAGACCGACATAGGCAAACACTAGATCAGGGATCTCCAAACTACGGCCCTCCAGCTGTTGTGGAACTACACGTCCCATGAGGCATTGTAAAATTCTGACATTCACAGACATGACTAGGGATGATGGGAATTGTAGTTCCTGAACAACTGGAGGGCTATAGTTTGGAGACCCCTGCACTAGATGATCGGCACAAGTAAATACTATGAAATAAAACAAGTCAACTATGAGCAGGGAAGCAGGGTTTCCATAGAAACGTTGGATTGAGAAGGAGGCTTGGCTAACAGTACAGGAAGTGCTCAATGTAAGGGTGGAAATGCACTCTACTCGACTCAGAAAACAATACTTAAGATGGCGCTGCCTTACCCCTGGAAACAATTTTTTTTAAAGTTTCTTTAAACAGTAAGTAATTTGCGGTTACAGTGGCTATAGTTTGATAATTACTTATTATAATGGACTAAATGAAAAGAAGCATCAGAGTGGGGGAGTTTACTTCCTCTTTAAAGCCCAATTCTTTAAAATATCCCTTGAAGTAGGGCTGCAGCCCACTGCTTTATGATGCCAGGACCCTAGATCACGGTCTAGCTGTGGGGAGGAGCGAAGGTTCGGGTATACTTCTGTTTATTTTTTCCCCTAGACAAACAGGCAAACTTTTATTTGCCTGGAGTTGGGCTTTAACAATGTATCCATACCTTGTGCTTCCATTATAGAGCTTAACTGTCAGCCCCAGTGGTTGCAGGAAATGAACCCAGAGATATTAGAAACACTAAAGGAGTAAAACACATGCATGGTAGTACCTAACGTACAACATTACAGTCTACTGTATTGGGTCTATAAAATATTTTCAGGTGGTTAGACAGACTAACAGATGGTTGTTTAGCACAGGTACAGAAAGGGAGCTTTAATGTTCATATAAAATGTAATAACCCCAATTCCAAAAAAGTTGGGGCGCTGTGTAAAATCTAGATACAAAACAAAATGCAATGAGTGTGTTCACAGACAATGATTTGTGGAAGTATTCCTGAGCCCGTGCAGTGATGTCCATCACAGAATTATTCCTATTTTAATGCAGTGCCTTCTGACAGCCCCAGGATCACAGCATCCCAATATTGCGTTTCGGCCTTGTCCTATGGCCTTGTACTTGTTTTGACAGGTACCCATTCCTACTTCCCCTCGGATCACTGGCGATCTGAGTGGGAGTTCGCACCCCCCTACGCCCGCAGCCTTTTGGGACACATCGACACATCACAGGTCCTAGATAGCTGCAGGACCATTCACAACGTGCAGCGCAGCTCATGCATTGCACAGCTTCCCTTAGTAAACACTGGGGACCCGAACACCGGTAAAGAACCGGCCCGTGTGAGGACGACATTGGATTCCTGGACAAAGAAATGGCGCTTTTATTAAAAGTCAGCAGCTACAGTATTCGTAGCTGCAGACTTATTTTTTTTCATACAGCCCGAAGATCCTCTTTAAAAGTCTTTGCAATTTTACATTGAGGAACATTATTCTGCAATTTTTCAACAATTTTTAGACGCAGCTTTTCATAGATTGGTGGACCTCTGCCCATTTTTACTTCTGAGACACTCATGCATAGTAGCACATTATAGCTTAAACCACCTGGAGGCTCACATTTATATTTTTTAATTCAAGAGTTTACTAACACTTTAAAGTTCACTTTCTGGCAGCCATGCAACAGCATACTATATAGATAATGAGTGTGCAACCCTTGTTTGCATGATTATTCCAAAAGTTTGCACAGAGCCTAAAAGGGAATATTTTAAATATCCACTGAAGTATCATTTCACCTACTGCAATGAATAGAATACTGCCCAAGGTTGATAAGGCATTTTTCTTCAATTACAACACTGCGACTGACTGATAGCAAACACACTCTTCTACTTAGAACGTTGCCTGCTAAAAGTTTGCCAAGTTCTTTTTTCTAAAACACCCATCCAAAAAAAAAAAAAAAAAAACACACAGCTAAATTTATTTTAATAAGAAGAATACTCACTTCATATTCAACCATGCGCTTATTAGTAAGGTCCGCCTTGTTGCCTGAGAGTGCAATCACGATGTTTGGGCTGGCTTGTCTCTGCAGCTCTTTAACCCATGTCTTTGCTCTGGCAAACGTCTCCTATGACAACACAACAAATCAAAAAGGTGAAAAGGGCAGCTAACAGTCTTGGGGAAAAAAGCTATGTATATTTAATTAACGGGATGACAGTTATGAATTTTTACCATCCATGTTCTTACATTACCCACAATAAAAGAAAAAAGTCATAAATATTCAAATGATAAACACTGACAACCTTCAACAGCTCATGGTGATAACGACTCACTTTCCCACAAATAAAGTCCAAAGAAACACTGCATGCATTAAAGCTGTCATTTAGCTGGAATATATGGGCTGCCATTGATTCCGATTACTTTTTCCAGCAACAGTTTCTTCCATATAACATGAAATATGACAACCTGGCTGCAGTGCATGAAACAATGAAAATGTATTATAAACGAGGATCAAAGTAAGTTTATCAGATTATAACAAGACTCCTTTATATCATTACATATGATACTTTAGTTTAGTATCAGCACATAGGAGGATTAGAGTACATTATAAATGCAACCCCCCCACCAGCTAGTAACACACTGCCCCCCTAGGCAAGTCAAAATAAGCAATACGAAACCAGTGCTACTTAAACTATTTGAATGTCTAATCAATTATTTATTACAATTCTTTTTTTTTTTTCAGCCCTGTTTGGGGGGCCCTGAGATCTCCCCTTTGAGACAGGAAAAGGGACTGAGGACACAGATTCGCCAGTCGCTTTCTCAGCAGTTTCAGCTGCACTGAAGATGAATGGACAGGAGACAGTGGCACCGATTACGATGCTCAGTTATGAACGGAACGAGTCAGTGATCACTGACTGTGCATTCAGAAAAGGAAGGAACCGGTAAATGACAGATTTACCGACTCCTACCTCCGCTCTCCATCCTGACAGATCTGGGACAAGGGAAGGGGACCTGGAGGAGGGCACGGGGAGCCGGAGAGAGGGAGGACGACAGCGGAGAGAAGGAGGACGACAGCGGAGAGAAGGAGGGAGGAGGACCCGGTGACCCAGAGAGAGGAAGGAGGACCCGGAGGGGACAGGGGACAGTGGGGGGGTGATTGGTGTGATGGTGGGGGCAGTTAAAAGCACTGATCTCCCCGTATAGCTTTCAATAATGCACCTGACAGCTGCGGGTGGGAGAGGAGGAGAAGAAGCGGCTGTCAGAAAAGCTATACAGGGGGATCGGTGCTTGTAACTGCCCCCACCGCCACAATGATCACCTGTGAGGCTTCCCGGCCCCCCTGCTGAGCTTGCAGACGCCTGGTCTGATACAACAGGTATCGGAGCATTTGCACGAGTACCGATACTCGTGCAAATGCTTGGTTTTCTGCACCGATACTAGTATTGGTGCAACCCTAGTCCATACAAAGAACGTAAAAAATAGTTCCAATAAGCAACCAAGAAAATGTATGCCCTTTTCTCATCGGAAGTAAAGTGTAAAACCATGTACTAAAAACGTTATCTTCTCCTTTAAAGCGGTTCTGCACACACTTTATTTAGTAAATCTCTTTGCCTTCCAAATCAGGCAAAGAGTACTAAATGGTGTGTTTTTTTTTTTTTACTTACCTAGTAATTGCTGCCGGTCTTTCCTCTGTCTCTTCGGGGGTGGGCGGGGTCTGTGCAGGGATCCTCGTCATGCCGCACTGTCTCCTGGGATCTGGTGTCATTGATCCCAGGAGTCAGTGCGGACATCCACCGAAATCTCGCGAGATTTACGGGCCTCCTGCCGAAATCTCGCGAGATTTCGGCGGATGTGGCCGAAATCTCGCGAGATTTCGGCGAACATGAAGCAGCACGGTTCCCATAACGAAAGGGAACAAGGAAGTAAATGCTTGTGGGTTTCAAATGCCCACAAGCAAAATGACATTGCTGCTGGTTTATATTTTAAAAGTGCAGAATTTTTAGAAATACGGACACGGACAACGGACGGACACCAAAAATGTGAGTATTGCAAGACTAAAAATTATTTTAACATTACAAGAAAAAAAAAAAAAGTGTGCAGAACCGCTTCAAGTCAAACCCAAAAAAACGCGTCAGAGTAGACATCAGACGCACGCTGGAACTGGAAGTGCTGCGGCAGCCATCTTGGAAGAGGTTTTGTACATGGTTTTCCCCTCTGAATGCTTACATTTAACTTATTTTTACTTATGCTAAAATAAAGGTTTTAAATGATAAAATACTCCTCTGTGGTCCTTCTTAAATCTTTTTTCTGGCTATAGTAGGAAGATACTCGATGGAGAACGGAAGGTGGAAAGTGGATTCAATTTTACTGCGCCTCTTCTGTGGGCTGTGGAGTTTGGTAAGGTTCATACTTTTCACTGGAGTGACACGCATGTGGTAGATGGTTATCACGGAAGCACAGAGGTGGCTGGAACCACTTAAAAAATGGAAGCTTTTATCGGTGCATGATAAATGAGCACAATTTTTATATTTTTGAATGCGATTAAAAGAGGTATCACATTTTAGTGTGATTGCGTTTCCTGGGTTTGTTCATTGGTATATGAGGACGTTATTGGAGCGATATTTGAAAAGATAGATAATCATAAGATACGTGCAAGATTTAATTATTTGGTAAGAGTAGATGGCCAAAAGGGGAGGTGGTGTGCAAGAAAGAACACTGAGTTGGTGGCACTTATGAACTTGAATGTGAGTACAATTCAGTTGGTTTGGTGACATTGTTGTTTTGGAACATACTACACTATATATTCTATTTTTTTTTTGCTATTTATATGTATGTCACTGTAATGAGGTGGTGAGAAGAAGAGAAGAAGTGGATGAAATGAAGACCAGATCCATTTCAAGCTGAACACCGAAAGCTTTATTTTGACCTGCTTACACAAAGGTTCTTCCATCTGGAGAGGATTCAAAGGGAACGTATCAATTTTCTTGGTTGCATATTGGGACCGTTTCTTCTCAATTTCTTCCATTGTATGGACTTTGATTGGACATTCGCATAGTTTGAGTAACACTGGTTTCGTATTAAATTATATATATTATATATATATATATATATATATATATATATATATATATAAAATGATACAATAACGTTTGCGCAGAGGTCTTCTTTAAAGCGCAACTCCACTTTTGTTGAGAAAGAAGCATTCCCCTCTGGGTGATCTATGTACATTGCAAGGATTATAACAACCTTTGTTGCAGATTCCTGAAGAAATCCCTGTATGTTCCTCTGTTCTGAATGGGTCTAATGGGAGTGGTTTCATGCAGCTGCAGAGCACTAATGAGGAAATCTGCTGTGTCTGCATCCCTTAATGGCTCTTTCACACGGATGTGTACGGAGCCCGCTCTGCTCAGCGGGAATCACTCAGTCGATCCCCGCTGAGCAGGCAGATGACAGGTTTGTCTCTGCACTCTGTGCAAGGATGGACCTGGAAGAGCGCCGGTCTCCCCTATGGGGGAATCGGATGAAGACGGACCGTAGAGTCTGTCGTCACCCGATCCAAAGATGCAAAAATAGTAATAGTAATAGTAATCTGTAAACGACCCTGTGTACATGGACAGATAACAAAAAAAATTATGTTTCTGGGGTGTGTCCAGTACACATTCTGTGTACAGAACTCCAGGCAGCCATATTGCAATGCATTTTCAGAAAATTACAGCAGCTGCAGATAGAAAAGGAAAGGTAATTTTTAATAATATTCAATTACAGTATGACTTGTGTCGCAATTATATGCGCTACATTTTTTCTTTACTTGCTTTTTTTTCCCCCACGAAAGTAGAGTTACCCTTTAAAAGAACCATTACTGAAAAAGGATACCATATATAAAGCCTCAGTAGTAGTATAGGTAAATAGTCCATATTAACAGTTATGTTTCAGGCCACCACAGACCCTTATAAAGTTTGCTCTAAGCTTGAAAAGTTTCAGGAAAGGAATATTTTCTGCAAGTACTTTTCATCTCTGGTGCCCCGAGGTTGCTGATGCTGTGATAGGTTTGATAAGGGTGATATGTGACTCAGCACTGATCATATAATACATACTCTGAAAAAGTGTGGCAGAATGGAAACTTAACACCTATAAATATCATCAGACTAATTTTGTATATCTGTGAAACAATTTTGAGAAATAATCAACATTTGATTAGAGTTTATAAAGTTTTGGATTACACCCCTGTCAGTTTGTATTGCTGTCTGTGCCCCTGTTATGGAGATTCACCCTGTTTGTCCTGTTTACTGTTATTATAAAAAGGAGTAAAGCCCTTTTCACACATGTGGGACCTGAAAGTCGTGGGATTTTGCCACAGTTTTTTGCCGTGACTTTGCCGCGAGTGTAAACATGAGATCTTTGGACCTCAAATCGCATCAAAGTCGGACTAAAGTAGGGCAGGGACTACTTAGAAGTCGCTGAGACTTGAAGTCGAACAGATATGAATAGTACTTATTGGAAGACATGGGGAATGACTTGTCATGCGACTTTGCAGTCCCAAGTCGCAGGACAAGTCACACAAGTGTGTAAGGGGCCTAAAAGAAAATTCTACCGTTTGGGTTGTCCCCAGAAAACTGGTGGGAGATTCTACCAATGGGGATACTAGTTTTGGTGACGTGGGGGGCCGTACCTTCATTTGCAAGGATTTCCTCTCGCTTCCTGTTTTAAAAATAAAAATAATATGGTTGCATAAGTGTGCACACCATTACACTAATACTTTGTTGAAGCACCTTTTGGTTTTATTACAGCACTCAGTCTTTTTGGGTATGGGTCGATCAGCATGGCATCTTGACATGGCAATATTTGCCCACTCTTCTTTCAAAAACATTCTAAATCTTACAGATTGCGAGGGCATCTCATGTGCACTGCCCTCTTCAGATCACCCCACAGATTTCCTATCAGATTCAGGTCTGGGCTCCGCCTGGGCCATTCCAAAACTTTAGCCCCCGTTCACACCTATGCGAATTAGATGCGGCTTACACCGCATCCAATTTGCAGGACATTTCAAAATACATTAATTTTAATGAGGCTGGTTCACATATCTGCGGTGCATTCACACTGCGCATTGCAGAAAAAACGTGTGCGTTTTTTGGGCACTGCGGTCCGGCTCAGGTGCGAATTCAGGCCCATTATCTTCTATGGGTACGCATCTGATTCGCAGATGCCTTCTGTTCTGAACAAGGAATCTCTCCTTGTTTTCACTACACCTCCCCCTCCTCTCCCTGCTCAGAGGATGCTGAGGGGTTCCATCTTGCCACTCTACCCCATAGCCCAGTCATATGAAGAATACGGGAAATTGTTGTCACATGTACCACACAGCCAATACTTTCCAGATATTCCTGCAGCTCCTTTAATGTTGCTTTAGGCCTCTTGGCAGCCTCCCTGACCAGTTTACTTCTTGTCTTTTCATCAATTTTGGAGGGACGTCCAGTTCTTGGTAATGTCACTGTTGTGCCATATTTTCTCCACTTGATGAGGACTGTCTTCACTGTGTTCCATGGTATATCTAATGCCTTGGAAATTCTTTTGTACCCTTCTCCTGACTGATACCTTTTAACAACAATATCCCTCTGATACTTTGGAAGCTCTCTGCGGAACATGGCTTTTGCAGTAGGATGTGGCTAAGAAAATGTCAGGAAAGACCTTCTAGAACAGCTATACTTTATTTGGGGTTAATCAGATGCACTTTAAATGATGGCAGGTGTGTACTGACTCCTATTTAAAGCGGTTCTGCACTGTCTTTATGTTTTTTTTTTTTTTACTGCAATGCAATGGCTTATGCAATGCAGTTTAGGTACTCACGTGTCCTTTGATGAAAACCGGCAGCAGCTTCTTTCAAAAAGATTGAGGAGTTGTAGAAATTCTTTCCTGCTGGGGGCCATCTTGCCTGTGGGCATTTGAACCCACACAGGCACTTCAGATGGCCCAGCATGCACCGCCGTTACTGCGCCGATCTCGCGCGTGCGCAGTAACGGCGAAGTGCAGCTCACGTTCTCCGAAATCTCGCGAGATGTCGGCACATCTGCCGATATCTCGCGAGATTTCGGAAGATGTCCGCACTGACTCCTGGGAACAATGACACCAGATCCCAGGAGACAGTGCGGTCTGACGACGATCGACGCAGAGACCCCGCCCACCGCCGCAGAGACAGAGGACAGGAAGTCAGCGATTATCAAGGCAAGTGAAAAAAAAAAAAAAAACACATTTCATTTAGTACTCTTTGCCTGATTTGGAAGGCAAAGAGATTTACTAAATAAAATGTGTGCAGAACCGCTTTAACATGAGTTTGAATGATATTGCTTAATGCTGAACACAGCTCCAATTCCCAGTTATAAGAGGGTGTGCACACTTATACAACCATGCTATTTTAGTTTTTTTATTCTCCCCCCCTAAAATATTTCAGTTTGTTTTTCAATTAAGTACACATTAAAAGTTGGAAAAGGTTCTGAAATGATTTATCTTTGTCTCATTTTTTTACATCACAGAAACCTGACATTTTGGACTTTTTATATTCACTGTACATAGAAGGGATGCAAAAACTGTGGATCACGGCTGCTCTGATTAATGGCAGGACCAAAAAACTGACATCAAAAATTGTGAGAAGCAGCACTGATCAAAACTACTAAAAACACCCTATTGAGGAAATATGATCAGATAAAAGAAAAACATCAAAACAATATCACACAACTATAGTGAACAGTTTATATATATATATATATATATATATATATATATATATATATATATATATATATATATATACACACACATACACACACACACATACATATATATAAAAAATATATATGCAAAAAATGTAAGCGCTTTAAAATGGATGTAAACCCCCAAAAAATGTTTTTCATTAAGACTCATATCTGTTACAGCAGAGAATGTAATTTCATCTGTGCCCAGTCTTGCCACGAAGAGTTAATCCAGCTATGAGCAGTCTTTATCTTTCTTCTTAAGATAAAAACAGACACATAGAGAAATAGGTGTCTGCTTCTTCCCCCTTGCTGTGGGTGACAGGTGTTTTCCTTATTTCATGCACTGTGAGAGGCATTCTGTGTACTTCACACCCCTCCCCCCCTTTCTTTCTTTCTTCTCCAGCTCTCCCAGGATTGGCTGCTCTACACCTCTGCATGATTGGGCATGCTGAAGTCATGTGGTGACTTTCCTGGGTTTTGACTGGATGTTAGTGATCATGCGGCATAATCCACGAAACCAGCAGAAGTTCAGTGTAAGAAATATCGATGCCTGGCCAAGGGGACGACTCCACCCACCGAGTCCTGGAAAGCAGACCCACAGAATCTGGAGTATTGCAGTGCTCCAAACAGCTAAAGGGGAGATATTTGACAGATAAGGATACATGCAAGAGGCATGTATATCCTTAACCACTTTCCGACCGGCGCACGACGATGTACGTCCCTTTTTTGAAGAGGGATATCTCGGTAACGGCAGCAGCTGCTGCCACAACCGAGATATCCATCTCTTCAGGCGCCGGTCGGCATTCCGATAATGGTGGTCATCGCGGCGTATTCGCCACAAGATCACCGTTATCGGCGGCGGGAGAGGTGCCCCCCCCCCTCCCGCCGCTCTCCCGCTCCTTCCGCCGCTTACCGGAACCGTCGGCAGCGGCGGAGGCGATCGGGTCCGTTCCCTGCCTGTGCATAGAGATGAGTGACGGTAAGATGGCCGCCACTCATCTCTATACCATAGGAGGGCAGAAGCGACGTCAAAAACGTCACTTCCGCCCATACCTCTTAACCACTTTAGCCCCGGACCAATTGTCAGCTTAAGGACCAGAGGTCTTTTTTCAATTTCGCACTGCACTACTTTAACTGGTAATTGCGCGGTCATGCAATTTTGTAACCAAACGAAATTTGCGTCCTTTTCTTCCCACAAATAGAGCTTTCTTTTGATGGTATTTGATTGCCTCTGTGATTTTTATTTTTTGCGATATAAACGGAAAAGGAGCGAAAATTTTGAAAAAAAAAGAGATTTTCTACTTTTTGTTATAAAAAAAATCTAATAAACTCAATTTTAGTCAAACATTTGGGCCAAAATGTATTCAGCCACATGTCTTTAGTAAAAAAAATGCCAATAAGCGTATATTTATTGGTTTGCGCAAAAGTTATAGCGTCTACAAACTAGAGTACATTTTCTGGAATTTACACGGCTTTTAATTTATGACTACCTATCTCATTTCTTGAGGTGCTAAAATGGCAGGGAAGTACAAAACCCCCCAAATGACCCCATTTTGGAAAGTAGACACCCCAAGCTATTTGCTGAGAGGCATGTTGAGCCCATTGAATATTTTTTTTTTTTAGTCCCAAGGGATTGAATAAAGACAAAAAAAAAAAAAAAAAAAACAATTTTTTTTTCATAAAGTTGTCACTAAATGATATATTGCTCACACATGCCATGGTTATATGTGGAGATGCACCCCAAAATACATTTTGCTGCTTCTCCCGAGTATGGGGATACCACATGTGTGGGACTTTTTGGGAGCCTAGCCGCGCACGGGGCCCCGAAACCCAATCAACGCCTTCAGGGTTTCTAAGGGTGCAAATTTTTGATTTCACTCCTCACTACCTATCACAGTTTTGAAGGCCATAAAATGCCAAAATAGCACAAAACCCCCCCAAATGACCCCATTTTGGAAAGTAGACACCCCAAGCTATTTGCTGAGAGGCATGTTGAGTACATGGAATATTTTATATTTTGCCACAAGTTGCGGGAATATTACAAACTTTTTTTTTTTTTGCCCAAAGTTGTCACTAAATGATATATTGCCCACACATGCCATGGGCATATGTGGAATTACACCCCAAAATACATTCTGCTGCTTCTCCTGAGTACGAGGATACCACATGTGTGGGACTTTTTGGGAGCCTATCCGCATACGGGACCCCGAAAACCAAGCACCGCCTTCAGGATTTCTAAGGGCATAAATTTTTGATTTCACTCCTCACTACCTATCACTACCTATCACAGTTTTGAAGGCCATAAAATGCCAAGATGGCACAAAACCCCCCCAAATGACCCCATTTTGGAAAGTAGACACCCCAAGCTATTTGCTGAGAGGCATGTTGAGCCCATTGAATATTTTTTTTTTTTTAGTCCCAAGTGATTGAATAAAGACAAAAAAAAAAAAAAAAAAAAAATGTATTCAAAAAGTTGTCACTAAATGATATATTGCTCACACATGCCATGGTTATATGTGGAATTGCACCCCAAAATACATTTTGCCACTTCTCCTGAGTACGGGGATACCACATGTGTGGGACTTTTTGGGAGCCTAGCCGCGTACGGGGCCCCGAAACCCAAGCACCACCTTCAGCATTTCTAAGGGTGTAAATTTTTGATTTCACTCCTCACTACCTATCACAGTTTCGAAGGCCATAAAATGCCAAAATTGCACAAAACCCCCCCAAATGACCCCATTTTGGAAAGTAGACACCCCAAGCTATTTGCTGAGAGGCATGTTGAGTACATGGAATATTTTATATTTTGCCACAAGTTGCGGGAATATTACAAACTTTTTTTTTTTTGCCCAAAGTTGTCACTAAATGATATATTGCCCACACATGCCATGGGCATATGTGGAATTACACCCCAAAATACATTCTGCTGCTTCTCCTGAGTACGGGGATACCACATGTGTGGGATTTTTTGGGAGCCTATCCGCATACGGGACCCCGAAAACCAAGCACCGCCTTCAGGATTTCTAAGGGCATAAATTTTTGATTTCACTCCTCACTACCTATCACTACCTATCACAGTTTTGAAGGCCATAAAATGCCAAGATGGCACAAAACCCCCCCAAATGACCCCATTTTGGAAAGTAGACACCCCAAGCTATTTGCTGAGAGGCATGTTGAGCCCGTTGAATATTTTTTTTTTTAGTCCCAAGTGATTGAATAAAGACAAAAAAAAAAAATAAAAAAAATTTATTCAAAAAGTTGTCACTAAATGATATATTGCTCACACATGCCATGGTTATATGTGGAATTGCACCCCAAAATACATTTTGCTGCTTCTCCTGAGTATGGGGATACCACATGTGTGGGACTTTTTGGGAGCCTAGCCGCGTACGGGGCCCCGAAACCCAAGCACCGCCTTCAGGATTTCTAAGGGTGCAAATTTTTGATTTCACTCCTCACTACCTATCACAGTTTCGAAGGCCATAAAATGCCAAAATAGCACAAAACCCCCCCAAATGACCCCATTTTGGAAAGTAGACACCCCAAGCTATTTGTTGAGAGGCATGGTGAGTATTTTACAGCTCTCATGTGTTTTTGAAAATGAAGAAAGTAAAGAAAAAAAAATTTTTTTTTTCTTTTTTCAATTTTCAAAACATTGTGACAAAAAGCGAGATCTGCAAAATACTCACCATACCTCTCAGCAAATAGCTTGGGGTGTCTACTTTCCAAAATGGGGTCATTTGGGGGTGGTTTGTGCCATCTGGGCATTCCATGGCCTCCGAAACTGTGATTGGCAGTGAGGAGTGAAATAAAAAAATTACACCCTTAGAAAGCCTGAAAGCGGTGCTTGGATTTTGGGGTCCCGTACGCGGCTAGGCTCCCAAAAAGTCCCACACATGTGGTATCCCCGTACTCAGGAGAAGCAACAGAATGTATTTTGGGGTGTATCTCCACATATGCCCATGGCATGTTTGAGCAATATATCATTTAGTGACAAGTTTTTGTAAAAAAAACTATTATTTTTTTTTTTTTCATTATTCAATCTCTTGGGACCAAAAAAAAAAATATTTAATGGGCTCAACATTGCTCTCAGCAAATAGCTTGGGGTGTCTACTTTCCAAAATGGGGTCATTTGGGGGGGGTTTGAACTGTCCTGGCATTTTATGCACAACATTTAAAAGCCTATGTCACACGTCACCCACTCTTCTAACCACTTGAAGATAAAGCCCTTTCTGACACTTTTTGTTTACATGAAAACATATTTTTTTTTTGCAAGAAAATTACGTTGAACCCCCAAACACTATATATATTGTTAAAGCAAAGGCCCTACAGATTAAAATGGTGGGTGTTGCATTTTTTTTTTTCCACACAGTATTTGCGCAGCGATTTTTCAAACGCATTTTTTGTGGAAAAAATACACTTTTTTTTATTTTAATGCACTAAAACACACTATATTGCTCAAATTTTTGATGAAATAAAAAATATGATCTTAGGCCGAGTACATGGATACCAAACACGACATGCTTTAAAATTGCGCACAAACACGCAGTGGCGACAAACTACATACATTTTTAAAAGCCTTTAAAAGCCTTTACAGGTTACCACATTAGATTCACGGAGGAGGTCTACTGCTAAAATTACTGCCCTCGATCTGACCTTCGCGGTGATACCTCACATGCATGGTGCAATTGCTGTTTACATATGACGCCAGACCAACGCTTGTGTTCGCCTTTGCGCAAAAGAAGGGGGGGCAGGGGTGCTTTTTTTTTTTTTTTTTTTAGTTTTTCTTTTTATTTAGCTTTTTTATTTTATTTTTAAACTGTTCCTTCCATTTTTTTTTTCTTAGTTGTCATTTTTATTGTTATCGCAGGGAATGTAAATATCCCCCTATGATAGCAATAGGCAGTGACAGGTACTCTTTTTTTGAAAAAATTGGGGTCTATTAGACCCTAGATCTTTCCTGTGCCCTCAAAGCATCTGACCACACCAAGATCGGTGTGATAAAATGCTTTCCCAATTTCCCAATGGCGCGGTGGGTATGCCCACCATTAGAATACCTCCCTTCATCCACCCACTTCTAATGATGGGCATACATGCACCATTTATATATGCCGAAGCATGGGGGCATCCTCCCGCAAAAAAAGTTATGCCACGTATACATGGTCGAACTTTTTTCGACCGTATGTACGTGGCATTAGGAGCAAAATCGCTCCTCCGCCCTCTGCTGCCCCCATGCTTCGGCATATATGCTCTTTTTTTTAACTGTGGTGGTGAAATCACCTCCTACAGCATTGGAGTCGCGGCTTTATGTATCGTGGGAGCAAACGCTGTTGCTGTCAAGATAAATAAATCCACGCTGCAACTGAATGGCGTACCTGCTAAGCAAATAATGGTTAACATTAAAACAAAGTAACATTACAGTATAACAGTAAGACCTTACCATACCATACCTGCAAAGCAAATACCAAAAAAAAAACATAGTAAAAAATAAAACATTTTGTTAACGCAACCGGTGCCTAAAATATATATATGCCGAAGCCTGGGGGCATCCTCCCGCAAAAAAGTTATGCCACGTACACATGGTCGGACTTTTTTCGACCGTATGTACGTGGCATTAGGAGCAAAATCGCTCCTCCGCCCTCTGCTGCCCCCATGCTTCGGCATATATGCTCTTTTTTTTAACTGTGGTGGTGAAATCACCTCCTACAGCGTTGGAGTCGCGGCTTTATGTATCGTGGGAGCAAACGCTGTTGCTGTCAAGATAAATAAATCCACGCTGCAACTGAATGGCGTACCTGCTAAGCAAATAATGGTTAACATTAAAACAAAGTAACATTAGAGTATAACAGTAAGACCTTACCATACCATACCTGCAAAGCAAATACCAAAAAAAAAACATAGTAAAAAATAAAACATTTTGTTAACGCAACCGGTGCCTAAAATATATATATGCCGAAGCATGGGGGCATCCTCCCGCAAAAAAGTTATGCCACGTACACATGGTCGGACTTTTTTCGACCGTATGTACGTGGCATTAGGAGCAAAATCGCTCCTCCGCCCTCTGCTGCCCCCATGCTTCGGCATATATGCTCTTTTTTTTAACTGTGGTGGTGAAATCACCTCCTACAGTGTTGGAGTCGCGGCTTTATGTATCGTGGGAGCAAACGCTGTTGCTGTCAAGATAAATAAATCCGCGCTGCAACTGAATGGCGCACCTGAAAACAAAAAAATGGTTAACAATAAAACATACCTGAAAAGCAAGCATGATAAAACATAATAAAACATTGCAGAATAGAATAGAGTAAAAAAGAGCAACAATAGAGAGAGAACAATAAAACGACAACTATTTTTGGTTTTTTATTTTATATTTTTTTTGGGGTTTTTTTTTTTTTTTGTACTTTTTTATTTTTTTTTTATTTTTTACACTTTTTTTTTAAACTATAACTATAATTTTAACTGTAACGGTCGGGTCTCAAAATGCGATGGCATTCTTGAGACCCTGTAACTATAATTTGAACTGCAACGGTCGGGTCTCAAAATGCGATGGCATTCTTGAGACCCTGTGAAAGTGTATCCTAGCCTGTGAAATGCTGTACCCTACGCTAATACCTCACTAGTTCGTGGTAGCGTTCAAAGCATTCACCAACGCAGAGACCAGGATTGTCAGGACAGCGTGGACAATAATAACGGGTGTCACGCCTAAATCCGCGCTTGCTACAGACACGACATCTTCTTTGGGGGGCTCGTTGGGTAGGGGTACTCTGGAGGACATGAGGATAATGCCTCTCATGCAGCCGGCTTACTGCATTTGGTAGGGGATGGTGAGGTGTGGAATCGCCTGGATACAGGAGTTCCATGACAACCGCTCCCTGGAATTCAAGGAAGGGTAACGTCCCGCCTGAAGCTCCGTATAGCACATGAGCATTCAGCAAAGCCAATTGGAATAAATAAATAGACACTTTTTTGTACCAGCGTCTAGCCTTACGGACAACTAGGTACGGCGCCAACAACTGGTCGTTGAGGTCCACCCCCCCCATATTAAGGTTGTATTCGTGGATACAGAGGGGTTTCGTCACAACACCAGCCGCCGTACGAATTTGGACTGTCGTGTCTGCATGAAGGGAGGTAAGAACGAAAACATTCCTATTATCCCTCCACTTCACAGCGAGCAAGTTATTACACTTCAAGCAGGCTCTCTCCCCCAGCCTAAGACGGGAATCTACAAGCCGCTGGGGAAAGCCCCGGCGATTAGGTCGCACGGTGCCACATGCTCCAATCTGATGATCAAACAAGTGACTAAACAGTGGCACGCTCGTGTAATAATTGTCCACGTACAAGTGGTACCCCTTTCCGAATAAGGGTGACACCAAGTTCCACACTATCTTGCCAGCGCTCCCTATGTAATCTGGACAGTTCTCCGGCTCTACGTGACTATCTTTTCCCTCATAAACCGAAAAGCTCCACGTATAGCCTGTTGCCCTGTCACAGAGCTTGTAGAGCTTGACCCCGTATCTGGCACGCTTGCTGGGAAGGAACTGTTTGAAAGACAAGCGGCCAGAAAACTTAATCAGGGACTCGTCAACGCAGACAACTTGATTGGGCGTAAACAAGGCTGCAAAACATTGGTTGAAGTGGTTTATGAGGGGCCGAATTTTGTAGAGCCGATCAAATTCAGGGTCTCCACGAGGACGACAAAGTTCATTGTCACTGAAGTGCATGAACCGCAAGATCTGTTCGTATCGTGCCCTGGACATGGAGGCAGAGAACACGGGCATATGGTGGTGCGGTGAGGTGGACCAATAAGACCTCAGCGTCGGGAATTTGTGTATGCCCATGTTGAGGGAAAGGCCCAGAAAGGTCTTAAATTCGGAAACCGTAATTGGTTTCCAATCTCTGGCAAGGGAAGGCACTTGGGGATTAGCGGCGATGTGTTGACCAGCGTATATATTACTTTGGTCCACAATAGATCTATAGAGATCTTCCGTGAAAAACAGCGAATAAAAATCGGATGGCTTAAAATCAGCTGTTTCCACCTGAATACCGGGTTGGCCAGTGAATGGGGGAAGTACGGGTTCTGCAGAAGTGGTGGGCACCCAATCAGGATTGGCGAATTCTGCAGGAAGGACACTATGTGATCGACGGGCCTGCCTTTGTCTTCTTCTTGGTGGCAGCGGGACACTACTTGTGCTTGCCACCTCGCCAGCTTGAACTGCACTTATGGGACTCGCCACGTCACCAAGTGTTACTGCAGTGCTGGTTTGACTACGTCCAGGGTGTACTAGGCCGCTGGTGCTTGCCAGTTCACCAGAAGGAATAGCGGCGCTAGTACTTCTCTGCTCCATACGAGAGACCTGCGGTTCCTGCACCTCAACAACATCAGAAGATCGGGATCGGGTACGCCTGACCTTAGCAGGGACCACACCTTCGTCGCCAGAGCTATCTGTCATGGAGCCGCTGTCGTCTACTGGATCGTATTCTGAGCCTGATTCTGACAGATGAGTGACCTCCTCTTCACTATCTGACATACTCAGAAACAAGTAGGCCTGTTCACTAGTGTACTTGCGATTTGCCATTTTGGGCTCTAAATTTAGTAGTACACTAGTGAGATTCACAGGAAAAAAAGCTCCTAGGCTGCTGGCGAATGAATCAAAACGCTACCAAAAAAACTGTTAGCGATCGCAGGGATCAGGCCTGACTCTGCGAACGCTGCAGTTATGTGTGCTTAGTGTTTTGGAAGTGACAGTGATCGATCGATACTGCACTTGGGTGGGCTGGGCTGGGCTGGGCGGAGGGGGAAAAACGCAGGTGCTAGCAGGTATCTGGGCTGATCCCGCTAACAATGCGTTTTTTGGAACCCTAAACTGCTGGGACGCTAGTATAGATCTGATCAGATCAGATATTGATCTGTTCAGATACTATACCACTAAGGGAGGTGTATGCTTTGCGCGTGGGTGTTTGCGGTACTGGCACTAACCTGGGGCGACGCAGACCTTATTTGACCCTAACACCTAATTGATATCACCCGCCGGGCGATCAGGGGGTTAAACCGATAGTTGGGTAATAAATGGCGGGTGCCCTGACAGTATAAAAAAACAAGCTAACTAACCAGCGTCACCCGTAACAGTTATACGGTGATCACTGGTGAAAGGGTTAACTAGGGGCAATCAGGGGGTTAAAACCTTTATTAGGTAATATATGGGGGTACCTGACGATATATAAAAACCTGACGGGGAACCTAAATAACTAAATAACTAACTGGCTAACCAGCGTCACCAGTGACACTTATACTGTGATCACTGGTGAAAGAGTTAACTCTAGGGGCAATCAAGGGGTTAAAACCTTTATTTAGGTTGTAATATGGGGGTACCTGACCTATAAACCTATTTATAATCCTATATAAACCTGGCGGTTACCTAAAAAAAAAACTGGCTACCTAGCGGCACCAGTGACACTAATAGAGCGATCAAAATAAACGATCGCTTAGTGACACTGGCAAAAGGGGGTGAAAGGGTTACCTAGGGGGCAATCAAGGGGTTAAACCTTTATTGGGGGGGGGTAGGGGGCTACCTTGGACCTAAAGGGGCCTAAAACTAACTGCCCTGACAGTTATTGCAGTCACACTGACACTAAATGCAGTGATCAGTAAAATAAATGATCACTGCAATCAGTGACACTGTGACAGGGGGGGCAGGGGGTGATCTGGGGGGTGATCAGGGGGTGACAGGGGGGTGAAATGTGTGCCTATGTGTACCTGGTGTCAGTGTAGTGTTTGTGCACTTACTTGATGTCTTCTCCGCTCGGCGTCCCGGTCAGAAAGACCGACACGAGGAGCGTGACATCACTTCCCCTTGCCTGTGTTTACAATTACACAGGAAGGGGAAGGAAGCGGACGAATCCTATTGGCCAGAGCGATCGGGAGGGGGTGGCCAGAAACGACTGGCCGTTACCTCGTCCCGCATCGCTTCTGAAGCGATCCCGACCGTCCCGCCGGCGGAGGGGGGTCCGATCGGACCCCCCAACCGCCGGAAGAATGTCACGTACAGGTACGTGATTCTGCCTGTACGTGCCATTCTGCCGACGTAAATATACAGGGGGCGGTCGGGAAGTGGTTAAAGAGGAATTTTCAAATGTCATTTTTTTAAATGACTTTTTTTTTTCTTTTTTTTCATTGAAGACCAAATATGAGATCTGAGGACTTTTTGACCCCAGATCTCATATTTAAGAGGACCTGTCATGCTTTTTTCTATTACAAGGAATGTTTACATTCCTTGTAATAGGAATAAAAGTGAGCCAATTAAATTTTTTTTTAAAAACAGTGTAAAAATAAATAAAATCAAGAAAAATAAAAAGGAAAAACAAAAAATTTTTTTTTTAAAGTCAAACCACACATGTGAGGTATCGCCGTGATCGGTAGAGCGAGAGCAATAATTATAGCCGTAGACCTCCTCTGTAACGCAAAATATGCAACCTGTAGAATTTTTTTAAACGTCGCCTATGGAGATTTTTGAGGGTAAAAGTTTGATGCCATTCCACGAGCGGGCGCAATTTTGAAGCGTGACAGGTTAGGTATCAATTTACTCGGCGTAACATTATCTTTCACAATATATAAAAAAATTGGACTAACTTTACTGTTGTCTTATTTTTTTATTCAAAAAAGGGAATTTTTTCCAAAAAAAGTGCGCTTGCAAGACTGCTGCGCAAATACGGTGTGAAAAAAAGTATTGCAACGACCGCCATTTTATTCTCTAGGGTGTTAGAAAAAAAACAATATATAATGTTTGGGGGTTCTAAGTTTTTTCTAGCAAAAAAAATTGTTTTAAACATGTAAACACCTAAAATCCAAAACGAGGCTGGTCTTAAAGTGGTTATGGTTAGCACTAATAAGTCCATATCCAATAAGTCATGCCATGGTTCCCACAGACATAAGGGAAGAAAGAAGGAAGCGCCGATAGTGTAATAACGCTTATTAAAAAGTTTTAAATAAACATTACAAAAAATACACTTACATATTACAAGTGTCAGATCCGACACTAGGGATTCTAGGCATAAATGTGTTCCAATTCGCCTCCAGACGCTATGGTTCGTATGCGAGCTGCAAGTGCAATCCTGGACAGCGTGTTGACGTCAGCATCCTAGCCCCGCCCTACGCATTTCATCATATGATGTCTTCCCAGGGTGGCTGGAGGCGATTTGGAACACATTTATGCCTAGAATCCCTAGTGTCGGGTCTGACACTTGTAATATATGAGTGTATTTTTTTTTAGGTTTTAAATAAACTTTTTAAAAAGCGTTATTAAACTATCAGAGCTTCCTTCCCTTATGTCAGTGGGAACCATGGCATGACTTATTGGAGAGGACCTTGTGCAATTGCTAACAAGCACTTCTGATTCAAGCATTGATTGCAAAAAGGCAGTTGCTGGTTTATAATTTTTCCAGCTATTGGATCCGGTGAGTCAGTTTGATACGTCTGGTGGAGGATTTCACTCGGGGGGTGTTGTCACATTGAATTAGCATACAAGATATCACTGAATGTCACCACTACATATTGGTTACTGAAGAACTGTTTTTTCATTTCTGTGAATTTTTAGCACTAACATATTTCTACTATTATATTCATATTTTTTTCAGTTTTGCTCAATTATAGTTTGGAGCACCACTATTCATGGACTTTATTATATATATTTTTGGATTCATGAACTTTTTCATTTAAAGCACTTTGCACTTTAATGTTTTGAATATATATTAACTGTTTACTATAGTTGTGTGATATAATTGTTTTGATTTTTTTTTTTTTTTTAATCTGTGATCAGATTTCCTCACAATGTAGCATATATAGGGTGTTTTAGTAGTTTTGATCAGTGCTGCTTCTCACAATTTTTGATTTTAATTGTAATTTCTCACAGGCATGCATGTGACAAGGTGACCACGCAGCAGCCAGTCCGGTCACCTAAAACAGGAAGTGCCTGAACAAGGACCTTCATTACGGAATAAAAAGGTATTATTTTAATGAAAATTGCACATTTAAAAATAGTGAACATTACTTTTTAAATTTTTACAAAGTGTAACTTGATTTAGTAAATATAAAATTTGTGAATACAGGGGGTCCCCGGGTTACGAACCCGTTAGGGACTGTCCTCCTGTTTGTAAATCGGAAATGTTCGTAAGTCGGCCGCGCATGCACAGAACGAAAATTACGGACATTTCCGATGTTCCGTCGAATGCCGTTCTGCGCATGCGTGGCAAATAACGGACATTTCCGATGTTTGCCGTCATTTTCCGAGGCTCCGTCTGGCCGCGCATGTGCAGAACGGCGAGGGTCCGTGGAAAATGGCAGAGGGTCCCCGCAGCGCCCAGTTCGTAAGTAGGAGAGGTTCATAGGTCGGGCGTTCGTAAGTCGGGGACTACAGTGGGGAAAATTATTATTTGACCCCTGCCGATTTTGTAAGTTTGCCCACAGAAATGTGTATTTTAAATGATATAGAGACAGAAAAAATCAACCAAAAATCCCGGAAAAAAAAAAAACACGATAAAAATGTTCTAAATGGAGTTGCAGTTCAATGAGTAAAAAAAATAATTGATCCCTAAGCAAAACATGACTTGTTACTTGGTTGAGAACCCCTTGTTGGCAAGCACAGAGGTCAGACATTCCTTGTAGTTGGTTACCAGGTTTGCACACATCTCAGGAGGGATTTTGGTCCACTCTTTACAGATCTTCTCTAAATCCTTATGGTTTCTTGGCTGTCGCTTGGCAATTCAAAGTTTCAGCTCCCTCCAATAATTTTCTACAGGATAAGGTTTAGATTCTGGCTAGGCCCCACTATGACCTTTAAGTGGGAGGCCCGGGGTCCAGCGATGTCGGCACCTGAGGCCGTACCGTCCCTCGGATGCTGCCGCCGCCATCTTCGGTATGGGAATCAGGAAATGAAGCCTAGGTCCCAACTGCCTTGAGATCGTTCACAAGCTCATCCCATGTAGTTCTGGGCTGATTCCTCACTTTTCTCATGATCATCCTTAACCTATGAGGCAAAATCTTTCATGGAGCTCCAGACGAGGGCGATTGATTGTATTTCTTTTATTTGCAAATAATTGCTCAAACAGTTGTCTCCTTCTTATTGCCAATGGTCTTGTAGCCCATTCCAGGCTTGTACAGGTTTACAATCTTGTCTCTGATGTTCTTTGACAGCTCTTTGCTCTTGCCCATGATGGTGGGTTTGAATGGAAGGAAGATTCTGTGGGCAGGTGTCTTTTATACACATAATGAGTTGTTGTTAGGAGCACCTTCTTAAAATGACCACATGATCACATACTGTAGTCAGTCTGTGGGAGCCAGAATTATTGTTGGTTGGTAGGGGGAGCAAATACTTATTTTACTCACTGAACTGCAACTCAATTTATAACATTTGTATCGTGTTTTTTCTGGATCCTTGGTTGATATTTTATCTCTATTATTTAAAATAAGCCTATGATAACAATCGTAGACCCTTCATTTCTTTGTAAGTGGACAAACTTAAAAAATTTGCAGGGGATCAAATAATTATTTTCCCCACTGTATGTCCCTTTTGCAAAAAAAGGTGTCCTTGCTGGCATGTTCACAATGTACAAAATGTCTGAAGATCAGGACCTGAAAAAAGACTGGCTGAAGATGTCAGTGTCCAGTGAGGGTACTCCTGAAATAACAGCATGGCAGGAATTTTACGCTTTTTCTTATTTATAAAACTAGCTAAAGATTTGACAAGCCTTATTGCTCTTACACAGTGGAATGGAAATACTTGTCCTGGCAAGCACTCCCTCACCACCTTTTTCTACCCATTCTACCTTCTCACCCCCACCAACTTTCCTCCCCATTAATCTCCTTGAATATTTATCTGTTTAAGTTCTTTACTTTTCAATATACAAGATGGTACCATCCTCTCCACTCTACCAGACATTACAAATGTGGAAATCGTTTTCTAATTGATATGAATCACAACTTTATATGGTTAATGTCTCATCTTTGTAGACCTCGTACACTGTACTGTTATGTTTATCACTTATTCTGGTATGAAAAATTCTAAATAAAATATTTTAAAAAGTTGACAAGAGTAAGGCCCCATGCACACGAGACGCAGTTAAACGCGCGTTCAGAGGCAGTTGGACACTTTTTTCAACTGCACCTGAACGCATGCAATGTTATCCTATGTGTCCATGTACACAGTCTATTTTTTTCCCGTTTTTATGCAGTTGCGTTTAACCTCGTTTTTCCAGAAGCAAAAAAATGCGTTCAGACACTTTGCTTTTCCACGTTTCAGACGCAAAACGCAGCTAAACGCGGCTAAACGCAGGCACCTGTGTTTAGCCGCGTTTGCGTTTATAAGCCTTTTTAAAGGAACCCAATTTTTTTGACCAGAAAACTCAGAAATAGGATGGTAAACCATAAAAAATACTAGAAAAAATTGTTTAAAATGTCGTAATTAGTTTAGATAGTTCATAGAGCATATATACTCACTGGTGTATACATGTTTGTGAAATATCCAACGGACATTCGCTGTGCCATCAACGGATGGGTCCAATATCGACAAGCTCTGATTCTGGACATCTCATGCAAATTTGCAACGATGTTGCTGCTTCATCAAGAGCGACATCAGGAGCATTTCCTGACATATATTCAATATGGGATCCATTTCCAAAAAAAAACACAGAAAGAGAGGCAAATGCAAGTGTACAACTGCTCTCTCTGCTGCTGCTGCTCACACAATGGCAGAAATAGTTAATAATACATGCTGAGTTTGGGGAGGGTCTATATGATGTTATCTTTACAAATGCTTATAGACGCAAACGCGTCTAAACGCGACATGAAAACACAGCAAAACGCGCATTTTTAAAGGCAGGTTTCTGCTTTTTAAAACATGCGTTTAGCAGCGTTTGCATCTGCGTCTCGTGTGCATGGGGCCTTAGACTTTACAATACAAACAAAAACGGTTTTAGGGCAAATTTTCTTCATTCATTTTTTTTATCTTTACTTCTAATATAATCTTTGTTTAACAAATAAACATTTACACATGGCAAAGCCTTCCTGGACCATTATGGGTAGAACAGAATGAGTAGTCGACTCTGCAAGACATGAGAAGGCTACAGCTCCATCTACTGGATAAAAATACATTAACATGCCAATTTTTTACATCTACCCGACACAAGATCTTTTTAGGAGTGTAAAGCTGGCCATACACCTATAGATTATCTGCAGATTTTCTATGGTTAGATGGAAAAAGTGCAACAGATTTCTCCATGTTCGCTAAACTGTGTGGATGGAGGAATCTCACACTTTTTCCATCTAACCATAGAAAATCTGCAGATAATCTATAGGTGTATGGCCAGCTTTACTCTTTATTCCTGTTCACAACACATAAAAGCAGTTGACCCAATCACAGCAATTGTGCTGTGTTGCATTCAAAATAGTGGGCTGCAATGCTCCTCAATGCATACAAAAATAGGTTATGTCTGCATTTCTTACCAGCTAATGCAAAACACAAGAACTCGATGCATTGCATGTGTGTTTTGGAGAAGTGTTGGGGTGCTAATCACAATGGCATTTAGCACATTACCACAATGCAACTGTCTAAGGTGTGCCCTTAGATAGATGTAATTGAAACGTGTCCCCATTAGATTTCTTCTCCCCTTCATTTCTGGTGACAAGTAAAACATTTGGGATCTCCCATCACTTTCTGTACTAAACGATGGTCAATGGGACCATTCGTGAGGATGAATCTCCCCAGCGGGGACAAAGACAGCAATAAATCTCTGACAGGTGTTCTATCCCTTCCACATTCGATCCAAAACTAAAATAACAAATTGGGCTCTACACACACTTTAAACTGTTAGTTCACATTTACATCACTTTTCCAAAAAAAAAAAAAATGACCTTTGCAGTCTAGAAAAAAGCAGTCCTCAGGTAAAAAAAATAAAAATGCTATATGGCAAAGGCCATGTGCAGCTTTCCCCAGCCTGTCCCCAAATCTTAAGTGGACAACCCCTGCAAGCCGAATGATGCACAGCCCCATTAGTACAGGAATGAGTACTAATGGCGCTCTCACTACCTCTGTCCTAAAACGCTCAGGTCAGCACAGGTTTTGAACAAGCTAGAAAGTTTCTGCACTTATGAAGCCAAGCATTCATTACCCCTCTTGTCCTGAAAGTTATGAGGGATGGGGAGGGTCACTCTCTCTAGAAGTTTTGTGGACAGGTGGCCGTAAACACAGCCAATGGGTATGCCTCGCAATTTAGGCATCTTTTTAAAAAGGACACTAAACTTTTTTTTTTTTTTTTTTAAATCTATTCAGGTACCTTTTATTGCTCGCAGTATCCTACAAATTCCTTTTTTATCTTGATGTTGTAATCTGATTACCTGAGAGGATGGCTACACCCTCCATGGTGCCACTGTCTGTAGGAACATAGTCACACTCTCTTGCTCACTTCAGCGACAGGCTAGGGAATATGGACTATGGGACTTAAACCTACACGGTTTAGGAGATACTTGCAAAAAGACAGGCACCGCTGTCTACGGCGCATGCGCCAATGACAGCTGATCACGTGATGTAAACAGAAGATCTGTAATGTTTTTTTGTTTTTTTTCTCCTCATGCTGACAGCGTGAGGAGAAAAAAAAAAAGCTGATCACCAGTTTCCGTTGAAGGGACATTTGTCCTGAAGAGGAAGAGGTGAAGCCGCCTCATCTGTGCCCACCAGTACTGCCTGTCAGTGCCCACAGTGAATCAGTGCCACGAATCAGTGCCCACCAGTACATAGAACTGCCAGCAATAAGTGCCACCTATAATGCCCACCAGTGGTGCCAATCAGTGCCACCGACCAGTGCCCATCACTGCCACTTATCAGTGCCCTTCAGTGCCGCCCACCAATGCCACCTCTCAGCGCCTATCAGTGCCCATCAGTGTACATCAATGAAGGAGAAAAATCACCTGTTTTCAAAATTAATTAACAAAATATAAAACGGTTTTGTATTTTTTTTACATTTTGGTCTTTTTTTTTTTTTTTACAAAAAAAAACAACCCAGGAGGTGATCAAATACCACCAAAAGAAAGCTCTATTTGTGGGAAAAAAATATATAAAAATTTAATTTGGGTACAGTGTTGTATGACTGTGCAATTGTCAAAGAGTGACAGCGCTAAAAGCTGAAAATTGGTCTGGGCAGGAGGAGGGTTTAGGTGCCCAGTAAGCAAGTGGTTCAATAATTTAAAAATACTAATAATTTATTAGTGAAATGGTTTTACAAAGTTTGATCTGTATTTATTAACTCATTATACAAGTTCCAATTTATATTTCTGCCCCATATTTACGCATTTCCCTGATATATTTAAGTTTAAGTTTGTCTGGAGTCTGTAAATCATATTACAGGATACATGAAAAGCAATTACTCCTGCTTTCAAAATAAAAAAATTACCTGGTTGGTGATGTCATAGACCACAATGGCAGCTTGTGCACCCCTATAGTACATAGGAGCCAGACTGTGATATCGTTCTTGTCCCGCTGTGTCCCAGATCTCAAATTTTACCGTTGTGTCATCCAGGCAAACCGACTGTGTGAGAAATGCAGCTAAAGAGAAAAAGAGCAGAAAATATGTAAAAGGATCACAATTATATTTTATACTATTGTATACGATTTTATTATTATACTTCACAGAAAACTAATGGTTTATGAAGCATGTATACAGGCAGTATAAACTTAAAGTGGAAATTCAGCCTAAAACTAAAATCTCGAAATCTACGACTAACCTATCTGGCCCTGTAAAGCAAAAATCACTATGCATACCTTTAGCAGTCTTCAGAGGTGGAAGCTGTGTGCAGGAGACAGCTGACAACAGCTGGGAAATGCCTGTGAAGTGACATCACCCATAGAATTACTATGGGGGCTTCCGCTGTTGGCCACATCTTCTGCACGCACCTACACAGAGAAGCCGCTGCTGACAGCTCAGCGTGCGACTGAACCTTCTTCAGAAATGGGATTTATAGCGATTTTTGCTTTACAGGGCTAGATAGGTTGGTCTTACATTTTGGCTGCAAGTAGATTTTGAGATTTTTGTTTTAGGCTGAACCTCTACTTTAGGTGGTATTAAAGAGGGAGTCCGGCGAATAATTTTTTTTTTTTTTTAAAGTCAGCAGCTACAAATACTGCAGCTGCTGACTTTTAAAATAAAGACACTCACCTGTCATAGGGTCCAGCGATGTCGGCACCCGAGGCCGAGCCGTCCCTCGGTCCTCGGATGCTGCCGCCGCCATCATGGGTATGGGAATCAGGAAATGAAGCCTTGCGGCTTCACTTCCCGGGTCCCTACTGCGCATGTGCGAGTGGCATAATGCAATAGGAATGCTCCGCGCTGTCTCTGGGACCCGTGTGTGTCCCAGCAGCGCGACAAAGAGGCATAGACTCCCGTGGGAGTCTATGCCCGGAAGTGGCGTGCAAATACCTGTCTTAGACAGGTATCTGCACCCCCTCCCCCCTGAAAAGTGCCAAATGTGACACCGGAGGGGGGGAGGGTTCTGATGAGCAGAAGTTCCACTTTAGGGTGGAATACCGCTTTAAGGGCTAAGCTTTTTTTTTTTCTAAAAATGATAAACAAGTTCATACTTTCCTGCTCTGTGCAGTGTTTTTTTTTAATCTTTATTTAATGTATGCGGGTTACACAAAGTGGCATAATATCACATACATTGATCAACTACATCAAATGATGGGCCATAACAGTAGCCCTTCAAAATTTCCAAGTATCTTAACGTTATAACAATCTAGGTTCCCTTATAGCATCCCGGTAAATCAGAAAAAAGTGGTTCCAAAACTCTGTACTATAAATATCCTTTACATTAATCTGTACTGAGGTAGGAACCACTTAGCTGTAAAGAGTGATAAAGTTATTGGACCTATGAATATCATACTAAAAAAAAAAAAAAAAAAAAAAAAGTACTAAAAGGGTACTAAAACAGGGCATTATAACCTGATATAAGGTGTGGCTCTTAGTCCTGGATTCTGTGCAGTGGTTTTAAACAGAGCAGCCCCGATCTTCCTCTTCTCGGGTCCCCCACCGACGCTCCTGACCCCTGCCTCCTGCACAGTGCCCCCAGAGCAAGCAGCTTGCACTGGGGGCACTCGAGGAAGCTCACTCCCAAACCGCTGCTCTGTGTGTAGAGCTGCACGATTAATCGTTAAAAAAAATCGCAATCTCGATTCACCCCCCCTGACGATCTCTCCTGCTGAGAGTAGGCGATTCCTTGATATAAAAAAAAATATCCAACTTGAAGTCGCCCCAAGTCGCGCAACAAAATCAATGTAAGGGAATGAGAGCAGTCCCTGTCTGCACACTAATGAAGTCGCTCCGACTTCAGAAAAGGTTCCTGTACTACTTCAATCCGACTTCTAGGCGACTTATACCCATTGATTTCAATGGAAGTTGCCTCCAAGTCGGATCCGCTGTCTTAACTGAAGCAACTTTCCAACTTGAAACATTGTACTTCTTGTGTAAACAAATAATCTGGGCAGTCTACCAAGCTTTCAACCACCTGTAAAATGCAGGAAGTTTAACCACTTAAAGTCTCAATCTTTTTCTGACACTTCTTTCTAAAGTTAAAATCAATGTTTTGCTAGAAAATGACTTGGAACCCCCAAATACATACATATACATACATATATACACACACACACACATATACATACATATACATACATATATATATATATATATATATATATATATATATATATATATATATATATATATATATATATATATATATATATGACACACACGTACCCGCGCGTGTGTGTGTGTGTGTGTGTGTGTGTGTGTGTGTGTGTGTGTGTGTGTGTGTGTGTGTGTGTGTGTGTGTGTGTGTCCCCTTGAACTTTTCAACCTTTTGCCACATTTTACGCTTCAAAGATATAAAATTTTAATTTTTTGTGAAGAATCACCAACAAGTGGGACACAATTGAGACATGAAGTTGTGGCTTAGCTCCACCCCCTATCTCTCCTCATTGTCTCACTGACTTTAATTGACAGCAGCAGAAGCCAATGGCACCCACTGCTGTCTCAGCCAATAAGGAGGGAGAGTCCCCGGTGAGCTGAGGCTCTCGTGCACATCGCTGTATCAAGAAGTGGCTTCACTAAGTATTATGGTTTCCATTGTAACACGTTCTGTAGTGCAAATCTGAAAAATGCAAAAAGCACTAAAACTACATTAGGTGTGAATCCAGCCTTAGGGGGGCTACTGCACAGGGAAGGTTTTTTTTTACCTTAATGCATATAATGCATTTAAGCAGAACTTTACCCATAACAACTTGATAAAAAATAATGTTCTTTAGCAAGGAACATACATTCTACATTAATAATTAGGTTATCAACATTAGTGTGAGTTGTAAATTGCTTCCAGCATAGCTCCTGTTTCTTCTTACTGGAGGCTGCCATTTTGCTGAAGCCTAGAGCCCCTGAACAGCAGAACTAAACCCATTAATTTAATAGTTTAAAATAAAAAACTTTTACATTTTTGGAATGCCATGATTGCCAACTGTCACATATGCCTGTCTCTTCAACCAAACTGTCAAACCATCAAATGACTGGTGTCATAGCTGATCACATGTAAAGCACCATGGCAGTTGAAGATCAAACTGAAGCAGCTTCCTTGGCTGTAAAGGTTAGGAAGGTTTAATTCTGCGTTAAGGCTGTCAGCAGATCAGCCTCTATAAACTCAGAAGTTCCTCAAAATGCCTAAACATGGAGAGCAACTGAGCATGTGCAGAGCAGGGTAAGACACTATTACTGGATTTTATACAGTATAGACACTTAATGTTTTATATAGCTATACCTGCAAAACGGCCAGCCTAAAGTGATCTAGCAGGACTTAATTTTTTAAGGTAAAAAATCTTCTGCCTTTAGATCCACTTTAGAAGTATGGCCAAAGCTTTTTTTGGCCATACTTCTCTTGTCGGTTACTGGAGAACACTTGCTAATGGACTCCTATGACCCAGAGTCGGCCAAAAGTGGATATTGCCTGCCCTCAGCTGACATGGCAGAGCCACTCCAGATCTCAGCGTGTGGCTGAGAACCAAAGCCAACTGCACCCACCCCCTCTCCAGAACGGTGCTACAGTGAGCGCTAGAGGAGCAGAGAGGAGACGGGTGATTGAGTCACTGCTCTCTGCTAGGAGCAGACCGAGAACTGAGCGATTGTCGGTCATGAGATTGCTCAGTTCTTGGACTTAGAGCTCAAGTTAGACGGCTGCAGCATCACTGCGATGCTGTAATATAAAAAGGTAAGGATGTTTTTTTATTTTTTTTTATATTTAATCCAAATTTCACTTTTAATTTAATCCTCAGTTCAAAACCATGAATCTAATGAAAATAATCTTCACGCAAATTAGTACATTGTAAATACAGGTTAAAACACATTTCTTTGACATTACTTTGTCTGAATATCTTGAAATACATAAAGTATGCCATGTAAGAGGACAAAGAAATACAGCTTACAACATTTCTAGAAAACACTCTCCCTTTGTACAACCTACCTCCGATTGTGCTCTCCTGGAATTCATGAAACTGTCCCTTGACAAAACGCAACACCAGACTGGATTTGCCCACTGCAGATTCACCCAGCAACACCAACTTGAACTGGCAGATTTTACTGCCCTGTGACTGACCATTCGGCCTTGCTGTTCCTCTTCCGGCCATTTCCTTGCAAAAAATGTAAAAGGAGCGCTCCAAAGGTTGGAGGACTGTGTGAGACTCCCTAGGGACTGTTCGTGAAAGGCAGCTGATGTTCAGATGCTGCAAGAATCTATAAGGAAACAAAAAATAAATAAAAAATACAGGTATGTGAACGTCACCTAAAAACTACAATATATTCATCTACGTTTACATAGAGAAAAAAGACAGAAGTATGGGATTATTTTATAATGTGCAAATTTTTTCAGACAATGCATGACTGAACTCGCTGATATCCTAATTTTAACAAGCAAATATTACAAGATGAAACCTAGTGACATTTAAATAGAAACAGTATATACAGTTCATGTCCATATGGCTACTCTAGTTTTCAAATGAAAAAAAAAAAAAAGTTGGTATGGGTTGATAAGCAGCTCTGTTGCAAGGAAGTTAATATTCAAATAATAGCACTTCATGTTAAAAATACAATAACTTACAGTAAAATCTGTCTCTTGCAGCTCATTAAAGCAGAACTAAATTATCTGAGTACCACAAACTGAAAACACTATTTAATTCTTTTTTAATATTTAAGTCAAATTAACCCACCCACCATGCTTTATTTTGTTCAGAATTCACAAGTCCATTTACATACGACCTTCCATAGAGCCATCACGGGACCTAAACTGAATGGGCACAGATGACAAAAAACACTGACATTTGTCCCAATCAGCTCCAATTTAGCAGTGGATCTGGTCACAAATACCCGCTGATGAGCAGAGCTGCTCTGTGAGAAAGGATCCCAAGGATTAAAAATAGTTTATGTTGACCGGGAAAGCTTAGATCTGCTCTAAGGGACACAGGATTTAGTTATTCAGGAAAAAAAATAAAATAAACTGCCACCTACAGGATGATTTGGAATGTGGAAACGAGCAAAAAAAAGGCCAGTTATAACTCCTTCCACTAATAGCAGGTTTCCGTTTTGTAGGAAAACAGTACTAGGGGCAGATCACAAAGTCAGAGGGTGGGGCTTGTGTCCCCTAATAAACTCCAAGAAATTGATTTTAGGTAATTATAAAAATCCAACCTTCCTCATCATTCATAAAATATGATTGGTGGCATGCAGAAGGGTATTGCCTACCATGGGCTTTCTGAAACTGGTGGTCTTTTACAGCAGTCATGCATTTTTAACTTTTGAGCTCAAGGAACTCAACTTCCCTAGGATTATATTTGTATTTAAGATCTATATTATCACATTATAATTAAATCAACCCAGGATTTCCACTAGCTTGTCAGCCCCCCCCCAGCCACCTGTACAAACATCAATGTAACAGATCTCCAAAAGAACATGCTTAATATACCCACATATGATGCTATACCCATACGCTCCCACCATCCCAGGTGTAAGCAAGTGAGCAGGCAGCACCCATCACCACACCTACTTTTTAACAAAGTACCGTATTTATCGGCGTATAACACGCACCGGCGTATAACACGCACCCCAAGTTTAGGAGGGCATTTTAAAAGGAAAAAAAGTTTTAGGAGGGAACTTTAGGGGAAAACAAAACGTACATTTAAGCGTCATTTGCAGCTTGCCCGTGTCATTTGCAGCTTGCCCAGTGTCATGCGCAGGGAGGCAGGACTGCGAGCGGAGCCGAACAGTAGCCTCGGTCTTTTTTGTCGGCGCTCGTTCTTTTTCGGCGGTGCTCGTTCTTTTTTGGCGGCTTTCGCTATTTTTTTTTTTTTTTTTTTTTTTTTTTTTTTTTTTTTTTTTGGCGGCGCTCGATTTTTTTTGTCACTTTTTTTGGGGGATCGGCGTATAACACACACTCACGACTTTCCTTGATTTTAAGGGGGAAAGTGCGCATTATACGCCGATAAATACGGTACATGTTACAGCATGGGTAGGCAACCTCGGCTGTCCAGCTACAACAAATCCCATCATGCCTCTGCCTCTAGGAGTAATGCCTGTGATTACAGGGGTTTGCAATGTCTCATGAGACTTGTAGTTTCACCACAGCTAGAGGGACGAGATTGCCTACCCCTGTGCTACAACGTACACAGAAATATGAAAGGGGTAACATATACTTTAAAACCTGCCATGGAAACCAACGGAAACGGGTCAACAGTTCCAGCAAGTAAAATATATCCCAATGCTTGGCCCACATGGCATACTTATTAAAGGGTCTTCAGAAACGGGGTCACATCAGAGATTGTGCCATGGCTCTAAACTTGGAAGGCGCTGTGGACTAATAAATTCAGAACACCAAGATCAAGATGCAGTGCCTGAACGTCACATTTTAGGCAGGCCCAGCAATCTTTGTTCCAGTAGGGTCCAGGTATACCCTTCCAAGCGGTTACTGAGGATATACTGACCCGAATAGCTGCATAAAAGCCTAGATCAGCAGCAAATAGAGTAAGTCTTGATTAAAGTGGTAGTAAACTCTGTTACACCACTTGTACCTACAGGTAAGCCTATAATAAGGCTTACCTGTAGGTACTGTGAGTATCTCCTAAACTTGCACAGCTTACAGTGCCGGACCTTCAGAACCTGTGCCGTAAAAGGCGGCTCCCACATGCATGCACAAGAGTGACATCATTGTGCCCCCGGCCACTCATGTACCCAGAGGCCACAAACCCGGAAAGGAAGCCCGGAGGAAGATGTCATCCTTCTCAGTGGTGACATTGTGGCGCGGGAAGGCTTTGTTCTAAAGTAAGTCTATCATAATGTGCTAGTACAGTGCCTTGAAAAAGTATTTTGTCATGTTACAACCAAAAATGTAAATGTATTTTATTGTGTTTTTATGTGATAGACCAACACAAAGTGCCACATAATTGTGAAGGGGAAGGAAAACCATAAATGGTTTTCAATTTTTTTTACAAATAAATATGTGAAAAGTGTGGCGTGCAATTGTATTCAGCCCCCCTGAGTCAATACATTGTAGAACCACCTTTCACTGCAATTACAGCTGCAAATCTTTTTGCACATGTCTCTACCTAGGTTTACACATCTATAGAGATAATCTGCCCATTCTTCTTTGCAAAATAGCTCAAGCTCTGTCAGACTGGATAGAGAGCATCTGTAAACAGCAATTTTCAAGTCTTGCCGCAGATTCTCAATTAGATTTAGGTCTCGACTTTGACCGGGCCATTCCAACACATGAATATGCTTTGATCTAAAGCATTCCTTTGTAGCTCTGGCTCTATGTTTAGAGTCGGTGTTCTGCTGGAAGGTGAACCTCCGCCCCAGTCTCAAGTCTTTTGCAGACTCCAACAGGTTTTCTTCCTAAGCCCCATACACACACATTAGATTTTGTGCAGATTTTTGTCTTCAGATTTACCAAAATCATGTAGTGCAAGGGCCTGCCTGATTGCATACAAATTTAAACTCTTAAAGGTTTGACCTCATATTATATGGTTTTGTTAAATCTGAAGACAAAAATCTGCAAAAAATCTAATAGTGTATATGGGGTCTAAGATTGCCCTGTATTTGGCGACATCCATCTTCCCATTAACTCTGAACAGCTTCCCTGTCCCTGCTGAAGAACATCTCCACAACATTATGCTGCCACCACCATGTTTAACAGAGGGGATGGTGTGTTCAGGGAAACGTGCAGTGTTAGTTTTCCACCACACATAGCAATTTTGCTTTTAGGCCAAAAAGTTTAATTTTGGTCTCTGACCAGAGCACCCTCTTCCGCATGTTTACTGTGTCCCCCATATGGCTTCTCACAAACTGCAAACAGGACGTCTTATGGCTTTCTTTGAACAATGTCTTTCTTCTCGTCACTCTTCCATTAAAGTAGAAGTCCACCCTAAGAGCACTTTCACACTGAGCAGTGCCAGGTGTCGGCGGTAAAGCGCCCCTATTGTTAGCAGCACTTTACCGTTGTTTTTTTCGGCGGCGCTTTTAACCCCACTAACGGCCAGGAACAGGGCAGGAGCGGTTTATACACCACTCCAACAGCGCCTTAAAGATGCTGCTTGCAGGACTTTTATGAGCATCCTGCCAGTGCATCGCTCCAGTGTGAAAGCCCTTGGGCTTTCACATTGGAGTAAAAAGTGGAGTGAAAGGGGAGGTGCTTTACAGGCGCTATTTTTAGCGCTATAGCACCTGTAAAGTGCCTCAGTGTGAAAGGGGTCTATCACTAAAATCCCTGCATCTACAGACACCCACAATCTAACACTAACCTATCTAGCCCTGTAAGGAAGAAATCAGTATACATACCTTTTTTTAAGGCAAATCTGACCCGATCCTATGCTGAGCTGTCAGTCGCGGCTTCGCTGTGGAGGACACATCCGACAACCGAAGCCCCATAGTAAGTCTCAGTGAGTGACGTCACTCCCTATTCATTTCACAGCCGCTGTCGTCTGTGTCCTCTGCAGAGCTTCCGCTGTTGGGGATCGGATCGGCTTCAAAAAAAGGTATGTATATGGATTTCTTCTTTACAGGGCTAGATAGATTGTGGATGTCTGTATATGCAGGGATTTTAGTGTTAGGGTGGACTAACACTTTGCAGCCAGATTTGTGGAGTGCATGGCTAATAGTTGTCCTGTGGACAGATTCTCCCACCTGAGCTGTGGATCTCTGCAACCCCTCCAGAGTTACCATGGGCCTCTTGGCTGCTTCTCTGATTAATGCTCTCCTTGCCCGGCCTGTCAGTTTAGGTGGACGGCCATGTCTTGGTAGGTTTGTAGTTGTGCCATACTCTTTCCATTTTCGGATGATGGATTGAACAGTGCTCCATGAGAGGTTCAAAGCTTGGGATATTTTTTTTATAACCTAACCCTGCTTTAAAATTCTCCACAACTTTATCCCTGACCTGTCTGGTGTGTTCCTTGGCCTTCATGATGCGGTTTGTTCACCAAGGTTCTCTTACAAACCTCTGAGGGCTTCACAGAACAGCTGTATTTATACTGAGATTCGATTACACACAGATGGACTCGATTTACTACTTGGGTGACTTCTGAAGGCAATTGATTCCACTAGATCAGTGGTTCTCAACTGTTCTACTGCTGTGACCCCTTGATTAAATTCCCAAAGTTGTGGGGACCCCTAACAGTAAAATTATTTTCGTAGCGTGGGCTGTCAGCACCCAATGCAAGACAAGTAATTTGCACCCCCATGGACATTTAGTGTTTAGAAACCCTTCCACTAGTACAGTATTAAAACCCCTTATGGTACATTTTGGAATGTACCACGCTCTCTTTGTTCTCCTTTCTTTCCATTTTCTCTCTCTCTAGCCTAATTTCTTGTTTTTTTCCCCATCCCTCTCTCTAGCCATCTTTCTTATGCTTTCTCTCCCTTTTTCTTTGTTCCTCCCCCTCTTTTCCTCTACCTTCCATGTATTCTCTCTTTTTATTCCTTCTCTTACTCCTTGGTGGGGGGAATGAGAGGAGTGGCAGTGCTGGCGGGAAGTTGAGCTGAGTGGCAGTGCTGGTGGGATCAGTGGCAGTGCTGGAGGGAGTTTTGATCAGCCAACTCAGGTGCTCTTGATCAAGGTCATCTGCTGATCTGAGAACTGTAGTGGGGACTTTTGATGGCAACTCTAATCAAAATCACAGGTAGTGTTACTCACTGTTGGCTTCACTGTGTCTCCAGCTCTGTGGTGTCTCACAGCAAAGACACATATGCCGAAATCAGGAGATAGGGTCTCCCAACACCCCCTCCCACTTCACATTCCTCACCAGTCAGCTGACCTCTAGTCTCTGCCCCCCCCCCCCACCCATGCCGTGAACTGAATGGGCGGCCGCGGGCTCCAGGAACAGCTCAGCTGGGCGGCCACATGCTTTACGGACAGCCCTGCTGGGAGAGTGGTGCAGGCTTCAGGAACAGCCCAAGATTCAGTGACCCCTGGCAAATCGTCATTCGACCCCCAGGTTGAGAACCACTGCACTAGATTTTAGGGGTTTTTCCGAGTAAAGGGGGTTGAATACAAATTCATGCCACACTTTTCAGATCTTTATTTGTAAAACCATTTATCATTTTCCTTCCACTTCACAATTATGTGCCACTTTGTGTTGGTCTATCACATAAAATGCCAATAAAAAACATTTATGTTTTTGGCACTGTATGCGATGCATAGCACATTATATGACATTGCCTTGCAGGCAATTTTTATTTTTTTAACCACCTGCGGTTTACTACTAGTAAAAAATCTTGAAAACAAGAAAAAGTCTAGAATAAAATGGATAAACCTCAGTAGAGATGTCTAGCCTATACTAGAATAAAAACTGAAGCATGCCAGGAGTGGGTGGGGGTTATACCTTGCTGACCACTGTTTCTGGTTTGCCATTGTCCAAATCTTCCAGTAGAACAACCAATTGTGTCCGAATAACCAAATATTGTTCTCCTTAAAGAATACCCCAACATTTCATATTCCGGATATGTGCCCACTGTACCATGTACTTCTGTTAAACAGTATCCTGTCCTTTGTATTGCCTCCTTTGTGTGAAATACCTAGGCGATTCTGCCAGTCCCCCTGCTCTCCTATTTCAAATTGACCATGCTAGACATGAGAGCTCATCCATCTCAGCGTGGTCAGTTTTCTGGCTGTGGTGGGAAAGCATCATCCAATGGCCAAGACTTCTGTCGACACTCCCCCCTGCACAGCCACCCCTACCTCTCCAAGCCCCTTATGCAGCTGAGAACAACGATTATATGATCTCTTTTTTTTTTAATGCGTGAAGTATTATATATATATATATATATATATATATATATATATATATATGTTTTTTTTTTTTTTTTTTTTATTTATTACATACACACACACACATATATATATATATACATATATATATATATATATATATATATATATATATATATATATATATATATATATATATATATATATATATATATATATATATATATATATACATACATACATACAAAGGTTTTTGCTTTTCAATTCTATTTAAAACTGAATAGGTTGTTTTACAAGATAACATATGCTTTTACGGTTCACCACTCTGACACCTCTGCATCGTTGGCTGCAGTAGGGGGCAGTGTGGTGCATGATGCAGTGCATCGCACGGCTCTTTTTTTTGTTTTGAATAAACTTTATGTAAAATGTACAAAGCGTACACCGCAATGTAGGACAGCACGCTACGCTGCCTTACATTGCAGCAAAATGCGGCACAGTGCGCTGCGATAAAATGCAGCATGTCTGCATTTTACTGGAGTACAGCACTAAGCTGCGTTGCAGTGTGAATGGGATACATAGGAAACAATTGTTTCCTGTGTGTCCATGCAGCGACAGACATTTTACACTGCAATAAAATGTCTGTCACCGCAAATAGTGTAAATTAGCCCTTATTAATAAAGAAACAATATTTGGCTTTGAAATCATCCCAATGATCTTCTGTAACCTTTATAGTAAATTTCTAAAGCATAAATCTATAATACAATAAAGCACATTCATAATTATCTAATAATTATAATACAGCTTGATTGGATTTTTAAAAGAACATTAGGTAGCCTATTAACACTGAGCAAGCATATTACCACAATTTTAGTACACATTATGGTGTGTAGATTAGTGTGGAACCACTTGCACATTCCCTCATGGTTGCCAATAAATCAGAAACAATGGCTAATTGGAGAAGTTAATCCATCTTGTCCTGTGATCAGGGCCAGCATCACATGGGTTGTGCTTTTATTCCTAAAAAAAACGAAGCAATAAAGCTGGGATTTTTGTGGCAATCTGTGCATGACCAGCTAGCCTGATACCTTCAACTTCTTAGCTTCTGCATGTGCTTAGGGTTATGAAAGTCAGACTGGATTAAAACAGTGGGGCCCATTTATAAAAGTTTGTGCAAACCAGGAGCATTCCTTTCCCTGGATTCACCCAGACCACAAGAATGATGTGCTTGCCATAAGCCCCGTACACACGATCAAAAAATTGTACGAAAAATACAGATTTTTAAGTGATCGTACGATAATCGGATCGTTAGTACAGAGCTTTTGAGAGCCGATCATGACAGTTCATCCGCTATTATGCGATCGGACATGCCTAAAAAAAATTTTGTACGATGCCAGATCGTACGATTTACGTTTATTCAGTATAGCAGTCGTTCGAAAATACATTACAACACATGACATCACTTCTGAATTTTTATTCTGTCGTACGAGAATTTGTGACTTTAGTAAATTTATCAGATTAAATCTGAGATTAGCATGCAACAAAAAAAACAAAACAGACGATCATTCGTCCAATAATCTCATTGTGTGTACCGGGATTTAGGCTTGGGAATGTTTTCATCTGAGATGGGCAAATCCTTCCATAGGAGAAATATCTGCTGAAAGTGTGGCCTCTTTCACGCGGCCGATCCGTTCAGATCCGCCTGTCAGTTTTTCAGGCGGACCTGAACGGATGCTCCATAGAGGTCTATGGAGCGTCGGATGTCAGCGGTGACATGTCCGCTGACATCTGACCGCTCCGATCCGAAAAAGTGTGACGGAGGAAAAAAATATTTTTCCATCCGTCATCGGATCGGGTGACGACGGACTCTACGGTCCGGCGTCACCCGATCTCCCATAGGGGAGAGCGGCGTTCTGACAGGTCCGTCCCTGCGCAGTGTGCAGAGGTGGACCTGTCATCTTCCTGCTCAGTGGAGATCGCGCCAGCGATCGCCGCTGAGCAAGCGGATATCCACGGGGGCGGATCAGCACTGATCCGCCCCGTGTGAAAGAATTCTAACACAATTTAGAAGATCAACAAAGGGGACAGCAAACCTGTGAGTCTCACCAGATGTAAGCAGTGGAAGAGTTTAAAAGAGGACCTGTAATGTGGATGCTGTGCCCAAAAAGGGCAAGCAAAGGGCAAAGTTCTATTCACCAGTATTGTCTGAAGGCTTACTGAAATTGATCTGTTCTTGATCTTTTCTATTCGGTCTGATGACTGGTAATAGCCAAGAAGCATCAGGTGAAGTGGAGGAAGTAGGTCCATAGAATGGATGAAGAGGGGGGGGGGGGATCCTGCAGGCTCTCAGATACAGCTTTCTCTCCAGCAAGCCTCCAGGAGAACAGTGAGCTGCACAGTAGCAACCATCACCAACTCTCACTCCAAACTTCATAGACTAGCAGTTGGAGGAAGCAGGCCATTGGATCAACCTTTCTCAACATTTTAACTTCAAAAGGAATCCACTGAATAATTTTCTGATCTCAGGGAACTCCTGCTAAAATGATCATACCTACAGCTCATGGTACATTGCTGTGACTGATAACTTGTAGAAACGTCTTAATAAAATAATAATGTTCCAAACTTGATGGATTTGGTATCCTAGGCAAATAATTATTGTAACATTGCCTTTCAATACATCAAAATTAATTTCATGAATAAATGACATGAATAACTGCAGAAAAGAAACCCAGTGAAAATGACTTGTGGTGTCCTCTAGCATTAGAAGTCAGTTAGTAAAGGACTGCTCACACTGGTGTTTAGTGGATAATTTCCCCTAGTCATGATGGTTAGTGTAGATAGGAGATCAATTTACCATTGCTCACTGCTCATACCCATAGAAACCTGATTGAGAAAGGCTGTCTTAAATCCCACACTGCAGATATATAGATATGAGGCTTCAGAAAAGTAGTGCCTAGGCACACTCACATGCCAGAAAGAGCATGGCTATATTTCACAAAGAATTTAAAACAAAATGTAGATTTTTCAGGACACGGTTTAGCCAAAACTAACCTTTCTATATATTCCCCAATACAGCAAATCTTCACTTTGAGTATAGGTGAGGATGCAATGATGAGATTAGATTTTTACTTAACCGCTTCAACACCGGGCCATTTTACACCCTTCCTTACCAGAGCACTTTTTGCGATTCGGCACTGCGTCGCTTTAACTGACAATTGCGCAGTCGTGCAACGTTACACCCAAACAAAATTGACGTCCTTTTTTTCCCACAAATAGAGCTTTCTTTTGGTGGTATTTGATCGCCCCTGCGGTTTTTATTTTTTGCGCTATAAACAAAAGAAGAGCGACAATTTTGAAAAAAAACACAATATTTCTTACTTTTTGCTATAATAAACATCCCATTTTTTCTTTAAAAAAACTATTTTTTTTACTCAGTTTAGGCCGATACGTATTCTACATATTCTTGGTAAAAAAAAAAAAAAAAAAAAAAAAAAAAAAAAAAAAAATCGCAATAAGGGTATATTGATAGGTTTGCGCAAAAGTTATAGTGTCTACAAAATAGGGGATAGATTTATTGCATTTTTTTTTTTACTAGTAATGGAGGCGATCTGCGATTTTTTTTTTCGTGACTTCGACATTGCGGCGGACACTTCGGACACTTTTGACACATTTTTGGGACCATTCACATTTACACAGCGATCGTTGCTATAAAATTGCATTGATTACTGTGTAAATGTGACTGTCAGGAAAGGGGTTAACACTAGGGGGCGCTGCAGGGGTTAATGTATTCCCTATATGTGTGATTCTAACTGTGGGGGGAGGGGACTCAAGGGGAGGAGACCGATCATGGTTTCCTCCGTACTGGGATCACATGATCTCTTCTCCGCTGACAGGACGTGGAGCTGTGTGTTTACACACACAGCTCCACGGTCCCGTTGTTTTAACAGGCACTCGAACAGGGTCCCGAGCGACGAAGCGCGCGCGCGACCCCCAGGCGGCCGGGAATGGGAGGACGTCATATGACGCCCACCCAGGATGGGAGATCCACCTTGTGGGCGTCATATGACTATGGGCGGGTAGTGAAGGGGTTAAAGTAAATGAAAAATTACACCATAATGAACATCTCAAATGGCCTTTCCATCATTGCTTAAAGTGGTTGTAAAGGCTGAAGGTTTTTTTATCTTAATGCATTCTATACACGAGGGTAAAAAAACGTCTCTCCCTTCTGATTGGCTAGGATGCAGCAGCAGGAACCATTGGCTCCAGCTGTTCTCAATTACAGCCAGTGAGGTGCCTTGTCCCATACCTTGTGAGTAGGATTTTATGTTTTAATAAAGAACTTTTATTAGTGCTACTACACTATGGTGGTTTGCGCTGCGTTTTTCCCTTCCTATTGTTTTCACACAGATAGAGTTCCCTCTCGGCAGCACATGGCATGTAGTGTCAGGTTTTTATGTTTAGTTCTGGGCTACCCATATTAATTGTTTTTTTTTATGGTTGATGTTGTACATATTCGTCTCTTTCATATATACAGTACAGTAAGTAAATAATATTTTTTTTTTTTTTTTTTTTAACAAGAAAAAGTAACTGGGCATATTTGGACGGTCAGATTTCTTTCTACATTTAGTAGTAGTTTAGGACACAAAAATGTTAGCTTTGAGGAGCCCTTAGAAGCAAAAAAAAAAAAGAAAAAACCCAAACTGCTTCTAAAAGTTGTGTTTAAGCATCTTGTGTGCATGAGGCTATGATGTTTAATTTATAATAATCTCCATTCAAGTACCTGATCTTTCTTCCTTTTACTAGGGTTGCACCGATACTGCAACACCATGACAAGCCTGGGTTCACACAGGAGCACCGCATGCGATTCATACAAGAATTGCATACAAATCTTTGCAGTGCAATTTTCTTTGCCCGCAAAAGGCATCAATTTCGGGTATTGAAGCATTTGCATGAGAAGGACTACTTATGAAAATACTTGGTATCAGGATATTTACTTGTCGTAATGTCACGGCTATCCCTCTGACCCTAGTCAGCAGAACTCATTGGTGACCGTGCAGTCACTTGACCGCTATTGCTCAAGTCACTGCAGTGAGGGGCAGGCAAGGATTTCTTTGGTAATGGTGCATGTGCAAGAGATGGAAGCCACCGACAATTGCAGGGCTCATGCATAACTAACAAAGCAAACTGACTTCCAGGTACTAACGCTACATAAATCAGCCATTGGCAAGATGGCTGATTAGTCTTATCAGTGCCAAATCGAAAATAGTATACAAGAAGGGAATGGCAGGATCGACAGGTGATATCTTTAGTAAACAGAGTAAAAAAAAAATTAAAAAATGCAGAGTCAATGGGCATATATAAAGGAAAACTTGCAATATACATTTTTTTATTTTTGCCTGGCTCCATTCACACCTGAGCGTAGCGATTTACTGGCATTTTTTTTTTTTTTTAAGCGTTTTTGCCGCTTTTTACAAAAAAATTTTAAGTGTTTTAGAAGTGTATTTCAAGTGTTTTACAGCTTCAGGCATTTTTGTTTAGCCAATAGAAAGCACTAGGGGGAGGAGAGGGAGAGGGTGGAATTAGGGGTGGAGAGCTGCTGTTTAACGAGAGACAAAACGCTCCTAAAAGTCAGGCGTTTCTTTTGAAGTCTATGGGGCCAAAAATGCTTGTAATCTGCCAAAAAAAGCTCATTTACTTTTTTTGAGCTTTAGGCATTTTGCTTGAGGTGACAGAAAGCTCAGATGTGAACAAGGACCATTAAAATGAATGTAATTTTGCTTGTTGAGCGTGTTAGAGCTACAAACTTCAAGCAGAAAACAGCTCAGGTGTGAACGTGGCCGAATTAATTTTTGGATCAAAATGATTTGAGTCAATAAAGTACATAAAGGTCAGTGACAACACAGACTAGTATAAGGGTTTATCTTGTACAAGAGTGACAATTAGTGACCAGTCTGCTTAATCTACACACCACAGCTGATCACAGTTGAAAGTCAAATCGATCCTTTTTCCAACTGAGCCGACTGATGACAGGGCGGTCCCTGCACACTGTGCAAAAAAAAAAAGTGTCAGTTCTCCGCTCTCCCCTATGGGGGATCGGTTGAACACGGACCGTCGGTCCGTGTTCATCCGATCCGCTCTGCAGACGGATGAAAAAATAGGATTTTCCTCCGTCTGCAGAACCGGACAATTGCGGAGGCGGTCAATAGCGGGTGTCAGCGGATGTCATCCGCTGACACCCGCTGCCCCATAGACATGCATGTATGTCCGTTTTTTTATCCAAAAACGGATGGGTGAAAAACGGACATACGGTCCGCATGTGTGAAAGGGGCCTTAGTGACCAGTCTGATTAATCTACACACCACAGCTGATCACTGTTGAAAGTAAAATAGATTTGTGTGCCATTAAGAAGGTGATTAGCTACACCTGACTGAGTGTACAGTTCATTTTTAGAAGGGGTGATCCTTTTTCAAACTCAGTTATTCTGTTAAGTTAAAAAAAAAATGAAATGTTGGTGTTATATCTTTCACTTGGATGTTGGATGCACTTGGATGCACAGTGTGCTCTCTTGCTTAGTGTGGTCAGTTTTTAATAGGAAAACCAAGGACTTCACATAAAGGAAGCTATAAAAAGAGAACAGGATACTCTTTCATACAAGTACATGATACAGCAGGCACATATCTGGAATATGAAGTGTTGGGGTAACAAGCGCTTTAAGCAGAACTTCAACTAAAAAGGGAATTCCTGTTTTTCCTCCTTCTACCCCCTCCTCTAACATTTGGAGTTTTTTTTTTACTTCCAGGTACCGGGTAACTGCCCACCTGCAACCCCCAGGGACACGTCACCGGTCCCAAGAGGATGTGGGTCTATTTAGAAAGCGCAGTGCAACATGCCTATGCGCAGTGGGGACCTGGCTCTAAGCAAGTAAGAAGATGGCAGCACCAGGGACCCAAAGACCAAAGAACCGACCTGGGTGATGACAACGCTGGATCCCTAGGCTGGTAAGTACCTGTTTATTAAAAAAGTCAGCACGACAGTATTTGTAGTAGCCAACTTATATTTTTTTTGCAAATGACTGGAGTTCCTTTGTAAGGGGCCCCTACTTAAAGAATTCACTACCTACTGTGAGTGACTTTGCACATTTCATTTAAATGGGCTATCCTATGCGTGCCGAAGAAGCTCCAGCACCTTTTTGGGCAGTGAGCTTCGTGCATTCTTTTTACCACACTTTTTGACAATTGAGAAAAAAACATGCATCTACCAGCCAAGTTTGGGGTGCCATTCAGAGCTGAACTGGACAGATGTCATTTTTTTTTATACCCATGCCCATTCAGTTTGTGCGTAGCGGACACAGGCAAACCTGTGACAGCTCCATTGGTGGCCAGATGTAAATGGACACCAATGTCCATTTATCAGGCTACCTCAGATTTGTCATGTTTTTTTCCAGATCTGAACAGACTTTGAGATAGTCAGGTGTAGACCAGGGACTCGCATAGAGGTTTCGATCAGGTCTACCTGAAAAACTGACAGGTGAACCTGACTGGAAAGCCCCTGTGAAGAGTCTTAAATGTAAACTATATTGCATTGGGTACTATTTTATATTTTAGAAGTTTTAAACTAATAATGAGTCACTCCTCTGGTTAATTTTTGTGTGCATGATTTTAAACTAGAGATATTGTACTCTGTAAACAGCAGTCTTTTTGCAACAAAGGTCCCAAGCAGTCCATGAAAACATGAAAGAGGAGCCGAGAGCTCAGCCTGCTGGTTGCTATGAAAATACAAAACATCACACCGATCAAGAAAAATATTTTTACACTTTTGCTAGTCCTAAAAAATCACTTAACATTTTAAAATTCATAGAATAGAGCTATGGAAACTATTTTACTGGCCAAAGGATTTGGGCGTTTTGTGTACGCAGTCCTGGCTCCTACTAGAACACAGGGGAAAACACATACACGTGTCAAATGTTCAGAAACAAAATGGCTGTAAGAATTTGCCTTTGAGTCCAGTTAAAGCCAGAAATGTATATCCTGTCCTAGATATATGCGAATCTGAGCAAGCGTAAACAGGATTTCCAGAATGTGCAAAATGTTATTCATTCCTTCAAACCTAGGTATTTTCTGCATGTTGTCTAATTTTAACTGGAAGTGCGTTCAAACTGAACGCAGAGCAACACAACTGTAATATTGTACGACAATGGTGACAACGTTTTATCACCATGTCCCAACTGTTCTTCTATTCTGTTACCCTGTCACATGGGCTTCCAGTGGAGGCTAAAAGCAGCAATGCTGATGTACACTGCACAGGAATGGTTCAACGTTGTCATTAAAGAGGAGTTCCAGTTTGAAAAAAATTAATAAAAATGTAAAAGTCAGCAGCTACAAATACTGACTGACTTTTAATATAAGGACACATACCTGTCCAGGAATCCCACAATGTTGGCACCCTTAGCCGATTCATCAATGGGCATTAGGTGCTGGCGCCGGAATTTGTAGTAAGGGAAACAGGAAAGTGACGCCTTGCGGCTTCGCACTCTGTTTTCTACTGTGCAAGCGCGAGTGCTACACTTTCTGAATGGTCCCGCCGACTTCTGGGACCTCTGTGTATTCCAGAAGGCAGCGGGGGGGAGTAAGAAATGATGCAGCTTGCTGTGTGGCGATCTTGGGAGCGGGTACCTGTCAAAACCAGGTGCCCGTTCCCCCCCAAAAAGTGCCAAATGTGGCAGTGGAGGGTGCAAACAAGAAGAACTTCAAAATGTTGATTGCTGTGAGACTAGATGCAGATGACGCGATCTCCGGTGATGATACTATTGACATGCTTGTTACATCCAACCGTGGCTCTGAATCATGCATAGGTGAAATCCGGGAACCCCTAATGGTAATGAGCTCACCTCAGAGCATGTGACCAGCTTTTACACGGAGTCAGAACACGCATATGAACCACTATAGGGTTCTCAGCTGTTTCACTGGATCAGTAGTATCCTCAATGCAATGCAATGATCTGAGAGGCGCATGAAAAAAGGAAAAAGACTAATAGTGCAATACCGTTTTTCAAAATTTGATAAGTTAAAAAACATTCCCCCGCTGGGGTACTCGCATGTATAAGGTGCGTCAGTGCACCGTACTTCATAAGGCTCAATAAAATACAGTAAACAGTATAGGTATGGTTTGTATCTACTCTAGGCAGGTGTACGGTCTCTCGCTCCGTCCTGGCCCCTCCCCTACGCGCGTCGATACTTAGGGTGTGGCGTATCTTCCTAAGGGTTTTTTTTTTTTTTTAAACTGCACTGAACTACACTGCAATGATGTGACCTATGCCCATAGGATTACCTTGATTTTGGGCTGTCTGTGCAGTTTGAGTGCAGTTCAAAATGCATCCAACTGCGTTCATTGTAAAAGGGCCCTAAAAGGATAAACTTTTTTTCTAGATATCTTAGACAGGGGTCAGAATTAGAGGTGTCCCGAATGGAAAAATTTGGTGCCGAAACCAAAAATGCACACTGTGGGGGGCTTCCTTCCCGTCACTGTGCAACGACATCACGTCCTATGCACCGGAAATACGGCGTCCTTGTGAAGCTGCTCTGCCGGCGGTATTTTCCATCTCCACGAGCAATAGAATGAGGTTGTGATGGCGCTGATTGCCAAGCAAGTTACCGCCCAAGTGTTGGCACCTCCCCCTCATTCTGCTCATGTTCGTGACGTTGGGGGTTGGTCTGTGGCAGCGCACACTTATGGGCGAGTGCTCTGGCTGGGATGGATCACTCAAGGCTCACCTGTAACACTTGACTCAATGTCTCCTTCTGGTATGGTCTTTCTCTCCCCCTCTTCAAGCAGCAGGCAACTACTTAAACCTTCCAGTCACCCCTCTCCCCTGTTCCCCCATTCACTTTAGATTTCAGGTGTCCTGGTGGTAACCTCTCACCATGGGTTTCCCCCTTCACCCCTGTCTAGTCACACTATCACTAGTTTATATTTGTTGCACACTTTATCCCCATCATTCAGTCTTCACTAATAACCACTTAATTATTCACATACTCTTAACACTAGGTTACTTGGTTTATTTACTGATTAAGAATATCTCTCACGATCCCACCAGGAGTGCTCTGTATGCCCAGATTCGCCCGGATTGTTGCCTATGATGGTTGAGGTTGCTGACCATGCCTCCTAAGCTCCCGATACTGATGCCCCCGGGTGGCCCACGGTCCCTGACATTGCGCCATCAAGTGTACATATACCGGTAAGTGATCTTTAGGGGGGGTGTCTCTGATCTATCCTCCCCTTTATTGATACAAGTTAGCTTACCTAGACAACATATTTTACATTTCAGATACAACACGTGCTTGCTCCTGAAGAGCGGCTTAAAGCCATGAAACGCGTCAAGCTATCAGATGCCATGTACCATATGATTGCATGTCTATCAGATTACTGTGCCAATACACATATTCCCCTGTATATCGTGACAGGGATTCGAAAGATCATAGACCATGCAGAGGCTATTGTACAATATGTGTATATCCAATCATGAATTTTGGTGGAATCCTTAACCTTATCATGCGATTAATTTTCTACATTTTTAAAATCGACGCAAGTGTGCATTTCTATGTATATCGTTATTAACGTATGTAAATTAGTGTTTATGGAATAATAAATCATTTTATACCCACCACTGTACGCAATTGCTACCACATGCTTCATTCAAAGTCTCACCCTCTTCCTTCTTATAATTGTATTATATTTGACTTTTTGATTAATATCATGAATTTAAATGAATATGAATTTGTCGGCCATTATTGGCACCTTTAACGCAAAAAAATGCATCCCTTTAAATTCTATGTTTGGCTTCACACTGGCTGGTTGTGCTTCCGTTGTGGTGGTAAAAATCCTGCTTGCTGCATTTTTTGTCAGTTAAAAAAAGCACACAAAAAACACACCTCCCCATTGAAATGCATTGAAAACGCAGCAAAAACACATCATTAACGCACCCGTGTTACGTCATTGATGCGGTTTTTGAGTCACATAAGCCATAAAAAACACACCATAAGCACAGCAAATTTGTGGTAAAATCACGTGCGTTTTCAGCACCATTTTCTTTTATCAGCAAAATGCCGATACCACCATTTTCGGACGATATGTTTTGGCAGGCAAATTTTGTGAATCTGTTAATCAGAACCCCTTTTCAGGCATTACTGTCCATGTCACTGGAGAGAGAAACCCTAAGGCATGGCTTGACAAATTTGCTTGGAATCTAGGAGCCAGCTAAAAAGTTAGGAGCCAGGTTTTTTTTTTTAACGATGACAACGACTGACAGGTGGCACTGGGCACCGTAGGACGTCCTCCCAGAACCTTGCTCCTGCGCGCCCCCTGGGGCGCGCACTCGGGAACATCCGTGACCGCCAGGTCCCGAGGACCCGGCGCGTCGCGGTAAACGGCCGGCGATAGCGGCCGTTTACCACGCGACCGCTCTGTCAAATGACGGTGCGATCGCATGTACACAAACCGGCATCACGTCATGACGCCGGTTCCTCCCTCCCCTCTCTGTATCGATCGGTACAGTGAGAGGGGAGAGATGGGACCAGCGCTGTGGGCTGGATGTGTAGTGCCCACAGCGCTGGTCAGTGACAGCTACACTGCCAGCACTGTGCAATACTCTGCCAGCACTGTGCCAATACACCGCCAATACTCTGCCAGCACTGTGCCAATACACCGCCAATACTCTGCCAGCACTGTGCCAATACACCGCCAATACTCTGCCAGCACTGTGCCAATACACCGCCAATACTCTGCCAGCACTCTGCCAGCACTGTGCCAATACACCGCCAGCACTGTGCCAGCACTGTGCCAATACTCCACCAATAAATTTTAATAGAAACAAAGAATTTTTTTTTTTTTACCGAATTTTCAGTATTTTTTGATTTATAGCGCAAAAAATAAAAAACCCAGCGGTGATTAAATACCACCAAAAGAAAGCTCCATTAGTGTGAAACAAAGGACAAAAAATTCATTTGGGTAGTGTTGCATGACTGAGAAATTGTCATTTAAAGTGTGAGAGCACCGAAAGCTGAAAAGTTCCCAGTGGTTAACATTGCATTAGCATTGTTAGAGGCGTTTCAATACCAACGGCCACCACAAGATGGCGCCATATTACAGAAGGATTTCAGATGGCCGCAAAGGCGCGGCCTAAATTTCTGTCCGGCGCGGCCCGATGCGATCGCACGGCGGGGGTCGGGGTCCACAGGTTCACGGGATACCGCAGCTGGGTCACCCCAGGCGCCAGGACCCCAAATCTAGTCGCAATTGCGCCCGGGCGACCGGGGATTGTCGAGCTCTGCCCTAAGGGGTTAATTTGGGGCCGCTTTCACAAGGGCGTCTCCGCTAAGCGGAATCCACTTGCTCAGCGGGAGATATCTCTGTGGAGCGGGTGGATGACAGGTCCGTGTCCCCTCCGCTATGCAGTGTGGACACTGACGTAGTCCCGCTCTCCTCTATGGGGCAATTGGATGGAAATGGACCGCCTGTCCGTTTCCATCCGATCAGATCTGCCGGACGAATGGGGAATAGGACTACTGTCTGTCTGTTTTTGGCGGAAAGGATCGGATTGGATGCCGGCAGGTGTCACCGGACATGTGACATGACCTATGAAAAAAAACATAGTAAACAAAGTAAAATCGTGGTAAAATTGGGCAAAATCACATTAGTTTTCGGCACCTTTTTCAATATAGGCTAAATGCCGATAACACCATTATTGGCCGCCAAAATTTTGGTGCATCTCTAGATTCTATGCTGAGCTGCACCAGATTTTGCACTCTCCAGTTTTAGTAAATCAACTCATATTTGAGAGAGTGAAAGAAACTCACAAATTTTGAATTCTTCCAATAAGGACACTAGTTCTAGGGACAACCAGGGATTCCCTCATATTTGAGGAATTTCTTCTCACTTCCTGTTTTGGCTATGGGACAAGAAGTAAAGGCAAATCTCCCCAATGGTATACAGATGGAAAAAAAATAAGCTGACAGGGGAGACCATTGGTATACTGGTTTTATAGAGTTGCGCTAAGATTCTGCTTTCAACTATTTGCGGGCTATTAGTTCTACTTTAAAGAGCATGACCACAGGCCAACTAGTTGAAAGCAGAATCTCTTAGCACAACTCTATAAAAACCACTATACAGTGGAAGTAACTCCCATTAATTTCAATGGCCCCTGTTCACATCTGAGTGTTCTGTCACTTAAAGCAAAACCGTTGCCCTCAAAAAAAGTACATGAGCTTTTTTTTGGCAGATTACAGGTGTCTTACTGCTTTTACATTGGTGACCTTTTAACCTTGAAAACGCCTGTACACAAACGCTGCAAAACGCCTGAAAAAAAAAAACGCCCCAAAAACACCTGAAAAACACCTGTCAAATAGCAATGCCTATGTATATGGGGGACACAATCACAGTAAACACGCAAATAGAATCGTGGGACTCCTGTCCCCCAAAAGAAGTGGGAAAAATCTTTGCGCGTTTGGGGTGCTATTGAAATCAATGGGCAAAGCACCGAGAACGCAGAGGCAATTCCACCCACGAGTCGGACAGTGGAGAACGTGTGAACGGAGCCTATGGTTGGATTCACAGTTTTCAGTTGCTGTAATGAATGTAATGTGTGATGCAATTTATTTTGAATGGGACCTCAAAACAATAAGACAAGGCACCTGCCAGCATTGTGGTGGTTGAACTGGATGAACTTGTGTCTTGCTTTAACCAGACTATATAACAGGCCAGTGTGTTACTGTGCGTTGTGTTACAAAAAAGGTTGCATTTCTGCCTGTGCTGGTTTGTGTAGTTTAACCTGCTTTCATTTACAAGCCACATGGATGAAAATGTCCCATACTACAAGAACCACCTGGTCATTAAATCACCCACGTCACCAACCAATGGCACAAAACGTCTCTGAAGAAACGGAACTGCCACCTAAACCCAGTACAAACATGAAAAGAATAAAAAAATGAATGTACAATATGGGCAGACATGCCTGTTCCATGTCAGTAACTCAAAGTATAGAAACCTGAAACAGCCATGCAAATAGCATTCTTAGGCCTCCTTAGAAATGTTCCCAATACTCTGAGGTGGGCCTTTAACACAATGTTTGAGTACAGACACAAGTCCCAAAATTCTGATTAGAAAGAAAGCAAACAAAAGCAAGGAATTATCAGCTTACCCCAAGACTTGATGAACATAACATGATTAGTGTGCGCTGTAAGCCCATCATACATGGTCCAGAGCACAGGAACTCCAGACCGGATCTAGACACCAGTACTGTGTGCGCACACACACACACACACACACACACACACACGGTCTCTGTCAAATATTCTCAGCACCTACATAGATAGCCAAGCATTTACACACTGAGAAATGACTCAACAAACCACACTCTACAGATGCAGGACATGTACAGAAGTAAAATGACAAGCGTCATACAGGTCAAAATGAAGAAGCAACAGAACTCTTGTCCTAACAGAGCACTTTATACTTCTCAAAATGTACACGTAGGGCCAACCTAGACAAGACAATACACTCACCAGGGCCTATTCTGTAAAAGCAGTAGGAAAAAATATTCTGCAAAAACCCACATTTAGCATTTCTATTCACTGTAATCAGATTGATAAAAAGATAGTTTATTGGTTATACTGTCTGATCACATGTTTAGTGACATGCAAAGGTGTCATCTATAAGAGGGGACACAATGGAGCCTGCAGTAGTGGGAAGCTGACTATGCACTGAGTCCATGGGGGTACAATACAGTCGCTATTCTCAACTATTATTCCTCAAGAGCAGGGGGGGGGGGGGGGCAATTCATTTTCTTAAGGTGCCACATGTTGTGAAACTGGGACTGTTGTGGACGGCTGAAGTTTAGTGTATAATGTAAAAGATTTTGATTAAAGCGGAGTTCCACCCATTTTTTTACCCACAAGATTTGGCTAATGAATGGCCAGGCCATTTTTTTGCGATTCGGCACTGCATCGCTTTAACTGACAATTGCGCGGTCGTGCGACGTTGTACCCAAACAATTGACGCCCTTTCTTTCCACACAAATAGAGCTTTCTTTTGGTGGTATTTGATCATCTCTGCGGTTTTATTTTTTGCGCTATAAACAAAAAAAAAAATTAAAAAAGAGGAGTGACAGTTTTGAAAACAAAAACAATATTTTGTACTTTTTGCTATAATATCCCCATTTTTTTTTTTTTTTTTTTTTTTTTTAAAAGCACATTTTTTTTCAGTTTAGGCCAATATGTATTCTTCTACATATTTTTGGTAAAAAAAATATATATTGGTTCGCGCAAAAGTTATAGCGTCTATAGGGGATAGATTTATAGCATTTCCATTTACTTTTTTACTAGTAATGGTGGCGATCTGCGATTTTTATCAGAACTGCGACATTATGGTGGACACTTGACACATTTTTGGGACCATTGGCATTTTATACAGCGATCAGTGCTATAAAAATGCAGATTACTGTAAAAATGGCACTGGCAAGGAAGGGGTTAACACTAAGGGGGCGATCAAGGGGTTAACTGTGTTCCCTATGTGTGTTTCTAACTGTAGGGGGAGGGGACTGACATATAGGAAATGACAGATAGTGATTCCTAGCTATTAGGAACTCACGATCTGTCTCTCCTCACAGAACAGAACAGGGATTTGTTTACACACACGTCCCTGTTCTGCCTTTCATGCCCGCAATCGCTCGTGGGTCATCGCAGTGCAGTGGGTGCGCGCACCTGCTATCCCGCTTAAAGGAGCAGATGTATAGCTACGACGACTTGCAGGATCGTGCCAACCTGCCACGGTATCTCAGATACTGGTCAGAAAGCGGTTAATGTCCAATCATTCTTATGCCCATCTGCAATGCTATTCGAAATTGCATTTTTTTTTTTTTCCTGAATACCTGCAAGCGGTCCATGGGAATTGCCTAATACTGAAATTTTATGTGATTTTACTACTTTCCCTGTCTTCACATAACTTCCAGGATGTCCTCTGATTGACAGGTTGCCATAACAACGAGATGGGAACTACCACCACCATTGCTAATGCGACAGTGAAGAAATGTACTCTGCTGATCACAATGTTAGTGTAGGGCAGACCGGCAAAAGCAGATGAGGAAACTTACAGGCTCAGGGGTTAATGAACTGCTCTGCCAATGTGTGACTGACAGGGGAGATAACTGGCAGGGCTGCAAGCACTGTGACTGGAAGTAGAGCGCCTTTGCAGCGTGCAACTGCCAACACAGAGAAAACTTAGCTGGGTAGCAGTGGCAGAGTGGCAGGAAAGCATCAGGATGTCTCCTAGGTAACACTCTCCAGCCAAAATCAGATCCTCAGGCTCTCTCCTTCCAGTTCTCCACATGGATATCTGTCAGCATGTCTCTATGAGCCTCTCAGCTTCCTTGTGAGGCTCAGAGAGGCATGCCGACAGTGGAGACATTGAGGGCTTGATAGGCACAGCTAAAAGGCTAGATATGGCACTAGGGCTGCAGTTTGCCCTGATCTGTGAATAAAAGTGGTTAAAAAGGTTTAAAAACAACCTTTGGAATAACATTAATATTTTAATGCCTACATGAGATTTGAAAAATTAGGTTTAAATCTACTTTAAGATGCCCACAGACTACAGTAGATGACAGTCTTACAAATGTGATGGTACACAAATTGTGAAGTGCACAAAACAATATTGCTGATTTGAAAAAATTCACTTAGCCAGGCCATACATTATCCTAGAAAAGTGCTGGATTGATGGGGGAATCGCTCTTGCAGCGCTGTTGTGGTCTGCCAGTGGGAAACGCAGGGAGCCTTCCCCACCCGCAGAATAGAATAATTCTAATAATTCTGCTGCAGGCAGTGATCAGGCCAAAAAATCCTGATAGACTGGTTTTACTGAAATACAACCAGCCTGCCCACAGACAGATCGAAATTTGTCTGGTTTCTGCTGAACCGGCAAAATTTCAATCCATCTATGGCCAGCTTAAACAAGCGCTCCTGGTTGAGGGAAAAAGTGGGCAAAAAACACTTTGAGACAGTGTATTCCCTAATGTCTATGGCCGCGTTCTGTAGCCACTATGTAAACAAGCCTGGAGGGCAATAGAAAAAAAATGTGATTCCAATGAATGTTTCCAGGAAGTAAATGTTTCTACAACTGATCTATATCTTTAAACTAACAGAAAGCAACTGAACAGCAGATAATCTTGTGATACAAAATAGCCATCATGTAGTTCATTTCTGATGTCAAACAAGCCTTCATTAACCACTTAAGGACCAGAAAGATTTGCCCCCTTAATGACCAGGCCATTTTTTGCGATACAGCACTGCATCGCTTTACCTGACAATTACGCAGTCGTGCGACACTGTACCCAAACCCAGACGTCCTTTTTATTCCCCACAAATAGAGCTTTCTTTTGGTGGTATTTAATTAACTCTGCGCTTTTTATTTTTTGCGCTACAAACTAAAAAATTTTTTTTAAAAAAGGCGACAATTTTGAAAAAAAAAAAACAACAATATTTTTTTACTTTTTGCTATAATAAATATCCAAAAAAACTAAACAAATTTCTTCACTACTAACTAGGGGGGAGAACAGTGGGACTTTATATGAAGCATACGAGGTAAATGGGTACAAATATGTCTGGCTAGTAACGGTAATATGCAAACTGCTATACAGGGGGTCCCTGACTTACGAACGCTCGACTTACAAACCACTTCTACTTACGAACAGGGCGCTGCGGGGACCCTCTGCCGTTCTGCGTGGACCATCGGCCGTTCTGCGCATTTGCGCGGCCAGATGGAGCCTCGGAAGATGACGGAAAATGTCGGAAATGTCCATACAGAACAGCATTCGATGGAACATCGGAAATGTCCGTAATTGTCGCTCTGTGCATGCGCGGCCGACTTACAAACATTTCTGAATTACAAACAGGAGGAAAGTCCCTAACGGGTCGTAACCCGCGGACCCCCTGTATAATAGTGGATTGTAAACAAGGAATCATTTTATACAAACGATAAAATATTTATTCCATACAGTAATATTTACAAGTACAATAGCATAAGAAAATAGTTGTGCATGGTGTTGCCAGACTCTTGTTCCATATGAATAACAAGAATGTAAGAAATATACATAACGTCGGCATAGTACAATAACAGTGCAAATTATTCCTAGATGGTAACATGAGTAGCATCCAATTTCTCAACGCGTTTCGTGGAATATCTCCACTCATCAAGAGCAGATGCGATGTGGGCATCTAAAGATGTAAATGGATAGCGTAAATTGTAGATAAACACTGTCTCAACATGGGAGAGGGGATACAAAAATAGGGTAGTGGAAAAGAACCCAACCTGGCTAGGGATCAAGTAGGAGTCTAGATGCGCGATGGAACCGGAGGCCAGCCAGAGTAATCATCAGTCAAGGGAGCTGAGGCTGTAAACCCAGAGAACAAGGATGACAACCCAAATAGGGAACGGATATTTCGATGAGTGTGATATCCCATGAATAAGGGTGATATAAATGGCATCACCACAACCTATGTTGAGTAAATAAATATGATAGTGATTGAACGAATCACAATGTAATATGCCTAATAGATATGTGGGGTGAACCAAAGAGGGTACCAGACAGTGGTCAGAGGTGAAATCAGCAAGGTAGGATAAAGTAAAGAAGATAGGGCCTGAGGTGTAAATTAAAAATATTAAATAGTGAGGGAGTCACAATATAGTAGCCCAAAAAGGAACAACCACAATAGAAGTCCAAAGTGTGTCCACCGCCACCTGCGATCGCTCCACAGAGAGCCAGAACGAAGATCTGTGTATGTAAACAAACAGATCCCCATTCTGACAGGGGAGTAGAGAGAGATCATCTGTTCCTAGTGATCAGAATTAGTGATCTCTATCCTCCTCCAGTCAGTCCACTCCCCCCCACAGTTAGAAACACCTCCCTAGGGAACACTTAACCCCTTGATCTCCCCCTAGTGTTAACCCCTTCCCTGCCAGTGACATTTATACAGTAATCATTGGCTATTTTTAGCTCTGATCGCTGTATAAATGTCCTTGGTCCCAAAATAGTGTCAAAAGTGTCCAATCTGTTCGCTGCAATGTTGCAGTCTCACTACAAACTGCAGATCGCCACCATTACTAGTAAAAAATAAATAATAAAAATGCTATAAATGTATCCCCTATTTTGTAGATGCTATAACTTTTATGCAAACCAATCGATATACGCTTATTGCAATTTTTTTTACCAAAAATATGTAGAAGAATACATATTGGCCTAAACTGATAAAGAAATTTGATAAAGAATAAAACATGTGGGACTTTATATGAGGCTATAACAAATTAAAAGTTCATAGCCTCCATTCCTAAATGCAATGCTTTTCGACATTGATTGGTTATGATTAGTAACCAAAAAAGCAATTTCCAATTACTTACATTAAAATGAATGGACTGCCTTAAGCCTCTGGGCACAACAAAAAATAAATGCCCTTGCAGTACAGAGAAGACCCACTGCAAGGGTATTTTTTGTTATTAACTGCAGGTTCAGCAGACTTACCTTATCCCTCACCCCACTAGGGTCCCTCTAGTGATGTGACTGGGTTCCTGCAGCCTTCTTTCACTCTGCCACAACTTGAAAGTCACGCAATTTTGACGCGATTTCAGAGAATGCCTGTGTAAAATTTAGGTCTATGGACCTCAACTCGCATCAAAGTCAGACCAGGGTAGTACAGGAACTACTTTCAAGTCGCACAGATATGAATGGTTATCATTGGGAATCATAGGGTACGACTTGTCATGCGACTCCGATATCCAAATTCGCAGGAAAAAGTCACACAAAAGTGTGAAAGGGGCCTAAGCAGTAACCACAAGCTTGTCCCCAGTGTACAATGCAGGGTATAGCCACGCGTTGTACATGATGATGCTGAGGGGCTGCCCACATGATGGAGATTTAGGGGAGGAGGACAGGACTAGATCAGAAGTTGGGGTCAGGGATGCCCTGGCATCTTACCAATAGAGAAAAGGGTGCAGATAATGGCGCTGGAAACTTGTGCAATTTTGCCTGCATTTTTAACATGCTTATGGTGTGTTTTTCGTAGATCATGTGACTCAAAAAACGCGTCAAAAACATAACATGGGTGTGTTAATGATGCGTTCTTTCTGCATTTTTAATGCATTCCAATGGGAGATGTGTTTTTTTTTTAACTGACCAAAAATGCAGAAAGCAAGATTTTTAACACCATAGTGGAAGCGCAATGGACTAGTGTGAATACATACAGAGAATTTAAAGGGATGCACTTTTCTTGAGCTTTTCTTGCGCTGAAGGTGCCGATAATGGCCGACAAATTCATGTTCATTTAAATTCATGATATTAATTAAAAAGTTGAATACAATTAGATATAAAAATATACAGTATCTCACAAAAGTGAGTACACCCCTCATGTTTTTGTAAATATTTTATTATATCTTTTCATGTGACAACACTGAAGAAATGACACTTTGCTACAATGCAAAGTAGTGAGTGTACAGCTTGTATACCAGTGTAAATTTGCTGTTCCCTCAAAATAACTCAACACACAGCCATTAATGTCTAAACCGCTGGCAACAAAAGTGAGTACACCCCTAAGAGAAAATGTCCAAATTGGGCCCAATTAGCCTTTCATTACACTGCCTTTGTGCCATACATCTCCCACCCTCCAGGTCACAGCACCTACCTTCCACCTTATACACCCCCCTACCCCAAGACCCACTTGCCAACCCTTCACCTATGGTGTGTGTGTGTGTGTAGTTTGGTATCTTTGCCTTGGGCACTAGATGGCCTTGTACCAGCACTGGCGGCATTGATAGGTATATCATCACCACTGCTGAATGCTGTCGACATTGGGGATGTTGACATGCCCTGCCTGCCACTGTCACTGAGCCTGCCATCAGTCTGTACCGCAAAAGGTGAGCAGATGGAGAAGGAGGATGTCCAGAGGTAACAGAGAAAGGATTACAGTTTGGAGTGTTGGCTCTCTCTATTTTCAGTGTACATAAAATCATAAGTAATGGCAGGGTTTCACTTTTAAAATAATGATTGTGCTGAGGTTTGTATATGTCCCTGAGACTCTGGCTTGCAGAATGGCAATTTCAGTATATTTTATGAGTATGAGAAGGCTTTTGTTTTAACTATGCCCCTTTAAGCCCCTCCCACTCTTACCCCCATTGTGGACCCATCCACAGTTTGCCATGGCATGCACCAAGAGCCCCATTACTCCTCTACTTAAGCTATCCAGAGGCACCCTCTCTCCCCCCGTCTTTTACCCTCATCTCTCTCTCTCACCCCCCTCTCTCTCACCCACCCTTACCCCATCTCTATTTAATTTTTTTAATAATTTATTTTAACAAAAATTGTTTGCGTTTTCATTTCTATTTATTCCCAAAAAAGGCCCACCAAAATTCTCAGCACCCATGATGCTCTTAATCTGGCCCGGATGAAGAAAAAAAATGTGTGGAGAAGGCTTGGAACAGCTCATGATCCAAAGCACAGGTCATCTGTAAAACATGGTGGAGGTAGTGTGATGGAATGGGCATGCATGGCTTCAAGCGGCACTGGGTCATTGGTGTTTATTGATGATGTGACTGAAGACAGAAGCAGTGTTTAGAGATATACTATCAGCCCAGATTCAGCCAAATGGAGCAAAAGTTGATTGGCTGGTAATTTACAGTACAGATGGACTCTGCAAAAGCAACCCAGGAGCTTTTGAAGGAAAATAAGTGGAATATTCTGCAATGGCTGATTCAAACACCTGATCTCAACCCATTTGAGCATGTATTTCACTTGCTGAAGGAAAAACTTCAGGCAGAAAGACCCATAAAGAACTGAAGACTGCTGCAGTTGGAGCCTGGCAAAGCATCGTAAAGGAGGAAACCCAGTCTTTGGTAATGTCCATGGGTTCCCGACTTCAGGCAGTCATTGCCAGTAAAGGATTTTCAGCAAAATATTAAAAATTAAAAATTTTATTTACAATTATATTCATTTTTCCAATTACATTTGAGTCCCTGAAAAAAGGGGGGGGGGGGACTGTGTATAAAAATGGTTGCAGTTCCTAAAATTTGTACTTGATATTTATGTTCAACCCTTTGAATTAAAGCTGAAAGTCTGCACTTCAAATTAATTTGGGTTGTTTTGTTTTAATTCTATTCTGGTGGCATACAGAGCCAAAAGTACAGAAATTGTGCCTGTGTCCAAATATATATGGACATAACTGTAAATGCACATGTAGGCCTCTGCAATGTTCTGAATCTCCTCCCCTAAAGTATATCAAAAGCTCCCCCCCCCCCCCCCCCCCCCATTAAGTAAAACAGCACTGAGTTTTTTTGCCATCTGACTCTCAGGGAGATTTCCCCTCACTTCCACTCCTGTGTACTCAACACAAAGTGAACGGATATGCTTCCAATGTGAGTAAAATACCCTCTAAAGCCCCATACACATGGTCGGATTTTCGCATGGATTCTGTCCGATCGGACAATGTTGTCGAAAAATCCGACCGTGTGTATGCACCATCGAACAGTGTACGTCGGATTGTCCGACGGACAAAGTCCTATATCCTGCTGGATAGATTTTTTGACAACAAGGTCCGATCACACCAAATCCGATCGTGTGTATGGTAGTCCGACAGACAAAGTGCTACGCATGCTCAGATCACATTACAAGACCAAAGCTATTGGCTACTAGCCTCTACGTAGTCCCGTCGTAGGCAACAAACGTCACCACGTTCAGAATAATCGGATTTTCCGACAACTTTGTCCGACCGTGTGTACGCAAAACCAACATCGGACAAAGTACGACGGACATGATCCGACGGACCTGGTCCTCGGATAATCCGCGCGTGTGTATGGGGCTTTAAACAGTTGTCAGGGGGTAACTGAAAATTTTGGGTTTACCCTCATTTACATTTTCGGAGTGAATCTCCTTAACCACTTGCTTACTGTGCACTTAAACACCCTTCCTGCCCAGACCAATTTTCAGCTTTCAGCGCTCTCGCACTTTCAGTGACAATTGCGCGGTCATGCAATGCTGTAACCAAATGAATTTTTTATCATTTTGTTCGCACAAATAGAGCTTTAGTTTGGTGGTATTTATTCGCGACTCAGTTTTTTATTTTTTGCGATATAAGCGAAAACATAGCGGAAATTTTGAAAAAAAACAATATTTTCTCCTTTCTTTTTTAAAAGAAATCCAATAAAATCAAATTTTGTCATAAATTTAAGCCAAAATGTATTCTGCTACATGTTTTTAGTAAAAAAAATTCCGTTAAGTGTATAATAATTGGTTCGCGTGATCACGGACATATGTACGCAAATGATCATGTACAGATGTGTGCAGGTGATCACGGACATGTGTGCAGATAATCATTGGCACATGTTATTTTACTGGGACATATGTGAGGGACATGTGTTTTATATTAGGGGACATGTGTTTTGTTTTGGGGACATGTGTGTTTTACTGTGGGGACACTACTGGTGATCAGTGAGTAAAAAGCTGTAAAAAAAACAGCTAATACTCACTGATCACCAGCCGGCTGCAGCGATCCGCTCTCCTCTCCTCACCGACGACTTCCGTGTGAGGAGAGGAGAAGCCGATTGCCTAGCAACCGGCTGTTTGTTTACATCACATGACGGCTGTGATTCGACACGGGTGACACGGCCGCATCGGGATCGCGAAGCTGCGCAGGCGCGCGCGTGATCCCTCTACTTCTGAAGGACGTTCCGGAACGTCCGATCAGAAGTAGACGGCTCCCACCCGGCCATATATGTACAGTGGCCGGGTGGGAAGTGGTTAGTCACTTCAACACCGGGCGATTTTACCCCCTTCCTTACCAGAGCACTTTTTGCGATTCGGCACTGCGTCGCTTTAACTAACAATTGCGCGGTAGTGCGACGTTGCACCCAAACAAAATTGACGTCCTTTTTTTCCCACAAATATAGCTTTCTTTTGGTGGTATTTGATCACCTCTGCGGTTTTTATTTTTTGCGCTATAAACAAAAGAAGAACGACAATTTTGAAAAAAAAAACACAATATTTTTTACTTTTTGCTATAATTGGTATAATTTGATATAATTTTGCTAATAACTGGGAACACATGAACGGTCTTCTCTCCACTGACAGGACGTGGAGCTGTGTGTTTACACACACAGCTCCACGGTCCCGCACGGTCCCGCTGTTTTCCCGGGCAATCGCGGGTGCCCGACGGACATCGCGGCCGCCGGGCACGTGTACCTAGTCCCGAGCGACGCCGGCGGCGCGCGCGCACCGTAGGCGGCCGGGGATGGTAGGACGTCATACGACGCCAACCCAGGATGGGAGATCCACCGTGTGGGCGTCATATGACAATACGCGGGTAGTGAAGTGGTTAATGTGGACATGTTATTTTGCTTTCAGTTCTACGTCACAAGGCTGTACAGCGCTAAAGCGCCCTCTCTGCGCTGGATCACAGTTGCTGATCGCCACCATTACCAGTATAACACACATATATATATATATATATATATATATATATTATAGCTGTACAATTAATCGTTAAATCGTGATCTCGATTCAACCCCCCCTGACGCAGAGTTTGCTGATTCTTTCATATAACAAGTGGAGAGACTTATCAGCTGTTAAAGAGGGCAGTCTGCCAAGTTTGTAACAGGAAACATTGTAACTAATGCTTCCTTCTTAGATCAAAAAAATACATTTGTGTGTGTGTAAAGAAAAAATCTGGGCAGGCTGCCAAGTTTGTAACAACATGAAACATTGTAACTAAGTTCCTTCTTAAATCAAATTTCTGTGTGTAAATGCAGGACGTTTAACCACTTAAAGTCTAAATCTTTTTTTGACACGTTTCTTAAGTTATATTTTTTGCTAGAAAATTACGTGGAACCACACAACATTATATATATATCGGAAGAGACCCTAGGGAATAAAATGGCAATTGCTGCAATATTTTATGTCACACTGTATTTCCCCAGCGGTCATTCAAATGCAATTTTTGGGGAAAAAAATACACTTCAATAAATAAAAAAACGAAACAGTAATGTTAGCCCAATGTTTTTTGTTTTAATGTGAAAGATGATGTTACGCCATGAGAATCGTGATCTATCTTCTAAGCAAGAAAACAAAAACGTGATTCTCATTTTAGCCAGAATCGTGCAGCTCTATAAAGTTTGTAGACGCTATAAACTTTCAAGCAAATCACTATACGCCGTTTGTGATTTGTTACCAAAAATATGTAGCAGAATACATTGTGACCTAAATTTATGAAGAAATTTGATTTTTTTAATTGTTCTATTGTATATGTTTTATAGCAGAAAGTAAAAAGTAGTATTTATTTAAAAAATGTCTGTCTTTTTTTAGTTTATATAATAGAAAAAAAAAAAACACAATGGTGATCAAATACCACCAAAAGAGAGCTCTGTGCGAAAAAAAATAAAAAATATATTATTATAATTTGAGTACAGTGTTGCATGATCATGCAATCGTCAGTTAAAATAGCAAAATGACGAATAACAAAAAATGGCCTGGTCACAAAGAGTGTAAAACCTTCTGGAAGTCAAGTGGTTAAAGGCTAAGTTATTATACATTATTATAATACAGGATTTATATAGCGCCAACAGTTTGTGCAGCGCTTTACAACATTAGGTCAGACAGTTACAATACAATTTAATACAGGAGGAATCAGAGGGCCTGTTAGAGCTTACAATCTTCAAGGGAGGGTCAAGTGATACAAAAAGGTAATAACTGTGGGGGAAGAGCTGAAGAGGAAAATAAAATTACAGTTGTTAGATGGAGGCCGGATAGGCTTCTCTGAAGAGAAAAGTTTGATAGAGTTGGAGAATGTCTGACTGATTGGGGTAGGGAATTCCAAAGGATAGGAGAGGCTCTGAAGAAGTCCTGGAGGCAAGCATGGGATGAGATGATAAGGCAGCAAAGTGGATAAAAATTTTTATTTTAAAAAGATAAAAAAAAAATCTGCATTTTTTATTTTTATTTAACCTGTTCAGATACGCGCTATAGCCGAATGACGGCTACAGCGCAGACCTGCTTTGCCAGGAGTATGTCTATTGACGTCCTCCCATTCGTGACCAGCCAGTGCGCACTCTGTGATCAGCGAGTCTATGAGATCCCGAACCCTTACCACGTAATCAGCTGTCAGCCAATGACAGCTGATCATATGATGTAAACAGAGCCGGTAATCGGCTAATTTTTCTCCTCGCACTAACCGCGGAAGGAGGAAAAAAAAGGCCCATCACCAGCGGCCATGAGAGGGACATCAGTTCCGATCACGGAGAGCTGCCGCCAGCTCCTCAGTGCCCACCTGTGCCACCAACAGTACACAATAGTGCCGCCTACCAGTGCCCACCCATCAGTGCCTCATCAACAGTGCCACCTATCATTGCCCATCAGTGCCACCTATCAGGGCCCAATAGTGCCATCTTATCTGTGCCCATCAGTACCGCCTATCAGTGCTGCCTGAACTGTGCCTATCAGTGCCGCCTCATCAGCACATATCAATGAAGGAGAAAAATTACCTGTATAACAAACTATGAAACATGATTTTTTTTTCCAAAATTTTCCAACTTTTTTGTTTGTTTAGCAAAAAATAAAAATCCCAGCTGTGATTAAATGCCACCAAAATAAAGCTCTATTTGTGTGAAAAAAGATGATAAAAATTTAATTTGGGTACAGTGTTGTATGACCGTGCAATTGTCATTCAAAGTGCGTCAGCGCTGAAAGGTGAAAATTGGTCTGGGCAGGAGGGGGGTTTAAGTGCCCTGTAAGCAAGTGGTTAAATCTGATTTTTTTTTTGATTTGTATCAAATTTATTTTAATAAAATGATTTTGGAGTAAAAATCTATCTTTTTTTTAAACTCAGCAACTACAAACACTGTAGCTGCTGACTTTTAATAACGGCACTTACCTGTCCAGCGAGCCTGCGATGTTACCCCCCCCCCCCCCCCCAGGCCGATCAGTTCACCGGATCGGGGGCTGGCGCCGCCATTCTAACGAAGGGAAACAGGCAGAGGAGCCTTGCGGCTTCACTGCCCATTTCCTACTGCGCATGAAATGGAGCTTAGTTATGTAGCATGAGGCTGTATATTCTGCAATATTTACATTTTTGGTAAACTCATTCAATGAATGCAAGCTGAGAGAACAGGCACTGCATTGATGCATTCACACAATTTCACAGTAACCGTGAGATAAACAGTTCAGGATTATTTCTTTATCCCATTGTTTTGCAAATCTATGTACACTACAAACTATATGATTGTTTGAAGAGAAATGCATCTGCATCAGGCTCTAAGTGTGAGGAGGAAGGGCAAGCAGTAAAAATGAAAGTGAAACCTTCTAAGCAGCTTATACACCTTGTGATCGTTCTGCACGTAGCTTGAAGTGCTTTATTCCTCCCTTGAGGAGCAAAACGGCAGCAGGCCGTAAAAGAGACGCAGTTTGGGAATATTTACTAACCTGACAGTTTATTATTCTAAATAAAAAACCTTAATTTTGTTTGCAAATATTGAAGAGACTAACTACCAGCAAGAATGAGTTTTTACAGAGCACCTGTGATTTCAGATCCCTCATGGCAGTGTCTGTTAGCGGGCATCCAATCGCCTTCTTCCGCCACGTCCCTCAGCTTGTTGTGTCACTGCTGCATCACCAACCGTCCCATGATTAAAGTCAATGGAACTGTCGGTAAGTCAACAGCAGGACAGAGGTGATAGTTACTCTTTAAAAGTTGATTTAAATCAAATCCACCCTGCAAGGAAGCTAGAGAGCAGGAGGTCTTTGGAGGAACGAAGAGGACAATTTGGTTGGCATTTTGAGACTAGGCTAGTGATGTAGCTGGGGGGCGATGTTGTGGATGGCTTTGGGTGAGTGGCAGCCAATGGAGGGATTTTTTATATAAACTCGCCTTTACAGATTAGTGTAAAGTTAATTGTGAATGATGGCCCTAGAAATTCTTGCTCTCTCTCATCCGTTCAATACCTCACATGTATGAAGTAATAACATACATGTGCTCAGCCTAAACTAGGTGTTTTATATGGGGTATGTACAGGGGTGACAAAGGTGATTTAAAAAAAAAATTGTAATTATCTTATATAAAATTCTATTTATTTATTTTTTACTTTATTTGCAAAAGGGGCCTAACACACATTGGCAGGCAGCTATTCTTTATGGAGACATTGGAAGTCTATTAGACCCCCAATGTCTCCCCTGTCCTTCAATGCAGCTAATCAAGTACAGATTGTGCTTGAATAGCTACATCCTCAGCTACACTAGCCAAGGAATGATAGCTGCGACCCCACACGTGACATAACAAACATCACTTCAACGATCAATAGATGCAGGAGGGATCAGAGAACTTCTATCCCTCAAGTTTCTCCTGCTCTCACTGTTCAGGCTGTTTCCCACAGTCCTGGGATCCCCATGGAGGAGGGGCTCACTGTTAAAGCCCATAAACATGATCACTTTTATCAGAAAGCTGTTTGATGGCTGTTAAAAGCCAGTGGCAAGCTAAGGGCTGCAATATCAGCTGCGAGCTTGTTTTAACCACTTGTCTACCATACTGTTTATAAACATACCTCAGTAGATGAGTAGGTAATGCCAATTTCATACCCTTCTTTTCTGTCACCCATCACACCCAATGTTTACATTCCTACATCCTGACTTATTTCCAAGACCCGGGGGTTCTGCCGAAATACCCAACCTGTCAAAATCTCCAACCACCTCACTTGACAAGCAGCAAATAGGGACGCTCAAAACTGTACAGGCACTCTGGTGGACAGCTCTGTGGATGGGATTTCTGTGCTCACTGACTTTGATTGATAGCAGCAGGAGCCAATGGCACTCGCTGCTGTCTCAGACAATAAGGGGGGGGGGGGAGTCCTAAACAGCTGAGACTCTTGAGCAACCTTGCTGGATCGAGAGGGGCTCAGGTAAGTATTAGGGGGCTGCTGAACACAGAAGTTTTTGTATCTGAATGCATTCAGATACAAAACCTTCTGCCTTTAGAACCACTTTAAACCTGGGTTCACACTGGTGCATGTGGGACACTGCATGTGATTCGCACCGCATTCCTGTGCACATCACATGCGATGTCAGTGTGTTGCAATTTGAGCCTTACATTTCATATGACTCCAATCACATTGCATCCACACCAAAATGGTGCAGGACCTTTTATTGCCCGCACCTGAATGGCATTGCAGTGTTCAAACCATGCAATACGATTCTGGCAATCGCACTTCATTTTGCAATCTGTTTTGGGGTGTCGTTAATCTAACATTGACACCTGCAGCAGATCACATGGAAAGGCAGCCAATCTTGTGCATTTCCTGCATTGCATCAGTGTGAACCAGGGCTAAAGCAGAACTAAACCCAGTGATTTAACGGTTTAAAAAAACAGTTACATGCCAGAAATGCAACTGTCACATTACCCTGGGCTCTCCTCCAAACTATCAAGCCATCAAACGGTTGGTGTCCTGTCACATGTGCAGCACCATGGCGGTTAGTTTTGCTTTAAATTCGAATAATGATATATCTATATACTAGACCAGGGTGCCCTTTGGGTCTTCGGGGGGTGCTGCAAGCATTAGGCACAGTTTGCCCTGGACCAGAGATGGAGAAGAGGGCTCTGGGGTGATGAGACAGACTGATGTGATGGTGGGGGACTTTGTGGTGATGACGGACTCCAATGTGATTGTGGGGGGACTCTGTGGTGATGGGAGACCTCTGTTGTATGGGAAGGACTCATATGATGGGAAAGCCTCTGATGTGAAGGACATTTGGCATGTGGGTACCTAGCTTTCACAGGCACCCAGCTCCCACTTCCTCTCCTGGCGCCGCGCTGAAGATCACCTCTCCCCCTCCCTCCGGGCAATCTTCTGGGACACATGAAGATTGCATGTGTCCCAGAAGATTGCCCGGCTATTCATAACGCGCAGGGCGCACCCGGCTATTAAGCCACAGCCGGGAGCCCACACTTGCAATGATGGTGCTGCAGAGAGAAGCGAGGCTTCAGGCGAGGACATCATGGGACAGGCGAGTGGCTGTTTATTACAAGTCAGCAGCTACAGTTTTTGCAGATGGTGACTTTTAAAATAGGTGGCACTCCGCTTTAAATATATATTTTTTAAATGTATTTTACAATTCAGACCGGGTGTCTGAGGATTGTACATCGGGTGTCCTGACTATAGTTGAATCTTTGTAGTAGACACAATGGGGGTTATTTACGAAAGGCAAATCCACTTTGCACTGAAAGTGCTCTTGGAAGTGCAGTCGATCTAAAGGGGTAGATCTGAAATGAGGGGAAGCTCTGCTGATTTTCTCATCCAATCATGTGCTAAAATGCTGTATTTTGCTTGCATATCCCCCCCAGATCTACAGCAACTTTACTTCCAAGTGCACTTGCAGTGCAAAGTGGATTTTCCTTTAGTAAATGACCCCCAATGTGCCATGTATCACTATGCTGGGTGGGATTGTATAGAGTTGTGAGGTCCTCCTGTGATGATGACACATACACACCATGGTGGGTCAGCCTCCCTCCCTCAGGAGGTGATGAGTAGTGTGTGATAGAGATATATATATATATATATTATACATACTCATACACACACGGGGCAGGTCCGGGCTGTGACAATAGGAAGCCTCCAGACGTCACAGGACAGGCCTCACCCGGGATGACACAGGGCCCAGGCCGCTGATATACCGGGGGAAGTGTCAGTAGTCCGGGCACGGTATACACACACACATAGGGGAGGGGAGCCGTCCTCACACACTGTTGCTGTACACCGTCATACTGATGGTGGTGACACCGGCAGAACACAGGCCACACACCGACACGGTCAGCAGGCGGCGGAGGTAAGAAAACTACAGGCGCTCTCCATCCGGCGGAAATTACCTGAAAACGGAAGCCGCTATCTCCCCGCACTCGGTGCGCTCCCGCTCCGCCTAGTCGGACGATGTATGCTGGATTCCGGGGGCCTAGAGGACCTGCGCTGACATCATAGTCATGTGACCGGGGGTGACGCCGCGCTGTCACGTGACTTTGGGGCTGGGAAGAGCGGAGGGGGAGGGCGGGAGGTTTGAACGAAGACAGGGGGCGGGGTCAGGAGAGGAAACAGGGAGGGCCAGCCACTCCTCACCTCTCCATGTGAATGGACTAATCTGGGCTGAGGAGTTCATTTTCTGGATGCCAATTCCAGATCTGGGGATCCTACACTACAGCCAGGCTTTCCACAAAGGGGGTCAGTAATAGCAGCACAAGTATGTAAAACCAGAGCAGGTCTGTATACCATTGGGGAAATTTCCCTTCACTTCCTGTCTGAGAGATGTTAGAGGAAATCTCTCAATACAAGGGAATGTCACTCTTAGCCCTTGTTCACATTGAGGCCGAGTTCACACTACTTGCGGAGCAACTTACAGCAGGGGGTCCGGTGTGTCCTTTTTCTGTTTCAAGGTCTGAATTTCTTGCCTTAACCACTAGCTCACTACTGCATCAGGTTGGCTCAGCAAATCGCTGTAGCTGTACGTTGCAGCAGGCACATCCGCCACGTGTCCCCGGAGCAGATGCACATGTCGGTCGCTAGAGAGAGCATCCCTGTTCTCTCAGGGGAGAGGAGACAGATCGTGTGTTCATACTAAGTATGAACCCCAATCCCTCTCCTCCCCTAATCAGTCCCATCCCCCGCACAGTTAGAATACACCTAGGGAACACAGTTAACCCCTTTTGTGCCATTTATACAGTAATCAATGGCTATTTTTTAGCTCTGGGCGCTGTAAAAATGTCACTGGTCCCAAAATAGTGTCAAAAGTGTCCAATCTGTCCATCACAATCCTGCAATATATTAAAATAAAAAAAATCATACAGTAGTTGTAAATATTCTAATGGTTTTTCATACTGTAAGGATACCATGAAACCCCTGTGTGGGTCCCTTCCCTGTTAATAGCCAGATGGTGGCTGTGCTGTTGTACGTCTGTATTTTCTATGTGTTTATTAAGAAAAAAATAAATAAAAATAAAATAATCAGATCGCCGCCATTACTAGTATTGGGGGGAAAAAAATGCCATAAAGCTATCCCCTATTTTGTAGACGCTATAACTTTTGCGCAAACCAATCAATATACCCTTATTGCAATTTTTTTTTTTTTTTTATTACCAAAAATATATGTAGAAGAATATAAAATTGGGATATTTATTATAGCAAAAACTACAAAATAGTGTTTTTTTCGCAAAATTGTCACGCTTTGTTTATAGCGCAAAAAAAAAAAAACACAGAGGTGATCAAATACCACTAAAATAAAGCTCTATTTGTGGGGATAAAAGGGCATACATTTTGTTTGGGTACAGCATCACAGGACCACCCATTTGTCAGTTAGAACAACACAGTGCCGAATTGCTAAAATGGCCTGGGCAGGAAGGGGGCAAATCCTTCAGGGGCTGAAGTGGTTCATTCGGTCCTGACTATTGTGTTCCAATCCATCACATATAATGCAGATTAAAAAAATATTGAACTAAAAGCTGTAATGTAACAATATAGGTAAAAATCAAGGGGAGTGAATACTTTTGCAAGGCACTGTAGTTACATAGTAGGAAAGGTTTAATAAAGACAAGTCCATCCACCCTGTGTAGAAAATCATTTCCCATATCCCTGTATATTGTTTTTGCTAAGATGCACATCCAAGAGTCTTTTAAAACTATCCATATTTCCTGCCAACACCGATTGTGGAAGAGAGTTCCACATCCTTACTGCCCTGACCGTGAAAAACCCCCTATGCAGCTTAAGGTTAAACCTCTTCCAGGCTCATAGTGTGGCCCCATGTCTTCCTACACTCCCTGAGACTAAATAGTTTCATACTTACGCTGGGATCACCATTAAGATACTTGTATACCTTTATCATATCGCCTCTCGATCGTCCCTTCTCCAGGAAGAATACATTTAGTGCTTGTAGTCATTCCTTGTAATTGAGATCCTCCTCCAGTCCCCATTTAGTTGCCCTTCTCTGGACTCTCTCCAGCACATCCTTTCTGAGGATTGGTGACCAGAACTGCCCCCATGGTAACTCTGGAGGAGTTGCAGAGATCCACAGCTCAGGTGGGAGAATTTGTCCACAGGACAACCGTTAGTCATGCACTCCACAAATTTTAACTTTTTGACCTAAAACCAAAACGATAAGTGTGGCGGAAAACAAATACGGCACATCGCCCTGAACACGCCACCATGAAACATGGTGGTGGTATCATGATGTTGTGGGGATGCTTTTCTTCAGCAAGGACAGGGAAGCTGGATGGAGTCTAACAGGTTTTCTTCTAAGATTGCCCTGTATTTGAGTCTGCAAAAGACTTGAGACTGGGGTGAAGGGTCAACTTCTAGCAGGACAACGACTATAGCCATACAGCCAGAGCTACAATGGAATTGTTTAGATCAAAGAATATTCATGTGTTAGAATGGGCCAGTCAAAGTCCAGACCTAAATCCAATAGAGAATCTGTGGCAAGACTTGAAAATTGCTTTTCAGAGAGGCTCTCAATCCAATCTGACAGAGCTTGAGCTATTTTGCAAAGAATGGACAACAATTTCACTCTCTGGATGTGCAAAGCTGGTAGACATACCCAAAAAAAGACTTGCAGCTGTAAAAGGTGGATCTACAAAGCATTGGCTCAGGGGGGCTGAATACAAATGCACGCCACACTTTTCATATACCGTATTTATCGGCGTATAACACGCACTTTTTCCCCCTTAAAATCGGGGGAAAGTCGTGGGTGCGTGTTATACGCCGATACCCCAAAAAAAATAATGACAAAAATCGGTTGCGGCGCTGAATAAATGGCAACCGCGGCTGGAAAAAGCCAAAGCGCGGCCGAAAAAAGCCGAAGCGCGGCCGAAAAAGACCGAAGCCGGCTGTTCAGCTCCGCTCGTAGTCCCGCCTCCCTGCGCTCGCTCCCGAAACAGCAGGGAGGCGGGACTCCGAGCGGAGCTGAACAGTCGGCTTTTTCAGCCGCGCATGCGCGGTATTTCTCGCGGCGGGAAATTTAAACGCTGGCGAACTGCAAATGACGCTGGCGAACTGCAAATGACACGGGCAAGGCTGCAAATGACACGGGCAAGGCTGCAAATGACGCCGGGCAAGGCTGCAAATGACGCCGGGCAAGGCTGCAAATGACGCTTAAATGTAAGTTTTTTTTTTTTTCCCTAAACTCCTCTCCTAAAACTTTTTTTCCTTAAAATTCCCTCCTAAACTTGGGGTGCGTGTTATACGCCGATAAATACGGTATTTGCAAAAGCATTTTAAAACCATTTATCATTTTCCTTCGACTTCACATTTATGTGCCACTTTGTGTTGGTCTATCACATAAAATAGATTTACGTTTTTGGTTGCAACATGACAAAAAGTGGAAAATTTCAAGGGGTATGAATACTTTTTCAAGGCACTGTATGAGCAAAGCATATCCCTCTATAGTGTGTACTTGTCTCAATCCAGAGCACCAAGTGTCATTTCTGTCTGCACGAGTCACTTGACAAGTTTTCCCAAAAACCAACAGAAAAATGGTGACAACCTCAGCTCTGTTCCTGTGTGTCCCTTCCCTCCAATCAGCTCTGAGCTCTCCTCACCAAGTTCTGCAGAGTATAACTCTCTGGACTTTGAACATGTGTAGAGAAGAGAAGACTGCAGATAGATCTCTGTACCACCTGCGGTCAGTCCCTTCACTGGGTATATGCAAGGCCTCTTTCACACGGCCGATCCGTTCAGATCCGCCTGTCAGTTTTTCAGGCGGACCTGAATGGATGCTCCATAGAGGTCTATGGAGCGTCGGATGTCAGCGGTGACATGTCACCGCTGACATCCGACCCGAAAAAGTGCGACGGAGGAAAAAGCTATTTTTCCATCAGTCATCGGATCGGATGACGACCGACTCTATGGTCACCCGATCTCCCATAGGGGAGAGTGGCGCTCTGACAGGTCCGTCCCTGCGCTGTGTGCAGAGGCGGGACCTGTCATCTTCCTGCTCAGCGGAGATCACTCCGGCGATCCCCGCTGAGCAAGCAGATATCCACAGGGCAGATCAGCACTGATCCGCCCCGTGTGAAAGAGGCCTAAGGGTTTGCAACCACTTTTATTTACTTTATCTGAAAAAAATTTTTTTTAAAAAATTTGCCTTTGTAGAAATCAGTCAGGAGGGTATCAGAATGAACAGCTTTTTTTTCTGCAAGCCTCCTCTTTTTTACATAAAGATAAGGCGGTTGTGAGGGGGAAAAAAAACAAAAAAAAACTCTCCAGTAGTAAAAGTAATCTCAATCTTTCTATTTAAGACATTATCCATCCCTCTGTTTGGACCCAGACACATGCAACAGAAGTTGCAATAACTATGCTGGATGGGGTGAAGGCCATTAGGATTGGCCATCCTACATGATACTTTGACCTTCAGAAAAACAGGCAACTTGTTTTTAGTCACAGACTGTCCCCCATAAAAGGGATCTGCGACTGTCAACACACCCTGCCAACAAATATCCTAAATACATTACCTGCTAAAAGTGACGTCACCATAAGGCAGTGAACATTCACTCACTGAGCAGAGCTGCTGCAGCATCCAAGCAGCTTTCAAAAACAGCAGGGCGGGGGGAACTGGGTGAACCTTTCTGGACTGCACATACTATATCTATCATCTACAATTCATACAAAAATAAAAATATATTTACAACATATACTATAGAAAAAAAAAAAAAAGGAGGTAATAGGAATTTTTAAAATATTTTAATAATTGACTCAACATACATACAAATATATACTAAAAGCATATACTACATAAAAAAATCCATCACATAAAATATGTCCATTTATATAACAAGGTGCAGCATAAACTCTGTATATATATTTAGTTTTTTTTTTTTTTTTAGGCATGTGCGATTATCAAAAAAGAAAAAGGTTTCCTTCCTCAAGTTGACCAGTTTGTAGTATTTGTAATGGTTTAAAAATTCAGGTAAGGATACCCGTAACTGCCCACGCTGGTCCTTGCTACTGCTTTAGTGTGTTGTTTTATTCTTATCAATTTAGTGTAAACCCCTCTCTGAAGAGAATCCTATTCAGCAAAAATTCACAAAGCACATGAAGTTTCAAGCTCAGCTATTAGGATTGGTATTCAGCACTTCTACAGCGGAGCTGAAGGGCGCTATAATGAGTTCAAGACAACTCTTTGACCAAAATTTTTAAAAAAGCCTGTGAAGGAACGACTTCAAATCTAGAGAATACTTCACAATGCTCTCTGCAGCTCAATCTAACTCTACATTTTCTACTCATAAAATCTGACAAAGAACTACAGGCCATTGCCAATGAAAAAAGTGATTGTTAAAATCTTTAAGTGTATCTGCTATATAGACAAAAACTTTATGAATACCCGCCATGTAGTGGGCAGGCTTAGTTTTTTTTTTTTCCCCCACTACGGGGTCACTAAAAGTTTTGGATAGATTTTGTACGTTTCCATTCACATTTGTCCGACTTGTCATGCAACTTTGGACATCAAAGTCCCTTGAAAAGTCACCACCCATTGTTTTCAATGGCACCCGTTTAAATTGGTGCAACTTTGAAAAGGTGCCTGCACTACTTTGGTCCAGAAAATGTAAAGTCGGTTCGAAGTCGCACCAAAAGTCACTCAAAAGTTTCACTGCAAATCATGAGACTTTGGAGATGCGCTAATGTGAATAAAGCCCAATTGTTTTTTGCAATCTGTGCAGTGTTGGGGAGTTTTTCCTTCACTTGCTTTCCCAAAAGAAAAAAAAAAGAATGGAAATTCCCTCTTAAGCTGACCATACACCTATAGATTATCTGCAGATTTTAGATGGGAATAAGTGGGAGATTCCGCCATCCACACAGTTTAGCGAACATGGAGAAATCTGTTGCACTTTTTCCATCTAACCATAGAAAATCTGCAGATAATCTATAGGTGTATGGCCAGCTTTAGGCCCCATACATACCTAATATATTTTCTGCAGATTTACCAAAACCATGTAGTGCAAGGGCCTGCCTGATTGCATACAAAATTGAAATTCTTCAGGCAGGCCCTTTCACTACATGGTTTTGGTAAATCTGAAGACAAAAATCTGCAGAAAATCCAATAGTGTGTATGGGGGCCTTAGACAGATATCACCAAAAAAAATGTCTGTTGGTAGGATTTACCATCACCATGTGTGACAACTATCAGTTGGGACTTCCCATTGCGGCAACACTTCCAAATTAGGATGAAGGCTGCAATAAAACTACTACAAGGGTAAGAACTATTCCCCACTTCACCACTTTTACTTTCAGATCTAGTGTTTGCGAGAATCACAAAAGCTGCGTCTGCGGTCTACACCTTCTTTGCAACATTACATTTACTACAAAACGCGAGGTCAACTTCAAGAAGGAAAGCTGCACATACACACAGTCTCTTCTGAGTTTATCATTGGACTGAACAGCAGGAGAATACTAACTGCAGGAAATGAGTCACATAGAAATGCAAACAGCCATTGTCCCAGAATCGGACAAATATGCAGCAGCCTTAGACATGTGAACCTCACTCAGACTTCAATATAATAAAACAGGAACCCACATTTTGTCTAAACATGAAAATTCTAAACTACAAGCAAAAAATTAAAATAGAAAGATGGGTATGTCTTGTGATTTATCTACAACGTTGGCCCAAGAGATACACAATAAATACAAAAAGAGGACAACTCTCATAATGGCTACAGTAAATCCAACTCAAATGTGCCATGTAAATATACCCAGAAACGGTAAAAATGACTGTTGGCAAAGCACCAAGTTGGAGAGTTGGATTCCGATAGCATAAACTGGTTTTGCCTGATTTTTTTCTTCCTAGTAGATTTGGACCAAAAGGTGTCTGATCAAAAATAAGGTGCTGTACTAGGACCACAAAAACTGAACTTCTAAGTTCAGTTGTTCAATATCTTACTCTACCCCACACAGGTATTAAATAGGTCTAAAACAGCTTAATTACACTGTGGTATTTATAAAATATTTGCATAGCAATTCGCCCATTGAGTGCATGTGCATTCATGTGCCAATGGGGCAAAAGAGGTTTGGTATTAGGCCACTTCCTGTGCGGGGCAAATGTTTTTATTGATATAAAGCAGAACTGCGGGCAAAGTTTTTTTTTTGTGCCCACGCGGCACAGGTTAACAGCTTGTTTTGGTCTAAAGGAGAGGACAGCAGAGATATACTTAACTGATCCAGAAATCCTCCCCACACAAGACAGCTCTGGCACCACTGCGGTCTTGAAAAAGGACTGTTCATGAGGTCAGCATGCTCCCACACAGGAACAGTCCACAGCTGGACCGTAGGGGAATGCAGTTTTCCAAAGAATTGGTGGATCAGGCGAGTATGAATGTTGTGCTCACCCCTAGAATATAACAAGCAGCCCCATTGCATGGAGTAAAAAATATTTGCTCAGAGGTGGGCTTTAAAACCATAAATACCACATATGGCCACTAGATGATACTTGAAGCCATCTAGTGGCCAAATGCGGTATTTTCGGTTTTGAATCCATGAAAAACAAACATTTGCCCCGCACAGGTAATAGCCTTACAACATTTTTTTTTTGCCCCATTCGCACAGAATGACTGCACATGCACCGTCATTGGGCAAACTGTTGTGTACATTTTATTTTTTTAACAAATACACCCCAATGTTTCTAGGCAATTAAGTTTGTGGTACATGACATATTATTACAGTGCAGCACTGTTACAAGTTAGTTTACACAAATAAAATGCACAGAGTTTTAGGAACAATAAAAAGTCTGTATTGCTCAAATATAGGAAACATGAAAAAAACAGTTGGAAGTGGGAAGGGACATACTAGCAGTGTCTAATACCTTGTCAATCTTCTGTACAAAAATCAGTCCTTCCAACTGCTGTTTGGATGGACACTGCAGTATAGGGTAATAAATAGCATGGCATGACACACACTGTATCATTCAAATTAAGTCCTGTTTTACATGTCGAAGCAACCAATGCCTTGCCATTACATAGTTTTTTTGCCATTAGTCTAATTAAGGTGTGGAGCAGGCCTGCTGACATCACGGAAGAAAGGATGCGTTAGGGCAGCCTTAGCAGAGATCCGCTTATTGGAATCATATTGGAGCATTTGCTAAAAGGAAAAAAAAATAAGCGATATTTAGAAAACAAGCCACATTTTAGAGGACCATGCACTACTTATTACTTAAAAGGAGGAGGTCCAGCCTGGGTGAAAAATAATTAAACATAACAAATACTGTAGCTGCTGACTTATTAGGGCACTTACCTGTCCAGGGAGCCCACAATGACAGCACCCCAGCCGAACTTTGGATCGACTCCCGTTGTCACTAAAAGCGCAACAAAACAGGGCCCCACACTCACACAAACACTCAGACCATAGACACTAGCCAAGCCTCTCAGATAGTAATCAGAGCTAAAGAGCAGAGACTTTAGGTCCAGGAAAGTACATGCACACATGGGGGCTTGTGTACATCAGGGACAATGCTGAAATTGACCATGCACTCATCTGAATCTCAGTGTCTATATATTGCGCTTTTAGAGACAACATTGTCATTATGGTTTTTAATATTTTGGATGTTGAGGGTAAAGACAATTATGGCCACATATTTTTCCACTAAAGCTTTACCGTGGTTGGTCCACCTTATACAAAACGCTTTATTGGGGCGGTCCAGCAGTTTCCCCTCTGTGCTGCTTTTTTGTAATATTGTTCAGTTGTGCATGCACCCCGTTCGACAGTTGAATCAGTAACTGCACTGCCAAATTAAGAATATCCCCAAAGAGGGTTTAGGCCCCTCTTTATTTTTATATACTATACAGTTTCTTTTGGTGGCATTTGATCACCTCTGCAGTTTTTATTTTTTGCGCTATAAACCAAAAAAGACCAAAAATTTGGAGATAGATAGATATGCTCATACATTGATTGGTTTGTGCAAAAGTTGGGGTCCATAATATTTATGGATTTTTTTTTTTTTTTTTACTAGTAATGGCGGTGATCAGTGACAGAGAACAGTGATTGCAACATTGCGCTGGACAAAAATCTGACACTAAGCCCAGTTTCACACTTGTGCAAACACAGACATTACATGCGAGATTCGTACCCGCACTGCGGTGCCGATCACATGTGATGTCTGTGCAATGCAAGCTCATCCATACAGTTGTATGGCTGAACTCGCATTGGATTCGCAGTTAAATAGTGCAGGGACTCCTCCCCCCCCCCCCCCCACACTAGAATCGGACCGCATGGGTGAGAACACCCATGCGGTCCGATTCCTGTGCGAGTTCACAGTTCACACTGCGAACCGATCTGAGGGTGTCATTAACATTGTATTGACACCTGCAGCGGTTCGCAGAGGGCAGTGTGATCTGCTTGCAGGAGAGATGCAATGCTGGAAGCGCGCTGGTTTCCGCATCACATATATGTGAACCTAGGCTTAGTGACACCGATACAGTGATCAGTGCTAAAAACCATGAACTGTTACTGTACTAATGACACTGGCAGGGAAGGGGTTAACATCAGGGGCAATCAAAGGGTTAAATGTGTGCCTAAAATGTGCTGTGAGGGAGGTACTTGTACTATTGGAAGGCAGAGAGCCGTGTTCCTGCTTTGCAGAAACACAGGATCACTACCTTCCCTACTGACAGAACGGCGGTCTGCCTTGTTTATATAGGCAGACCACAGTTCTGCTGCTTTTCCGAAGCATCGGTGGGTCCCGGCAGACATAGCGTCCGCTGGACCCCCTGATTGGCTCCCACTTTTTCCAATCAGTGGGAGCGGGTCACCAGCAGCGCGTGCACCCCAGACTTGTCAGATCACATACTAGGTACTTGATCTGGCACAGAACGGCCGCCCTGCTGTAGTAAATGTACATAGGGCAGCCTCTAAGCGATTAAAGACATACATGAACAATGAAATACACAATCGAGAGAAAGCATTTAGCAACCCACTGGAGTGGACACCAATGTACTTTGTTCTACAAAAAGCAGCAGAGGTATACACTGTATATTGAGACATCCCTAGTGATAAGCCACATTTGTACAGCGCTATTACACATTTTCTTGGAATGATTTCTGAAGTATTTGAAGTTTCTGCAAAAACTAAAATACTTTACTAAAATACTAAAATTAGCACTCACACTAGAAAAGAAACCATTGCATTTTGTAGAACATGATAATAGCTTTTGGCACTTACAGCTAAAAGATCTCTGCCATCTTCATCCAACGGTGGAACCACTTTGCTGAAGTCTTGCCGAGCCCACTTGGGGAAAGTGGATTTATAATCTGGCATAGAAGTAACGCCTGGCCAGGAAGCCTCATCTGGAGTTCCCAGTGTGCGAAAAATACGGAAAAGCTGGTCAATTTCTGAGTCCCCTGGGAACAAAGCTCTTCTGGTGATCTACAACACAAAAGCAGATCTACTTAAAATTTGGAGTGGCACTGCTGTCTTCCAAAGGAAGGTCAATTTACCAAAGCATTAATTTCAGTTGTTAAAAAGGTGTTGGAAAGTTAAGCCACCTTACAGATTTTTTAAGTCTCCAAGGAATTCTGGTGGTGAGATCGCTACACTGCTTGTAGGATTTTTAAAACTTAAAGCAGAACTCTAAACAAAAAAAAAAAAAGCCACTTTTGCTACAATATTCACTTTTAATCCAGAGCTGTCCCCCACAGTACTCCTGTTAGCCTATCTTGGAGTTGCTCTGTCACTGGTTAAGACCGTAGTTCTGGATGTGTTACTACCCATCAGTTCAAAAAAAAAAAAAAAAAAAAGCAATATTTGGGTGCACAAACCTTTTAGTAGCATGTAAATAAACTCCTGACTGGTATATTTTTTATATAAGCCCTTGTCATATAGGTTTATAAGCCCCTGTCATGCATGTCCCATTGCGGAGATCTCCCCTTCACTTCCTGTCCCTTAGCTGAAACAGGAAGCAGAAAAATCCATCAAATGTGAGGGAATCCCTGGTTTCCAGTGCCATCAAAAGCTAGTGTACCCACTGGAAGATTTTACCTCCATTACTGTTCAAGAGGACAACCAAAAACCCCTGTTAGACATAACGGTATTTACATGAATCTTCCAGGACAGCTACTTGAGATGGATTGGCTCCGCCCTCTACAGGAAACACAAATCAGGCAGACAATTTAAAAGGCCCCTCCCTTGTTTGAAGATCAAGTAAACCTCCACCAAAAAAGTGTACCACCAGGCAGAGGAATAACAATCTCACTAAAAACACCACCAGGTTAAATAAGGAGACCAGTAAATAAAGAATAGGGTGGGAATATAGATGCTGTCCTGGAAGATTCATGGAAATACCGTTACGTCTAATGGGGGTTCCCCCTTCATCTTCCAGGACAGCTACTTGAGAGGATAAGCAAGATTCTATAACTTAGGGAGGGACGCCAGCCTGAAGTACTTTCCTTCCAAAGGAGAGGTCCTGGCTGGAGAGCATCTGGACTCTACAATTGCTTGAATGCATGAGAGAAGGACCAGACCGTGGCTTTGGATATCTCTTCCCATGATGCGGCCAGAGATCTAGTAAACTGAGCTCTAACTCTGGTAGGAGGGGTCTGACCTGACGACCTGTAAGCTACACAAATAGCTTCCCTAAGCCATCTGGAAATGGAACCCTTGGAAGCTTTGGACAGGGGCCACTAAATGAAATTAAAAGTTGGGAGGGAGGATTTCCTAAACTCACTAGGCACTTATATGTATATAAAAAATAAAAAGAAGAAGAAGAAGAAGAAGAAAAACCCCAAGTAGAAGACATCTCTTCACATCCAAAAAACAAATCTTCCCTCCTCTGAATTCCTGGGGAGGAACTAGCAAGAACTACCTCCTGGGATCTTAGAAAGTTGGATGAGAATAAAAAGGATCAGGACTGATCACTACCCTGTCCTCTAAAAATTCTCAATAAAAAACAAATTGGGTATTTACAAGGGAGGGACTCCAAAAATCGGAAATCCCTCTCCCTGAAATTATGGCCAGAAGAAAGGTAATCTTTCAAAGAGGCCTCATCTAACAGATCAAAAGGGAACTCTGGTGAAAACATTCAAAACTAAAAACGACAGATCCCAGGGGGGAAACCATTACACAACTTTGGGCATACATCTAGTTCTTGCCGAGAGAAATCTTTTAAATCAAAGACCCCTCAGCTAGTCTTCTTTCCACAAACAGATACAGGGCAGCAACCTGAACCCCAAGGGTGCTGACAGAAAGCCCTCTTTCCACCACTTGCTGCAAGAACGCCAGTATACAGGTGATAGGAAAAGGAATCAATTCCTGCTTTCTTCTGCCAGGAAACAAAAGTCTTCCAAACTTTCCTGTGACTAACTTACGGCTATCTATAATAGTCTCACTAACTGAAAACCTTTAGTTGTAGGATGTGCCGCTGAGCCTCCAGGCCATCCAACGGTAAGTCTGAGGGATTGGATGGAGTACTGGCCCTGGACGAAGAAGGTCCCTTCACTCCAGCAGGGCTCCCAGTGCAGAGAACCAACTCCTCCTGGGCCAAATCAGGACAACTTCTGCTTGTTCCTAAATAATCTTTCCAATTACCAGGCGCAACAGAGGGAATGTGTAGGCCAAGAGTGAAATCCCATGGGAAAGAGTGCATCTGTCCCTAAGGACCCCGCCTCTCTTTCTCCAGTGAGAAAGCTGGGATGTCCAAAAGATCCACTTTGGAAACACCCCACTCCAAAATGATCTCCTAGAATGTTTCTTGGCACAGTTCCCAATTGCTGCAGCAGATACTTATTCTGCTCAGAAAGACTGTCATAAAATTTGCAGTCCCATTGATGTGAACTGCCCTGACCGAAGAAACATTGTCCTCTCAGGTAAGAATCTGCTGGCTTAACAATAGAAAACAAAGCCTGGGGAATGGCCAGGAAAAAAACCCAAGCCTACGTACCAACCAGCTCGCAGACAACCAAATTAACCTAACAGTATGCGTTAAAAACAGTGGTTTAGTCCGCACGAACAGAGCCACGTCACCCTGGTATCTGTGGTCTGATGGATAAATGAGGACAGGTGGCTGAAGGAGAGTCTAACCCCTTCTTAAAGGGGTAGGAGCACACCAAACACCCAGCACACTGGCTGCAAAGGTGTTGGTGCATTGCTGGACCAATACAAACACCAACATAACAACTTGCCACCGCCCTCATCTATAACTGCTGGGTGTTGGGTGTGCTCCTGCACCTTTAAGAAGGGGTAGGTTCTCCTTCAGCCACCTGTCCTCATTTATCTATCAGAATACATGTGCCTCCATTGTGGGGACACTTATAATTTAGTGTTAGGACCACAGATACCAGGGTGCCGTGATGTGGCTCACGCATGCGTTTGCAAATGCGTGCGGACTAAACCCCTTGTCACGTACCTGGTGGTTGAGCCCACGAATGCAGGGAGCGGCGTCTCGTATACCTCCGGCTCGGGAACCCCTGGTAGAATAGACGGGCTCGGAAGCACAAAGGGGCACAAGTGCCTGGCAGGTTACAGGTGTAGGGCTGGTCCGGACGTCTGGAGTACTGTAGGACGACCAGTAGAAGACTAGGGCAGGAACCCAGTAGTAGTAGTAGGCAGGCAGGTGGAACTTGCGGATAGCCGGAAGAGACTGGAGTCCGGAACGGAAGCAGGTCACAGACAGGCCGGGTCAAACACAGGCAGGCAGGTGCGGTACCAAATCAGCAGGCAAGGCGTAGTCGTGAAGCAGGCCGGGTCGTTAACAGGCGGACAGCAAAGTACCAAGGAACAGGCAGAAGAGATGTCAGGACAAGCCGGGATCGAGGACAGGCAGCAGGTACGGAATATCAGGAACAAGCCGGGTAATCAGGTATCAGAAGTCAGGTAATACACAGGTAGCTGGTAGCTGGGGGGTCACTGGAACGCTGTAGACCGGACAGCAAGATAGCATGGACAGGAACTTCCTTAAATAGCGCTCCTGGCGCAAAAACGGGCTCAAACAGCGTGCGTGCGTGCGCGCTCCCGTGCGCGTTCCTGTGCGCGCGTGCGCCCTGAGCGGCTCTTTTGCTGGATATGCCATAGCCGATTCTCCTGCTGGCAGAAAAAGATCCTGGACGCTTTTCTTGACATTGCCCCCCCCTAAGGGGCAGCCTCCGGATGCCCAACTGAACCATCTTACTTAGGTGTGCATTATTAAATGCCCGAATCAGCCCCTTTGCATGAATGTTGGATTCCGGTTCCCACGAATTTTCTTCCGGGCCGTACCCCTTCCATTTCACCAGATACTGAACACGCCCACATCTTCTCCTACAATCCAGGATTGACTCAACCTCGAATTCCATTTCTCCATCAATGAGTACCGGTTCAGGAGGCCCCGTATTACGGCCAACAAAAGGATCCGGGACAGTAGGTTTGAGCAGAGCTACATGGAAGACTGGGTGGATCCGGAATGATTCGGGTAGTTTTAATTTATAAGTCACACTATTGATTTTCTTTTCCACAGGGAAAGGACCCACAAACTTAGGGCCAAGCTTCTTAGAGGGGCATGCCAACTTCAAGTTTAATGTAGACAGCCAGACTTGATCTCCGGGTTTTAAATTAAGTTCTCCCCTTCTCTTCCTGTCAAAGACCTCCTTGTAGTATTCCTGAGTTCTTGTCATTGTCTCCTGGAGTAATTTATTATTGGTACTAAAAAAATTCAGCGTTTCCTGAGCAGCAGGTACAGAACATTCCGGTATACTGTTTGATAGAAATAAAAGGGTGAAATCCATAATTTGCGAAGAAAGGAGTCCGTTTTGTAGCAGAATGAATTGAATTGTTATAGGCAAATTCGGCCAGCGGTAATAGAGGAACCCAATCATCTTGTGAGAATGATGAAAAGCAACGTAAGTACTGCTCCAGTGTTTGATTCGTCCTGTCTGGCCGTTTGTTTGAGGGTGGTAAGCTGAAGAAAAGGACAGATTGATCTTCAGGGAGCCACATAATGCCCTCCAAAACTTTGAGGTGAATTGTACCCCACGATCTGAGGTTATGTTTGCCGGAATGCCATGAAGTCTTACGATTCCCTTAATGAAAATTCTTGCGGTTTCGGCCGCAGAAGGAGTACCCTTCATGGGAAGGAAGTGAGCCATTTTAGAGAGTCTATCCACCACTACGAAGATGGTAGAGTGATCTTCCGAGGGAGGCAGTTCAACAATAAAATCCATAGAGATCATCCTCCATGGTCTCTCCGGGACAGGTAGTGGTTTCAACAGCCCCCAAGCTTTCGATTTGCTGCCCTTGTTCTGGATACAGACGGTGCATGATTCCACATAATCCCTACAGTCCTTTGTTAGCTGTGGCCACCAAAACATGCGTTGGAGCAATTCAGATGTCTTGTGCACCCCAAAATGACCAGCTAACTCATGGTCATGACAGAAGTTCAGAACAGCCACTCGCACCTCCTGAGGTACGAAGATCTTTTCTCCGTACCATAACAGATCGTCTCTGGTTTGTAGGGTGGTATCAGGCGGAGAAGAAATTCCTACGGAAGCCGTTTTATCTGAGCCAGCGAATCTTCTTGGAGCAAAAGAAAAACTTCCAGAAGACAAGATGGTGTCCGGAAGAGAAGAAGTTTCAGGTTCGCTAAACATCCTAGAAAGGGCGTCTGGTTTCGTGTTCTTCGACCCGGGCCTGTAAGTTATGTGGAGAGAAAATCGCGTAAAGAAAAGTGCCCACCTGGCCTGGCGTGGTCTCAGTCTCTTAGCGGTTTTCAAATATTCGAGATTCTTGTGATCCGTATACACAAGAATCGGATGTGTCGCTCCTTCCAAAAAGGTATCGCCACTCTTCAAGGGCGGCTTTGATGGCCAATAGTTCTCGGTCTCCCACGTCGTAATTTCGTTCTGCCTCAGATAGTTTGCGGGAGAAGAACGCAACTGGGTGCAACAGAGCTTTAGGCCCTTGTCTCTGAGATAACACTGCCCCGACTGCAATTTCCGAGGCGTCAACCTCAAGTATGTACGGTAACGCTGGGTCAGGATGCTTCAGAACTGATGCCGACGTGAATCGGTCTTTCAAGGTTGCAAAGGCTGCCTGCGCTCCGGGAGACCAAAAGAACTTAGTGCTCTGCTTGGTTAGACTCGTGATGGGCGAAATGATAGTGGAGAATCCTTTGATGAATTTCCGGTAGAAATTCGCGAATCCCACAAAGCGTTGCACACCTTTCTTGTCAGTAGGAGCTGGCCAGTCCAGGATGGCGGAAACCTTCTGTGGGTCCATCTTGATACCTTCCACGGAAATAATCAGTCCTAAGAACTGGATGCTCTGTTGCTCGAATACACATTTTTCCGGTTTCGCATACAAGCCGTGGCGTCGAAGTCTGGTTAGCACCTTTTTAACGTGTTCGCGATGTTCTGTCAGGGAAGGTGAGAAGATCAGGATGTCATCCAAATATACTATGACGAATAGGTCGAGGTAGTCTCTGAAGATATCGTTCACAAAATGCTGGAACGTAGCAGGGGCGTTGCAGAGTCCGAATGGCATAACTAAATATTCAAAATGCCCGAATCGGGTGCGAAAGGCAGTCTTCCACTCGTCACCACTCCGGATGCGGATAAGGTTGTATGCCCCGCGAAGGTCCAGTTTTGTGAACGTCGCTGCAGGCCCCAATCTTTGAAATAATTCAGGTACCAAGGGAAGAGGGTACCGATTTTTGATGGTAACTTTGTTAAGTTCCCTGTAGTCTACGCAGGGGCGTAGGGAATGGTCTTTCTCTACAAAGAAAATTCCTGCCCCTGCTGGGGAAGTGGAGGGCCGGATGAACCCCTTCTCCAAGTTATCATCAATATAGGCCTTTAAAGTCCCAAGTTCAAGTTCAGTTAAGGGGAAGATTCTCCCGAATGGAACTTCTGCACCAGGAAGGATTTCAATTGGGCAGTCATATGGCCTGTGAGGAGGAAGGGTATCTGCGCCCTTCTTGCTGAAGACGTCTAAGAACCCATGATAGACTTCAGGTACGGCTTGACGGGTCTCTTCATCAGCTTCCATGCAGAGTAGGGGTGGAAATACTTGAGCCGTCTCAGGTAGGCAATATTGGTGACAATAGGAGGAGGGGAAGCTGATCTCCCCAGTGGTCCAATCAATGAATGGGTTATGAGCCCTCAGCCGGGGCATGCCTAGAATAACTGGAAACAGAGGGGATTGGATGATGTTCAGGCATAATAGTTCTTGGTGGTTTCCGGCCATAGTGGTGAATATTGGCACAGTCTCTTGTGTGACAGGTCCAGATTTAAGAGCCGAGCCGTCTGCCAGATGTACAGAGAGGCCTTTTGCCTTTGGTCGTAGGGGAACATGATGCCGGGTGGCGAAAGCTGAGTCCATGAAACCGCTGAAGGCTCCAGAGTCAATGATAGTGGTTACCCGGATATTCCCTCTGGGGAGCTGAAAAAGAACGGAGACAGCCAGGTGAGACGTATTATTCGGCAGAGTGGGAGTAAGAGCAAAAGAGGTAGTGCAGGACTTACAGAGTTTAGCAGGACAGGATCTCACATAATGTCCCGATTCGCCACAGTAGAGGCACAGGTTATTGGATCGCCTGCGTTGCCGCTCCTCAGGTGTCAGAGATGGGCGCAGCAATCGTAGCTGCATAGGTTCCGGAGCATCAGAGGTATAGGTCACGGGAGCTCTGGGATTCGGTGGAGGCTGACTGGGTACACGGGGAAGCATCCAGATTGGTCTTGAGGGACCGGCGGCACGTTCAGACCTCCGTTGTCGTAGTCGCCTGTCAATCTGTATGGACAGATTAATGAGTGCGTCTAAAGTCTCTGGTGTATCCACTCTGGCCAGTTCATCCTTCAATGATTCAGAGAGACCCGTGCGGAACTGGTACCGCAGAGCGGAGTCGTTCCAGTTGGTATCGGAACTCCAGCGACTGAATTCGGACGCATAGTCCTCCGCTGGTCTGCGACCTTGCTGTAGGGAATGCAGGGCCGTTTCTGCAGTTGCTGTTAGTTGCGGGTCCTCGTAGAGCTGAGACATAGCGTGAAAAAAGGAGTTCAAATTGTCAAGGGCAGCATCCTTCTGCTCCAAAAGCCGATGGGCCCAAGCTTGTGGATCTCCTGACAGCAGGGAAATGACAAAGCCTACTTTGGTGGAGTCAAGCGAGAAAGTCCTAGGCTGCAGGGCAAAGAAAAGTTCACAAGCATTGTGGAAAGCTCGAAATTTGCTACGGTCCCCAGAAAACCGCTCAGGAGTGGGAACCTTGGGTTCAGGTGGCATCATCACTACTGAAGGAGCAGCAGAAATCCCAGGTGAAGGTGACGTAACTGTGGATAGGATCTGAACACGTTCCTCGAGCCGGGTATAGCCCTCCTGAAGACTCTTCACTGCCTGGGTTAGGCCAGCCAGGTGGCGACACAGATCATCCACTGGAGCAGCTCCCTGCGTGGGCTCGGACATGGCTGTCCGGTACTGTCACGTACCTGGTGGTTGAGCCCACGAATGCAGGGAGCGGCGTCTCGTATACCTCCGGCTCGGGAACCCCTGGTAGAATAGACAGGGGCTCGGAAGCACAAAGGGGCACAAGTGCCTGGCAGGTTACAGGTGTAGGGCTGGTCCGGACGTCTGGAGTACTGTAAGACGACCAGTAGAAGACTAGGGCAGGAACCCAGTAGTAGTAGGCAGGCAGGTGGAACTTGCGGATAGCCGGAAGAGACTGGAGTCCGGAACGGAAGCAGGTCACAGACAGGCCGGGTCAAACACAGGCAGGCAGGTGCGGTACCAAATCAGCAGGCAAGGCGTAGTCGTGAAGCAGGCCGGGTCGTTAACAGGCGGACAGCAAAGTACCAAGGAACAGGCAGAAGAGATGTCAGGACAAGCCGGGATCGAGGACAGGCAGCAGGTACGGAATATCAGGAACAAGCCGGGTAATCAGGTATCAGAAGTCAGGTAATACACAGGTAGCTGGTAGCTGGGGGTCACTGGAACGCTGTAGACCGGACAGCAAGATAGCATGGACAGGAACTTCCTTAAATAGCGCTCCTGGCGACAAAACGGGCTCAAACAGCATGCGTGCGCGCTCCCGCGTGCGCGCTGAGCGGCTCTTTTGCTGGATATGCCATAGCCGATTCTCCTGCTGGCAGAAAAAGATCCTGGACGCTTTTCTTGACACCCCTGTTTTTAACGCATACTATTAAACAGGTTAATTTGGTTGTCTGCAAGCTGGTTGGTAAGTAGGCTTGGGTTTTTTCCTGGGCATTCCCCAGGCTCGTTATCTGTTTTACCCTCAACAATAGAAGCCTGTCCGAGTGAGTGCCCCCCTGCTCATTGAAGGTACGCCACGGTTGTGACATGGTCTGGAAAAACAAACAAACAAACACACACACACAGCATCTGTGGTAATTTATATTGGGGAATGCTTCCCCCCCTGCAGATGTTCCGTCTGCTCCCACCAGGACAGATTGAGAAAATCTTCTCCTGGAAATTGAACAAGCTGATTCAAGGAGTCTTTCCTGTGATGTCCATGATGCAGAAGACACGCCTGAAGGAGCCTGGAATGCACTTGGGCCCGTGGCACTGCTGGAATTGCCACATATATCAAGCCCAATAACTGCATTATTTGATGAAGGGATGCCTGCGTGGGTAACCCGAAACGCTGCACGGCGTGAAGAATGTTTGCCATCTTTTCCCCTGGAGGAAAAAACCTTTGGGCAACTGAGTTCATCAGGGAAAGAAAGGAAAGAAAGGAAAGAAAGGAAAGAAAGGAAAGAAAGGAAAGAAAGGAGGGAATCAAGCAAGACTTCTTCAGATTGACCTTCCAGCCCAACTTCCGAAAAGGTCTGCTAAATCAACTTTAGAGCCTGTAAAAGGGCAAAGATCAAAAAATCATCCAGATACGGAAAAATTGAGATCTTTTGTATCCGAAAATAGACCACGATTTTCGTGAAAATTCTCGGGGCTGCTGAGAGACCTAAAGGAAGGGCTCTAAACTGGCAAGGTTGTGGACCATTCTCCACGAGGATTGTAAATCTCAAAAATGACTGCAGATTCCAGTAGATTTGGCTATGAAGATAAGCATCCTGAAGATCCAGAGTTACCATGAACACTCCCGGAAGCAACAGATATCTGACTGAGTAAATACTTTCCATGAGGAATCATCTGTAAACTAAGAACTTGTTCGGAACGCTTAAATTGATGACCATTCGAAAGCCACCAGACATCAGTCTTAAAATTTGCTTTGTTCTTGAAGCTATGAAAAGTCCTCTTACTCTGAGGCCTTCTAGAAGACGGGAACAGTTTACTTTTCTCTGCAGAATGAGCCAAGACTTCCTCAGGTAGAACTGAATAAAAGCTTGCCCTCAAAGGAAATCCTGCACAGTTAATCCTTGGAGGTTAGATCCCCCTCCCATGTTTAAAACCAGATGACGTGTCCTGTGCAATTAATGAGTGCTGACGTTCGCCACTGATCCAACTCTATCTGCTTCTGGATCAGCCAGAAATGCGACCGACTTGGCAATAAAGGGGGAGAGACTCTCTGACCTCCCCCACAGGAGTGTCGGAGAAAAGAAGTCCATCCAGCCTTTGAACCCACACCTCCAGATTCCAAGCAACACAAGTGGACGCTAAGGCTGAACCAAGGGAAAAGGCCAAGGCATCCCAGGCTTTACCTTCTTTGAGAGAAATGATGTACTGGAAAAGACCTAGGTTTTACGCCCCTGCCGATCCTGTACGTTTTATCCTGAACAGACTGAGTCTGTTGCGGCATCTCAATCTGATCAGAAGTATAAACTGCTAAACGCTAACAGATCATCAATAATCTTCAATAGGAAAAAGATATCTATCTGAGCTAACATTCTCTTCTACATCCAAACTCCTCGTCAGATGCCGATACTGAACTCTCTCCCTCTTCCAGGTCAGAAACAGCCTGTGAACTAAAGGGAGGTAAAGACCCAGCCGAGACTGAAGGCTTCCGAATTACAGTAACAGACTTTGAAGTGGAAGGACCTAGGGCTGCTAACATTGTTAAAAGGACTGAAAAGAAGCCATCAGTTCCTTTAAAGAGACAGCAGCTATCAGGAAGCCTAGACATACAGTTTCCACACTTTCTTAGGAGGATTGTCAGCCAAGGAAAAAACAGTGAGGGAAAAGCATATTAAAAAAAAAAAATGCGATAAAAAAACAAATATCCCCTGCTCCGTTAGCTCTCATATATGGTAAACAGGAGAGACACATACCTTAGGAGCAGCATTGGAATTTGATCCTGCGGCTGGATCAGTCTGAGCAGGTGCTCTATCTGTAGGGATGTCCTCAGCAGCCATGAGGGAAAACCTTTAACAGACAGGGAAGGATGCTGTAAACAAGGATCGCTGATCCCTTGTGCCACACACCGCTAGGCCAAGAGCTTGCCTGTGTATACCAGCAAAGCTCCCTGTGCCTCTAGCAGCGGTCCCCCAGACAGCTTGTCCTCACACGGATACTCGGCATCCAGAAATGCATCCCGCCATGTCATTCAATGCCATTTTGGTACACCCGGCAAGGAGAATGGACACCAGGAAGTCAATTCTCGCCCATCCTCTTCACCCAAGTCCACCCTGGCAGGACCTACTCCAGATCCAAGGACGCTGGGGAGTGGGAGTCGCCGGTTTAAAGTAAAATTGGCAAGTAACCCAAAATAAAACAGAAAAAAGGGAACCCTTTTGGTAAAAGAAAAAATTAGCAGACATGGCCACAACTTAGTCCAGCCATATACCAAAAGAGTGGGTCCACCAACCACAGTTACCAGATTCAATGGAAAAAAATAAAAATAAAAAAACATTTCGGTTTGCACTCCTGGAGGGTCTGGAAACACAAAACTACTGAGGGTCAGAGGCAAGGGAGGGGCCAATTTGTGTTTCCTGTAGAGGGTGGAGCCAAATCATCTCTCGTAGCTGTCCTGGAAGATGAATATATACATAGATCTGTAGTGCGTTTTCTCATCTATCTTCAAAGCACTATGTTCCATAGCTTTCTCCTGATCAGTAGCTTTGTTATCAGCCTGAAAACTTCTGACAAGTTCTCTGAGACGGCAGCCTGAAGTGTGTTAATTAAATATACCAATGCGCAAACCAAGTGACTATATATAAAACTGTGAGTAGCTGCCAACCCGAATGAGTGTTCCCACACAGTGACAATTTGAATAGAAAGTTAATGTGGCATTTACTCAATGAAACGTCATAATCGAAAAATCTTTATATTTATATATAATATATATATTTTTTTTTTTATTTAATATATATATATATATATATATATATATATATATATATATATATATATATATATATATATATATATATATATATATATATATATATATATATATATATATATATATATATATATATATATATATATATATATATATATATACATACATACACACACACACATATACATACACATATATACACACACACACAAATAAAAGTTGGCAGTGCATCAAATACATAATAAACAAGCACCATAAAAAAGGTGCCAGTGTTCAAAGTGCTTAAACAAAAAGAAGTCCATAAAGTGCTGCAATCTTCAAAGTGATAATGCGATATGAAAAAAGTGCCAGAAGAAAGTTCATAAAATGCTTGTGTGAAGAAAAATAGAATTCAAATCAACAAGGTTTCCACTATCCTTAGTGCGCCTGTGGTTTAACCCAGCCTCTTACCTCAGGTAAAGACCCCTACAGGTCTAATTGGGCTTGTTACACAATAGGCGTCTACAAAATCCAGACAATGGGCTCCTATTCCTGGGGCTTTTAATCAGATGGGACACAATTTCCACGAATAACACCAATATCTCTAAGCAGGTCTCTCCCTGTAATGTTCACATGCAACATAAAGAGGAAACTCCATGGTGTAGTAGTCCAAAAAAAAAAAAATCTAGAAAAGCAGTAGACTTACAGTTTAAAATCTGAACAAACAGCTTCACATATAGTACTTCATCTCGTCTGCGTCCGGAAGAGACGTCAACTGGCTCCTCAACACGTTGCGTCACTGATCATGTGACTTCATCAAGGGTATGGAGTCAGTCAGCACCGCTGTCAAAGCAACATCAGCAATCATTAGAACATTTCATATATGTTTCAAAGTCCTCTCCAAAAAAGGGGACATCACATATACAGGCATCCAATTAAAAAAACTCAAATATATAAGATACATTTGTTCTATATAATACAGCGCCATCTGTTGATTAATAATCTAAAATGATATATAGCAATGGAAGTCTTCAGGGTGACATCTAGTGGACAAAATTACAAAATTAACCTTTTACATATAAACTAGATAGTCAATATCGGGCCAAATAGCACCATCTAATGGTTAAAACTAAAATATTCATAAAAATAAAAACTAGAAAATAAAGTGACGTCTAGTGGATAGATAAAATAGCAATACATCTATAAGAATTAAAAATTGGATAAAAAACAAATATCAAATTCTACATTGTTTCACAGAGGTGTTAAAGTAAGTAATTCATGGATCCATCTCGTTTCTTCATGACTTTAATAATTTTCTTATCACCCCTCCAATGTGGTTTATACTTTTCTATACTACAAACTATCAGCGAGGAAGGATCTTTATTGTGAACCTGAGTATAGTGCCTAGATAGGCTGAGTTTCAAAAAAACATTTAATGTGTGTGCTCTCTATCTGTTCCATAATGGTATTTTGGTCCTCTCCACATACTGGATGTGGCAAGGACACTATAAAAAAAAAAAAAAAAATAAAAAAAAAGGGTAAACCACACCCTCGGTCTTGCATGATATAAAATCTTCAATTACGTACTCTTTCCCTGTTACTACAGATTTAAATCCAGTTTTCTTCTTTTTGTTTTCTATGGCGTTTTTCCTACAGGTGTAGCAGTTTTTACATGGGTAATCCAATTGTTGTCACTATGCACCCTGGCTCACAAACATACCAAAAGGCCAGAGAGAGAGAGAGAGAGAGAGAGAGAGAGAGAGAGAGAGAGAGAGAGAGAGAGAGAGAGAGAGAGAGAGAGAGAGAGAGAGAGAGAGAGAGAGAGAGAGAGAGAGAGAGAGAGAGAGAGAGAGAGAGAGAGAGAGAGAGAGAGAGAGAGAGAGAGAGAGAGAGAGAGAGAGAGAGAGAGAGAGAGAGAGAGAGAGAGAGAGAATAATCCAGGATTCAATAGAAAATGCACAACAGAAAAATACGATTTGCTTGGTAATGGACTATAATATCCAACATAAACAGGTTGAGCGAATCTTAAAGAAATACTGGAATATAATAAAAGCAGACCGTCATCTGGGAACAATTTTAAACAGAAATGCCAAGATTCACAAATAGGAGAGCACCCACTCTGAGACCTGAGTGCTAAGAATGTACTTGACCCTCCATCTAAACCTAAAATTTTCTTTTTTTTTGAGGGAAAAGGCTATTACCCATGTAAAAACTGCTACACCTGTAGACATACAAAAGAAAACTGGATTTAAATCTGTAGTAACAGGGAAAGTGTACGTAATTGAAGATTTTTCATATCATGCAAGACTGAGGGTGTGGTTTACCTTTTAGAGTGTCCTTGCCACATCCAGTATGTGGGGAGAACCAAAAGACCATTACAGAAGAGATTGAGAGAGCACACACAAAACAAACATAAAAAAAGTTTTTTTGAAACACAGCCCATCTAGGCACTATACTCAGGTTCACAATAAAGATCCCTCCTCGCTGATAGTTTGTGGTATAGAAAAGTATAAACCACATTGGAGGGGCGATAAGAAAATTATTAAACTCAGTCAGGCAGAATCAAGATGGATCCATGAATTAAACACCTCTGGGAGACAACGTAGAATTTGATCTTGTTTTTTTTATCTCATTTTTAATTCTTATAGATTTATTGCTATTTTATCTATCCACTAGATGTCGGTTTATTTTCTAGTCATTTTATGGATATTACTTTTAACCATTAGATGGTGCTATTTGGCCCCATATAGAGTATCTAGTTTATATGGAAAAGGTGAATTTCATATTTTTGTCCACTAGATGTCACCCTGAACACTTCCATTGCTATATGCCATTTAGATTATTAATCAACAGATGGCACTGTATTATATTATATAGAACAAAAAAGGTATATTATTAAATATTTGAGTTTTTTTTAAATTGGATGCCAGTATATGTGATGCCCCTTTTTTGGATATTTGGAGAGGACTTTGAAACATATGAAATGTTCTAATGACCGCTGATGTTGCCATGACAGCGGCGCTGTGTATAAAAGCCTGACATCGTTCACCTGACTCCATACCCTTGATGAAGTCACGTGATCAGTGACGCAATGCATCGGGCGGAGCCAGGTGGTGTAATTTCCGGTCGCGGCCGAGACCGGAAGTACTATATGTGAAGCTGTTTGTTCAGATTTTAAACTGTAAGTCTACTGCTTTTTTTCCCCCCCATTAAATATTTTTTGGACTACTACACCACGGCGTTTCCTTTATGCTGCATGTGAACATTACATGGAGGGACCTGCTTAGAGATATTGGTGTTATTTGTGGAAATTGTATCCCATCTGATTGGAAGCCCCAGGAATAGAAGCCCATTGTCTGGATCTTGGAGACACTTATTGTGTAACAAGCCCAATTAGACCTGTAGGGGTCTTTACCCGAGGTATGACTGAAAGAAAGATTGGGACTTTAAATGAAACATGCAACTTAACCACTTTCAGACCGGACCATTATGCAGCCTAAAGACCAGAGGACTTTTTACAATTTCGCACTGCACTGGTTTAACTGGTAATTACGCGGTCATGCAATGTTGTACCCAAACGAAATTTGCGTCCTTTTCTTCCCACAAATAGAGCTTTCTTTTGATGGTATTTGATTGCCTCTGCGATTTTTATTTTTTGCGCTATAAACGGAAAAAGACCGAGAATTTTGAAAAAAAAAAATGATATTTTCTACTTTTTGTTATAAGAAAAATCCAATAAACTCAATTTTAGTCATACTTTTAAGCCAAAATGTATTCAGCCACATGTATTTTGTAAAAAAAATGTCAATAAGCGTATATTTATTGGTTTGCGCAAAAGTTATAGCGTCTACAAACTAGGGTACATTTTCTGGAATTTACGCAGCTTTTTTTTTTTTTCCAAATAACAAGTTTTTATTGGAAGAGTCAACAATTACAAATATATGTCAAACAATACACGGAGTTACATGAACAGAGCAGTTACAAACATTGTACAAAACATCTCATATGCAATCTTGGATTTAGCATGGGCATCCCAAACTCAATACTACTTGGCACATTCTTTATACAAATATAACATCCTAACAGCCGGGGGGGGACTAAGATGTTATCTCCACCTCATCGCAGGTTGATGCGTTTCCTAGCCATGAATCCCATATTTTCCCATATTTAGTCGGGCATCCTCTATGTACATATATCTCTTTCTTGTATGGCAACACATTGTTGACCGCTGTTTTCCACTCCTGGACTGTGGGGGGATCTGGTCTCAACCATTTCCTTGCTATAACTAATCTGGCAATAAACAGTGATTCTTGCAAGAACAGTTTGTGATATTTATCCGAGTCAGGGTCCGGGAAAATACCCAATAGGCATTGTTTGGGGCATACTGTTAGAGGGGACCCCATTTCGTCGTGTATGAACTTTACTACCTGGGACCAGAAGTCATGGATGATCGGGCACGTCCAGAGTAAGTGATAGAACGTACTATGGGGGCTGTCACATCTGGGGCATAAGGGACTGTGGTTCGGGTCGTATTTGGCTATGCGGGCGGGAGTCAAGTAGGACCTGTGCATAATAAAGAGTTGTGTGAGTCGGTCTGATAGTCTGGTGGATATCTTTTTATTAGCTTCCAGGGCGTCTTCCCATTCCTCATCCTCCAGTGCCCCCACGTCCCCCACCCATTTCTCCTTCAGTCCGTACGCTATTTGTGCAGCAGATGGCCGGAGGAGGTCATTATAGAATATGGAAATGAGCTTTTGGGGCTCCTGACCCAGCAGGGTGTCCACTTGTACCAGACGTTCTAGAATGGGGGGTGTTTCAGCAAATTGGGTTTGGAGGGCATGGCGGAGCTGGAGAAATCGGAAGTGCATTTGGTTAGGCAGATCAAAATCTTCTTTTAGCTGTTGGAATGACTTGAGTGTGAATTTACGCAGCTTTTAGTTTACGACTGCCTATCTCATTTCCTGAGGTGCTAAAATGGCAGGGAAGTACAAAACCCCCCCAAATGACCCCATTTTGGAAAGTAGACACCCTAAGGAAATTGCTAAGAGGCATTTTGAGCCCATTGAATATTTTATTTTTTTGTCCCAAGTGATTGAATAATTACAAAAAAAAAAAAAAAAAAATGTTTACAAAAAGTTGTCACTAAATGATATATTTCTCACACATGCCATGGGCATATGTGGAATTACACCCCAAAATATATTCTGCTGCTTCTTCTGAGTACGGGGATACCACATGTGTGGGACTTTTGGGAGCCTATCCGTGTACGGGACCCCGAAAGCCAAGCACCGCCTTCAGGATTTCTAAGGGTGTAAATTTTTGATTTCACTCCTCACTACCTATCACTACCTATCACAGTTTTGAAGGCCATAAAATGCCAAGATGGCACAAAACCCCCCCAAATGACCCATTTTGGAAAGTAGACACCCCAAGCTATTTGCTGAGTGGCATGTTGAGTCCATGGAATATTTTATATTTTGCCACAAGTAGCGGGAAAAATTACAAACTTTTTTTTTTTTGCCCAAAGTTGTCACTAAATGATATATTTCTCACACATGCCATGGGCATATGTGGAATTACACCCCAAAATAAATTCTGCTGCTTCTTCTGAGTACGGGGATACCACATGTGTGGGACTTTTTGGGAGCCTATCCGTGTACGGGACCCCGAAAACCAAGCACCGCCTTCAGGATTTCTAAGGGTGTAAATTTTTGATTTCACTCCTCACTACCTATCACTACCTATCACAGTTTTGAAGGCCATAAAATGCCAAGATGGCACAAAACCCCCCCAAATGACCCCATTTTGGAAAGTAGACACCCCAAGCTATTTGCTGAGTGGCATGTTGAGTCCATGGAATATTTTATATTTTGCCACAAGTAGCGGGAAAAATGACAAACTTTTTTTTTTTTTTTTTTTTTTTGGTGCCCAAAGTTGTCACTAAATGATATATTTCTCACACATGCCATGGGCATATGTGGAATTACACCCCAAAATAAATTCTGCTGCTACTTCTGAGTACGGGGATACCACATGTGTGGGACTTTTTGGGAGCCTATCTGTGTACGGGACCCCGAAAACCAAGCACCGCCTTCAGGATTTCCAAGGGCGTAAATTTTTGATTTCACTCCTCACTACCTATCACAGTTTTGAAGGCCATAAAATGCCAAGATGGCACAAAACCCCCCCAAATGACCCCATTTTGGAAAGTAGACACCCCAAGCTATTTTATGAGAGGCATGGTGAGTATTTTGCAGCTCTCATTTTTTTTTTGAAAATGAAGAAAGAAAAGAAAAATTTTTTTTTTTTCTTTTTTCAATTTTCAAAACTTTGTGACAAAAAGCGAGATCTGCAAAATACTCACCATACCTCTCAGCAAATAGCTTGGGGTGTCTACTTTCCAAAATGGGGTCATTTGGGGGTATTTTGTGCCATCTGGGCATTCCATGGCCTCTGAAACTGTGATAGGCAGTGAGGAGTGAATTCACAAATTCACACCCTTAGAAATCCTGAAGGTGGTGCTTGGTTTTTGGGGCCCCGTACGTGGCTAGGTTCCCAAAAAGTCCCACACATGTGGTATCCCCGTACTCAGGAGAAGCAGCAGAATGTATTTTGGGGTGTAATTCCACATATGCCCATGACATGTTTGAGCAATATATCATTTAGTGACAACTTTGTGCAAAAAAAAAAAAAAATAATAATTATTATTTTTCCCGCAACTTGTGTCAAAATATAAAATATTCCATGGACTCGACATGCCTCTCAGCAAAAAGCTTGGGGTGTCTACTTTCCGAAATGGGGTCATTTGGGGGGGTTTTGAACTGTCCTGGAATTTTATGCACAACATTTAGACGCTTATGTCACACATTACCCACTCTTCTAACCACTTGAAGACAAAGCCCTTTCTGACACTTTTTGTTTACATGAGAAAATAATTTTTTTTTGCAAGAAAATTACGTTGAACCCCCAAACAATATATATTTTTTTAAAGCAAAGGCCCTACAGATTAAAATGGTGGGTGTTTCATTTTTTTTTTTCACTCAGTATTTGCGCAGCGATTTTTCAAACGCATTTTTTTGGGAAAAAACACACTTTTTTAAATTTTAATGCACTAAAACACACTATCTTGCCCAAATATTTGATGAAATAAAAAATTAGATCTTAGGCCGAGTACATAGATACCAAACACGACATGCTTTAAAATTGCGCAGAAACGTGCAGCGGTGACAAACTACATACATTTTTAAAAGCATTTAAACGCCTTTACAGGTTACCACTTTAGATTTACGGAGGAGGTCTACTGCTAAAATTACTGCCCTCGATCTGACCTTCGCAGTGATACCTCACATGCATGGTGCAATTGCTGTTTACATATGACGCCAGACCGACGCTTGCGTTCGCCTTTGCGCGAGAGCAGGGGGGGGCAGGGGTGCTTTTTTTTTTTTTTTTTTTTTTATTATTAATTTTGCTTTTTTATTTTATTTTTCAACTGTTCCTTTCATTTATATATATTTTTTATCATTTTTATTGCTATCTCAGGGAATGTAAATATCCCCTATGATAGCAATAGGTAGTGACAGGTACTCTTTTTTGAAAAAATTGGGGTCCATTAGACCCTAGATCTGTCGTCTGCCCTCAAAGCATCTGACCACACCAAGATCGGTGTGATAAAATACTTTCCCAATTTCCCAATGGCGCTGATTATATCCGGCGAAATATAAGTCATGAAATGCTCGTAGCTTCCGGTTTCTTAGGCCTTAGAGATGATTGGAGCCATTCTGGTCTCCGATCAGCTCTATGGTCAGCTGGCGGAACCACCGGCTGCATTCTCAGGTTCCCTGTTGGGACAGGAGAGCCAGAGAAAAACCATGGAAGACGGTGGGAGGGGGGGGGCATTCCCTCCCACTGCTTGTAAAAGCAGTCTAGAGACTAATTAGCCACTAGGATTGCTTTTACATGAAAGCCGACCGCTGGCTGAAAAGAATGATACCAAGATAATGCCTAATCCTGCCGGCATCATTCTGGTATAACCACTCAAAGTCCAGCAACATACCAGTACGTTGCTGGCCCTTGTTTGGCATATATTGTATCTTTTTTTTCATGCAGCCTGTGGGCTGAACGAAAAAAAAAGATTGATCGGTGGGTATGCCCACCATTAGAACCTCCCTTCATCCACCCACTTCTAATGATGGGCATACATGCACCATTTTGTTTTTAACTGTGGTGGTGAAATCACCTCCAACAGCGCTGGAGTCACGGATTTATGTATCGTGGGAGCAAGCGCTGTTGCTGCCAAGATAAATAAATCCGCGCTGCAGCTGAATGGCGTACCTGCTAAGCAAATATGGTTAACAATAAAACATTTTTTAATGCAACCTGTGCCTAAAATATATATATGCCGAAGCATGGGGGCATCCTCCCGCAAAAAAATTATGCCGCGTACACACGGTCGGAATTTTCCACGGGCAAGCCTCCGTCGGAATTTCAACCGTATGTAGGCGGCATTAGGAGCAAATCGCTCCTCCGCCCTCTGCTGCCCCCATGCTTCGGCATATATGCTCTTTTTTTTTAACTGTGGTGGTGAAATCACCTCCTACAGCGTTGGAGTCACGGCTTTATGTATCATGGGAGCAAACGCTGTTGCTGTCAAGATAGATAAATCCGCGCTGCAACTGAATGGCGTACCTGAAAACAAAAAAAATGGTTAACAATAAAACATTGCAGAATAGAATACAGTAAAAAAGGAGAACAATAGAGAGAGAATAGAGAACAATAAAACAACTATTTTTGTTTTTTTTATTTTATATATTTTTTGTTTTATTTTTTACTTTTTTTTTTTTACTTTTGTTTGTAACTGTAACAGTTCTAACGGAACTGTTGTAACGGTTCCATCGGTTTTGGTCTCAAAATGCGATGGCATTCTTGAGAACGTGTGCCTAGTCTGTGCAATGCTGTACCCTACGCTAATACTCAACTAGTGTATGGTAGCGTTCAAAACATTCACCGATGCAAAGACCAGGATTGTCAGGACAGCGGGGACAATAATAGCGGGTGTCACGCCTAAATCCGCGCTTTCTGCAGACACGACATTTTCTTTGGGGGGCTTGTTGGGTAGGGGTACTCGGGAGGACATAAATAAAATGCCGCTCATGCAGCCGGCTAACTGCATTTGGTTGGGGAATGTGAGGCAGAGCACCGTCTGGAAACAGAAGGGCTCCGATGATCTCTTCCTGGAATTTAAGGAAGGATCCAGTACGTCCTGAAGCTCCGTATAGCACATGAGCGTTCAGCAAAGCCAATTGGAAAAGGTAAATAGACACTTTTTTGTACCAGCGTCTAGCCTTACGGGCAACTAGGTACGGCGCCAACAACTGGTCGTTGAGGTCCACCCCTCCCATGTTTTGGTTGTACTCGTGGACACAGAGGGGGTTTCGTCACAACACCAGCCGCCGTAGTAATTTGGACCGTCGTGTCTGCATGAAGGGAGGTAAGAACGAAAACATTCTTATTATCCCTCCACTTCATAGCGAGCAAGTTATTACACTTCAAGCAGGCTCTCTCCCCCAGCCTAAGACGGGACTCTACAAGCCGCTGGGGAAAGCCCCGGCGATTAGGTCGCACGGTGCCACATGCTCCAATCTGATGATCAAACAAATGACTAAACAGTGGCACGCTCGTGTAATAATTATCCACGTACAAGTGGTACCCCTTTCCGAATAAGGGTGACACCAAGTCCCACACAATCTTGCCAGCGCTCCCTATGTAGTCAGGGCAGTTTGTCGGCTCTATGTGGCTATCTTTGCCCTCATAAACCATAAATTTACATGTATAGCCTGTGGCCCTGTCACAGAGCTTATACATCTTGACCCCGTATCTGGCACGCTTGCTGGGAAGGTATTGTTTGAATGACAAGCGGCCAGTAAACTTAATCAGGGACTCGTCAACGCAGACAACTTGATGGGGAGTAAACAAGTCTGCAAAACGTTGGTTGAAATGGTTTATGAGGGGCCGAATTTTATAGAGCCGATCGTATGCAGGGTCTCCACGAGGACGACAGAGTTCATTGTCGTTGAAGTGCATGAACCGCAAAATCTGTTCGTATCGTGCCCTGGACATGGAGGCAGAGAACACGGGCATATGGTACATTGGCTCAGTGGACCAATATGAACGCAACGTACCCATTTTAACTATGCCCATGATGAGGGAAAGGCCCAGAAAGATCTTAAATTCGGGGACCGTAATTGGTCTCCAATCTCTGGCAAGGGTGGACAACTGGGGATTAGCAGCGATGTGTTGACCAGCGTACAAATTGGTTTGGTCCACAATAGATCTATAGAGATCTTCGGTGAAAAACAGCGAAAAAAAATCAAGTGACGTAAAATCAGCTGTTTCCACCTGAATACCGGGTTGGCCAGTGAATGGGGGAAGTACGGGTTCTGCAGAAGTGGTGGGCACCCAATCAGGATTGGCAAATTCTGCAGGAAGGGCACTATGGGCACGACGGGCCTGTCTTTGTCGTCTTCTTGGTGGCAGCGGGACACTACTTGTGCTTGCCACCTCGCCAGCTGAAACTGCACTTATGGGACTCGCCACGTCACCACGTGATACTGCAGTGCTGGTTTGACTACGTCCAGGGTGTACTAGGCCGCTGGTGCTTGCCTGTTCACCAGAAGGAATAGCGGCTCTAGTACGTCTCTGCCTCCTACGAGCGACCTGCGGTTCCTGCACCTCAACAACAGAAGAAGGAGTTTGGGGTCTGGTACGCCTGACCTTAGCAGGGACCACAACTCCGCCGTCAGAGCTATCTGTCATGGAGCCGCTGTCGTCTACTGGGTCGTATTCTGAGCCTGATTCTGACAGATGAGTGACCTCCTCTTCACTATCTGTCATACTCAGAAACAAGTAGGCCTGTTCACTAGTGTACGTTTGACTTGCCATTTTGGGCTCTAAATTTAGTAGTACACTAGTGAGACTCACAGGAAAAAAAAAAAGCTCCTGACTGTTAGCGACTGAATCAAAACGCTACCAAAAAACTGTAAGCGATCGCAGGGATCAGGCCTGACTCTGCGAACGCTGCAGTTATGTGTGCTTAGTGTTTTGTAAGTGACAGTGATCGATCGATACTGCACTTGGGTGGGCTGGGCGGAGGGGGAAAACGCAGGTGCTAGCAGGTATCTGGGCTGATCCCGCTAACAATGCGTTTTTTGGAACCCTAAACAGCTGGGGACGCTAGTATAGATCTGATCAGATCAGATATCGATCTGTTCAGATTCTATACCACTAAGGGAGGTGTATGCTGCGTGCGTGGGTGTTTGCGGTACTGGCACTAACCCGACGCTGCCTGGGGCGACGCAGACCCTATTTGACTCTAAAACCTTACTTATATCACCCGCCGGGCGATCAGGGGTTAAAACTTTATTAGGTAATAAACGGCGGTGCCCTGAAACTATAAAAAATAAACTAACTGACCAGCGTCACCCGTAACAGTTATATGGTGATCACTGGTGAAAGGGTTAACTAGGGGGCACTCAGGGGTTTAAAACCTTTAGTAGGTAGTATATGGGGGGTCCCTGACCCTATAAAAACGCTGCGGCAAACCTAAATACCTACCTCCCTAACTAGCGTCAACTGTGACACTAATACAGCGATCAAAAAAAAACGATCGCTTAGTGACACTGGTGACGGGGGGTGATCACGGGGTTAAACCTTTATTAGGGGGGTTCCTAGACCTAAAGGGGGCTAAATCTAACTGCCCTAACAGTTATTAGGGTCACAATGCACCAATGCAGTTAACAGTAAAAAAAAAAAAAAAAAAAAAAAAACTGCTTTGGTGTCACTGTGACAGGGGGTGCAGGGGGGCAATCGGGGGGGGCTGGGGTGTGAAATGTGTGCCTAGAATGTTCTACTGTTAGTGTAGTGTAGTGTAGTGTAGGTGTTGTGCAACTCACGTGTCTTCTCTCCTCGGCGTCGGTTCGAAAAGACCGCCACGAGGAGAGATGACCTCACTTCCCCTGGCTCTGTACACAATACAGAGCCAGGGGAAGCATTCCATTGGCTGGGAGCGATCGCGAGGGGGGGGGCACGAATGAGTGCCCCCCCTCATCTCCGATCCCTCCCCCAATGTCCCGGACAATTTACAGACACGGGGGCGGGCCCGATCGGCCCCCCACCCGCGTCTGTTAGGGATGACATCACTTCCTCTAGCCCTGTTTACATGACGGGGCTAGAGGAAGTGTTTCATTGGCTGGGAGCGATCGCGAGGGGGGGGCCACGAATGAGTGGCCTCCCCCTCATCTCCGATCGCTCCCCCAACGATGCCGACCGCCACAGGCACCGGGGGGGGGCCCGATCGGGCCCCCACCCGCAGACAGGTAGGGACGTATATATACGCCCTCCTGCCTGTACGTGCCATTCTGTCGACGTATATCGTCGTGCGGCGGTCGGCAAGTGGTTAAAGTGGAGCTCCACCCAAAAAAATAAAATAAAAAATTCATTAATCTGCATGAAAAAAAAAAAATATATAATTTTTTTTTTTTCTTGCTCACCTCTTAATGCCCGTTGCTAGGGGGTCCCTCGTAATCTACCCCCTTACTCACCTTGGCTTCTTAAGTCACTTTCCTCGGCACCGGAAGGGAGATCAGCTCTGCCCTCTCCCTCTAGGCAATCTGGCACACGTCACAGGTCCCAGATGATTGCGTGGCCAGTCACGGCGCGGCATGCGCAGTGGGTGACCGGCTATGAAGCCGCAGCTGGGCGCCCACAGTTACAGCGGAGGGGGGGAGACGAGTGGGGCTTTGAGCCCCCACATCGCTGGACCCTGGGGCAGGTAAGTGTCCGATTACTAAAAGTCAGCAGCTGCAGTAATTTGTAGCTGCGGACTTAGAATTATTACATTTTTTTAAGCGGTACTCCGCTTTTAAAAAGGTGATAATGAACAATGGGTGTCTGACAATAAAAATTGTAATTATGAAAGTACATACTGGATCTCAATGTCACAGTAACAGAATAATTGCATAAAAATTGTATTTATTCCATATATAACAGCTTTGAAGCATAATATTAAATAACATTATAAAATAAAAAAATCAGGCATGTAAATCCATATATCACATAAGTATATAAAAGATCATGATTGTTAAAGCATAGTACAATAAAACAAAGTACAGGGGCGTGACCGGAAGCCGACCTGAATGGACGTGTGAGCTGAAAGCTCCCTCTCAGCCCACAGCTACCTAGCCAGCTTTAGGGTCTCTCCTGCACCCACATATGGGTGGATCACGGAGGACCCGCTCCACGAAACCGAGCGGAACCTCCCAGCCGCCTCCCGGATCCTCTAGCACCATAAGGGGGTACCCTTACAAGCCCCACAATGCCGACCGGAGGGACAGGCAAGATGGCGCCGGCGCGTCAGACCGCCACAGCGCACGAGGCCCTTCCAGCAGCCGACCAGGCCCCGCCGCATCCACACCGCTCCCCCTCCCTGGATGGGAGCCCATCAGACCCGGGGATCGTTCCGGCAGAGGCGGTGAGTCAACCCCTTCACCCAGCTCCCCACGAGGCACCGCCTCAAGAACGCCAGGCCGCATCACTAGGCCTCACCGGAGCATCCTGCACACAGTGCACGGACGCCCTCCCCAGACTGTTCCGCACCTTCTCAGACCCGGGGATGTCAGCAGAGCCACCCAGCTCCCCATCACTGTCGGTCTGCTCAGAGGACTTTCCCCCACTGCCCACCCCACAACCTGAATGGACACCTGACCCTGTAGCAGACCGACAGGGGCACAACAAAGCCCAGCAAGCCCCCCACGCAGCCTCAGCTCCCCCAAGGGCCCAGAGACAGCCAGAAACCAAGGGAGGGAAGCCAGCGCCAGAGTACACAGAGCCAGCGGTCACCTATGCCCAGGCCTGCTCCCCCTCATGCACAGAAGGGGGGGGGAAATACTCCAACGCTCAAACACACAACAGAGATGGGAGAGCGGCACATGGAGTCCCCAGCAGCAAAACACAGCACAACCCCAAAATGGGACACCCTTCCAACTTCATAAACCTGCATCAGACCATCCACCGAACCCACTACAGGTACCAAGAGACCCCCACGAGCCCTCACCCCTTACGTGGCAAGCCTGCCTTCAAGCTATGCAGACAAAAGAGGACTTTAAACAGTTAATAGAAGATGTTAAAACTACATGTCGAGCAGAAATCCAAGCACTCCAAACCAATTTTAAACACCTGGCGGACAGGGTAGAAATGGCAGAGGAGGAGATACAGGAAACCAAGCAGGCCGTACATCGCACACAATTGCAAGGTGCAGACCACCGTATACTCCTAAGAGATATGCAACGGCACGTCGAGGATCTCGACAATAGGGGGCGCAGGAACAACATCCACGTCAGGGGTCTCCCAGAATCTGAAGGCCCAGAGAACCTGCACAAAGTTCTACAAAACCTATTCAATGACCTGCTGGGCGACCCCCCAGACACTCCTATAGAAATGGACAGAGCCCACCGGGCCCTGCGCCCCAAAAGGGATGACTACCAAACCGCGGGATGTAATCTGTAGAGTCAACTCATATCCGCTAAAGGAGGAGGTGATGCGCAAAGCTCGGATTGCCCGCAAAGTGGTTTTTGAAAACGCACAAATTCAGCTCTACCCGGATCTTTCCTGTATCACACTGCAGAAGTGCAGGCTCCTACAACCCCTTCTCCTCCTATTACAGGAAAAGAATATTATTTATAGATGGGGCTTTCCGTTCAGCCTAACAGCACGCAGAGAAGGACAGTCCGCAGTACTTCGATATCCGGAGGACTTAGAAACATTCTGCGATACTTTGGAACTCCCAGTTCCTCGTTTACAAGAGTGGGATTTGGTGGCCACCCCACCCCCACCAGCATCAACATGGCAGAAGGTTCCTCCATCCAAGCGATCCAGAGCTCCAGGCACTCCGCATTAAGCTCCCAAGCCAAAGAAGACCTGAGGAGAACAGGTTCCCTATACCTGCCTTTCCCGGTTAAGGACTTTGCACCTACCTGGTTGCCTGCTAACAGCACTTGACACCTTCCTTTACCCCCCATATCCCCTTAGGTTCTACATAGCTTTCGTATAGATTATACAAACCGGGCACTTCATTATTATGAAGCTTTGAGAGTGGTTAGTCTCCCGTTCACCCGGCCCCCCTAGTAGACCACCATGATGGTCTCCCTGAAGTTCCTTTGTTTTTATGCGAATAGGAGTACTACAAATTAGTACAATATTAAATCAGTGCTTCCCTACGTCCACCCGACCAGTTGTTTTCACGGCTGACCGGTTGGACCTACTGGAACTCACCCATTCCTGTTTTGGGCAGGATACACGTTATCTGAATGCAATATTTGAAGTTCTTAACGTATGTTCTATTAACTGTATTTTTTTTCTCCTCCTTTTCTTTCTAACTGCTCCCACTATGATCCCTCCTACGCCTTCCTCGTCTCGGCCTGATCTCTGGGTACCCATTCAAGTCCATCCCCGGTTCACGGCGATCCCTACAACCCGGAAATACAACCATCCAGCGACAGGATCAGATAAGTATCTAATTTTTTGCACATACCCAATACCATGGCGAAGGTAATATCTTTGAATGTACATGGGCTGAACTCCAATAGGAATAGACGTCTGGCTCTGACAGAATTTCAGCACTCCAGGGCGGATATAATCATGATCCAGGAGACTCACTTTAACAAGGGAGACTCCTTTGCGTTCGCCTCCAGAGGCTACCCCCAGGTATACCAGGCGTTTAATCCCCGCAAGCGAGCAGGAGTAGCCATCCTATTCAAGAAGGGATCTCCTTTCCAATGCACAGAGTCCTATGTAGATCCGAGAGGTCACTTTATAATACTCTGGGGTAAATGGCAGGATCAAGCAATTATGCCATGTAACCTCTACGCCCCTAACACCCACCAAATTTGTTTTCTCACCAAGGTCCTCGCACGGGTATACCGAACCCCCAGCGAGAACCTGATAATAGGAGGGGACTTTAACATGGCCCTCTGCTCGGTGCATGACCGCCATACAGTGGAACCCCGAAGCACACAGACCAGGGCGACTAGGGACTCTAAACTATTTAGACAGATCACTAAACAATACGCTCTGTTCGACACCTGGCAGGCCTTGCACCCCGGAGAGAGACAGTACACTTTTTACTCATCGCCTCACCGCACCCATACCCGAATTGATTATCTGTTTGTGAACAGCACCACGCTCAGAATTACGGAGAAAGCACAGATCCTCCCGATCTCTTGGTCGGATCACGCACCTGTGACTATCTCCTTAAAGCTAGGTACCCCCAACCATAAGCCGTACAACTGGCAGCTGAATACCTTTTTAACACAGCATCTTCCATCCAAGACGGAACTAGACTCTACTTTAAAACTGTACTTCCTGGAGAACAACACTCCGGATGTCTCCACTCCCACACTGTGGGAAGCCCACAAAGCGGTTCTTCGTGGTCGATGCATAGCTCTTGCCTCGGCCATGAAGAAAGACGACATAGCCACCAAAAAGAAAAGCGGAGGGAGAGCTTAAGACCCTAGAAAGGAAACTACAGGTCGCCCCATCCATACCCCTCCTTAAGAAAATTATTTGTCTCCGCACGACGCTCAAAGACCTGGCGATTGGCCAGGATGAAAAAGCACTGAGGAGATTGAAACAACTCTATTATGATAAGGGAAATAAGGCCCACTCCCTGTTAGCCCGCAAACTCGCTGAAAGATCAAACATGACTACCCCACACCAAATAAAAAACAAAGAGGGGACATCTGGTGTCTCATCCCCAACAGGTGGCTCAAACCTTTGCAGAATTTTATACCACACTCTATAACAACCCAGAGATCCCCCACAACCCCCCCTCCCCTGAACTTACTGACCAAATGTCCCAGTACCTCGCTAGGAGTGGGATCCCGAGACTTCAACCCTCGGACCTCCTCTCGCTTAACGCACCCATCTCTGAGGAAGCACTAACAGCGGTGATCAAATCCCTACCCACTCGTAAATCCCCGGGACCCGACGGGCTCCCCTACGAATATTATAAGACCTTCATGCCTATCCTACTGCCCCATATGTGTAAACTCTTTAACGCCTTCCTTCAACAGACTCCTATCCCCACAGACATGCAAACGATCTTTCCTCACACTAATCCCAAAGCCGGATAAGGACCCTTCCCTCTGTGCCAGTTATAGGCACATAGCACTCCTAAACTCAGATCTTTAAGTCTTTACGAAACTTCTATCGCTGCGCCTGAACCTGATACTGCCATCCCTGATACATAAGGATCAGGTGGGCTTTGTCCCCCTTCGGCAAGAGGGTGACAACACAAGAAGGGTCATAGACCTGATCGAGGTGGCGGACAGGGAAGGCCGCGCGTCCTTGGTTTTGGGCCTGGCCGCGGAAAAGGCGTTTATTCGCCTTGGGTGGCCTTTTCTGTCCGCCACCCTACGTCACATGGGGTTTCGGGGGACCCTTTATGCAAGCAATCCAACACATCTACACCAATCCCACTTCCCAAGTTAAAACACCCTTCGCTCTCTCCTCGGCCTTTCCAATAGCAAATGGTACCCGCCAGGGATGCCCTCTCTCCCCACTGTTTGCACTGTGCGTGGAACCCCTGGCGGCATCCATCCGCGCAAATCCAAAACATCAGAGGGATACCAGTTAGGGGAAGGGAATTCAAACTAGCATTATTCGTGGATGACATCATCCTCACCCTTACACAACCCATGATCTCCCTCCCCAATCTCCAGGTTGAACTGGACATGTATAGAACCCTCTCGGGATATAAAATTAACCCAAGCAAATCAGAGGCCCTCCCGCTTAACATGTCAGATGCTGAAATACAGAGCATACGCCAAAATTACCCACACCATGTAAAAACCACAGCCCAGAAATACCTAGGAGTACACCTTACGCCGACCTACTCATCCCTGTACCAAGCAAATTACCCCCTGCTATTTAGGCATATTCACGATCTCCTGCAAAAATGGAAACCCCACCACATATCCCTGCTAGGTAGGGTGGCAACGATAAAGATGACCATCCTCCCCAAACTCCTCTATTTATTCCAGACACTGCCTATCCCAGTCCCATACACGCAGCTACGAAAACTTCAAGCGGATCTGATACGCTTTGTCTGGAATTACAAAAAACATAGGATCCCCCCGATCGGTGGCCTCCCGCCAGGACGGCGGCCTGGCATTTCCCGACTTGGTGAAATATTATCAAGCAACCCAACTACGAGCCATCGCCTCCTGGTTTCCCCAAAGAGCATACAATAAATGGACGGAAATAGAAAAGATATGGCTTGCACCTGCACACCCGAATAGCTTACTCTGGAACACGAAGGTAGAGGTGAACTCGGAGAGACTGCTGGGGTCGATGACCCTACTCAGATCATTATGGCGAAAACTCGCCAGCGCCTATAAGCTTAGCTCGGAGAAAACACTACTGACCTCCTTCTTATATAACCCTGCACTCCCGGACGGTCTTACCCGCCAGATGTCTCTTCCTTGGGCAGAAAAGAACCTCTTTCACTTCGGTCATTTGATTGACCCTAGAACACGTAAACTGCACTCATTCTCCCAGCTCCAAACGAAATATGGATTTGCCTCGCCAGGTATTCTATGGTTATTTGCAAATAAGACATTTCACCCAATCATTCGCCCCGGACCTCCAGTTCTCAGCACCCTCCCTCTTTGAGAGTATTATCTTGGAGGGATCAGCACGTCGCGGCCTGATATCAGATATCGACTGCTCAACTCCTACTCAATTCCCGAACGGGGCAAACATGCATACATGCTCCGCTGGGAGAGGGTCCTGGGAGAGGAGATACCAGAAGCCACCTGGCAGGCGATTTGGTCTCAAGCAGCTAAAAGCTCGTACTGCACCTTGTATAAAGAAAACGCATACAAGATCATGTACTTTTGGTATCAGACACCTGACATTCTCCACACCATTTACCCGTCCTGCTCTGACCACTGTTGGCGATGCCAGAAAGACAGAGGTACCCTGTTCCATATATACTGGGACTGTCCCAAGATAACACCATTCTGGACAGAGACCCAGCTACTGTTATCCAGCCTTTTAGGAGTACAGATCCCTATGTCTCCAAAACTATTTTTACTGGGATTCTCGCAACTGCGCATTCCCAAACCATCCAAGAAACTACTAAGCCATGTCCTCACTGCGGCCCGCTGCCTGATAGCCCTGCACTGGAAACGACTGACTCCCCCCTCCCAGGAAGACCTATATGCTAGAATTAAAGACATAGAGATCATGGAAAAAATTACAGCTAGACTTTGTGACAAACTGGATATGCAGAATAGGGTCTGGGAGGAGTGGCACTGTCATGAGCATGCGCCGTCAGCCGGGGCTGGAACCTCATTCCATATCTTTCACCCCCCTACTCTCTCTACCCCCCTTTTTCTATTTCTTCCTTTCTTTAATCTACAAAACTGGCACTTTGTTACTGCTACTACTAAATATGGCCTCTCATAGGTCACGGACAATTAATGTACCTTATACGAAAGCAGGAAACTTACATAGGACTCAGATCACAAGTTTTTACTATAAAGGACGTTATCTGTTAACCTGGTCATACTGTGGTCCTATTGCTGCTGATAAGTCACAATGTACAGACTTTGTTCAAATGTTGTATGACAATTTTGATTTAATAAAAAGTTATTTGAAAAAAAAAAAACTAAGTACAAATGATGAAATAATTCCATATGGTGTAGAACATAAAAGCATCAGAATGGCTCGACACTGTTCGTGGAACACTCCGCTCATCAGGAGCAGAGGCTAGTAGTATCTGAAATTGATAAAGTTCAACTGTTGATAAGGGGTTTCTAATAACAGGAGAATGAGGGGGAAAAAATTAAATAAAAAAAAAAAAAAAAAAAAAAAAAAAAAAACATATGGGGTGAAAAAACATCTGCCCAAACTTACAGATCATATGGGTCTGGCTGTAAACGGTGAGGGCCGTTTAGCGGCCTGAGGTAAGAGGTTGGGTTAAACCACAGGCGCACTACGGATGGTGGAATTGCATTCCAATTTTTCTTCACACAAGCACTTTAAATTTATGAACTTTCTTCTGGCACTTTTTTCATATCACTTTGAAGATTGCAGCACTTTATGGACTTTGTTTAAGCACTTTATATGTTGCATTGCCACTTTGAACACTGTGGCACCTTATGGTGCATGTTTATTACGTATTTGATGCACTGTCACTTTATATATTTTTCACATAATTAGTTGAAGATTTTCTGATTATGTTTCATTGAGTGAGAGCCACATTCATTTCTATTCAGCCTGAAGTGTATGTTGCGAGAGGTTGCTATAAATAGATTAGCAGTCAGCTTGCCTCTCACAGCAGAGCTCTGCACATTACTTTCTTCCTTTGCAAATGTGAAGTGGGGGTGTGTGCCTTTCCTCCAATCAGCTGTCTTGGCTGCATACCAATAACTCCCAGCGCTAACCAGGAAGAGAAAATCTGTAACACTGCACTTTCTAAAGGATATATACAGCTGAAGACCGCAGATATACATGTAAACCTTATGTAGGGAGATTGCATTTCATCTACATGTATCATCTGAGGCTGTTCACTTCACTGGGTACATGTAAGGGCTTACATCCACTTTAAGGCAATCATACCCTCAGTGTAAAACAGAGTAATGAAAGCTAGTCATACATGATCCAATGCATGCAGACAATTAGTGGACAGTGTATGGGGTCAACTTACCCTCCTCCTAAACCAGGGGTAGGCAACCCCCGGCACTGGTGCCGCAAGCGGCACTTAAAGCCTCTTTTGCCGGCACTCTACTCCATCAGCAAAGCAGTGCAGGGAAGTGTCAGTGAGACACTAATGCATTTAAAATTCAGAGTTCCCCAAACCGCACCTGCCCTGAGGGGGAGGCACTGTGCCCTCACACATTGTAAAAAAGATGGGAAACTTTGCTGTAGCTGCGATCAGCTTTTGTGATGGGGAAGAGATTCAGTGCAGTTCTGCTGGGGGGGGGGGGGGGTGCCTAACTTATGATCTTGCATACAGGCCCACTGCTTTCAGAAATGCCCCTGACCTGAGCTCATCATTGCGCATCCATTCCAGATGCTTGTTTGCGACATCTCATACAAAAACGTGGGCTGGATGCGAGAGGCAGGTCAGCAGGATGTGTCTTATCTCCGCTTCTTTTCACCATTCTGCATATCATAGATAAGAGTGTAGAGTGTACAGCGGTGGGAAAAATTAGCGCGGAGGGGGGGGGGGGGTTCAGTGTAGGGCCAGATGAGCGGGGGGGGGGGGGTTACAGCGGTGGAGCAGGTGGGCGGGGGGGGGGTTACAGCAGTGGAGCAGATGAGCGGGGGGGGGGGGGTTACAGCAGTGGAGCAGATGAGCGGGGGGGGGGGGGTACAGCAGTGGAGCAGATGAGCGTTACAGCATTTACTTATAAAAAGTCCTTTTCGTGATTGGAGAGAGTGTTGACTTTTTTTGGTATAAAATCGGCACGCTCAATTTCTTAGAAAACATTTTTCGGCACACTGCTCAAAAGGTTGCCTACCCCTGTCCTAAACCAATAGGAAGCCAACAGCCCATAATCAGGATACATTTTGGCATTTATCAATGGCAAGAAAGGACAATAGACTTCCTGCTGAAGCTGATGACACAATTGCCAATTTATGGCCTACTTATCTTGACACTTAAATATTTAGTATGCCATTTTCATAGCAGCCACAAGACTGCCTATTAAAATTATTTCACAAAATCATAAGACACTATCCTTTAAGGTGCATCACAACTGCCTGCTTCAGGCACATTCCTTTATCAGCAGAGCTTAGTACGAAAGCTTGATCACAGTCGGGTGAGCCCTCCCAACCCTTAGGCAAAGGAAGCACTGGGTCACTGCTAGAATATAAAAGCCACATTCTAGTCACACTGTGTGGAACAGACAAGGCCTTCATTCTGTACCAACATCTTTCAAATCTCAGCAGACTGCAGTCCTGCGTTTTTTCATCCATGGAGATCAAATATTTGGCTGATTTTAGATCCATCAGCTGCCCATCTGCAAAGCGTTGCCATGAAGTATAAAAGCCAATAAGTACATACTAAGATTTTTATTTGAGAAATCAATTCATCTGATGCTTGGTATTGTCAGGTCACTAGCAACCATTTAACTTAAATATGATGAATTGTGACAAATATGGACAAAAACTTTGTACATTTATATGAAGTCATATCTATCGAAGAGGAGCTCAAGTGCTTCAAAACATAGAACACTGTAGTAAAGCAATTAAGCTGTGGCCTAATCAGCTAACCACTATACATCGCGTTCATTGTTTTAATACAGGGTTATATTCTGTAAGGCATTAGCACACAGAAAGTCACCTACACAATGGAGACTGTAGTAAGGTATAAAAGCACTGGAGAAGCAAATGTTGCAATAGAAAGGGGAGGATTTGGAAACATACATACCATTTCTGCAAATATACAACCCAGACTCCATATATCTACAGCTGTTGAGTAGTACTTGCAGCCAAGAAGAATTTCTGGAGCTCTGTACCAGAGCGTAACTACCTGATTAAAAAAATTAAAAAAAAAAAAAAGAAGAAGGACAATTGACTGTCATTTCCACAAGTACAATTTAACAGCATTGAAGATGTGAACAGGCAGGCTTTTTTAATACAGAAGAGACATACTGTACAATATCTCTTCTGTTTTAAAGTGTTCTAAACCTGGGAACATACACTCCGTTTTTTTTCGTTCAGCCCAGCAGGCTAAAAACAAAACCCCCGCGCCCCACCCCCCCAAAAATAAAACTGACAAATCACCATACTAACACAATGTTAGTGCAGCAATCTCCCCCACTGTGCCCGCCACCAGAACACACCGATCAGCACTGGTTTTCCAGCATGCCTGTATAACAGAAGCGGGTGGTGGGACTGCAGCTGTACGCTCAGCAGGATCGTGTGTACCCAGCTTTACATTGAGCTGTGCACTCATTAAAGCCTATGTAAAGTTCATCATCTCTCCCTAGACTAACATGAGTGAGTGAATGAGTACACGAGTGCGGTTTCAAGCCTATTAAAAAGGAGAGTAATGTAACAAATACATCACATTTTTGTTCTCGTTACTGCAACCAAGTTACAAACTGCTCCACAGAAAACCTGAGCAAACACAACAAAAGTTTGTGAACCAATTCTCCTTAGGTAAAAGAAGAATATAGATTTTCTCTATATGACACTCTGGTCATAAATAGTATCTAGTAGTAGAGTTGGATCAATTTTCTAGTTTTCTGATGAAGACAAAGGATATACAGTACTTACCTCATGTGTGTAGGTTCTCACAGGCACCCCAAAGGCCCGGGCAAGGCCAAAGTCTGCAAGCTTTATAGCGCCATCTGAATTGATTAGCAGGTTTTGCGGCTTCAAGTCACGGTGTAGAACACGGTGTGAATGGCAGAATGCCAAGCCTTGCAATAACTGGAACAGGTAACTCTGAAAACATCATAAACATTTCAGAATAAAAAGCAAAAAACACACAAATCAATTGTAACCCTAACTAAAGAAAACTTGCAGGCAGTGCAATAGAAGTAGACCTAAACCCTTTTACTATGGAAATCTGAGCGAGCCAGTAATTTAGTACAAGGCCCTGCCTTCATGTGCTTTTTCTGAAAATGTTTAAATACATGGAGTCACTAACCAAGAACTAGCATGTAGCCACCGATTTCCCTAGATACAATTTACAGACCCTCTTGGGTATCGAATGATGGATGTGTGTATATAAAATTATATACCATAAAATGTCTGTGCAATATAACTGTGCAGGTTTAGGAGATATTCACTGTACCCACAGGTAAGCCTCATTATAGGCTTACCTGTAGGTACAAGTTTAAAAAAAAAAAAAAAAAAAAGGAAGGAAGAAGAAGAAGAAGAAGAAGAAGAAGAAGAAGAAGAAGAAGAAGAAGAAGAAGAAGAAGAAAGAAGAAGAAGAAGAAGAAGAAGAAGAAGAAGAAGAAGAAGAAGAAGAAGAAGAAGAAGAAGAAGAAGAAGAAGAAGAAGAAGAAGAAGAAGAAGAAGAAGAAGAAGAAGAAGAAGAAGAAGAAGAAGAAGAAGAAGAAGAAGATGAAGAAGAAGAAGAGAAGAAGAAAGAAGAAGAAGAAGAAGAAGAAGAAGAAGAAGAAGAAGAAGAAGAAGAAGAAGAAGAAGGGTTTACTTCCACATGACATTTCAAACAATTTATTCCAAATAATTGTTGACCTTTACGAGCCATATACTATAAAAAAAAAAAAGGAAAAAGAAAGAGCAGAGACCCTGCAAGGTTCTGGCCAATGCACTCTAGATGTCCGATTCCACTTCTATCTTCTCTCTTCCTCGTCTCCTTTTCTTTTTCTTACTTCCCTAGGGACGATTATTTCTCACGCATTCCCTTGTTTGTTTTTGTATAGTGAGTTTTATACACCGACATCTCATCCACCAGGGCCCATTTCCCTGGTATAGGTACATGGATTTCCTCCCATTATCTACTAGGTTTCTGTGTTGCAATATGATAAGTACTCTTTGACATACTAAATGTTCTGTCATTTGCGACAACGCTGAAAGCTGAAAATTGTCCTGGGCAGGAAAGGGCGAAAGTGCCTGCTTTTGAAGTGGTTAAAAAAAAAAAAAAAAAAAAAAAAAAATCACTTATTTTTTTGCTAAATAAAACTAATAGATACCCGAAAATTAAAAGAATTCTTTTTTTTGAAAACTGATACATTTTTGTCATATGACAGCCTCCCAGAACTAGCCGGACGCGCTGTTCCCAGGGAGGTGTTTCTAACTGAGGGGGAAGTGGGGAGAGAGGTGATGACTAGGAACAGCAGATCTCTGTCTACGCCCATCAGAACGGGTGTCACGCACATCAGTTTCGGCGTTGCGGGCGTGCAAGTGCCGCGTATCACTCTTAAAGTGGCCGACGTACACCTACTTTGATTCGTGCAGCCGTGTCAACCTGCCGCAGTATGATGGCTGGTCAACAAGCGGTTAAAAATACCTGTAAATGAAACATGGCTAAACACGAGTTACCGTGTTCAGAACGTCCGTCCTGAACGCATTTTTTTTGCTTTCAAAAAAATGCTTCTAAACTCAAGTGCCTATAAATGACTCTACATGTACTAATAAGCTAACAGGGTCAGCTGAAAAAAAAAAATAAAAATCCTAAGGCCTCATGTACACTGTGCTGCTGGTAAAACGGACATTTAAAGTGGAGGGCCGGGCAAAAAAAAAAAATTAAAAGTCAGCAGCTACAAATACTGCAGCTGCTGACTTTTAATAATCGGACACTTACCTGTCCCGGGGTCCAGCGATGCGGGGGAACGAGACCCCCCCTCGTTCCCCGCTCCGCTCACGACGCCGGCATTCTTAATGTGGGAACCCGGCTGGGCTTCACAGCCGGGCACCCACTGCGCATGCGCGAGCGGCGCCGTGATTCGACGCTCACTCATCTGGGACACATGACATGTCCCAGATGACTGTGCGTTGCCTACAGGAAGTGACTTTTAGCCGGGCAATGAAGGTGGCAGACTTCGAGGGACCCCCTAGCAACAGGCATTTAGAGGTGAGTAAAAAAATTTTTTTTTTCCAATTATTTTTTTTTTATTTTTTTTATGATTTTTAAGCCCCTTTTTGTTTTTTTGTTGCAACCCCACTTTAAGAGCAGTTTGTCATTTTTTCAACTGCCCCTGAATGTTATCTTATCAGTACATGTACACAGGGTCATTTACAGTAGTTTCTAGGCAAGTTAAGTTTAGAGGCTTTTTTGGAACTCAAAAAAAAAAAAAAAAAATATATAATAGGTTCAGAAGCTGTGTTTAGAGGCATTTCAAGCACCAAACGCGGTAACTCGCATCTAGCCGCATTTCGTTTACAGGCATTTTTAATTTTTGCCATTTTGAAAAAATAAACATTTTTTTTTAAACGCTTATAAAAAATGCAAAGCAGCAAAATGAACGTTTTAAATATGGGTTACTATCTGTCAGGTTAAATCGTTCAGGAGAGGTTGTAAAAACTCCCCATGTACATGAAGCTTACACGTCCGTTTACCAGCAGCATTGTACATGAAGCCTTAGGAATAGGTCAGACAATAAACCACATTGGTCTTTAGTTTTAGTAGAAGAAAACTCACTTTAACAAGAGCCAGTGGGATTCCTGTGATAGTAGAGCCATCCATAAACTTCTTCAAATCTTGGTTGAGAAACTCAAATACAAGGTAGAGTTTATTTTCTGTGTGAATTACATCCAATAGCCTAAAAATCATATCAATAACAAAGTCAAAACACAGAAGGACAAAATACACTTTATTTTCCAGTTCTATCGGATATCATTGTACTAATGGCTCACAGGTACAGAAAAACACATTTAGCTCACGTGTTTAGCACTTTAAATATCAGGTTCAAGGGCAGGACAAAGAGGTAAAATACATAAAACACTAGTTTACATAGAAGAAAAGAACTATACTGTGAAATTTGTGCAATGTCAGCTATCAGTTAATAATTCCAATAGAATTATGTGTAATTATGTGTAGCAATCTACCCTTAGTTTATTTTTTTTATTCAAACACAACAATTAACTTTCAAACTATATCTGCTTACAACATTTAGCTGTTAGGCCCCTTTCACACTGGGGCGGTGAGCCGCGGTGACGGTAAAGCAGCGCTATATTTAGCGCTGCTTTACCGTCGTTTTCACCGCGGTTTTCGGCCGCTCGCGGTGCGGTTTTACCCCCCGCGAGCGGCCGAAAAAGGGTTAAACACCCCCGCAGAGCGCCGCCGTAGCGGCGCTTTGCGGCGGTATTGCCGCGGTCTCCCATTCTTTTCAATGGGAAGGAGCGGTATAGGAGCGGTGAACACACCGCTCCTATCCCGCTCCAAAGATGCTGCTAGCAGGACTTTTTTTTTCATCCTGCTAGCGCACCGCTCCAGTGTGAAAGCCCGCCGGCTTTCACACTGGAGTTAAAGGGGCAGGATTTTTTCATGCGGTGAACAGGCGCTATTTTTAGCGCTGCACCGCATGAAAAACGCCCGGTGTGAAAGGGGCCTTACTGGTCCAGTAAAAATAGCACAGAATTCTAGAACTGTTAAGGCATTCTCTCTCTGTCTGTTAAAACGCGTATATTTCAAGCACTTCTTTCATTTAAAATTTTGATTATTGCTTACAGCTAATGAAAACCCCAAATTCAGTATCTCAGAAAATTAGAATATTGTGAAAAGTTCAATATTATAGAGACTCATGGTGTCACACTCCAATCAGCCAATTAAAGCGGTGTTCGGTCTGGGGGAAAAAAAAAAAAAAAAAAAATTAAAAAAGTCAGCAGCTACAAATACTATAGCTGTCGACTTAATCTATGGACACTTACCTGCCGGGGAGTCCAGCAATGTCAGCACCCTAGCCGATTTTCGGATCGGCTGTTGGGTGCTGTTGCCGCCATCTCCACTAAGGGGAAACCTGCAGTAAAGCCTTCCGGCTTCACAGCCGGTTCCCTACTGTGCATGCGCAAAGTGTGCGGTACTAACTGGCCCGTTGGCAGAGGAAGGAGGAGGTGGGCCGAACTTCCGAGGAACAGTGCCGCGGTGCAGGGAGGAGGAGACAGATAAGCGGAGGTTCCACTTATGGGTGGAACTCCACATTAACTCAAAACACCTGTAAAAAGGTTTCCTAGGCCTTTAAATGGTCTCTCAGTCTGGTTGAGTAGGTCACACAATCATAGAGAAGACTGCCGACTTGACAGATGTCCAGAAGACAGTCATTGACAACATCCACAAGGAGGGCAAATCACAAAAGGTCATTGCTAAAGAAGTAGGCTGTTCAGAGTGCTGTAGCCAAGCATATTCAGTGAAAGTTGAGTGGAAGGAAAAAGTGTGGTAGAAAAAAGGTACACAAGCAACAGGGATAACCGCAGCTTTCAGAGGATTGTGAAGCTAAGTCCATTCAAGAAATTGGGGGAGATTCACAAGGAGTGGACTATATCTGGTGTCAGGTGCTTCAAGAGCCGACACACACACACACACACACACACACACACACACACACACACACACACACACTACAACTGTTGCATTCCTTGTGTTAAGCCACTCCTGAACCAGAGACGTCAGAAGCATCTTTCCTGAGCAAAGGAGAAAAAAGGACTGGACTGTTGCTCAGGGGTCCAAAGTCCTCTTTTTGGTGAAAGTAAAGTTTTGCATTTCATTTGGAAAACAAGCAACCTAGCCTTCCATAACACCTCAGCAGTGCCACAGGCGGATCGCCTCCATGCCATGCTGCACTGATGCAGTAATTCATGCAAAAGGAGTCCCGACCAACTATTGAGTGCACACTATACTGTACATGGACATACTTTTTAATAAGCCAACATTTCTGTATTAAAAATCTTTTTTTTTTTTTTTTATTGGTCTTAAGTAATATTCTAATTTTGAGATACTGAATTTTGGGTTTTCACTAGCTTTAAGCCAGAATCATCCACATTAAAAAGAAAGAAAATGCTGGAAATGCATCATGCTGTGTATGTATTTATTCTCTCTCATAAATTAACTTTTTGATGATGTTCAAATTTTTTGAGATGCACCTGTATATTTTTTTAGAATTGTATTACATTTGACTTTGTGTATAACAGTGCAGCTCTCCAGCTCTCTTGCCATGCAAATTATGTCTGCACTGAGCTACTAGCCACCCCTAAACGGTTACTCACCACCAGTTGCCCCATCCAACCCCTACACTACCCTACCTTGCCCCTAAACAGCCCCCCTCCATGTGCTCCTCAGTTGTGAAAAAGTATTGACCCACACCACTGCACGAGAGTGAAACACCTCAAATCTTTATACAAGACCAACATACCAAAAGAGAGGGTGGGAAGTAGGCCTGCCGTCCTGGAAGACTTCCCAGAAAAGCCATTACTGGTAAGTGTGACTGGTCATTTTCTCAAGTCGTTTTCCAGGACAGCACCCTGAGAGAAGAGCAAGTAGCTCAGGCCTACCTTAGGGCGGGACAACAGGTTGTAGTACCTTCCTACCAAACGCCAGATCTAGAGGTGACAGCAACTCCACCCTGTAGTGCGTCTCAGGAAGGTGCTCTGGCTTGTCCATGTAGCTGCTCTGCATATCTGCTCCACCAATGCTCCGGCCCTTTCTGCCCAAGCGGTCCCCAGAGACTGAGTGGAATGTGCCTTAAGATTAGATTAGTCAGGGGCGTGACCGGAAGCTGCCTGGGATGGACGCTTGAGCTCCTTGCTCTCCACATGCCCACAGCTTAAACGGCCGAAAAAGGGGTTAAAATCCATAATTTATGGGTGGGAGAAAGAACACCCGATCCTCCAGAGCACGGGGCACATCACAACCCCCTCCCGGACCATCCACCTACCTCCGGAGCTTCTTCACAGCCCCAACAGCGTCCGGGACCGGAGGGGACAAGATGGCGCCGGCCTCCTCTGCATCCACCGCAGACACGCGGCCCGCACGGACCACACAGCGCTCCTCCACACCAGACCCCTCCAGCCCACCGGACCCAGGATGGAGCGGAAACACCCAGGGACGTTCGCCCACGGAGGTGGTGAGTCTCCCCCCGCCCCACACATCCTGGGACAGGCCGGAACACGAGACGCAGGGCGCCTCACTAGGCCCAAACACAGCCGCCATAACTCAGTGCTCAGAGGCCTTCCCACGCCTCCTCCGCACACAATCTGACCCGGGTCTCATGGTAGAGACCCCGGAGGCATCTCCCTATCTGCAGGATGAGGACTTCCCCCCCCTACCTCCACCAGAGCTGGCACTTTTTCCGGGCCCACCCCAGCTGGGACCGCATGAGGCAAACAAGCTCCATCAGCAGCAGCACGGCCCCAGCCCAGCTTCCCCCCAGCCCCAGAGACGATCCCGATCCAGCACCCCCAGACAGCAAGATGGGATAACTGAGGGACAGACCACCTGCTATGCCCAAGCTGCAAGCCCCCCAGCAACAACCCCCCCGAATGGCCAGGAAGATGGGGGCGCACACTCCCCGCACGCAGTGCGGATGGCGCACCACAACCACCAGCAATCCCCCGGGGTAAGACCCCCCGCAGCATCCTGCTCTTGGGCACGGGAGGACCCTGCCCCATCACACCCGCTGCAACAGACGTGGGAAACAGAACACCACTATAGCCAAGGCCCCCCCTGGCAAGTTTACCTTCAGGCCATGCCAACCAAGGAGGACTTTAAAATGTTAATTGAAGAGGTTAAAACAGCCTGCCGCAGTGAAATACAAGTCCTGCACGCTAACCTCAAGCACCTGTCAGACAGGGTAGAAATGGCGGAGGAGGAGATACAGGAGACCAAGATAGGACTGCATCGCACCCAACTACAGGGTGCCGACCATCAGAGAATGCTCAGAGACATGCAGCGCCACGTTGAGGATTTGGACAATAGGGGGCGCAGGAACAATATCCGCGTGAGAGGCCTGCCCGAGTCCGACGGCCCAGAAGACCTGCAAATAGTACTGCAAAACCTCTTTAATGACCTGCTAGGAGATCCACCTGACAGACCCATCGAGATGGACCGGGCACACCGGGCACTCCGCCCCAAAGGTCCAGCTTCTAAACCCCGAGACGTCATCTGCCGGGTCAACTCCTACCCCCTGAAGGAAGACATAATGCGGGCAGCACGCACTGCTCGCAAAGTAGTGTACCGCAACACCCAAGTCCAGCTCTACCCCGATCTATCATGGATTACCCTTCAGAAGCGAAGACTCCTCCAACCTCTGCTGCACACACTACAAGAGAAAGATATCAACTACCGATGGGGATTTCCTTTCAGCCTGACAGCCCGCCAACAAGGGAGATCGGCGGTAATGCGCTACCCTGAGGACTTGGACAATTTTTGCGATGCAATGGAAATCCCAGTCCCCCGCCTTCAGGAATGGGACCTCATAGCCCCACCACCGCCACCACCCACGGTTTGGCAGAAGACCACACCGACAAGACGCCCGAGAGCCCAGGACTCTCCCCGCGGACAAACCAAACCCAGGAACGGCTGATGGACGCCCGTCATCACCATACTTTCTCTCTACAACACTCACTGCATAGGAGACACCAAAACCCCCCTCTCCTTATGCTACTCCCACCCTTGACCAAAGTCTGCAACCCCCTAGGCCCCTAGCCTAACAGTTAATAGATTCCAAATTGGGCCCTATGATGGAGACCCCGGACAGCTACCTACCTGGTTACTAGACCCCCTTGTGGAAACACATTCACAAGAGTTCCGTTGATACCCTGTTATGAAGACACCTTACAAAATCTCGATGTTCACTATGTCCTCCTGGCCCGAGCCCCCCTTCTGGGACCTGACCGGGAGGACCTACTGGAACTCACTGAGCCCTGGGCAAATTCTAACACCCAGGACTCTACAGTTATGTTTAATGTTGGATCACTTACGTGAAAATGTATGTCTAACAATTGTTTTCTCTCCCCCTTTCTCTACTTTCCTACCTCTCTTTTCCCCCCCACCCCCACGGCTCGCCATGGGCTCCTGGCGGACAACCAATCCGGCTCGAAGGGCGACCACCCACTGTCCATGGACACTGAAATGACCTTTCGGCAGGACCAGATAAGTATCACCCTGCACGCACACATACATGACAATGGCTAAAGTCCTGACCCTAAATGTCCACGGGCTGAATTCGAACAAGAAAAGACACCTGGCACTAAGGGAACTTAGACAATCCGGGGCAGATGTAGTCATGCTCCAAGAAACACATTTCAACAAAGGGGACTCCTTCACGTTTGCATCCAGACAGTATACCCAGATTTACCAGGCGTTCAGCCCACGTAAACGGGCAGGGGTAGCCATTCTATTCAAGAACGGCTCCCCCTTCGTATGCTCCGAAACATACATAGACCCAAGGGGACATTACATAATCCTCCGGGGTCAGTGGCAGGAACAAGCAGTAACTTTCTGCACTGTCTATGCCCCCAACACCAATCAAATCAATTTCCTATCCAGAGTACTGACCAAACTGTTCAGGACCCCGAACGAAATCTTAATAATGGGAGGGGACTTTAACCTATCCTACTCCACTGGGATGGATCGCCACGGGCTAAACCCAACGGACCCACAAACGCGAGCCAATAGGGAATCGAAGTTGTTCCGTAACATCATTAGACGGTATGCCCTCTTCGACACATGGCGCACTCTACACCCCGGGGACAGACAATATACGTTTTTTTCGGCACCTCACAAGATGCACTCCCGTATCGATTACTTTTTTACTAATAATGCCACCCTCCGGGCCACAAAGTCAGCCCAGATCCTACCGATCTCCTGGTCCGATCATGCCCCAGTAGTCATAACATTGGAGTTAGGCACACCCCTACACAAACCGTACCACTGGCAGCTGAACAACTTCCTTCTTCAACACCTCCCATCTAAGACTGAACTGGAAACCTCCCTCCAACAATACTTTCGGGAAAACAACACCCCAGAGACCTCCCTCCCCACTCTGTGGGAGGCGCACAAAGCGGTAATCAGAGGACGCTGCATAGCGATCTCGTCTGCCCTCAAAAAAAATGCAGAGGCCACCAAGAAACAGGCTGAGAAGGATCTTAGGATCCTGGAACGCAAACTCTCAACATCACCGACACTGCCCCTCCTCAAAAAAATTGTCTCCCTACGGTCAACACTCCGTGACATAGCCATGGGCCAGGTGGAGAAAGCACTTCTTAGAATGAGGCAAACCTATTATGACAAAGGGAACAAAGCCCACTCCTTACTAGCCCGCAAACTATCCGAACGCTCCCACACGTCCACACCTCAACAAATCAAAGACAGAACAGGCAACCTCCTCTCCCACCCCCAAGACATAGCCAAGACCTTCGAAGAATTTTACACAGCCCTCTACGGTGATCCAGAGATCCCGCACGCACCGCTCCCCCCTGACACCAGCGACCGACTACATAACTATCTGGAGCAGAGCGGCATACCGAAGCTTCAGTCCTCGGACTTACTTTCCCTTAACATGCCCATCACAGAAGAGGAACTTATGGCCACTATTAAAACCCTACCCTCGCGTAAATCCCCCGGCCCCGACGGTCTCCCTTACGAATACTATAAATCATTCCTACCCATCCTTCTCCCACACATGTGCAAACTGTATAACGCCTTCCTCCAACAGACGGCTATCCCAACAGACATGCAGAGGTCATTCCTTACCCTGATCCCCAAACCCGAAAAAGATCCCTCCCTATGCGCTAGCTACAGACCAATAGCGCTGCTGAACGCAGACTTAAAAATCTTCACCAAACTACTCTCAATGCGACTGAACCAGATACTACCCTCACTAGTCCACAAAGATCAAGTGGGGTTTGTTCCCATGCGCCAAGCAGGGGACAACACAAGACGGATCATCGACCTCATTGACGTGGCGAACAGGGAGGGCCTGCAATCCCTGGTCTTGGGACTAGACGCCGAAAAAGCATTCGACCGCCTCAGCTGGCCCTTCCTGTTCGCCACACTAAAACACATGGGATTCAGGGGACCCTTTCTACGGGCCATCCAACACCTATACACTAATCCAACATCCCAGGTCAAGACCCCGTTTGCACTGTCCCCTTCCTTCCCTATAACAAACGGGACCCGACAGGGATGCCCGCTCTCGCCGCTTCTTTTCGCACTATGTGTCGAGCCCCTGGCGGCATCCATCCGCAGAAACCCTGACATCCATGGCATACCAGTGCGCGACCGGGAATTCAAAATTGCACTTTTCGCGGACGACATCATACTCACACTAACACAACCCCGAATCTCACTCCCCAACCTACACGCTGAATTAGACCTGTATAAGTCCCTCTCCGGATATAAGATTAACGCAACCAAATCAGAAGCTCTCCCCATTAACATCCCGAGCGCAGAAGTACAACAGCTACAGAGCTGCTTCCCATACCACTGGAGAACAGCCGCAATTAAGTACCTGGGGGTCCAGATAACTCAGTCCTATACCACCCTATACCGAACTAACTTCCTGCCTCTATACCGATCTATAAGAGACCTCCTACAGAAGTGGAAGCCCCACCATATCTCCCTTTTGGGGAGGGTGGCGTCCATTAAGATGACCATCCTCCCCAAACTATTGTACCTCTTTCAAACTGTACCTGTACCGATCCCCCATGCGGACCTGAGGAGGTTACAAGCCGACCTCCTCAGGTTCGTATGGAACTATAAGAGACATAGGGTCCCACGTTCGGTCCTGACAGCAGCTCGTACAGCCGGAGGACTGGCATTCCCAGACCTAACCAGATACTACCAGGCTGCCCAACTGCGCGCGCTGACCTCCTGGTTCCCCCAAAAAACCTATAACAGGTGGGCCGAAATTGAAAAACTGTGGCTTGCCCCCACGCACCCGAACAGTCTGCTCTGGAATGCAAACGTGGAGGTAGAACCAAATAGGCTCTTAGGCCCCATGCTACACCTGAAAAAAATCTGGCGCAAGTTAGCCAAAACACATAACCTATGCTCTGAGAGGTCACTACTGACCTCCTTCCTGTTTAACCCCCAAATGCCTGCAGGTCTCACGCACCAGATGTCCTCACCATGGGCATCGCGTAACCTGTTCCACTTCGGTCACCTAGTACATCCCTGCACGCGGAGGCTCCACTCGTTTTCCGACCTCCAAAAGAAATTTGACCTACCCCGCCAAGTATTTTACGGATACTTACAGATCAGACACTATGCCCAGTCCATCACCCCGACCCTTCAGTTTTCAGCGCCAACGGTGTTCGAGACCATAATACTGGAGGGAGCTGCGAGACGAGGTCTCATATCAGATATTTATAAGGTACTAAATGAGTACTCCTTCTCTGACCGAGGGAAGCATGCATACATGCTTCGCTGGGAGAAGGCCATAGGCGAGGAATTACCAGAGGCCACTTGGCAAACGATTTGGTCGCAGGCGGCAAAAAGCTCCCTCTGCACACTCTACAAAGAAAACGCCTATAAAATACTATACTTCTGGTATCTAACACCAGATAAATTGCACGCTATATATCCCTCCAGCTCGGACAGATGTTGGCGCTGTCGGTCGGAAAAAGGCACACTGTACCACATCTACTGGACATGCCCCAAGATAACAGCTTTCTGGGGGGAAATACAACAGCTACTCTCAAACTTAGCGGGAACACAGATCCCCAACTCCCCGAAATCTTTCCTACTGGGACTAATGCCCCCACACATTCCCAAACACACCAAAAAACTGCTCAACCACATCCTAACAGCTGCACGGTGCCTGGTCGCTCTCTGCTGGAAACGGCAAAACCCACCCTCCCAATCAGAACTATACGCTAGAATAAAGGATGTAGAACTGATGGAAAAGATGACAGCCAGGATACAAGATAGACTTGAAATACATGACAGGATCTGGGAGGACTGGCGCAAATTTGAGAGTCCGCCCGGAGCCGATGGTCGAGCCACACCACTACCCCCTTCCCCCTCCCCTCCCTTACCTTTCTCTTCTTCTTCTCCCCCACCAGCTGTGTCTTCCCACACCCTCTCTGCCCCCACTTAGACTGGGAAGAGAACCGAGTTATAAACATATGCCTTTTTGAAAGTTGACATATATTACTGAATAACGACACTAAGTTTGTTGATAAAAAAAGAAAAATGTAACTTATCTGTATTACCGAACCCGATCGGGCACAAACGTTGTTGTATGGAAGATACTATAACGCTGTACTATTATTTCCATTCATTTGTTATTTTGAAAAACAATAAAAAGTTAATTAAAAAAAAAAAAAAAAAAAAAAGATTAGATTAGTCAGAATTGCCCCTTATAGGCTACGGTAATTGTCTGCCTGATCCATCTCGCTATAGCTGCCTTAGAAGCTTGCTGACTAAACTAATTAATAAGTGACTGGACCTTCTAAACTCCTTTACTCTATCCAAAAAAGCCAACAGACAGCGTCTGACATTTAAAATTAAAGGAACTTTATCTCTCGTTCTGAGGATTGGTACAAAATGAAGGAAGGACAATCTCGCGAGTCCTGTGGAACCTATAGGCTACCTTTGAGATGTACAGGGGATCCTGCTTGAGTACAACCCTGTCCTCAAATAATAGAAAAATAAATAAATAGGAGCTCTTTTAGGCTGGATTCACACCTATGGATTTTTAGTGCTCTTTGCAAATCTGCAAAAAGCACTAAAACTGCATAGGTGTGAATTCAGCCTTATTGACAGAGCCTGGATGTCGCCCATCCTCCTGGCCGTTGTAACCGCCAGCAGGAAGGCTGTCTTAAGGGTGAGTAATTTAAGAGGGATATGAGCCAACAGCTCAAACAGTGCCCTGGTTAGGGCTTCCAAGACTAGCGTTAGGTCCCAAGGTGGAAATTTGCTCATTTGCACCAGGGACAACCTATCTTTAGCTGACAAAACCCTTTTAATCAGGGGGTCCAAAGCCAACCTCCTGTCCAAAACACTGGACAAGGCTGCGACCTGGACCTTGAGGGTCTTAGTTGCTAGCCTCTGATCCACGCCATCCCGGAGAAAGTCCAGGATCGCTGGGATCTCTTGTTGGGAAGTCCCCTTCGCCTGGCACCAGCGCGAGAAGACCCCCCCAGACTTTGGCGTAAATTACGCCTGGAAACTGGTAGAGGTGCGCATCTTCACTGGTCTCACGATTCGATTACCTGGTCAACGATTAGTTTAGAATTCGGTAAAAGAAAGGATTACTGACGATGGTTTCCATAAAAAAAAAAAAAAATATTCAAGCATTTCGAAGAACAACTCACTTTGAATTCACACACACACACACACACACACACACACACACACACACACACACACACCTGGGAAGTCAGGAGGGATTAGAATCCACAGCTGACAAACAGCCCTGTGAGGTTCTATACTGTCTCTGTGCTGACAGTTCCCTGGCTTTCCTGTTTGCACCTTCCAGCACACCAGGAGTTAACACAGTGTAAGTATATGTACTATACTTACCGCTGTTAAAATAACTGTTTTAACCCCTTGTCGACCAGCCGCCGCAGTTTTACTGCGGCAGAATGGCACTACTGGCCGAAACGTGTGTACAGGGGGTCCCCGAGTTACGAACTCGTTAGGGACTGGCCCCGTGTACGGAAGTCGGAAATGTTCGTAAGTCGGCGCGCATGCGCAGACCGACAAATACGGAGATTTCCGGACATTTCCGATGTTCCGTCTGTTGCCGTTCTGCGCATGCGCGGCAAATTACGGACATTTCCGGCATTTTTCGACGCTCCGTATGGCCGCGCATGCGCAGAACGGCCGAAAGACGCCGGAAAATGGCGGAGGGTCCCCGCAGCACCCCGTTCGTAAGTAGGGGTTGTTCGTAGGTCGGGTGTTCGTAAGTCGGGGACCCCCTGTACGTGATAGAGATATATATATATATATAGATAGATAGATAGATAGATAGATAGATAGATAGATAGATAGATAGATAGATAGATAGATAGATAGATAGATAGATAGATAGATAGAAAGATAGATAGATATATATATATTTTTTTTTTTTCAGCAAAAAAGTAAAAGATGCGGTTTATAGCACAAAAAATAAAAACCGCAGAGGTGATCAAATACCACCAAAAGAAAGCTCTATTTGTGGGGGGGGGGGGGGGGGGGGGAGGATGCAACATTTGTTTCGGTACAAAGTCTCATGACCGCGCAATCATAAGTGGTCAATAAATCATGTGTTACAATCCATTAAGTGACCCACTGTTTGTGCTTTTTATAAAATATGGAGCTACATACCACATTTCTCAGTGTGTGTACACGCCGCTCATGTGACTGCCCTGGCCGGGCCCGCCTCTCACATCTCTCCTGACATCAGCAGGGAATTCTCAGCCCCACCCGCCTCTCTTCTGCTCCGATAGCTACAGTCAGCGGGTTCAGGGTCCCTAGCTTTAAAGGGTTGCTTGGAAAGCTTTAAGGGTTGTCGGCATCTACATCTGTACGGTATGAAAGTCTTTTATAACCTGAGAGGTTTCTTTCCCTGCTAGCTTGTGGATACACTTTTAGGGTTTAGAGTGATCCTAAGGCAATTTATCATTACAATATCCGCATCTTACAGCGGAAAGGAGCTTTAGGACGGCTGGCGACCACCTGGGCAGTAAAGTCCTCCCCTATAAGAGACACATATGCAAGTTAACCAGAGCAACGCTCCGCTTGCTGTGTCCCGCAGGAGTAAGAGCCGGGGTCCCCCTCCCCCCATCATTATCACTGCCAACTAGGCCGACTCACCCCCAGTGGTCTTCCTCTAATGCTGCGGCCGCTGCAGGCCTCTTCTCCCTTTCCATCTTGTCACCAAAAAAAAAAAAAATGGTCTCTGAAGTTCTGGGTACCCCACTGTACCCCGAGTCCTTCAGTTCTCAGGGGGGCTCTTCCAGAATCTGCTGCCCCCCCTGGGAAGACCCCCACCCCCCTGGGAAGGGCAAAGCCCTACCGGACCCAAAAAAGCTTCACAAGCTTGCGGTCCGGCTCCCAGGGGGAGACCACCAGCCCACGGCTTCAGGTCTTTACAGAAAAAAAAAAAAAAAAGGAAAAACGGTTTTGCTGTGGGGAAACATAATCAAAAACTGAGGAGCACAGGGAGAGGCAGGGGTTTTAACCTCTTTGTTGATTGGGTTTCTTGTCAAGTGGGACCAGTCATCTCTCATGATGCCTACCCGGAAGGTGACTTGAGAAATAAAAAAAAAAAAAAAAAAAAAAAAAAAGAGCAGGAATAATTTTTTTAAATAAAATGAAAACATTTGCAATGTTTATATAATAGCTAGATTTACCCACTTGACTATGTTAGGATGACTGAGCTCTTTAAGGAGTGAAATTTCTCGAATAGCTGTGCTTGGGACCCCTTCCGTCTCCCTAGAGAAGGAAAAACAGAAAGGTGTTAAAAACTTGAAGAACCTCAATATAATGTCAGATTAAAATTAGCCTGTGCTTTTACATTAGTTATTAAAAATTTACGACATTCTTGCTCTCATGAGTGAATATGCACATCAGCAAATCTTCACCAATAAACACATTTAGCATCTCTGCAACACATACATGCCTCAGGATGAGTGACAGCAGCTTGATTGCGTTGTAAAGGCAGGTAGTGGAAGTTTGCCCCCCCCCCCCCTTTCATCCTTTCCCCGCTGCTGGGCCCAATTAAAAAGTGCAGCACGCTTAGTGCATGCGCAGTAGGGAACCAGTAGTGAATCCGAAAGTCTTCACTGCCTGGTTCCCTTACCAGGAATGGCAGCGGCAGCACCCGGGAGTCCAAAGATTGGCTGGCGTGACGACACGGTATTTGTAGCTGCTGACTTAAAAAAAAATTCACTCAGGCTGGACTGCCTCGTTGCCTTCTGTGCGCAGAAGCTGCCCGAGCACCCCCTAATACTTACGTGAGCCCCAGCGATGTCCACAAATGTCTCAGCCTTCCGAGATTCTCCTTCCTGATTGGATGAGACACAGCAGTGGCACTATTGGCTCACGCTGCTAAGTCAGCTAGCCAATCAGGAAGAGAGGGCGGGGCCGGGTCAGGGCTCCGTGTCTGAATGGACACACTGAGCTGTGACTCGGCTCGGGTGCCCCCACAGCAAGCTGCTTGCTGTGGAGGCACTGAACAGGAGGGAGGGGCCAGGAGCAGCGAGGAGGGACCTAAGAAAAGGAGGATCCAGGCTGCTTTGTGCAAATCCACAGCAACAGAGCAGGTAAATATAACAGGTTTGTTATTTTTACAGGAAAAAAAAAAAAAAAGGAGCCTTTACAATCACTTGAAGCACAACAGAGTAGAAATTTAGGATTCCAGATCCCTTTTAGGCACCATTCACACTTGGCACTGTCAAGGCTGATCATTTGCAGGTAATGGCTGCTTGAGCAATTACATGCGATAGGCCACAAATAGCTGCAAAGTCCTTCTATTGCTTTCAATCGGGCTTCCGCGGCTAGTCGCAGGGACCCCTATGGGTCTCCTGCAGCTTAACACAAATGGGGCCTTACACAAATTTTGGATTCTGCATTCAGAAAGCAACAGATGTCCAGGGCCATTGGGGTTCATTTACTAAAGAAATAGAGGCTGTTCAGTTTGCAAAGAGAAATATATATATATATATATATATGTACACACACACACACTCAAGAAAATATGTCACCACTGGTCCAGGCCTATGTGAACATTTCAAGGTTGTCATCTCATCTGTCTGTGCACCCTACCGGCAGACAAGGAAGGCACCCGCTTCATATACCCATTTAATTAATTATCAGTGCCAGGAGCAAAAACTAGTTATTTCTAAGCTGCACTGCACTCGTGTAATGAGAGGTGATCAGAAACTGCCAGAAGCAGGCATGCTATGTATGGGTTTATCTGAGCCTTACTGGACCACCCCCTCCCAAATCCCATATGACTCCAGACCTGCAATTGTGTATATCGGAAGCAATTTTACAGCCCTCCTTAATGCCAACCAGAATTCTGGTCTAGAAATATGTGTGCTCTACACTGTAGCAATTCTCCATCAAAGCTGAACTCCAGGCTAACAGCTCAGTACACAGATCAAATGCCTGATTTTTCTCTGTTGCAGTACACCAACGCACTTAAAAACTTGTTTAAGTGCATTGGTGTGATGCAGTGCTGATCAATCCTGAACGGTTCCCCAACACATCAGATCCAGCCCCCAGCGCTGCTCAGTGCCCATATTCTGCCACTACTGCCATACTCGCCAATACTCTGCAGCAACACTCACCAATAAAAAAAAAAATTTTAACCGAATTTTCAGTCTTTTTTGATTTATAGTGCAAAAAATAAAAACCCAGCGGTGATTAAATACCACCAAAAGAAGGCTCCATTTGTGTGAAAAAAAAAAAAAAAAGACAAACATTTCATATGGGTACAGTGTTGTATGACTGAGTAATTGTCAAAGTGTGAGAGCACCGAAAAGTTGAAAATTGGTCTGGTTAGGAAGGGGGGTTTAAGTGCCCAGTGTTCAAAGTATAGGTGCACCTTTTCCACCCGTAACATGTTCCAGCATCTGAATCTTTACCCCCCCCCCCCCTTCTCCTGTTTACAGATCTTCTCCCCACACTCAGTGTTACAATTTGAAAACCACATGGCTTTGCTGGGCTCTGCTCCAACGGCTATGTCATTCATTCACAGCTTCCTGTGAATGAACAAATTAAAAGTACCGCCAACCATTATGGAGGCTGATGGCTTGTAGTTCTCCATGAACTACTAGGGCGCTGATGAGCTTCCTTGTAGTTCACTGATCTTCCGGCTGTCAAGTAACTGCCTGCTCATATAGGAGGTACAGGCAGACAGCTACCCTGAGTCTGCAGGAGCCGGACATTGCACCCATGATCTGCTGATCGCAGGTGCAATGCTCTGCAGGCTCCTAAGAAAATAACTGCACATTTTTGTACCTGCAAATAATGCACACTTATTATTTTTATTAAAAAGGTGAACTTATCCTTTAAGCACTTCAATACACTTTCACCCTCTTCCTGCCCAGGCCTCCTTTCAGCACTGTTACACTTTGAATGACAATTGCACGGTCGGTCATGTAACACTGTATCCATATTACATTTTTATCATCCCCCCACACAAATAGAGCTCTTCTGGTGGTATTTAACCGTTTCCCACCCGCCAACTGTACTTATACATTGGGATGGGAGCTTTGTTGTTCTGAGTCAACGTACCGGTACGTCACCCAGAACGGTTGCCAGCGATCCTGTGATGGCCGTGATCTTCTGATACAGCCCATCACAGATCGGGATATGGGCGCTCTGACAGTGTAAACAGCTGTCAATCACAGCCCAGCCTTCACAGTGTAAGCAGACACATGTCTCTGTGTCAGTTGCCCCAACCTGAGCTCAGTGTGGTTTGGGGTGGGGGGCTGGAGCCTGTGCCGACAGCTCTCTGTGTAAGGGATGATTTTACACAGAGAGCTGTCACAGATCACACAGACTGCAGCCATCCCCACACAGTACACCAAACACCACTGCCCCATAAACATCTGTCCAAGTGTCCCATATACAGCTAACTGTACCAGTGCATAAAACATCTGTCACAGTGTCCCATGAACATCTATACCAGTGCACACATTTGCAATATCAACATCTGTAAGTGTCCACCGATCAACATATGTACAAGTGCACAGAAACATCTGTGTACTAGTGTCTCATAAAAAAATAAATAAAAGTTATTCCCGTACGCATACGTAAATGGTGATCGCACCACACGAGGTATCGCGGCAAACGTCAGAGCGAGAACAATAATTATAGCACGGAACTTAGTCACGCAACATCAGATGCTCCCAACAGTTGCATGACATCATTATGCAATGACGAGTACGGAGTTCACGTGAAAAAGCGGCGAGCCATGTATTTGAGTCCTGCGACTCATCCACTGATTATTATGGTGGGAATTCGGAAGCGAGGCATGAGACTCATGTTCCGCGTTCAATGTAATGGGCACCAACTACTAAGTTTTTGATAGTGGAGAATTTTAGCATGTAGGTCTCCACAATGAGGCGTAGAACTCGATTTGGCGTCAATTAATTCCGGTTCACGGTCTGGGGGTTGATTTCTCCCCTCCCCCATGGCCTATGAGCCATGCTACATATATATGAGCAATGTGGGGGGAGCAGTGGTATGCCCCAGTTGAAGGCCATTAGGTCGAAACGCGTCAGTCCCGTTCCCCACATCGCTTTTACTACTGTAAGTGATGTTTGTGTATAATTTAATATATATATATATATATATATATATATATGCACCGTATGGAGCCTTTTTTCTCTTTTTGCTTTATGGTTTCAATGCGATAATGCACCACTTTGTTGCTGTTTTTTGGTGCCTACATTTGAAATCCAACGTTCATCTGCTTTGAGGATCCATTTCAGCTCCGGATATTTGTTCGTGCCACACCGCGATTTATTCCTGTTGATCGATTGAACGTCTGCATTCAGAGCGATTCCTCTACAGTAAGGATGAGCTCCGGCGTTTGCATAGGGCACGTGCAGAGCCCGCCAGGAAGTTGGCACTGCAGAGCGCTAATCACAGGCAGTGAGACATTTTCCCGATGTGCCGCTGCAGAGATCGGGAAATGTCTCACTGCCTGCGATTAGCGCAGTGCCGACATCCTGGCGGGCTCTGTACGCGCCCTATGCAAACACGCCGGAGCTCATTCTTACTCTACAGGTTCTATTTACATCAGAGTTGGTACCTCTGATGACCATCTGGCCAATACAAGCCTGATTGACCCACTGTCGTATGACAGGTGAGTCCACCTTGTCTGGTAAGGAGTACAGGGGGTCCCCGACTTACGAACACCCGACCTACGAACAACCCCTACTTACGAACGGGGTGCTGCGGGGACCCTCCGCCATTTTTCTGGTAAGGAGTATTGAACATCGGAAATGTCCGGAAATCTCCGTATTTGACGGTCTGCGCATGTGCGGCCGACTTACGAACATTTCCGACTTCCGTACAGGCGGGCAGTCCCTAACGAGTTCGTAACTCGGGGACCCCCTGTATTCATCTACAATTTTCCATCAGACGAATAGCCTGTTCTGAATGTGCCATACATCTATGAGGAAAGTCTTCTCATTGGACACATGCCCTAGGAAGTTTATTCACACTTCACCCAGTGACTGGATTATCATATGTTATAGCGATTATAACATTGGATTTGTGTTCCTAGCACTTTTTATCACCATTTGTTTTAATACACCTTTTAGCGCTACACTTTTGTATATTTTATTCACTTGGACTTTGTTGGTTTTAGTGTTAGCAGCTTTAGCGCAGCAATCTCTCCCCTTGTAAGGTATTGGTGTGCATTTTACATGTGTTGCACTTGGTTTTTTGCCTGTATACGCTTTGCATGCATTCAAACCTGTTGCACTAACAAAAAAATAAAAATAAGAAGTAGTGCATACCGTATTTTTTTCAGCACTGATCAATTGCAAAGCAGCACGCTGGTGTGAACTGCATTTACAGGGAGTTATTTTTTTGGTTGCCATGCATTGTGAATGAACCCTAAGGGTACACAACGTGTGTTGATGTGCGTCTGCATGATGCATTTTAACATGCAATGCTTTTTTTTTTTTTTTAAACTTTACTAAGTTTTCATGCATGAATTTGTCTACATGTGTTGCACTAAAAAGTAAGAAAAAATAGCCTGTTGTGTTCTTCAGTAAATCAATGCTCTGGCTGGTGTGATCTGCTCCTATTAGGATACATTGGGGGGGACTTGGGAAAACTGGAGCAGCAGAAGCTGGAACAGCCATGCATGGCTACCAATCAGCTTCTATCTACTAAGTTTAACTGCACCAGTTGAGAGAAGCTGATTGGTTGGTTGGTTGGTTGGCACGCACAGCTACTCCAGAAGTGAAGTCTGCTCCAGTTTTGATCCATTCCCTCTTATTTACATTGCACAGCAGCCCCCAGTCACAGGGATCCGGGGGGCACACACCGAATGCCAGGAAGGATGGCTTCTCTCCCCCTCCCCGGGACTCACGTGTCCAGGCGGATCTTCTTCAGCGCCACCACCTCTCCGGTCTCCCGGTTCCGAGCTTTGTACACCACCCCGTACGTGCCTTCCCCGATCTTCTCCACCTTCTGGAAGTTATCCATGACGGGGGGCCGCCACTACCGGAGCCACCTGTGCTCTGACCGAGAAGTCTTCCCTACAATACAGCACCCCGAAAACTTCCCGCCACCGGCGCCCGGCCACGCCTCCCTAACTCACGATTGGTCCGCAGGCACAAAAAAAAAATACAAGCGGCGCTGAGTGACGTCACGTAGAGGATACCGGAGACAACACAAAGTTCCTGGACAGGCGGGGAGCCGTTAGGGTGCAACGGGATCTGTGTGTGTGTGTGCGTGGTGCACGAGGGGCCCGCCTCACACATGGCTGTACTGTGTGTGTATAGGAACCGACTACTACTGTCTGATCCGACCATATATGTGTACAGTCCAGATCTACACAACATGGCTGTACTGTGTGTATAGGAACCTACTGTACACTGCATGACTACTACGTACAAGGAGACCCCTCTCATACATGGCAGTGCTGTGTACTTCAATAGTTCTCAGTCACCAAGCTATGATCCACTGCTGGGCTGCAGCCTCCCTCCTCTCCGGCCTCCAGCATCCTTCACATCCCCTAGCCTCCCATATTGGTCCACAGTACAGTCCTTGAAGCACACTCCATTCTACCACAAAGCTCCCATCCCCCACAGTTGCCCCCAGTCCCCTACAGAGCCCCCAAGTCTGCTGCAGAGTCCCAATACCCCCACAGTGGCACAAGCCCTCTCCAGGGCCTTCTAGCATTTCACCCCGTCCCCCACAGAGCCACTGAGTCTGCTGTAGAGTCCCCAAACCCCCTTCCGAACCTGCATACCCCCATAGTGGCACCGAGCCATCTCCAGGGCCTTCTACCATTTCACCAAATCCCCCCACAGTTGCCCCCCAGTCCCCTACAGAGCCCCCACAGTGGCACCAAGCCCTCTACCGGGCCTAGCATTTCACCCCATCCCCCCTAGTCCCCTACAGAGGCCCCAAGTCTGCTGCAAAGTCCCCATACCCCCACAGTGACACTAAGCCCTCTCCAGGGCCCTCTAGCATTTTACCCCACAGTTGCCCCCAGTTCCCTACAGAGTCCACGAACCTCCATACCCCCACAGTGGCACCAAGCCCTCTCCAGGGCCTTCTAGGATTTCACCCCATCCCCCACAGTTGCCCCCAGTCCCCTACAGAGTCCCCGAACCCCACAGTGGCACCAAGCCCTCTCCAGGGCCTTCTAGCATTTCACCCCACCCCCCCCCTCAGTCCCCCACAGAGCCACTGAGTCTGCTGTAGAGTCCCCAAACCCCCTTCCGAACCTGCATACCCCCATAGTGGCACCAAGCCATCTCCAGGGCCTTCTAGCATTTCACCCAATCCCCCCACAGTTGCCCCCAGTCCCCTACAGAGCCCCCAAGTCTGCTGCAGAGTCCCGAACCCCCACAGTGGCACTAAGCCCCCTCCAGGGCCTTCTAGGATTTCACCCCATCCCCCACAGTTGCCCCAGTCCCCTACAGAGTCCCCGAACCCCACAGTGGCACCAAGCCCTCTCCAGGGCCTTCTAGAATTTCACCCCATCCCCCCCCCCCCAGTCACCCACAGAGCCAATGCCAATACAGCGCCTTGAGGCGATTCAGTTCGCATTGTAGCGCTATACAAGTTATTCATTCATTCATTCATTCAGCCACTGAGTCTGCTGTAGAGACCCCAAACCCCCTTCCGAACCTGCATACCCCCATAGTGGCAACAAGCCCTCCCCAGGTCCTTCTAGCATTTCACCCCATCCCCCACAGAGCCACTGAGTCTGCTGTAGAGTCCCCAAACCCCCTTCCGAAACTGCATACCCCCATAGTGGCACCAAGCCATCTCCAGGTCCTTCTAGCATTTCACCCAATCCTCCCACAGTTGCCCCCAGTCCCCTACAGAGCCCCCAAGTCTGCTGCATAATCCCAATACCCCCACAGTGGCACCAAGCCCTCTCCAGGGCCTTCTAGCATTTCACCCCACCCCCCACAGTTGCCCCCAGTCCCCCACAGAGCCACCAAGTCTGCTTTAGAGTCCCCAAACCCCCTTCCAAACCTGCATACCCCCATAGTGGCACTAAGCCCTCTCCAGGGCCTTCTAGCATTTCACCCCATCCCTCACAGTTGACCCCAGCTCCTTAGGGCTCATTAAAGCTACTTTCATACTGGGGCATTGGGGGCGTCTGCACTTTTTGGCCGCTAGCGGGGCATTTTTAACACCCGCGAACGGCCAAAAAATGGTTAAATGCGCCTGCAGTGCTGCTTTGCCAGCTCTTCGGCGGAGCTGCACATTGATTTCAATGGGCAGGGGGGCTGTAGGAGCGCATCAAAGATGCGGCTTGCAGGACTTTTTTTGGCGTCCTGCCAGCGCACCGCTCCAATGTGAAAGCACTTGGGCTTTACACTGGATTGAGAGGAGAGGCTCTTTACAGGCGCTATTTTTAGCGCTTTAGCGCCTGTAAATCGCCTCAGTGTGAAAGCAGCCTAAAGCCCCATACACACGGTCGGACTTTTTCATGGATTCTGTCCGATCGGACAATGTTGTTGAAAAATCAGACCGTGTGTATGCACCATCGGACAGTGTACGTCGGATTGTCCGACGGACAAAGTCTTATCTCCTGCTGGAAAGATTTGCCGACAACACGGTCCGATCACACCAAATCCGATCGTGTGTACGGTTGTCCGACCGGACAAAGTGCTACGCATGCTCAGATCACATTACAAGACCAAAGCTATTGGCTACTAGCCTCTACGTAGTCCCGTCGTAGGCAACAAACGTCACCACGTTCAGAATGATCGGATTTTCCGACAACTTTGTCCGACCGTGTGTACGCAAAACCAACATCAGACAAAGTATGACGGACAGGATCCGACCGACCTGGTCCGCGGATTGTCCGACCTTGTGTATGGGGCTTTACACTTGCTTTGACTTCAACACACATTAAAGTGCCTACTGCTTCAACATGCTTTTCTATTGCTTCAGAGGTGCTTTAATGATGCTTCAGTGATGCTTTTTTGAAGCTGTGTGTTTGTGGATATCTCATACCCGCAATACCTCCAAAGCAAAGCTAAAGCTGAATAAAAGCCTCTCAAAAGCTGCAGGTTCTGCAAGCGAGTTTTGTCATAGACTTCTATGGAAGCTTCTGAGACGCTTTGAAGCGCCACTAAAGTGACATGGAGTATAATTTTTAAAGCAAACACAACATGTGAACAGGACTGTAAGCTAACCATTTTATTTAGTGACAGGTTCTTTGGCGTTCAGAGTGCTTTAAAAAAAGCGTGTCCGAAACCATGTTTTGAAGCAAGTGTAAACCAGCCCTTACAGCAGGGCTTGACAAATTTGCTTGGAATCTAGGAGCCAGCTAAAAAAGTTAGGAGCCAGGATTTATTTTTTTTAACGACGACCAAGCTTTATTTTCAATATCAAAATTAACCAATCTTAAATTTACACAGAGAGACAACTAGAACGAATGTGACTGCTTTTATTTCCTGCCATGCAGGGACACAAGACTGCCATATCCCTGCTAAGGGTCCGATCAGGTCCGCCTGAAAAACTGACAGCCGTGTGAAAGGGGCCAAGCAGGGAGATGACAAATAATAAATTCATTTTAATTACCGCTTCCTTCCCGCAGAACAACTATATACGTCCTGTATTTGAAGAGAAATACCGTTGTTATGGTAGCAGCTAGCTACCATAACCCTAGTATCCTCTTCAAGAGCCGGCGGTTCTCTAAAAGTGGTCTCTACGGCAGGTTTGCCGCAAGATTACTTTTATCGGCGGTGGGAGAGGGCCCCTCCGCTCCCGCCACGCTCCGGTGCCCTCCACCGCTTACTGTGGCCATCAGTAATGGCGAAGGCGATCAGGACCTGTCCCTGGCCTGACATGGAGACGAGTGAGGGGAAGATGGCCCCCTGCCCATCTCCAAGTCATTGCAGGGCGATATTTATTTTATTGCATTTTAGTTTATATATGAAATCTGAGGTCTCTTTGACCCCCCCCCAGATCTCGTATTTAAGAGGACCTGTCATGCTTTTTTCTATTACAAGGGATTTTTACATTCCTTGTAATAGGAATAAAAATGACACAATGTAAAAATAAAAGTTAAAATAAGAAAAAAAAAAATAATTTAAACGCGCCCTGTCCCGCCGAGCTCGTGTCCAGAAGCAAACGCATACATGAGTAGTGCCCGCATATGAAAGTGGTGTTCAAACCACACGTGAGGTATCGCCGCGATTGGTAGAGCGAGAGCAATAATTCTAGCCCTAGACCTCCTCTGTAACTCCAAACATGCAACCTGTAGAATTGTTTTTTAAACGTTGCCTATGGAGATTTCAAAGGGTAAAAGTTTGTCGCCATTCCATGAGCGGACGCAATTTTGAAGCATGACACGTTGGGTATCAATTTACTCACCGTAACATTATCTTTCACAATATAAAAAAAAATTGGGCTAACTTTACTGTTACCTGTTTACCAAAAAAGTGCGCTTGTAAGTCCACTGCGCAAATACGTTGTGACAGAAAGTATTGCAACGACTGCCATTTTATTCTCTAGGGTCTTAGAATAAAAAAAATATATAATGTTTGGGGGTTCTAAGTAAAGGAAAGGAGATGGGCGGGCAGTGAAAACAGGCATTGGTGGTTGTCTTGTCATACCAACGGCACCAACAAGAGGGCGACAGATTCCAGAAGGAACCATAGGACTGCAGAAGGCCGCAATGCCGCTGCCTCAATTACCAGCGTGGCTCAACGCGATCGCACCGGGGGGGTGGCGCACCGAGACAGGATACCCCAGCTGTGCCGCCCCAGGTTGCTAATTCTAGTCGCAAATGCGACGTGGCGCAAAGGGTTTGTCAAGCCCTGCCTTACAGTGCCAACAAGTGTGCTGCAGAGTCCTCAAACCCCCGTCTCCCCACAGTGACACCAAGCCCCCTCCAGAGCCTTGTACCATTTCAGTACATATTTTGGATTACCAATATTGACTGTGTTGTTTTTGCACCAAACATATCTTTTGGAATTATGGCCAAAAAGTTCAACCTTGGTTTCATCAGACCATAAAACATTTTCCCACATGCTTTTGGAAGACTTCAGATGTGTTTTTGTAAAAATGAGCCGGGCTTGGATGTTTCTCTTTGTAAGAAACGGCTTCCATCTTGCCACTCTACCCCATAGCCCAGTCATATGAAGAATATGGGAAATTGTTGTCACGTACCACACAGCCAGTACTTGCCAGATATCCCTGCAGCACCTTTAATGTTGCTTTAGGCCTCTTGGCAGCCTCCCTGACCAGTTTTCTTTTCGTCTTTTCATGATTTTTGGAGGGATGTCCAGTTCTTGGTAATGTCACTGTTGTGCCATATTTTCTCCACTTGATGATGACTGTCTTCACTGTGTTTCATGGTATATCAGTTGAACTCGCACAATTTCTTACCCACAGCAATGTGAACCTAGGCTGACAGGCAAGGAAGCTGCCATCTTAGCCTCTGTTTGATCTGCAGTTGCCATGGTGATGACCACGGGATGGCTTGACAGTTTAGTTGAAAGAACAAGCATCTTTGACAGTTATCATTCAAACATGCCTTAAATGTACATTAATGCTGCGTACACACGATCGCACATTCCGACAACAAAATACATGTTTTTTGTCCGAACGATGTTGGCTCAAACTTGTCTTGCGTACACAGTCACACAAATCTTGTCAGAAATTCCGAACGTCAAGAACACGTACGAGGAGCTGATAAAAATGAAGTTCAATAGCCAGTGCAGCTCTTTTTCTTGATTCCGAGCATGCGTGTGTAGCGCACTACTCCCGTAGGAGCTGCTAGTTTAGTTGTACAATCTGCCAATCACCCCTACTGCCATACACATCACAACCCATAGAAATTGAGACAGTCCATATTAGAATTTTATATTTGGTTTTATTTGCAGAACTTGAACTTGGATAGGAGAAGGATTGGTTGAGATGCTCTTTTGCTGATTATCAATCCTTCCCTTGACTTCTTGTGCAAATACTTAACGTAATACTGTGATGAAGAGTCACTCTGAATAACTCGTCACAGATAGACTTTAGTAATTATCCCTAAGAATACAAAGACCGGATAATAAAGAGTCACTCTGAATAACCCTTCACCCGCGAGCCTTTTCCTTTAGAACATTTCTGTGTCCCCTCTAGTCATACTTGCTTATCTACCTCTGCCAGTTGGCCGCTACTTCCGTTTGTGCAGCACTCCCAAGTTAAACAAAAGGGCATTACTCTGAATAATTCCTTCTGCCTGACTGATTAGATTTCCTTGGGTGTTGAACCTAGAGCCACAGGCCATTACCGCCTATTTCCATGACTCACGTGCCAACCTACCTCAGTCTTTGTAAGTACTGTTATGTAATTTATACCATGGTCCGTAGATTCACAGTATGTAGCTCCATTCTCCTCTACATTAGTTTCCCTGGGCTTCCACTCACTTGTCCTCCCGATCAACAGTCCATGTTCCACTCACAGAAAGTCGATCACCCAGTCTTCTCCTTCCGCTTTACTCCTGCTTCCTCCTGATGGCTCCTCTCCATCCCTCCTCTCCGCATGGCGCGTTCCCCTCCCCGCAGGGGGATGCCCAGGCTGCACCAGCTACTCCATGCTGTCTTCCTATCCTGCCAGACTCCTCCGTGGGAGCATGTGACCCCAGCTTATAAGGGAGACCTGCCACTGTCAATACAAAATTAATGATTGATCAGAGCTCTCACATGAGCTGCCTGCCACTCAGGTCTCAGGGCCAGCCCCTCTTCCAGAATAATTCCTCTGAAAGCATGAGGAGGCATCTTTGAGCCAGAGCACAGGTGGCCACACCCCCCACTACACTGACAATCCCATTCCCCAGATCAAAACATCCAGGCCTGCCTGAAGTCACAGGCCTGGCTAAATTTGCCTGAAGCTGCATTCTGTCACTAAAACACTTCTAGATCACCTACCTTTAGGTGGTGACCGCCACACGTGGAATTTTGTGCATCAGAATTGTGTACACACGATTGCAATCTCCCGACAACGGATTTTGTTGATGGAAAATTTGAGAACCAGCTCTCAAATTTTGTTTGTCGGAAATGTCCGATGGAGCCCATACATGGTCGGAATTTCCTACAACAAGCTTACGTCGAACATTTGTTGTCGGAAATTCCGACCGTGTGTACGCGGCATAACTGTATTGGGAAGCAGCTAAATTGATGGGCTTAGTTTTAAGGGTGTACAGGGCCAGATTAGGAGCATCATGGGCCTGGTGCTGAGGATTTTGGTGGGCCTTTTTATGGAAATAAATCAAATGAAACCGCAAAATTTTTTTTGTTAAATCAGTGCCAGTTTAATCCCTTGATGCCGATGTAACGCAAATATGCGGCCTTTTGCTTCAAGTGGTTGTACCGGAATGATATGCAGCTGCAGGGATCACCCTGGTACAGTTTTTTAGTGCCAATGGTCGACTTCCTTGTAATAACAACCAATTCGGCTAATCACCTGCTCAGCTATTATTACAAGAAGCGGGAGGGGATCCCCCCACAGCCTTCCGTGGCTCGCCCCGGCTCGGAGTCGGCTTTGATCGGGTATCAAATCTAGTAAACCTTTGGGGGGACAGAGGCTGCATTTGATGTGACATAGGCTGCATGTAAGGAGGGACTCTGCTGGGGACGCCTGATGGCATCTGGTTGTAGGCGACGTGGCTAGTGACACGCTCAGAGCTCCCACTGATTCTGCATTATGGTGAGTTGAATGATTTCTAGACATGTGCACAACCAAAAAAATTTGTTTTTTTTCGTTTCGTTTTTTTCATTTCCGTCGATTCGTAACGATTCGTACATTCGTAAGTCGTCGTTGTTCGGATTCGTACATTCGTAAGTCGTCGTTGTTCGTATTCATAATGATTCGTACATTCGTAAGAGTTATTTTTTCGTTGATTCGTTTTTTCGTTAGTTTAATTTTCGGACACATTCGTATTTATTCTTCCATTCGTAACATTCGTAGATTCGTAATCGGAGCATAATTCATAATTTGATGTAATGTGTATGCTATTATTACATTTTAATAATTTACGAATCGAAAAAAAAAGTTACGAATGGAAAAAAAAAAGTTACGAATCGAAAAAAAAAAGTTACGAATCGAAAAAAAAAAAAAAGTTACGAATCGAAAAAAAAAAAAGTTACGAATCGAAAAAAAAGTTACGAATGTACGAATTTTTTGGTTCAATAGAGACACGGAACATTACAAATCGAAAAAAAAAAAAAAAAAAAGTTACGAATCGAAAAAAAAAAGTTACGAATCAAAAAAAAAGTTACGAATGTACGAATTTTTTGGTTCAATAGAGACACGGAAAATTGCAAATCGAAAAAAAAATAAAAAAAAAGTTACGAATGTACTAATTTTTTTGTTCAATCCATTCGAAGCACGTTTAGCAGCACCATTGTAAGGGACACGGAAAATGACCAATTCAACAAAAAAAAAGTTACAAATTTTTTCGTTCGTTTTCGTTCGTTTTAGTTTTTCGGATTTTCTTCATTAGTACATTCGTTGTTTCTAATTAGTTTTTTTTGGATTTTCGTTGTTTTTCGGATTCGTACGATTCGAACGATTCGTTACGATTCGTTATTCGTATTCGTACGATTCGAATGATTCGTTCATTCGTACGAAAACGAACGAACGAAAATAACGGAAAAAAACGAAAAAACGAAAAAAAACTAAACGAATTGCACATGTCTAATGATTTCATTTTATATTACAATGTAATAATAGAAATAATGCGCTTCAATCATCCGGACACCATAACAACCATGGTGCCGGGATGATTGAAGTGCTAACACCATGTGTTTGGAGTATCTTTATCTGCTGATTGTTAAACTTTCTAGAATACACATTTCTATTGTTGTGTAGGATCTGGGCCTGCTGTCCCTTCATTCCTCTCTCCCTCTCCCTCCATCCCTCGTTCATCTCAGATGCTAACCACACCACCTTAGAGCCACGCCCACTATTTCACACAAACCACGCCCGTTTCACCAAGTGGGAGGGGTCAAAGATTAAGGGCGGGGTCTAGCGCCCCCCATCCTAAAACTTCACCAGCCGCCACTGATCCCGACCCCTTAACACGTGATCAGCTGTCAGCCAATGACAGCTGATCATGTGACGACAACAGAGCCGGTAATCGGCTATTTTTCCTCCTCGCGCTGTCAAAAAAAAAAGCTGGTCACCGGCGGTCGTGAGAGGGACATCAGTCCCGATCACAGCGAGCTGGTGCTAGCTCATCAGTGCCCACCTGTGCCCCCTGCCAGTGCCACCTAAGAATAGTAGACAGTGCCGCCTATCAGTGCCCACAGTGCCACCCATCAGTGCCCACAGTGCCACCTATCAGTGCCCACAATCTGCCTCAACAACAGTGCTGCGCCTCAATGCCACATATCAGTGCCCATCAGTATCACCTACCAGTGCCCACCATCAGTGCCCACCAGTGCCGCCTCATCAGCACATATCAATGAAGGAGAAAAATGACCTGTTTGCAAAATTTTATAACAAACTATTAAACATAATAAATTTTTTTCAACATTTTCCATCTTTTTTTGTTTGTTTAGCAAAAAATAAAAACCCCAGCTGTGATTAAATACCACCAAAAGAAAGCTCTATTTGTGGGAAAAAAAATGATAAAAATCTTATTTTGGTACATAGTTCCATGACCGTGCAATTGTCATTCAAAGTGCGTCAGCGCTGAAAGCTGAAAATTGGTTTGGGCAGGAGGGGGGTTTAAGTGCCCAGTAAGTAAGTGGTTAAAGACAAAAGTATAAGATCCCCCTCCTGGAAATTTTAGTGGGGGAGGGTTCTAAATGAGTTTGGGAGCCAAAAAAAGCCTCTGGCACTCTGCCTGAATTTAAGGACAACAATAACATTTGATCATAAAAGGGGGTGTTTAGGGTAAAGCACTAATATGGAGCTGACAAAATACATTGTTAAGTGACTAGGCTATAGGTGTGTATGGGCCCAGGATAGCATGCTGGGGGAGGCTAGTGAAAGCAAATATGCATGTAGGCCAAAAAAGGAGCATTAAAAGATTACAGCATGCATGAGGACAAAGGGGACATTCACAGTATATTACAATCATGGCAATTAGGGAATGAGGAAAGAAATACAATACATTAGCAAACATTAAATACATATAATGTGATGTTAAAGGATAAAACTTACCCTAATATAGTCCTTCTGCAGGACATGAATGATGGCAGAACTGGTCTCTGGAATAATGATCCCCAGAGCCTGGGGGGAGATGCCTGTCGAGAACCTGATGTCCTGCAGACTTTTCCCTGTCGCCAAGTACCGCAACGTGGCGACTAGCCTCTGCTCCGGAGTGATGACTTGCTGCATGCAGGTGTCCTGCTTCATAATATAAGGGGTCAGCAAAGACAACAGACAGTGAAAAACGGGGTCCGTCATCCAGAGATAATTCTTGAAATCATCAGGGTTATTCTCCTGGATCTCAAGCAGCAAAGGCATATGAGAGCATTGGTCACGCTGGAGTAACCAATTCTTGGTCCTTGAACTCCTCCCCACCCTGTTCATGGACTGGGCTCAGGCCAAAGCAAGAACCCCAACACCAAGCCCCGCACAGCATGAACTCTACGACGAGTACGTAATCACAACATGGTTTCAAAACAGTCGGCTGGTAAGAACAAACTAACAGAATGCACTAAAGAACAGCAAGGCCTGTAAAGAGCGAGCTGAAAATCAGTAACGAGCGGACAAGAACGCGCTGAAAAACAGATTCGAACTGACTACATGCACTGAAAAACAGATACCATCCCACAAGCACAAACTGAACAGCATTCAGGGCCGGTGCTACCACTAGGCGACTTAGGGAACCGCCTAGGCAGCACTGCCGCCTAGGGCGCCCGGCCACTGGCTATTTTACTCCTGCACTGTCCTCCACAGAGCCATGTCAAGCATGTCACTTGGGGCACAGAGCTGTCACAGAGGAGCCGCTGAAATTGGACGGATCGAAGCAGGAGACTGGCATCATGGTATGGAAGGTACTGTCTGGCTGTCATCATACACACCTGCAGACAGAGGTAGGACTGCAGGAACAGGGCTTAGGGGGTCTCTCATCTCCCACCAACTACCCCTCCCCCACTCTCAGCCCTCCCCTTCTCTCTCAGCCCTCCCCCTCTCTCTTAGCCCCCCTCACTTCTCCCTCAGCCCCCCTCCCTTCTCTCTCAGCCCCCCTCCCTTCTCTCTCAGCCCCCCTCTCTCAAAGCCCCCTCCCTTCTCTCCTAGCCCTCCCTATTCTCTCAGCCCACCTGTCGCTATAAGCCCACCCATCTCTATCAGCCCCCCTCTCTTAGCCCTCTCTCTCTCAGCCCTCCCTCCTACCTCTCTCTCTTTATCTCAGCCCACCCGTCACTCTCAGCCCCCTTCTCAGCCCTCCCTCCATTCTAAGCTACCCCTCCCTCTTTTAGCCCTCCCTCCATTCTTAGCCAGCCCTTCCTCTCTCAGCCCCCCTCTCTTATCCAGCCCTCCCTCTCTCAACCCCCCTCTTAGCCCTCCCTCCCTCTCTCAGCCCCCCTCTCTCTAAGCCCCCTCCCTTCTCTCCTAGCCCTCCCTATTCTCTCAGCCCACCTGTCTCTATAAGCCCACCCATCTCTATCAGCCCCCCTCTCTTAGCCCTCTCTCTCTCAGCCCTCCCTCCTACCTCTCTCTCTTTATCTCAGCCCACCCGTCACTTTCAGCCCCCCTCTCTTAGCCCTCCCTCCATTCTTAGCCAGCCCTCCCTCTCTCAGCCCCCCTCTCTTAGCCCTCCCTCCATTCTTAGCCAGCCCTCCCTCTCTCAGCCCCCCTCTCTTAGCCAGCCCTTCCTCTCTCAGCCCCCCTCTCTTAGCCCTCCCTCCCTCTCTCAGCCCCCCTCTCTTAGCCCGCCCTCCCTCTCTCAGCCCCCCTCTTTCTAAGCCCCCTCCCTTCTCTCCTATCCCTCCCTATTCTCTCAGCCCACCTGTCTCTATAAGCCCACCCATCTCTACCAGCCCCCCTCTCTTAGCCCACTCTCTCTCAGCCCTCCCTCCTACCTCTCTCTCTTTATCTCAGCCCACCCGTCGCTCTCAGCCCACCCATCACTCTCAGCCCCCCTCTCTTAGCCCTCCCTCCATTCTTAGTCCTCCCTCCCTCTCTCAGCCCCCCTCTCTTAGCCCTCCCTCTCTCAACCCCCTTCTCTCACAGCCTCCCTCTCTCTCTCAGCCCTCCCTCCTACCTCCCTCTCTTTCAGCCCCCCTCTCAGTCCCCCTCTCTCTTAGCACCCCTCCCCTCCAAATAGCTGGTCTTGCCTAGGGCACAAAATAGGCCCTGGTCAGGTAGGTAAGTGTCTTTGTCAAGTCACATGTGTTACAAGGGCAAAGGGGGTGGAGTCAGGGGCAGAGCCAAAGTGGGGGGGGCGGCAAAATTAGGTTTTGTCTAGGGTGTCAAAAATCCTTGCACCAGCCCTGACAGCAGTAAAACGATCTTAAAAAGCACGATGAATCCTCTCTCACCAAACATCTCCTAACACGAGATTAGCAGAAGCCCAAATGGTGGCGCCGTATGGAATGAATGAAATTGAATCAGAAAATAAAATGGTTACACTCACATTTCCAAAGATAAAAACAGCGCTTGTGAATGAATGAATAATTATATAGCGCTACAATGCGAACTGAATCGCCTTGTAAGACAGTAACAGTGGAATCAGCTAGACTAGGGACTCTGGGATGCCGCTACATATATGAAAATATAAATATTTTTTAAAAACTGTCATTTTCCAAATTTCCATTCGGTGCACCCCTAGTTTAGATCAAAGCATATTCATGTGTTATGCCGCGTACACACAAGCGGATTTTCCATCGGAAAAATCTTGGATGTTTTTTCCGACGGAATTCCGCTCAAGCTTGGCTTGCACACACACGGTCACACAAAAGTTCTCTGAACTTTCGACCGCCAAGAACGCGGTGATGTACAACACTACGACGAGCCAAGAAAATTGATCTTTTGCTGGCAGGAATTCCACCAGCAAACGTCCGATAGAGCATACACTCGGTCGGAATTTCCGACCAAGATCTCACATCAGACTTTTGCTGGCAGAAAATCCGATCGTGTGAATGCAGCATTAGAATGACCCTGTCAAAGTCCAGACCTAAATCCAATTGAGACTATGTGGCAATATGTTGAAAATTGCTGTTCACAGACGCTCTCCATCCAATCTGACAGAGCTTGAGCTATTTTGCAAATAAGAATGAGCAAAAATGTCACTCTGTAGATTTGCAAAGCTGGTAGAGACATCCCCAAAAAGACTTGCAGCTGTAATTGTAGTGAAAGGTGGTTCTACAAAGTATTGACTCAGGGGGGCTGAGTACAAATGCACGCCATATTTTTCACATATTTATTTGTAAAAAAAAATTGAAAACCATTTATCATTTCCTTCCACTTCACAATTATGTGCCTCTTTGTGTTGGTCTATCACATAAAATCCCAATAAAATACATTTATGTTTTTGGTTGTATCACGACAAAATGTGGAAAATTTCAAGGGGTATGAATACTTTTTCAAGGCACTGTATATACACTCACCGGCCACGTTATTAGGTACACTTTGCTAGTACCGAGTTGGACCCCCTTTGGCTTTCAAGACTGCCTTAATTCTTCATGGCATTGATTCAACAAGGTGTTGGAGACATTCCTCAGAGATTTTGGTCCATATTTTAATTAAATAAATAAAAAATTAAGACTTTACAATCACTTTAAGGATGGCCTTCAACCTTTTATGTTTCAGGTCTTTAAACAATGGACTATCCTCCATGGGTGCTGTGAGGGCCTTTTTAAGATAAGAAATGTCTGGCTACACCACAGGAATACCTCAAAGGCATATTTAGTTTAGGGGAAAGTAGTGTAGCAGGAATATCATAGGGATATCAAGAATAATTATTATTATGCTTGTTTTTTTTTTTTCTGGTGCAAGTTACCACACCACCATTATCCCGTCGTTTTTAAGATCAAAGATACAGCTTTCTTTGCATCCAAAAATTTTGAAAATATACCAAATCAAATCATTATTCAACCAAAAAATAAAATAAAAGCCTCATGCATGTGTCCTGCTTCTTAATATAGGGGGTCAACAATGCCAAGAGTTGGTGAAAGCAGGGGTCCGTCATCTGGAGATAATTCCGAAAATCATCCGGATTATTCTCCTGGAGCTCCCGCAGCAAAGGCATATGACATAATTTGTCACAATTAATAAAGCAACCAATTTTTGGTCCAAAAATCATCCTGTTCCTGGACTTGACTTGGGTCAAAGCAATAACTCCAAGGCCAATAATAAAGAACACGTTATCTCCTCCGATTCCGCAACATGGCTGGTCGACGAACGGCCGTTCAGAAACGAAATGAAAAGCGTGAATCAACACTCACCAAACTTCTACTAACACAAAATTAGCAGAAGGAGCCCAAAGGGTGGCACTAAAGAGCTGAAAAACCATGTAGTACGTCACTACGTTCGTGTCACTACTACAATTGTGTGCCGTTTGTATGCAAGACAAGTTTGGGGCCAACGCCCTTCGGACAAAAGTTTGAGGTTTTGTCGGCGGAAAATCTGATCGTGTGTACGAGGCTTAAAGCTGAGGTTTAGTGATTTTTTTAACCCCTTCCCACCCACATTGGTGTTCCCTTTAAGGCTGGGTTCACATACCGTATATGCAAATTGGATGTGGGTTTCCCAGCATCCAATTCGCATGACAAGCAAGTGTGACTAGCTCTCAATGGAGCTGGCTCACACAGGTCCGGGGTGGCTGCGGAGCAGATTGCAAAAGGGTCCTGTGCGTGTTTGGGTCAGGTTCTGGTGCGAATTCAGGCAAAAATTCAGGCCTGAATCGCACCTGAACTGGTGAACAGACAAAAAAAAAGGAACCCAGGCACAAACCTGTGGCCGCACACATGTGAACCCGGCCTAAAGCTTTTAATGGCCAGGGGGTGGGATGGATCGGCGATCATGTGACCACTGTAAGTGACCACTAATCCAGTTTCGGCAGCTTGGTCTCTCTGCTGGGGGCACGCAGGGAGCACGCTAAACATTGCACGCCCAGCGATGCATATGTGCGGTGTGTGGGCGTTAAAGCCCAGCTTTTTGCTACTGCACATATGTGTTACTGCAGCGTAAAGATATTAAGCAGCCCCAGGGAATACACGTAAATGAATGACGAGTGTTTTATGTGCTGATAGCTGTTCTCTTCATTGAAATCTCCTCTGCCCCCTGGACACCCCCACAGCTATGATCTTCCAGTGATATATCTCCTTGCAACCTGTCAAATGCCCCTGAAAAGCGATCTAGCATGGACCAGTGGATGTAAACAGACATAATTCTGTTTACTTCCACCTGCCCATAGACCTGCATGGAGCTTCCAATCAGGTCCACCTGAAAATCTGACAAGCAGACCTGATGGGAAAGCCAGTGTAAGACCCTCTTCACACTGGTGCAATTTGTCATGTGATTTGACAGTTTCAAATCGCATGACAAGTCGCACCCCATTGTCAGCAATGGAACCATTCAAATTGCCCCGACTCATGTTGCAGCGACTTTGAAAAGGGTTCCTGCACTAGTTTTTGCCGATTTCATTGCGACTTGCATAGACTTCTGTTTAACAAAGTCGCAAGCCGCAATGAACTCGGAGATGCTAATCGCACTGATCTGCAGCTTTGAAATTGTGCTGAAGTAGCATGATTTCAAAGCTGCAACAGTGTGAGCCAGGGCTAAAGGGGCCTGAGATTATAAACTCTGAAAAGCAGAGCCTCCCTAATCCTCTCACTTTGAATTGTTCTGCAACTATATTGTCCCCTATTTTATTTGTAAATTACTGTAGAAACGGCTGGCTCTATATAAATCCTGTATAATAAAGAATCCTGTGTAATAAATATAAAGCCAAGTTACTCAGTACCTTACTTTATGTTAAATCAATAAAGCTGAACTCCGGGGAGATAGATTTGATAGCGATTAATGCATGAATGCATTTTTATGCATTGCAAGTGCTTGACTTTTTCTTGGTATTAGCCTCTTGCAGTCCCTGTACAACAGAGCTCAGATAGAAGCAAGAGCAAAGGAGCACAAGAGAAGAGGACAGATTTTCAAAGAAATTAGCTCATCGGTCTGCTACTTCTACATTCACTGTCCAGTCACAGGCTGGGGAAGTGGAGATCTGGAATTGTTACTGAACTGCAGCGGAACAAATAAGGTCTCTTGTCCTGCTAGACAGAGCTGTACTGTGTGGCAGAGCGGTGTAAGGCCCCTTTCACACTGGGGCGTTTTTCAGGCGGTACAGCGCTAAAAATAGCGCCTGTATACCGCCTGAAAAAATCTGGCCCCATTCACTCCAGTGTGAAAGCCGGCGGGCTTTCACACTGGAGCGGTGCGCTAGCAGGACGGTCAAAAAAGTCCTGCTAGCAGCATCTTTGGAGCGGTATAGGAGCGGTGTATTCACCGCTCCTATACTGCTCCTTCCCATTGATTAGAATGGGACACCGCGGTGATACCGCGGCAATACCGCCGCAAAGCGCCGCTACGGCGGCGCTCTGCGGGGGCCTTTAACCCTTTTTCGGCCGCTCGCGGGGGGTAAAACCGCACCGCGAGCGGCCGAAAACCGTGGCTAAAATGACGGTAAAGCAGCGCTAAATATAGCGCTGCTTTACCGTCAACGCGGCTCCCCGCCCCAGTATGAAAGGGGCCTTAATGACAGGGTTGGATGGAAAAAAAAAATCCCAAATATGCATTTTATCTGTGTATTTAGCTATTTGTCTGGAGTTAGTTAGGCTTATAACTTTGTAAAAAAAGATAACAACTAAAAAAACTAAAACAAATCAAGTTTAGGGTATATAAATGAATCTGAATCAAACACTGAATACAAAAGATTTGATGGCATTAGTAACAATAACTAAGAACAAGGGACAGTTCCAAGTACAAATCATGAAATCCAAGGACTGTCCCTAGATACCAGGAGCAGATGAAAGCTATGCTTTGAATCTATGAAGCAATATTATGGTTTAATGTTGCCTATGTTTTCACAGTTATCTTTTGTTATTATGTAGTATATCTAATAATATATGATAGATAGATATCTGAATTTCCATTCCTATAATTCTAAAGATAAAAGAATGAAGTACCGAGATTAAACATGCACGCAGGTCACAGTTCAGGGACATCAAAGGATCATGTGACCTCTAAGTAGGACCAGATCCTTTCATCAGCTGTCTCCTCTAATGAAGTGTAAAAGAGCAGGTGAGGAAGGGCTGGGATTAAGGCCTGGCTATAAATCAGGTGATCCATGATAGTTGTAGATCAGCAGTGGGGTAAGTAGTCAGGACAAAGGCTGCTTGTTGAGTGCATGTGTGTGGGTTAAACTTTTTTTTTAAAGCTTCTTTAGCCTTATTTTAGTTGTTATAGTTGCATATGATAGTCCCTTCTTTGCCATTGTGTTAGCTTTCAGACATTTAACATGGTTTTTCTAGCTTTCACTTTTTGGTTTAGATCTATACAGTGACATGGGTAATGCTGTTGGCTCCATGCTGATGCTCTATTCCAGGGGTCTTCAAACTTTCTAAACTAAGGGCTAATTTATTGTCCTTCACACTTTTGAGGGGCTGGACTGTGGCCAGCAGGAGTAGACATTTTACTGGCATCAGTGGGAGTAAACCTCACCACATTTGGTATTGGGAGGCATCGAGCCCCATTGTTGGCGTCAATTGGAGAAATGGTGCCCCATTGTCAGTCGGTAGAATAGTATAATGGTTGGAGGTGTAGTTTCCTAAGGTCTGGATAAAAACAAGCAAAGGGCCACATCTGGCCCCTGGGCTGCAGTTTGGAGAATATTTTGTCTTGCCAACATCTGTTATGTGTTAGAACAAAAATTATATCTATCACCTCTCCACCTTTTTGTGTGTGTACACCAGCCATCAATGAATGCATGGCCCTCTTAGTAAAACTGCACACACAAATTGTATGTGTTTACCTTGATTGTACAGTGACCAAAACGCTGCATATAGTGTGGTGCAATATGTAAATATTACCACAACACACCCATCTGAACATGCCTTAAAGCTGATCCAGAAAGCGGTAACAATGAGGGCACTTTCAAATTGCTCCATTGAGAAGTGGTAAAAAATGTAGATGCGTTTTTGTTTTCTGGACTTTAACTTTGAGCATGTGCATCATGGGTGTGCTGTTGTTGCATTTACTATTCATTTCAATGGGGAGGGGTTTGTGGTTTTAATCATGCAGCAAATGGAACTTTTAAACAGTGCACTGGTATGAAGCGTTCCATATTATTAAAAGGGCTACATTTTGTGTGAATTTTTTATTTTTTTTCAAATAGGTTATTGGGATAGCTAATGTTGCATGCATCAGTCAGAACTGACCTGCTCGCTTGTTATGAGTCTGACTATGTTGAAGCCATTGGATTGGCAGGACATCACTCCTGAAATTTCCTGATTCGCAATGGCTGACTACATGCATCTCCCAGAATTGGCTTACCGTATATTGATATAGGTAGATCAATGGTGCTCGCCTAATTCTGAAATGCTACTTGTATGGCTGAGACAAAGGTCACAAGCCTGCAGTCATTGAAATTCGAACTGTTTGACTGTGTACTTGTTCTGGGGGAGATTTACTCAAACTCTCTCAATCTAGTGCACCTATGCATCGCAGCCAGTCGGCTATAACTTCAGCTGTTCAATGAATAAAACCTGGAAGCTGATTGGTTTCTATGTAGAGATGCACCAGCTTTTGCACTCTGGGGGTTATTTAACACACCGGTAATGTGGTTTAGCCAGAAAAATGGCACGATGGCTAGGCAAGTAGCATTCTTGGATGGCGAGAGCAACAATGTCTGTGAATATCTCCCAGCACTGGTTTTCTGTAAAGATAGGCAGTGCCTCTTGCATCAACTTGCCTGCAGAGTTCAGTTCACAGGTAGGTAGATATCGGACCAACCTTGCCCCTGAATACACGCGTTTGAACATCTTACTAGGGTTTCCGTCCTTAAACTGGTGCATGGATTGGTCTCTTGGTTTACATAAGTATTACACATGATTATGGAGAAAATCACATGGAATATCTTGCCTGGGGGGGTCAACTGTCCACTGTGCGCAGTGTGGCTTATGAGATGAACAGGAATGTATTAATTCTGGTAATGTCACGCTGAAGAGGTGTGACTATGCTAATAAGTGCCTGTTGGATGTTTTAATAGGGACCTTCATTATTTCTTCCACTGTGCTTTAGTCCTGGTTGGGAAGTAAACGGATGACTGAACAAGGCATGATGAGAGGGGTCTGGAATTTGGCTGTTCTCTGGCTGCTGTGTGCTGGAATAGAGGCTCAGAATGGTAAGTATAGCACTCTAGGGTTTCCTCCAGCAGGATGGAAGCTTCTTTCCTTTCACCTCCTAAATTTTTAAGATTTGTTAACTGGGCTCCTTATGTGTTGTACAGGTTTGCTGCATTTGTAAACACTGGTATACATTTTAAGTTGGCTTGGGTTTCCATTTTTGTAGAGCATGCACTGGAGGAATTAAACAGAATAAGGCAGCAGGTAGTCGTAAAGACTTCGGGTGGCCAACTATGAGGATCGGCAAACTAATTTTAGTATTTTTCAGTCTGACTTTAATTTTAACACAGAATTAATGTAATGTTAGTACACACATTTAAAAAAAAAAAATTGGCTAACCAAAATCTTTCAGAGGGATTGTATTATAATCTGATCGTTGGTACACGGCTTTCGGGAGCTAATCATGACGACAGTTTATCTAACAATATCCAAAGGGATAAGTGCAAAATTTTTATTTATTTTTTCCCCATTAGTTAGTATTTGACTGAAAAAAAAATCAGATCAAGACCGTGCATGCTCGGAAATTGCATTATAATACAACACATCACTTCCTATGTTGTATTGTAACATGCAAGACTTTTCGTAACTTTAGTAACCTCTTAATTTTTGATATGCGACTATCTAGCAACTAAACGGGCACTTTTTTTTTTTTTTTTTTTTTTTTTTTTTTTTTTTTCTTTGTTACAATAAAAACTTTATTTTTTTGAAGAAAAAAAAAATGGGTCAATCGTTCTTCAGATAATCATCATTTGAGTAAGACATTGGAAATCTAGGTATTCTACCTGAACTATGTTTTGCTAATCAATGCCTAAATCTAAAATGGTAGTTTTACAGCTGTAGTATCTGTGCCCCCTTAAATTTCACTTTTTAACCCAAATAAAAACCTTTTAAGACTCCTTTCACACTGGAGGCATTTTAGCGCTAAAAATGGCACTTGAAAAACCTAATCTGCTATCCCGGTGTGGAAGCCCGAGTGCTTTCACCCTGGGGCACTGCGCTGGTAGGATGTCAAAAGTCCTGCAAGCAGCTTCTTTGAGGCGCTTTAGGAGAGGTGTATACTCCGCGCCGGCAGTGTGAAAGGGCTGTTATTATACTGCAGCTTAACATTTCTTAGGTGTGGTGTTTGCATTTTGGCCCCTTTCACACTGAAGCGTTATTCAGGAGCTACAGCGCTAAAAATAGCGCCTGTGTAGCTCCTGAAAAAAGCGGGTCCTTTAACTCCAGTGTGAAAGCTGGAGGGATTTCACACTGGAGCGGTGTATTCACCGCTCCTACCCATTGACATCAATGGGATACCGCCAGCAAAGCGCCGCTGCAGCCGCGCTTTGCGGGGGGGTTTTAACCCTTTCGGCTGCTAGCAGGGGTTAAAACCACCCCGCTAGCGGCCAAATACCGCGGCTATAACGACGGTAAAGCAGCTCTAAATATAGCGCTGCTTTACCGCCGCCCCAGTGTGAAACCGGCCTTTGGGCTTTCTTCCATTTTCATCTAGTGATCCTGCCAGTAAGGGTGGCCATACATTACACTACTTGTCTAAAATTTTCCTTTAGATTTACCTTCAACTATGTAGTCAAACCTTAGTTTCAATTTGTATGTAATCAGGCAGGCCCTTTCACTACATGGTTTTGGAAAATCTGCATAAAATCTAATAGTGTGTATGGGGTCTTAGTGTTTGTCAAAGGCACTCTTCCAGGTGGATTCGTTTCCAGGGATCAGAATAACCATTCAAGGGGTTTTTTTTTTTTTTTTTTTATATGCATACTTTTTTGATCCTAAAAGGGGGGGGGGGTGGTTTGCTGTAACTGATTATAAATTATTGGCTTAGTGTTATATGTACTAGCAGATTAAAATTGTGGAAAAGTTTGTCTACCAATTTAGCAGTTTGCTTCACTCCATAGTAATCTGACATTCCAGACACATTGCACTTGCAGCCATTCAAGATTTGAACTACATAGTTTCAGGCTTCTCTCTAAATTATAACGGTAGGGTTTGACAAAACCCTTAGTGCGTTAGTTATCTGGCCAGGTCTTGTGTCCAATGGTTAACTACTTGCTTTTGTTGCCACCAGCCTGCAGGTATTCCTATAATATACATAGTTGCTTGGTTATAAAATGGGCAGCAAAACTGGCATAGTGAAAGACCTATTGATTTATGAAAAACCGATAATGAGAAGCTGATCTTCTGAAAATTGTAGTTGCGGACTTTCTAGTTCTGCTATTTTGAGTAGCCCACTGAATACATGTTTCACGGTCAAAACTTCTGCATTGCAACTGGATCAAAATGACAGCCAGGATAGCATTTTCAGAGGCCACGTGGTTGCGGTGGCAGCCCAGTTCTCTCGGTACCACTTCTTGCATATGGTACTGTGCAACTTGCACTGCACCACCAAGGGTACAGTGGACATTTGATTGCTATGGGCTCATTACCAGGGAGGGACCAGTACTATCTAGATGTAAGTTTGCCGATCCTTTTCTGCCTAGAACAAATTTATGATAAAATCAAACTGGTATACTAACTTTATATAATGAATTCTCTTGTGATCTAATCTATAGCTTAAGTACTGCTGGGTTGTATGGCCGTCAGTTTAATTGCAAGCAAAGAGAATTTGTTTGGGTGAGGAGTTTGTAAACTGCTATAATATGAGTAACGTTCAGAGGTTTTTGAACATTTGTAAACCACATCTGAACATAACTTTTATTTAGGCCTTGGTATTTGTGTCAGAATGGACCTTATTGTTTAGACTGGTCACCCTTCATGAACAATGACCAGTATCTTTAATTAAAAAAAAAAAATGTATTATCCCTGGCTTGAGGGTGCAGTAAGGGGTGTGGACGGCAGCAGGATCTACTGTTCCCAGATATCAGGTCAGGTGCCTCAGCTGAGGGTCACATGTAGAATTCCAAGAGGGATTGAATGGCCGCGTGACCCATCTTTGCCTAGAGCCCCGCAGCACGACTCCAGTATGTACATCACATGCTGATTCCAGGGGCACTGTTAAACCAAGAAGTCTGATGGAAAGGGTGGGGTTAAATTATTCTGCATCAATGGAATTTGTCTTTTAGCATGTGACTCTCAAACTGTAAGTGTAATTTAAGAGTTTGAGAATATACACCTGCTTTAAATCTAGAGCTAAAATTCAGTTCAGCACTCTTAATACTTTGCATATTTTTGCAGGATCTCGGAGTAGGGTTCAGCAAGGCAAACCGGAGGTGCAGAGTAATAAGCGCCCTCCCTTCAGGTCATGGAACAGTCAGATGTACCCAATCTGGAAAGGCAGCGAATCACAGAAAAGAGACTGCTGGAAAGGTGAGACATCCAAACTTGTACAATCTCTGCTTCATTGTAAGATTTATACCACTGATCATCTAAGACCATTAACAATGCAAAGAAAAATATAGACATGGCAAGATTTTCTTTGTGTGTGGCAGCGATTGCATTTTGTGATCCTATCTAATGAAGAAAAAACAATTCCTTTTTCAGGAGGTCAAGTGACCTTTGGTGTCCAAAATGATGCACCAACCTTGACTGGTGCCAAAGCCACCTTCTTCATCAAGATAAACTTCCCAAAGAATCAGACGGTGCTACCTGATGGGCAAGTTGTCTGGAACCAAAACCGCACTGACAATGGCAAGTATGATCAAAATAACCTCTTGGACCAGAAGACTTTAAGAATTAAAGTTAAGGAATTTGGATATGGGTGAAATCTAACTGCCATACCAATCTTCTTGGCTTCAATATTTGTCCTGTCCTGGAGCAAGTATGTGCACAAGGATCTGATATTCCTGGTCTGTATATCTGGGTCCATGACTTGGCCATTTAAAGTCTAAGTAAACAGTCAGACTAACTGGCATTATCAGGCCCATACTTTTCTGGTTTCCTGATGTGTGTAAGCCCATCAATCTTGTGTTTCATAGCATAAGGAAGGGTTAAAACAAATGCCAGTCTCCTGCTGGAAAGATTTCCTTCACCTCATGTCCTTGACAATTTGATAATGTACACTCCTTACTGACAACTCAAATTTGGTTTTCCCACTCACTTTGACAATTGTTGCAATGGTTGATTTCTTCCTGCTGGAGGTATGAACAGAGAACTGTAAACCTTGTTGGCCAAAACCAGGCTGCTCAGTATTGAGTAAGTTTGTAGAAACCTGGGGCAGGAGCTTGAGGTGAGTTCTTCACTCTTTTAAAATCTTAAAGATGTCACTGTTGTGGCAGTTATCTGGGGTTCACTTTACTGGAAATGATCAGGTACAATTAATGGTAGCCTGAGATTTGTCTTGAGCTCGAATCTATTCCCAACCAAATTCCATCTTGAGTTGAGGGTTTATTAAAGCGGCCCTTCAGTTTGTTTTTGTTTTTTCCCATATATTTAAATCTTCTGCCCTTTACTTTGGAAAGTGAACTTTTTATTTTTATTTTTTGCCTTTAAATGCATTTTACAGCCCACTTCCTATTTCTTGTCTGGTAAAAAGCCTAGGCTTGTGACATCACGCACAGGTCTCCTGTGAGCTTGCCGGGAGGGGGATGAGGTGTGCCTGTGTAAATCCAGGAAGTGAACAGGTTTCAGCTGCCCACAGTTAAAATGGCTGCAGCCAGACTTGGTGGAGAGATTTCTGCAGTATATTTGCCAAGTACAGACTCCGTGTGTGTGTGTGTCACACAATTTGTAAACATTTGGCAGACTGCAATTTAATTGTCTGGCTTTTCATATCTGGTTAAATTCTATCCATGGTACTAAGAGAACCTGAGGACAAACCTTGTTCCAGGGATGTTTTGTGTCTATTTTTTATTTAATTTTTTTCCTTAACTGGTCTCTGCTTTCTAACAGGTACCTGGGCTCCAGTTTACTCTGATGAGGGAACAGAAGGTTCTGAGTGTAAATTTCCAGATGGCAGTCCTTTTCCACGTGATTCTGAGAAAAGGCGCAGCAAGTTTGTCTATGTTTGGCAAGCATGGGGTTAGAAACTGTAGTTGTACTCTTCCCCCAACCCCCTTCCCCTATTCAAGTTTAAACACTTGGAGTGTACTAATACATTTTTTTTTTTCTCCCCCCCCCCCCCCCTACAGGAAAGTACTGGCAGGTAGTAGATGGCCCCTCCTCCAATCTAACCATAGATACAGATGGTATTCCCCTTGGCTCATACACAATGGAAGTAGTTGTGTACCATTATCGTGGTAGACAAAAGTTTATACCCATTGGCAGCACTTCCTCTCAGTTTGTAATCACTGGTAAGTAGAATTTCTACCTTCACAATTTTTACACATCTGCCCTGCATTTCAAACTTTAAAAGATTTTAAATCCAGTAGTATGGACTTTATTGTTTGTGTGGCAGACATGTTGATCATTTGAGGTGTTCACTAACATTCCTAATGAGAAGGGGCTTAACTTAAAAGCCTGCAGTCTTAGGGATATCAGATCTTCATTGGCTTGTGGAGGAGCATTGGATAAATGTAGAAAACTCTAAACCAGATAAGGCAATAGTGAATTTGAAGTGCCCACTAAAATGACTTTTTTTTTTTTTTTTTTTTTTTTCCCCCTAGTGGTTACACTTAATTTTTTATTTATTTTTTTGTATGTAAGGTTTGACGCATTTGGATTAAACTGCTAGAGTATTAGACTGAAGCTGTTTCCCTGAAGTTCTGACTAACAATGTCTAACAATGCAAGTACTCTGTCATGTGGCTGTAGACTTTTGGGTTTTCCTCAGACTTAAACCTCTAAAGTGTTCAGAGTGCATTACAGTATAACATTGGAACATGACCTGGTAGCACAGCAAATGGTAGACTTGGACCAGACTGTTCTGGAGAATCAAATGAGTTGAATCCTGTTAACTCTAGTTCATTCCTACTTCAATGTATTTATTTTGTCAGTAAAATGCATTCTTGTACAATATTTTATAGGCTACAAAGCTTTCAATATGACTTTTTTTGTGTTTTACAGATCAGATACCAGTTTCTGTATCCATATCACAAGTTCTTGACCTGGACCAGGGGGACCAGCGCTTTATCCAAAATAGAGCTGTGTCCTTCTCTCTAGCAGTTCATGACCCAAGCAACTATCTTCAAGCAGCTGATATCTCCTTCTCCTGGGATTTTGGAGATCAGAGTGGCACATTTATCACCCGAAACACAGCAGTCACCCATACATACATTACACCTGGTGTATTCAATGCAAAAGTTGTTGTGCAGGCTGCCATTCCAATCACTCCATGTGGCGGTACTGTTGCTGTGTTAACAACTGCACAGGTGGTGGGTTCTACAGCTCAACCTCCAGAGCCTTCAACAGGAGCAGCTGCCATAACCACAGCTGGTGGGCAAACTGGTAAGTTTTATACTAGAGGTCCTTAAATGTTTTCCTCTGCACTCCAGCTGTGGTGAAACTACAAATCCCATCATGCCTGTGCTTGTTGGTCTTGCAATATCTCATGGGACTTGTAGTTGCTCCACAGCTGGAGGGTTTAGGTTGCCAACTCCTGCAGTACATATTATACGACGTCCAAAGCGCCAAGCTTATAGCTGCCATTATGCTAAGGAAAGCAAAGCTTTTGGCATTTGAGTCTTGACCAGAAATGCAAAACTAAGGATGACATTTTGCAGTCCCATTAGTTTAGTGTATATCACAGTATCATTATTCCATGACCTATCTGAAGCACTTCTATGAATTTTAGTTGTACATCACTAGTAAAATTTTATTTCAGTTCTGTGTATCCTGTAATATCTGAAATGTTCTCTGTATAGACATCACTTGTCAAAGTACCAAAATAAACCTGAATCTTAAACAATTGCATACCTTGCATAAACCCAAAACCTGAGGCACACAGGGTTTATGTAGTATGCCCTGGTCTCTACAATTCTGCTTCTCCTCCCCTCACATCTTGTAACGGATTATTCGCTACTACAAATCTCATTCTGAATACCGCTCACCCTTTTGTGTGGCCTTCACACCTCTTGGTAGTACAGATGCATGACCATATAGAAAAAATCCAAGAGGGATAGCTTGAGAAATTACATCGTATAACAAAATGGCAGTCTTCCATACAGATTCGTGCTATGTGGATAACTCCCTTCAGAATAGACCACATCTAACATTGGGGGTTATTTACTAAAAAAAAAAATAAACTTTGCTCTGCAAGTGCACTTGGAAGTAAAGTTGCTGTAGATCCGAGGGCGACATGTAAGGAAAATAAACAGCATTTTAGCTTGCACATGATTGGATGATAAAATCAAAGCTTCTATTCCTTTAGATTTGGAGCAACTTCCAGTGCAAAGTGGATTTTCCTTTCGTAAATAACCCCCCATTGAGTCTGTACAACATTGCATATATAAATCGGTCAAGCATCTGGAGTCAATTGCATGCAAGAGAAAACATTTGGAGAGATCTATCTCAATGTTTTCTCTTGTGTTTGAGTCTACAACATTGCATCTATAAAGCAGTTCAATTACAATGTGTTCTACTGAGGAAGAGAGTAATCCACATAGCACAAAACTGTCTATAAAACACTACTGCTATTTTTGTAATGCTTTAATTTTTCAAATTTTCAGTGCCGCAATCCCTCTTGGGTGGAGATCCATCTTTTTTTGTATGATGATTGCCTGCATTTGTCACATTTTAGGGTTATGATTAATATTGGACTTGACTGTCAATTTTTTTTTTTTTATATTAAATCTTCCCCCTTGTGAGTCAACAGATACTATTGCTTCCACGAGAGCTATGCTATCAGCCTCCCCTCAAAAAATTCAATAGAGCAATTCCAATGGGCCAAAATGGCCTTCCTGTAGGAATAGCTTTAGTCATATGACCAGTGGTATGCTTAGAGAAAGTAGTATTAACAACCTCAGTGTAATATCACTTGTGAGGTAGGATCCAAAAAGTTAATGGGTTATTTCAATTGTAAGGAAATATTCAGGTCACTAATGTACGACAAATTGTCACAAATCTTTTTGAAACGGTTATCCTTAGTTGATGGCTATTCTGCCCATAAAATGTAAATTGTTCTGACCCATAAGCGGTATACAGGTGCTTAAGCTAAATGGGTAAAGCGTTTATTTTCCCTCTGATCAACTTTAACTTTTGTCTACTGTACTTTTTTTTATTTTATTTATATTCCTCTACAGTTGCACCCAGTACTGCTGCAGTTCCAGGTAACTCAACACTGTTGGACGCAGAAGCTAATTCCTTGGTGACTGTTGCTTCCCTAAATGAAGAGGTTAATGTGGAACCAGAAGACCCTGTGCTTGCAACTGCTGTTCCTGAAAATGAAGAAGCCTTGCCAGCAAATGAGGCGGTAGCTGCCACAGCAGTTGTTGCCACAGAAGACGCTGCAACAGAAGATGCTGCCACAGCCATTGTGGCCACAGAAGACTCTGCCACAGAAGACTCTGCAACAGCAATTGTGGCCACAGAAGACGCTCCTGCTAACCAGGATGTAGTGGCTGTAACCCAACCAGAAGCAGTAGGCACAGAGGCTACCCAGGATGTAATTCCAAGTGAAGAATCCGTGACAGAAGATGTGCCATCAGACATTGCTCCAGATCAGCTTGAAGTAAATGCAACACAAGTTGCTGAGGGCACAGATGTTGCACCAGCTACTGAGGCTACCCAAGATGTAGCTAGTGCAGTACCTACACAAGGTAGGTGTCCAATGGTACAAGTCTTGTAAGATTTTTCTACTGATGAGACCTGTGTAGTAGCCATAGGTCATCAGATGCTTCTATTTCAAGCTGCCAAGTGATGGCCAGATGTTCTATAGGAATTAGAATACCCATGGTTCCATGGGAAAGATGACTACAAACAAGGGTTTAACTAGTGCTGGAACCACCCTTATTTTTTGCCTACCTGCAGACAAGTGTGTCCCCCCTTGCAGAGTAAAGGTTCTGACAACTTTCATATAAATGTCTGCTTTTTTTTTATTTTATTTTTTTACAGTTGTGGCAAATGAAGTTATAACAGTTACAGAGGCAAATGGTGAAGTGTTGCTGCTGGCCAAGCGACAGGCACCAGAAGGACCCATTGTAGGATGTTTGCTTTATCGTTACGGAACATTTGCAGCTGACCTGGATATTGTCTGTAAGTCTTTTTTTAAAGCAAGACCCCCCCCCCCACACTTTATTTATTGTGTTCCTAATGATGCAATTCTTTCATCCTATATAGCGGGCATTGAAAGCGTACAAATTGTGCAAGTGGAGCCGGTTGTATCAGCAGGGCTTGAGAATACAGTGGACCTTACAGTCACATGTCAAGGAAGGTAAGGGTGCATAAAGTTCAGGGTATGAGATGCAAGGGCTTAATCTGCAGTTCTGCTATAGGAAAATGTATAGCTTTTGATAGGATACTACTTGTTGTAGAACTAATGAAAGTGTTTCAGCAGTTTTTAGAATCTGTTGGTTCTACTGATGGTACTTTAGCACATATTTTGAATCCAGGCAACTGAAGATTTGTGACTCTGATACAACTTTTAATGCATTTTTTTTAGTGTACCAAGAGAAGCATGCACTGTAATATCTGGCCCCGACTGTAATAATCCACAGCAGACGGTATGCAGCCCAGTGGAACCCTCTTCTGACTGTCAGCTGGTCCTGCGTCAGGTCTTCAATGAAACAGGGGTCTTCTGTGTTAATGTGTCATTGGCTGATGGTGTTAGCTTGGCTGTTGCCAGCACTCAAGTTAGTGTTTCAGCAGGTAGGTAGCAGTATGAGCTTATGTGACTATCATCTGTAATACATTCTGAAGTCTATGTAGTTTTCTGTATAAAAAAACTTTAAATTTGTGATCCCTATACAGCTCTACAGTGCAAAGGCAAGCTGCTTGCCATGAATGACAGGTGTCTCTAAACATGTTGAGACTCTGTTATCAGCTTTAAACAGAAGCTGTTGGTCCCTGCACAGTCCAGACTGTTCCAAGCAACTGACCATGTGGGTCAGCTTGGTACTCTTTCATTATACCTTTTCCTTGATTTGCACAACCCCTATACTGAAATATGCAAGACTGGCGTTGACAGAGTTGCAAAAGTGTCTTGCATGATAAATTCATGCACCTGTGTAGGCTGTGCCACTTTAGAATGGCATGTGAGACACTATTTCAAAAGCTGTCTGGACCAGGGTCTTTCTGCGTGCCAAAAGAGTTGGTCTTGATTGCATCTTACAAAAACATCTCTAAAACCAGAACCAAACTGACTATTTTTGAATTTGGTGCATTCCAATGTAGAAATGGAGCATTACAACTAACCAATTTTTGGTGCAGGAGTCCAATGTTGCATATGCATCATGATTTGGCCCAATACAATAACCAGAGTAACTCCTGAGAACTGGCCCAGTAGCTGTTTTAAATTCCCCCTCCCCATACCAATGACTTGGTTGGCAGGTCTTATTGGGCTACAGACTCATGCAGGGAGGCATTACCCGAGGTCTAATCTTGAATCCTACTGTTCCTTCAACAGGTGCAGTAGCTTCAGTGAATGGAATTGCTGTTACAGTTGGCATTCTCCTGGCTGCTCTTGCAGTAGCTGCTGTAGCTTACACTTACAGGTATGCACTTTGGTAATATCCAGCTCATGGAAAGGTGCAGTCTACAAAGACAAGACACTAATTTTTATTCTTTTCCAATTTAGGCATGTGAAGTCATACACTCCAATCAGAAGTGTCCATGCAACTGTTAACTGGTTTCCTGATCGTCCATCTCTATGGCGCTTCATTCAAAATGCTCTTGGGCGATCTGCAAGTGGGGAGAATAGCCCCCTTCTAAATGGCCGGGTAGTGTGATGCAAAGGATGAGCATGGACGAGAGTTGGCTCAAAAGCTCTGCCAAATGCCTTGCACACAATTGGACTAATTTTTTTCTATGCTGGATATCATGCTATTGACATGTTCAACCTATGGCTGAACTCTCCACCACCAATAAATTCTCTTAAACATACATTTTGGTGACTTTATTCCTTCCTGGTTTTTGTTATATTGACACAACCATAATACAATGTTGATGGGTTAAACCTTAAATTATGGAAATGGCACTTAAACGGGCAGGGTTTTTCTTATTCTATATTCTGTCACAGCCACCCAAATGTGCTTATCTGTCTTGGTATTTAAAAAAAATGCTTTTTGATTCAACACTTCCTGTAGATCATCTCCCATAATGCACTGGCTTGTTGCATTACAAAATAGGTGTGTATCAGTCTGAACCATGCCTCCCTCATTACTATACCACCTTGCATTTCTACCTGTTTTCTGTACAATCTCCTTCAGATCTAACATCGGCCATGTAGTGCAAGGGTCTATCTGATTTTATATGAATTGAATGGGATTGTTCATGTGGGTCCTCCTATGCCAAAGTCTAGTCTTTAGTTTTTTTTGCTGCATTTTGTTTCTTCAAATGGCAAAATGTTTCTGCATTTGGGGGTGCTGTTAACAACTTGATGGCACCAAAAGAGCAACTAGTTTTAGCTGTATAAAGGTGGCCATACACTATACCAGGGTGCAAAATTTCAAGTCTTGGGCTACTAGCCACCAGTTGCCCCGCCCAGCCCCAATGCATGCCCTCATAAATTCTCATGAAATGACACTTAATTGTTTTTTTGCAGCATTAAATTACACAAATTAACTTTATCACCCATGCTCATCAATGCAGCGTGACCAGTGCCCACTAACACAGCCTCACCTGTGTCCATCTTTGCAGCCTCATCTGTGCAGCTGGTTTATTATAGCAGAAGAGAGCGTGTAGCAAGAGATCTGACTTCATCACAGAGCAGGGGTTTACCCACTAACAGCTTTACATTACAATAGGTGTCCATGTGCCCTCACACACAGCCCCGCCCTCCTGACCCCACACCTGTGACAGACAGAACACGGGTCCAATGCCAGGGTGCCTTCTGTCTGTCACAGGTGTGGGGTCAGGAGGGCGGGGCTGTGAGGGCACACGGACACCTATTGTAATGTAAAGCTGTTACAGTGGGTAAACCCCTGCTCTGTGATGAAGCCAGATCTCCTCTTCCTACACGCTTTCTTCCGCTATAATAAACCAGCCACCCCCTCTGTTTCTCCACACTTTTTTTTTTTTTCTTCATTCCCCCATGCTCCCAAGGCAGCCCAGCTCCTCGCCAGACCTCATTTTCCACTCGCAGATTGTATAGTGCAGCCCTTGATTTTTCCACTCACGTTTTGCAAGGAGACCATTAGCTTTGTAGCCAACTGGGTTGGTCTTGACACTACATAGTTGATAGATCTAAAGGAGCTATTGTATAGACTTCAGTATGTGTTTGTGTGTTCTGCTAGTGCTTTACTTTAATCCTACTGGTTCTCCATCCTGAATACCAAATTCAGGACAGCTAATAAAAGTTAACGGACACTGGCTGAGGTAATGCATAGTTTAGGACAAACGGAAGGCATTTTCTTCCTGCAAAAGTACACTAAAGTGGATGTAAATTCTTGCATACCCAGTGAAAAACGGCCCCAGCTAATACTGTCTTCAGCTTGCTATATTCTTTAAAAAGTTCATTGTGTTAGACCTTTTACTTCCTGTTTCAGCAGTAGGAGTGTAGCCTTGGCATACACTGTGACAGCAAATTGGCGGAAAGGTGCACCCCGCTTCCTGTCCACATAGGCAGAAAAATGTGCAGAGCTGTGACAAGACAAGCTCCCTGGTAATCTATAGCACCCACCCAACACAAATTTCAGGCTGGTTTTATCTTGGCTGTCACATGTACTACAAAATGGCAGAAACACTTGGGGCTTTGGAGAGGGATACATAAATGCTACAGATATGTGCAAAGGTTTACATCCAATTTAATGGGGTGTGTAAAATAAAATATATATTAGAAGCTGAAATGTAGAAAACCGGTGAACTTAGTCTTTTTTAAAAGCCGGCAGACTGCATACACTTGCTGTAGCCATTGTGAGGGTCCTCAAACGGCTCTAGTGCAGCAATATTTACTAAGGTCTTGGGTAGATCAAACCAATTTGAAATTCCTCCATTTGTTTTACCGTCAGCAGAGGCCCTAATGGCACCCCTAAAATTGGTGGATCATCTAAAATGTATGACTCGTAAAGCTGGAATGTTGCAAAATTTCTCTTCCTGGGAGCAGTCCTTTCTTTACTGAAGGCCATTAACACATGCAGTACAGTTTTTCTGCATCAAAGCATGGGAAGTAGATTATATGGGCTCCAATGGCAGTTCACACCAGTGCAGTGCTGGGGTAAATACATTTTTTTTTTTTAATTTTTTTTTTTTTGGTCTTTACAAAAGGTAAAGCGTTAACTATGTTCTGGGAATTAATGTTTTTCATTTAAATGAAAGGTGCATGGGGAGTGTAAAGGATCCTATCCACCTATAGCTAAAACAAACTAACCATCACTATGATGGGCTGCATGTATTAAATCCCAGTGTGCCTGAACATTTTATACACTTCTATTCCTGGGTGGCCATGTTTATTCCATTTAGGAATGGAGCCAGGGTCACTTATGGATTTCAAATGTCAGTCTTTGTCCAACTTTTTGTGGGGGTGATGGAATTGGTAGCTAATACTAGTTTGGCTCACATAAAGTTACAAGGACACTATTTCTGGCAGTATATCCAGAGAATAGTTAGGTGTAATGCATTACATTTTGATTGTGGCTTTCTCCAGTAACTGCAAAAAATCTTTAGGTTACCATAAATTTGGTCAGATATTTAAGGCCTTCTCAGATTGTATTATGCAATCCTAATTTCAGCAGATGTAGGTTTTGGGCTACTTAGGAAAAGTGGGTGTAATCTTTACAAATATATGAAGGTGATTGGTCAGATAAGACTAACTGAAAAGGGTCTTGTAGCGGACATGAGATTTCGCAACAGGACTGTTGATTCTTCCACTGACCTCTCCATCCAAAAAAAGCTAGTTGTCTGGTTGACCAAGCTGATCCAATGGTGTCAATACTGTTTGAGTCGAATGAAGAGGGTATGTGGCAATAAAAGTGATGGTGCTAAAATAACCGTGCTGAAAATAAATATATTTAAGACGTGTGTAAAAAATGAAAAAATATTCTACCATACCTACAGTGACACACTCTTTTCATCTGAATGGTCACTTTGTCATTATTTGGGATATTTCTGCACATTCAATCATTAATTTCCCTTGCAATTTCCTTGCAATTCCCTTGAACTTTCAGAACCAATTTATCGGTTCTCTATTGGTTCTTTATTAACATATTTTGCACGTTGCACTGTGCACCTTTTATTGCTAGAAGATTTCGTGTTCACTATTTTTAACCCAACCCCATCATTTTTACCCCAGCACATATATTTATTTTCATCACGGTTATTTTAGCACCATCTCTTTTATTGAATATTTTTTCATTTTTACACACGTCTTATATTTATTCAATATTTTATTTGTATTGCTATTAAGGAATTTTATCTATTTAGTTCATTATTTTATGTTTTTATATATCTATTTATGTGAAAGGTCACTCATCTTTCGGATACTCTCAGCTTTGCAAACTGGTCATTTTAGATTATTTTTAGATTATTTATTGATTTTTTTCATTTTTACCCCTATTATCTAGATTTTTCCAATACTGTTTGAGTCACTGACCCACAACAAGTATGCAGCTTTCACTAGTACATCCATGGATGTAGACTTGTTCTAGATAATTAAAGTATTAAAGCCAGGTAACTTGCATTAACAGCAATGGTTTAGCAATTAAGTTCTGCAGTTGTAACTTAGACACCAATCGGGCATAACTTTATGATCACTGACAGGTAACGAGATGAACATTGATTATCTTGTCACAATGGCATCTGAAAGTGGATGAGATATATTGGGTAGAAGGGGAATATATTGTTCCTGAAGTTGATGTGTTTGAAAACAGAAAAAAATGTGTGTAAATTTGAGTGACTTTGACAAGGGTATAAATGTAATGGCTGGATTACTGGGTCTAAGAATCTCCAACACTGTACTTGTTGTGGAATGTTCCTAGTCTGAAGAGGTCAGGAATGACCAAAAGTTGTCCAAGGAAGGAATGCTGGTGAACTGGCAACAGGGTCATGGGCACGCAAGGCTCATTGTTGCACATGGAAATCAAAAGCTGGCTCAAGTCATGAACTCTAATAGAAGAGCTCAGATTGCTGAAAGTTGATGCTGGCTCCAAAAGCAAGGTATCGGAACACACCAGTCATCGGTTTGTTGCATATAGGGCTGCATAGCCATAGGCTGTCCACAGCCAAAAGCACCTACAATGGGCACATGAGCATCAGAACTGGACCACAGAGCAATGGAAGGTGGTCTGAGGAACACAAGTTCAATAAGTCCAGAGCAATTGAGCATCTGTGGGATGTGCTGGGAAAACAAGGAGGGCCGCCACCTGAAAATATTTAAAGGATCTTCTACTGTCAGCTTGGTGCTAGATACCACAGCATAGCTTCAAGAAGTCTAATGGAGTTCATGCCTCAATAGGTTATGGTGGTCATTGTTATGGTTGATTTGTGCATGTTTCATGGTACAGATTTAAAGAAGTTGTTGTTTTTTTTTATTTCTGTTTTTGGATAGAACAGGGTGTTAGAATTTCTGTCAAGGTTGTACTGATGTCTGTTCGGTCCACACGTGTGAAAGGGACCTTATGTCAGTTTTCAGATAAAAAAACGGACATGCATGTACCCCTATGGTATAGCAGATGAGCATCCGCTGACACCCGATATCGTCCGATTCTGCAGACAGAGGAAAACCCTATTTTTCCATCCGTCTGCAGAGCAGATCGGCTGAACACGGATAGACAGTCCGTGTTCATCCGATTCCCTATAGTGGAGATCTGACAGGGACCGCCCTGTCATCCGCCGGCTCAGCGGAGCAGCGGATGTCCACGGGGTGGATCATTACGGATCTGCCCCGTGTGAAAGAACCCTTAGGGCTCTTTCACATGGGGCGGATCAGTGCAGATCCGCCCCGTGGATAGCCGCTTTCTCAGCGGGGATCGCCGGAGCGATCTCCGCTGAGCAGGAAGATGACAGGTCCGTCTCTGCACTCTGTGCAGGGACGGACCTGTCAGAGCGCCGCTCTCCCCTATGGGAGATCGGGTGACGACGGACCGTAGAGTCCGTCGTCACCCGATCCGCTCTGCAGATGGATGAAAAAATGGGGTTTTCCTCCGTCTGCAGAAACGGAGCATGGCGGGCACGGACGAGAGCGGGTGTCAGCGGATGCTCATCCGCTGACACCCGCTATCCCATAGGGATACCTGTATGTCCGTTTTGCATCCGAAAACGGAAGGCTGCAAAACGGACATACGGTCCGTCCGTGTGAAAGAGCCCTTAGAAAGATTTACATTCTGTTCTGATGACTGGTTCCAATATGGGACAGGAAGTGAGAGAAAATATCCCCAACAGGAACAAAGTCAGCAATAAAACACTTTAGGGGTAATGGTTAGAGCCTTCTACTGCATCTTTAGTCACAGACAGGAGTGAGGTAACCCAGGGACAGTCATTTTATAGAGAAATTGTGCCTCTGTTGCCCAGATTTGTTAAACAACTTGAGAGAGGTTTTAACCTTTCCCTAATCATGTAGACTACCTTTGAAAGGTGCAGGCTCCAAATCTGTCATCCTGAACCTGACTTCATTAACTAGTGAGCCACTTGAATAGGCATCACATTGAACATCATGCACCTTTTGTACACATATCAGCAATGACATTATCCATCGTTCATGTTAACATTTTCAGTTAGGAGATAAGATAATAATAGAAAAACACATCCTGTGGAGATTCCCTTGTGAAGCACTGTCTAATAACCGCAAAGATTTTATTAATTTATTTTAAATTAGACCCTAAATCAGAGTAATCTCAGCCAAGGTTTATAATCATTCCCGGTATATGCTTCATAAGTTAAAAAAAATAGACAAAATACATAAATAAAAACAGTGCAGTGTGATCCGATCTCCTATGTGGTTCGTACCCATGTTAACTGCAAAAGAAGATCATGAGTCATGTTCTGCATGAGCTGTTGTACTGTATACTGCACCTATGGCACATAGGGCAAAGCAACTTGTGTACCATCCTATACAGCTGTGGGCAGCCACCACCCCACCCTTAAACACAAGCATGACTTGAGCGCCTCAGATTAGGGCTTCTCTTTAAAAGTGAAAGGGGGTCAGGCTGTCATATTCTGAGTATTCTCTGTATAGACAAGTTTTTTGTGATAATCCAGTCTTCTTTTCTAACACTAGTCTAAAGATGCTGGATTCTGTAAACATAACAATTACAATCCAAAAGGACTTTTTTGGCGGCGGAAGTGGCACAAAATGAAATAAAATATGGAAAATATACTCTTCTATTACTATAGACACTATAGTAACACAATTATCTGTACAACAGGTTTTAAGAGCAAAGCATACGTGTGCAGAGAGAATATTTTACAGGTCTTTAAAGATAACATATATTCTATTGTCATTATTATATAACCGCATTTAAGGCTTTTATAGAACAGGAAACTGGCACTCTGCTTATATATTGGACACATGTTCTAAAATAAGTGACAGCCCAGCTGTTACCCAAACTACTATAAAGCACTGCAGATGGCAATGGGGTTTTCTGTATATGGGCTGAGACAGCAGCACAGTTAGAGCAAGAGAAATAGGAAGGGATGGGGTTATGCTGATAGTCCATTGACTTCTGATGGCAGAAGGAGTCATCGTCATCAAAATAAGGAAAGTCCACCCTAAATATTATTTAAGAGAAAAAAAGCTTGAAGAGCGTGGTGGGGGTGCCAGCATCATTGGAGCCTGATTCTTGTGTGTGATTTTAATCTGGAAGACAGAATATAATCATCATTCATAGTTAGTCAGGTTGAAAAAAGTCAATCCAATAAAAATCATACAATCCCATATACACAATCCTTTACCCACAGTTGATCCAGAGGAAGGCGAAAAACCCCAACAAGGCATGATCCAATTTGCTACAGCAGGAGACAAATTCCTTCCTGATCCCCTGAGAGCCAATTGGATATTCCCTGGATCAACTTTACCTATAACTGTTAGTACCCAGTTATATTATGTACATTTAGAAAAGAATGACCTAAGATAACCTTAACCACTTCAATACCAGGCACTTACACCCCTTCCTGCCCAGGACAATTTTCAGCTATCGACGCTGTCACACTTTGAATGACAATTGCGCGGTCATGCAACACTATACTTAAAGTAAATTTTTATAATTTTCTTCCCACAAATAGAGCTTTCTTTTGGTGGTATTTGATCACCTCTGCCGTTTTTATTTTTTGCTAAACAAACTAAAAAAAAGACCCAAATTTTTTTGTTTTACTTTCTGTCATAAAATTTAGTTTTCCCCTTCACTGATGGGCACTGATAACGTGGCACTGGTGAGGAGGCACTGATATGTAGAATTGATGGGCTCTGATGGGCACCAATAGGCGGCACTGATGATGAGGTACTGATAAGTACTGACAGGTGTTACTGCTGGGCAGTGATTGGCACTGTGGGGGGCACTGGCATAATTTATTGTTTTTACATTGCTGGGCACTGGTTGGCAGGTGATTTGTACATTTGAGGGGGCTGTGCTGATAATCAATGTGCTGATTATCAGCACAGACCCCCCCCCCCCCCTTTGACAGGGAGAGTCGCCGATCGGCTCTCCCTGTCAGCGCGAACCGAGGAATGCCATTTACCGGCACTTCATGGTTCACGTGATGATCAGCTGTGATTGGTCACAGCTGATCACGGGGTAAGAGGCTTCTTATTACAATCGGAGATGCGGGGTGTCAGAGTGACACGCCGCACCCACGATCACCGTGCTGCATGCCTCCACGGGCGCGCGCTGGCATGTTATCCTGCTGGACGTCAAATGACGCCCAGTCAGGATAACAGAACCACTTACCAGCCGTCATTCTGCATACGGCAGGCGGGAAGTGGTTAAAGTGAATAACTCAACACCAAGTTCACTGTATGGACCACTTATGTATGTTGATCATATCCCGCCTTAATCTCCTCTTCTCAAGAGAATAAATTCAGTTACTCTAATCCAGGGGTAGGCGACCTGGGGCCCTCCAGCTGTTGTGGAACTACATTTCCCATGAGGCACTGCAAGGCTGGCAGTTACAATTACTCCCAGAGGCAAGATGGGACTTGTAGTTCTGCAACAGCTGGAGGGCTCCAGGTTGCCTACCCCTGCTCTAATCTTCCCTCATAGCTGAGCTCCTCCATGCCTCTTATCAGTTTGGTTGCCCTTCTCTGCACTTCCTCGATATCCTTTTTTGTGAACTGGTGCCCAAGACTGAACTGCATATTTCAGATGAGGTATTACTAATGATTTGTACAGGGGCAAAATTATCTCTCTCTCTCTGGAGTCCATACCTCTCTTAGACCCCTTTCACACTGCCAGCTTTTTCAGGCGCTACAGCGCTAAAAATAGCGCCTGTATAGCACCTGAAAAAAGCTGCTGCTTTCACCCCCAGAGCGGTGCGCTGGCAGGGCGTCACAAAAAGTCCTGCCAGCAGCTTCTATGGAGCGGTGAACTCACCACTCCTCCACCGCTGCTCCCCATTGAAATCAATGGGTCAGCGCTGCGATACTGGCGGCATTTTGTGGATGGATTTAACCCCTTTTCTGCCGCATAACGCTGCTAAAACAACAAAAATAAAATAGCACCGCTTTACCGTTGACGCCGGTCGGTGTGAAAGCCGTCTTAATACTAGAATTCAGAATTCAAGAATTCACAGGCAATGCTTAGAGCTCGTACACACCTATGCATTTTAATGCAAGTCACCATTTGAACACAGGGTAGCTACCGTTTTCAAAGGGGATAGTTCAATTGCTTGCATTGATTTTGATTATAGAAAAAAGTTCTTGACTTTTTTTTTTTTTTAGCCTTTAGATTGTAAGCTCCATGAGCAGGTCCCTCCTATTCCTTCTGTATTGAACGATATTGTTAACGCTATATAAATCATGTATAATAATAATTTTTTTTTTAAGCACATCAACATGTGTTGACAGGCTCATAGAAGTCATGTTATATGTTGAACATGCACTGTTATTTGTTGATAGTGCATGACTAAGAGGCATCCAAAGAATTGCATCAAGCACAAACGGATTGGTGCGGAGCCAGTCTAAATGCACTGAATTGCATATTGCCATCTACCCGTCACAAATCATTCTTTTGTTACAGCTGTAACATTTTTACTTTTACAGGGTCTATATTAGGCCAGCATCACATGGTGAGGGACATGAGAGTTTTTAATTCTTTGATTAGAGGGCTTCGCTTTGATTTGAAGCCATTTTCAAAAAATCTGTGCAAAAAGCAACATGTAAGCAATCCAGTAAATTTCATTTAACTGTCTGCGGCCACATCAGTTCTGACTGGTTGGTTTGGGTTACTGTTCCATCGTTGTTGCTTTTAGCACTGCTTTATCGAATAAACATGCCAGAATCATGAATACCAATGCTAGGCTTCCAGGAAATTGGTACAATAGCAGTACTATACAGTCCTGAAATTCAGAGGAAAGGGACAACTTTAGAACAATTTTCTTCCTATGGTTTCTAAAAACAGGTACGAGTTATTACCGTGCAGGGAGGCTGCATCCAGGGTTCCCCATCAATCTGCATTGGAAGTGGCTTTGTGGTTCTGCATGAAAAGAAAAGTTTACATTTTATACAATGTCAGCCCAGATAAACTGTATCGTTTATTTGTTCAATTTTTAAGAGACGTAGTAAAAATAAAATGATGATAATATACAGTATTTTTCTTCAAAAAGGAGGAATTTTAGTCATCTTTTTCAAATTTTGCATGTAGAAAAATTACACCAAAATATATTTAATAACTTCAGCCTGGAGATGGGTCAGTTCCTATCTTATATATATGAGCTTTTATAGTCTAACCTCACATATTACACGTCGACAAATTGGACTTTAATTTGGGGACAAATATTTTTATTGATAGTTCAAAAAAATTCATAAAAAAGTAATAGTCATCCCCAGAAAATGACCACAAAATATAATTGACAAAACCTTTTGACTTAAAGGCAGTGGCAATGTGGTCACCCAATTACAGGAATTTAGGAGCTGGATGCATTTTTAGCAGGTATTGCTCAATAACTTCAGAAGAACTCAGAGCCTAGGTTCACACTGACTCCAGCTGAACTCACACGATTTCAAACAGGCAATGCAGTCTGACTTAGGGGGCGATTTGAGAGACATCTGTATGGGTTCCTGCACAGATGTCTATTCAAATCACCTCCAAAGTCGCCAAAAGTAGTGCAGGAACTACTTTTGGTAATCGGTGCAGTGCTGCAAAGTCGTCATCGCACCAATTTGAACAGTGTCATTGCCAACAATAGCTGACAATTTGGCATGCGATTTGACATGTCAAATCGCATGCCAAATTGGCCCAATGTGAACGTGGGCTTAACGTGGTTGCAAAGGCAGAAGGTTTTTTGTCTTAATGCATTCTATGCATTAAGATAAAAACCCTTCTGTGTGTAGCAGCTGCCTCAGCCCCTCTAATACTTACTTGAGCCCCCTTTCTAGCCAGCGATGTTGCAGGAGAGATTTGGGTGCCTGGGACTCTACCTCCTTATTGGCTATGAAAGCAGCGGTGCGCCATTGGCTCCCGCTGCTTTCAATCAAAGTCAGTGAGCCAATAAGGATAGGGGGTGGGGCCTAGCCATGGCTTTGTGTCTAAATGGACACACGGAGCTGCGGCTCCGCTCAAGTGCCCCCATAGAAATCTGTTTGCTGTGGGGGGCATGCAACAGGAGGGAGGGGCTAGGAGCACCAAAGAGGGACCTGAGAAAAGGAGGATTTGGGATGCTCTGTGCAAAACCATTACACAGAGCAAATAAAAGTATGTTTGTTATTTTTAAGCAAAAAAAAAAAATGAGACTTTATTATCATTTTAAGGCATAACATGGGGACATTTGCATACATTGGTGAGCTGAGCTGAAAGAATGTTTTGGTTTGCCCACACATATAAATAATTTTCTTTATTTTACACGTTTTTCATAGGTAATGCGGATTAGGTCAGGTGAGATCTGATCCAGACCTGCAAAATGTCACTTATAATAGTGATCTGCTGCTCATGGTTATCAGCTGTGCCCTGTATGAAGATGGCTGATGTCACAGGCAATATCCGAATACTTTCTCTTTATATACAAAGTAGAATCGTGTATATATAAAGTAGAATCATAGTTGCACAACACAGCATTCTTATTAAGTGCTTTGTAGCAGGATCTCAAGATTCTTTTTTTTTTTTTTTTTTGTAATGCCTTTATTTTGCAAAAGGTCAAGTAGAATACAAACAATGACCAGATACTTACAGTAATAGCGTCTCAATACAATTTTGAGTGTGAAAGACAGACAAAACCCCCCAAAGCAGTAATTAGAGAAAAAGAAAGCCAACAAAACAGTCCAACACCACCCAAGATCCAACAGCCGGGCTAGGGATGAACCTGGGTTCCAGCAATAACACCTTCTGACTGCGCACCCAGTATGAAGTATGACAGTTCTGAAGCTCCTCCTATTGCTCTGATATATGTCACATGAACAGAGCTGTAGGAGGAGCCTGGGAACTTTTCTAAACTTTACACCTGGTGCATAGCTAAGAAACCCAGAAGCTTCATTAATATTGTTCCTTGTTTGCTGTAAGGCAAATCCATAGGCATAGCCGGCATATGGGTTTTAGAGTTTTTTTTACACATGACATGTTTACTTTAATGGAAAGGGAGATAATGCCCAGCACATTGCAATCCTGTGGGCCCTAACCTCAATGTATGAAATCCCACCACACTGAAAATCCTAGATCAAAAGGAGTAGCACAGTAAGGAGATTTTATTGTGCAGAAATAGTGGAAAAACACAAGTTATAGCACTAACCAGGGAAAATTCCACCATTAACCACTTGACCACTGGGCACTTAAACACCCTTAATAACCAGACCAATTTTCAGCTTTCGGTGCTCTCACATTTTGAATGACAATTACTCAGTCATACAACACTGTACCCATATGAAATTTTTGTCCTTTTTTTCACACAAATAGAGCTTTCTTTTGGTGGTATTTAATCACCGTTGGTTTTTTTTTTTTTTTGCGCTATAAAAGAAAAAAGACTGAAAATTCGGTAAAAAAAAGAATTTTTCTTCGTTTCTGTTATAAAATTTAGCAAATTTGTAATTTTTCTTGATACATTTTGGCCAAAATTTATACTGCTACATATCCTTGGTGAAAATAAGTACAAATTGGGGTATATTATTTGGTCTTTGTGAAAGTTATAGAGTCCACAAGCTATGGTGCCAATATCTGAAAATTGATCACACCTGAAATACTGACGGCCTATCTCATTTCTTGAGACCCTAAGGCCCCTTTCACACTGGGGCGGGGAGCCGTGGTGACAGTAAAGCAGCGCTATATTTAGCGATGCTTTACCGTCGTTTTAACCGCGGTTTTCGGCCGCTCGCGGTGCGGTGCGGTTTTACCCCTCGCGAGCGGCCGAAAAAGGGTTAAAGACCCCCCGCAGAGCGCCGCCGTAGCGGCGCTTTGCGGCGGTATTGCCGCGGTTTCACCGCGGTGTCCCATTCTAATCAATGGGAAGGAGCGGTATAGGAGCGGTGAACACACCGCTCCTATACCGCTCCAAAGATGCTGCTAGCAGGACTTTTTTGTCATCCTGCTAGCGCACCGCTCCAGTGTGAAAGCCCGCCGGCTTTCACACTGGAGTTAAAGGGGCCGGATTTTTTCATGCGGTGAACAGGCGCTATTTTTACCGCTGCACCGCATGAAAAACGCCCGGTGTGAAAGGGGCCTTACATGCCAGAAAAGTACAAATACCCCCCAAATTACCCCTTTTTGGAAAGAAGACATTCCAAGGTATTTGGAAAGAGGCATGCCTGAGTTTTTTGAAGTTGTAATTTTTTCCCACAATTCTTTGCAAAAATCAAGATTTTTTTTTCTTTTCTTTTTTTTTTCACAAAATTGTCATATTAGCAGGTTATTTCTCACACACAGCATATGCATACCACAAATTACACCCCAAAACACATTCTGCTATTACTCCCGAGTATGGCGATACCACATGTGTGAGACTTTTACACAGCGTGGCCACATACAGAGGCCCAACATGCAGGGAGCACCATCAGGTGTTCTGGAGCACCCAGGACAATTCTGACATTTCTCTCCTACATGTAAAAATCATCATTTATTTGCTAGAAAATTACATAGAACCCCAAAACATTATATGTTTTTTTAGCAAAGACCCTAGAGAATACAATGGCGGTCGTTGCAACTTTTTATCTAGCACGCGTTTTTTTGGGGAAAAAAAAGTTTTGTGCTTTACAAAAAACAAAACTGTAAATTTAGCCCAATGTTTTTGCATAATGTGAAAGATGAAGTTACGCCGAGTAAATAGATACCTAACATGTCACCCTTCAAAATTGCAGACGCTCGTGGAATGGCGCCAAACTTCGCTACTTAAAAATCCCCATAGGCGGCGCTTTAAAATTTTTTACTGGTTACATGTTTTGAGTTACAGAGGAGGTCTAGGGCCAAAATTATTGTTCTCGCTCCAACGTTCACAGCGATACCTCTCATGTGTGGTTTGAACACCGTTTTCATATGTGGGCGGGACTTACGTATGCGCTCGCTTCTGCATGCGAGCACACGGGGACAGGGGCGCTTTAAAAATTTTTTTTTCTTTTTTTATTGTTCATTTTACTTTATTTATTTTAGTTTGACACTTTTTTTCCCCCCAAAAATTTTTTGGATCACTTTTATTCCTATTACAAGGAATGTAAACATCCCTTGTAATAGGAATATGGCATTACAGGTCCTCTTTACAGTGAGATATGGGGTCAATAAGACCCCACATCTCACCTCTAGGCTGGAAAGCCTGAAATAAAATAAAAAAACGATCCTGGCTTCGATCGTAGCGAGCATTGCATGATATCGCAGGGTATCGCATGGTATCGCAGAATATCGCAGGGTATTGCAGAGTATGGCAGAGTATGGCAGAGTATGGCAGGGTATGGCAGGGTATGGCAGGGTATGGCAGGGTACGGCAGAGTATCGCAGGGTACGGCAGAGTATCGCAGGGTACGGCAGAGTATCGCAGGGTACGGCAGAGTATCGCAGGGTACGGCAGAGTATCGCTGGGTATTGCTGGGTATCGCAGGGTATGGCAGAGTATCGCAGGGTATGGCAGAGTATCGCAGAGTACTGCTGGGTATCCATCCATCCATGCTCAGCCATCCCTCCATACCCTGCAATACCCAGCAATACACTGCAGGCTATTGCTGTGTATTGCAGGGTATGGAGGGATGGCTGAGCATGGATGGATGGATCGGTGGTGACTGCAGGGCAGGCTGTGGGCACTACAGATCCCGCTCACAGCACTGCTGCCACCGATCCCTCCCCCTCTCCTCTCACACTGTACCGATCGGTACAGAGAGAGGAGGGGAGAACAACTGGCGTCATCAAATGACGCCGGTTTGCTTACATGTGATCGCTCCGTCATTTGACGGAGCGATCACGTGGTAAACGCCTGCGATGAGCGGCCGTTTACCGTTTACCGTGATCCTCCGGGTCCTCTGGACCCGGCGATCACGGATGTTCTCGGGTGCGCGCCCCAGGGGGCGCGCAAGAGGGGAATTCTGTGAGGACGTCATATGACGCCCTCCCAGAGTTAAGCAACTGCCCTGTAGCCGTTTTTCGGCTATGGGCCGGTTGTGAAGTGGTTAAATAAAAATATAGTCCTTTTAACAAGCTGAGATGCCTGTCAGGAGTTCCCCCCGGCATTACATATCCACTATGTTATACTCAATTACTGACATGTAATATATATGTATATATAAGAACAGTATAGAGTCAAAGTTATAAATACTCACCGTATAGTAAGCGCTGAGCATTTGGCCAGTCGTTTTCTTGCACTTTTTAGTCCAGTGTAAATTTGTCCCATCTCAATGGCACTCTCAAGCCCCACCACTTCTAGTCTTTTATCACTGAGGTCTGTGGAGATAAAAGCAGGAAAAAGCTAAACCAACAATGTATTCTTCTGGAATAAATGGACACCTGACTGCCACCCAACTACAGAGTCAGATTCCAGTTTGACTAAAACTGCGGCTCCAAGGAGAAATGCTAAAAAAAGTCCTCATAACACTGTTAATTTTGACATCAAATTCCGATTTAGTTTTAGTCATAGTCTTTTGACCAAAATACCATTTTAGTGTTAATCAGTGGCGGCCCGTGGCGGCCCCTTTATCCACTGCCGCCACCTCCTATTCATGCTCTATCCATCGCCACCCCCTATTTATGCGTCCATCACTTTTCAGGACGTCGGGCACCTGAATAACAGTGGCTGAGGTGTTTTTTTTGAAGCACCTGATTAGAGCTAATAGGCTTCAAAATAGAATGGGTTCGTGGCGCAGAGTGCTGCGCCAGGAGCCCACCCAAATGTTACAACAGCAAATTAATATTCACTGTTGCTACACTAATCCTCCTCCCGGCCAATCGGGAAGCAGGTCTGATACCCATCACCCGACTGGCTGAAAGGACAGGTGATCCTATTGGACACCTAGGAGGAGGGGAGGAGACGCGCGGCGGAATCGAGAAGACACAGGAGCTGCTACCCGATGCCCCAATGCTCGCCGCAGCCTGATGTCCACCGATGCCCCGATCCCCGCAGCTTCTCGATGTCCGCCGCTACCTGATGCCTAGATAGGGTGTACTCCTGGAGTAAAGATCTAATAACATGTTATTATTTATGGTATTAAGGTTTGAACATGCACTAAAGACATAGATTTAGCCCTTGGTTTTATTTATAAAGACATTATATATGACAAAGTTTCATAAGCAAACAAAAATATTTACTTGACAAATAGAAGTGCAACATTAACCATTTCAATAAAGGATATTTTCACCCCCTTCCTGTCCAGGCCAATTTTCAGCTTTCAGCGCTGTAATACTTTGAATGACAATTGCGCGGTCATGCAACGCTGTACCAAAATGACACTTTTATCATTTACCATTTTTTTCCCCCCACAAATATACCGTATATACTCGAGTATAAGCCGACCCGAATATAAGCCGAGGCACCTAATTTTACCACAAAAAACTGGGAAAACGTATTGACTCGTGTATAAGCCTAGGGTGAGAAATGTGCAGCTACTGTAAGTGGAAAAGAGGGTCAACAATGCCCATTTGCAGCCTCACTGTGCCCATTTGCAGCCATAGGTCCCCCGAACTTCAAACTTGGTAGTTAAGGGTTCCTAGATGCCCCCTAGCAGCCAAAATTTGGGGTCTCTGGACCCAAAGGGTCCCGAAATGACATTGCTGCAGATGGACACAGTTGACTGACTTTGGAGCCCTGTATCTCGGTGTGCAAACCCAGTGGAACTAACACATTTTCCGAACCAAAGTCGGTTCGGAAAATATCAAGCACTTTTCTGCAGCAGAGAATGAAATTTTCCGAACCGACTTTGGGGCCCCGTATCTCAGGGCCACTTGGTGCTAGGAACATCTTTGGATATGTTGTAGTGCTAGTTCCACTGGGGTTGCACACCAAATTCGGGGTTCCTAGCACTAAGTGGCCCCGAGATACGGGGCCCCAAAATTGGGTTGGAAAATGTAATTTTCTTCTGCAGAAAAGTGCTTGACTCTTTTCTGAGCACAAAAAAATGTGCTCAACAACTCGGCTTATACTCGAGTATATACGTTAGCTTTCTTTTGGTGGTATTTGATCACCTCTGCGGTTTTTATTTTTTGGGCTATAAACAAAAAAAGAACGACAATTTTGAAAAAAAATATATATTTTTTACTTTTTTTCTATAATAAATATCCCAATTTTTCCCCTCAGTTTAGGCCGATATGTATTCTTCTACATATGTTTGGTAAAAAAAAAAAAAAAAAAACGCAATAAGCGTACATTGATTGGTTTGCGCAAACGTTATATCGCCTGCAAAATAGGGAATAGATTTATGGCATTTTTTTTTAAACTAGTAATGGTGGTGATCTGCGATTTTTATCGTGACTGTGACATTGCGGCAGACAGATTGGACACTTTTGACACTATTTTGGGACCATTGCTATTTATACAGTGATCAGTGCTATAAATATGCACTAATTACTGTGTAAATGTCACTGGCAGGGAAGGAGTTAACACTAGGGGCCGATCAAGGGGTTAAATGTGTTACATAGGGAGTGATTCTAATTGTGGGGGGATGGGACTGACTAGGGGAGGAGACTGATCGGTGTTCCTGTATACTAGGAACACACGATCTGCTCTCCCCTGACAGGACGTGGATCTCTGCGTTTACATCCACACTCCTGCTCTCACAAGCAATCGTGGCCACCGGGCACGCTCCCTATACCGCCAGAAAGCCGAGGGGCGTCATATGACGCCCGCCTAAGATAGGAGATCCCACCTGCGGACGTCATATGACAATACACAGGTATTGAAGTGGTTAAAATATAAAAAAAAAAAAAAAAAAAACTGTATTGGCTGTAATGTCATTGTACATATTACCTGAATATATTACCAACATTAAATATTAAGATTCTTATTTTTGTTTTCTTCTTTTCTTAGGAGACGCCCCCTACTTATTCCTATGTGGTAGTGCAGTGTTAATTTTGACGTCAAATTTTGATTCGTTTTAGTCAGTCTTTTGACTAAAATTCCATTTTAGTTTTAGTCATAATTCACAAAAGAGAGGGGGGGGGGATATTATGCCAATATTTGGCTTATTAATAAACATAATTTGTCTATACCCATATGATTATGTTTTGGTTCCACCATGCACACCTCATTTAAAGTTCCAACCTCCCCCCCCTTAGTCATAGTTTAGTCGACTAAAATAGTGGGAATTTCAACACTGCCTCATATCGAACTGCATATTGGTAGAGGAGGTTTAGCAAAAACCTCTACTTTTCTTTCATTAGAGACTTCCTTTTACATTCATATTTTTCCTATTTTGAAACAGAAGCACCAATTAAAAAAATTCTATCATTTAGACCTTTTTAAGCAGTCCTGCCATAACCATGACCACTGAATTATATGTTGTACAAGATTCTTTCAACTGGATACCATCTTTGCGAGTACAAAATTAGAGACCAACATGGTTATCTTACCCTTGGCTAGACATAATACTATTGCTCTCTAATAAGTACTATATCTTGGACACAATTTAGGCCCTCTGTCTCACCTTGAACACATGACTTTAAGGCCTCGGGATCAGTGATGGCCTCTGGTAAGTTCTGACATGAAGCGTTTCGAGCTTCTCCCAAAGGTTTCCTTGTCTCTCCCCACAGGTTGGAGCCACCATGCATGCTTGGAATGTTAATGACAGCAATGCCTTCTAAAGACACAGAACTGAGATCCAAAGGGGAGTCGCAGCACTTAAACAGATACAAACATAAGCAAGAGTTAAAAAAATACACTAAATGTATTATAGTATTAATATTATTCACTATCTATTCTAAAGACATTGACATTTGATTTTTGTGCTGGTGAAGTCGATTTGTCATAATCTGTGATAAGGCCAACCCCTTATAAGGATTTCTCAATAAAAATGAACTATACTCACCTCTACTCCAGCGATGCGGTGTCAACAAGCTCCCTCGCCAGCAGCCGACCATCTTTATTGACTGGGCCTGGCTGACGCAATTCCTGCTCAAGCACAAGAGTTCATTCATCTCGGAAGATGCTGAAATTGTACACTGAGCTATTCATGTGCAGCTCTGTGTACACTGAGTGCAAGCAGGTAAGAATTCTTTAATGCATAAGAGACCTAATATGCATTACAAAGCCTGTCTGTTTGCAAATTTTTATTTTGTGAGTAAAGTTCCACTTTAAGAGCCATAGAGATTTTTTCTATCCCTCTTCACTATACTGGAATGTTTGGACATAATGCAATCTCATCAGCTCAGCAGACCCCTGTGCATTTTTTACAGGTAACATTAGGTGCGATTTGTTTGGTTATCCACAGAACATAAGCTGGTGATTGGGCCTGAGGACAGGTTTGAACAACATTACTATGGTAAATTTTATCTAATATCAAGCATTGTTTTTACTAAAGATAATTTTTCTTAAAGTGATTGTAAAGTCTTGTGTTTTTTTTTTTTTAGTTAAAAATAACAAACATGTTATATTTACCTGCTCTGTGTAATGGTTTTGCACAGAGCCGCCCAGATCCTCCTCTTCTCGGGTCCCTCTTAGGTGCTCCTCCCTCCTGTTGAGTGCCCCCACAGCAAGCAGCTTGCTATGGGGGCACCCAAGCCGAGTCATAGCTCACTGTGTCCATTTAGACATAGAGCCGCGGCCCAGTCCCACCCCCTTTCTGTCCTAATTGGCTGACTGACTTTGACTGAGAGCAGCGGGAGCCAATGGCGCCGCACTGCTGTCTCAGCCAATGAGGAGGCCAGCCGAGTGTCTTGTGCAACATTGCTGGATCTAGATAGACCTCAGGTAAGTATTAGGGGGGCTGCGGCACACAGAAGGCTTTTTATCTTAATGAATAGAATGCATTAAGATAAAAAAAAACTGACTTTACAATCACTTTAAGCATGGGTTCACATTGATGTGAATTTACAGTGAGTTTGATGCATTTAGGAACACACAGATTCGCAGGTCAAGTAAAAAGCATAGCATTCCATGGCATTGGTTCACATCTATGCATTGCGAATTTGGTGCGAAAAAAAAAAAAACAGGGTCCTGTGCGTGTTGACTGCGGGTGCTATGCAAATTCCTATGGTGCAGTGCGAATTTTATCTTCATAGGCTTCAATTGAACTTGCAGTAAACTCGTAGCACACAGTTCACATGCAAATTGTTCACTGTCTGCCTCCTGAAACTCGCAGTAAATTCGATGTAAAATTGCCGTAAATTCGCACCTGTCCATCTCACACAGGACAAAGAAACGGATCAAATTCGCTGTAGATCGCATTGCAGTAGTGTGAACCTAGGCTAAATGTTCTGCTCGGTAACTGGGCAATACCACTGCTATAATTGTCTTGCATTATATACATTCGAAAAACCCCAATTTAACCTTGATTCTCCTATCAGCAAATCAAAAATAAGTAGCTGAAGATTCATTGAATGCACTACTTGTGGGAGAGACCACTAAAGAAAAGTTGTATATGAGGATCCAAGAGCATCCACACTTAAAGAGGAAGTAAACCCATCAGGGTTTACTTCTTCTTTGTTTCCCTGCAAAGGTAAAGCATAATGGACTACTATGCATCGCATAGTAGCCCATTATGTGTCACTTACCTGACACAGGAGCCAGCGATGTCACCGCAGTCCCCTCTTCCATGGAGCGTCCATTCTTCCTTCCGGGTATCGCTGCTCTGGCGCTGTGAGTGGCCGGAGCAGCGATGACGTCACTCCGGCGCATGCGCGCAGATGCCGTAAGTGACGGCATGTTTGCCTTCACTTGCGGCGCGCCCAGTGTGCCTGCGCCATTGTCTACGGCGGTGGTGCCCTTTCTTTGTAAAATATTTTCTTAACTGTGTTGGTTAAGGAGATATTTCTTGGACCTACAGGTAAGCCTTAATCTAGGCTTACCTGTAGGTCAAAGTGGTCTGTAAGGGTTTACAATCACTTTAATATAAAAAGACAATGCTGTCATAATGTTTTAATGATAAGGAAAAGGTGGAGGGTTACAGAAATATTGGTTTGATCATTTTGACAATATTTTGTGATAAAGTCTACCTTTTTATATTAAGTGTGGATACTCTGTGATCCTCATATACAACTTCTCTTTTGGTGGTCTTCCCCACAAGTAGTGCATTGATATATTGAAGTTAGAGGATCACACCATACATGGGGGAATGAGCAAACACGGGTCGCTACTGTTTCTTACTTTGGCATTTAGAATATTCATTGAATCCATATATTTGAAACAGAAATGAATAAAAAGGAACACTGTGGAATGTTTTGAGTGGAGACGTAGAAAAATGCCTGTGCAGTTCATGTCATTATATACCATGCTACAGGAATCCATACTATGTGTAAAGCTGGCCATATAACAGTAGATGGAAAAATGAAAATTCTTTCTAAATGGGATTTTAAACAGCAACACCACTACCAAAATTTCAAATAAAATCAATATTTATTGAAACATAAAAAAATGATCATTCGCAAATGTGATGATCTCTGAAAAACATAACAATAGCACATAACATGGTCATTACAGGTGGATGCAAAATAGCATGTATTGATAAATGTAAATACTCTCCATCTGAAAAACAATCTTCGGTACCCGACACGTTTCAGGTTCAAGCCCTTCGTCAGAGGAAATGATGTTGAATATATATGCTTGAACCTGAAACGCGTTGGGTACCGAAGATTGTTTCTCAGATGGAGAGTATTTGAATTTATCAATACATGCTATTTTGCATTCACTTGTAATGACCATGTTATGTGCTATTGCTATGTTTTTCAGAGATCATCCCATGTGTGAATGATTATTTTTTTATTTGTTTCAATAAATATTGATTTTATTTGAAATTTTGGCAGTGTTGTTGCCATTTAAAATCCCATTTAAGGGGGAATTTCGATTTTTTCCATATACCAACCACCTACCATGTTTTTTTTATGGTGGAAAAATCCAAATATAACAGTAGATAGTACAGTAACGAACAAACGTTCGCATAAACATTTTCAATGACTTCTAAAACAACAAACGAAAGACCTTCAAAAATATTGTTTGCTTTTAGCATTCAATTTTGGAACAAATGAACTCTACTGAATGAAAAGCACATATGCTGTTAGAAATTGGTTCATTCGGGGGAAATTTTTTGATCCTTATCCTTCAAATTTGTCTGAAGGATTAGAGGTCTGAATATTAGAGGTTCAGGATCAGCACAGAGCCACCTTCTGGTGACCACTGGAAAGAATGCCAGAGGAAATCCAAAGCAGAGAGCCCCCAACAGGTGAAAGGCAGTAATTGCCAGGACTTTATAGTAAACTCTTCAGATACAGATACAATGGCATGCTTTGTCTCCGATAGACATTAGTAGAAACACTCACCTCTATTGTTACATAATCCTTCAACTTCTTACATGTAGAGAAAACTGTTTCTGATGTTGCAAACTCAAAATACCAGAGTTTATTCTTCATCCTACCAACCAAAAATTTTATATACTGAATAGTCATTCATTTCATCTGTGTATGTTTAACAGTTTTCTTTAGCTTTAAAAATATGGCAATATGCAGTAGTAATAAAGGTATTTCTGAAAGATAAGATTTTAAGGCTCGGTTCACACTGCTGTGACATGGGATCCGACTTGTGGGAACACAAGTCACATGACATGTCAAATTCAATATTTTCCTATGAGAGTCGTCTTAAAGTGGTTGTATACCCTTTTTTTATATTTTTACCTACAGGTAAGCCTATAATGTCAGCTCCCTCGGCGGTGACCGGGATCAGCTGCCGACGCCTCGCTCCAAGGTAAGTATTTCATAATGAGCTAGTATGCGGTGCATACTAGCTCATTATGCCTTTGCCTTACAGGTTTTTTACTTTGTTTAATTTTTTTGTGCGGGTATACAACTGCTTTAACTGACACTACACAAGTCATTCCGACTTTAGAAAAGGTTCCTGTCTAACTTGGGTGCGATTTCAGCCCTTGTATAGGCTTGTCGCAGCAGTTTGAACTGAGCCCAAGTCTTCAGCACCTCAGCATTCCCATATTCACCTGCTGTTAAACTTCTCAGGATATTTCTCCCTCATATTGTGGAAACGATGTGCAATGGAGGCATCCTGCAGAAAGGAAACATTGTAAGGACCTATGACAGGTAAAGGTTTCCATAAAACTGATTAATTGGTAGTGATTTACAGTAAAACCTCGGATTGCGAGTAATGCGGTTGACGAGCGCTTCGCAATATGAGCTGTTTAAAAAAAATAAATCCTGACTCGATTTCCGAGCAGGATTCAAGCCTCTGGGGTGTGCAGTACCACATGTTGCCAGAGGTGCAGGGGGCCCCGGTGACGCTCAGAGACATTCGGTGGTTTCCGAGTGTCTCCGACCCCCCCACCACCACTGGCAATATGCAGTACTGCATACACTAGTAGTGACACTGGAACACATTATCTGAGTTTCCATTGATTCCAATTACGGTAACTCGCTTTGATATGAGTGCTTTGGATTACAAGCATTCTTCTGGAACGGATTATGCTCATAATCCAAGGTGCTACAGTAGTTACTTTTTTTTAAAGGTTAACAAAGAAAATTTCAGAGTTATCTTTTCACAATTTTATTTGTACATGCTGTGTAACAAAGTTAAATGTTGATGTGATCATGTCAAGCAGCTTTTAAAAGATGTTTTATAAGATTGTGTCTATTTCCTTGCACTCTTTTTTTATGTATAGAATAGAACAATTAAAATGACGTGTTGCTTTTCCCTTATGACTAAATACATTTACTGTATGTCTCTCAGTGAGCAGCACCCTATAGGGTTAACATCATTGGATAATGAAAACGTGTCCAGCATAGATGGGGTTAAGTGTGACCAAAGTAATCTAAATTTAGGGACGTTACAAAGAATGTTTATGAAGCACCCAGTTGGGATTTGTATTTAAAGGAAATATCATTAGCTAGATTTTAGATGTTTAAGACGGGATAGTTTATCTTTTGAGGATATTACTGTCTGAGGACCAGTCCATACCTGAATTGTGCTGGAACGCGGTCTGCATTCCTGTGCGGTGAGATTTTCAGCCCATTCATTTGAATGGGCTGAAATAGCACTGGAGCACACCAAAAGAAGTGCATGGACGACTTTAAAACTCACTGCAAATGGATCAAATGGTACTGCAGTACCATGAGAACCAGTGCTTGCAAATGCACGGTGTTTGCAACCTGCGTTTGGAGTGTCATTAGGAATACATTGACACCCCCAGCAGATCGCACACCCAGTGTGTTTTGAACGCGGTTTGGGAAACCCACACAGAACATGGGTTTCCTGCACTGTGTTCTGGTGGTAAAGAGCACTGAAAGTATGTGTAGATATTGAATTGTGGAGAACCTGCCCAGGCAAGAAAAGGGTGCCTGAGAACAAGTACTCAATTAAGGTCAGGTGGAATTGGTCCACAAAGGATTAAGCATAGATTCAAGCAAGGAGAGAACTGGGCTGCAGAGACTTGGAGAGGTATGTTTGTGGAGACCATACATGAGCACTAAGGCCTCCTTTACACTTGAGTCACTGTGCTTTTTTTGGGCGTCACATGTGTCCCTGTGCCTTTAAGGAGGAGTGGGCTCCCTCCAGGCACACCTGCCCTTAATCTATCCACTTCTATATGTGCTCCTACTTTGGAGACTGAAAATTTGAGTTAGGACTGCAGTTTACAGAGGAGCCCTGATGTAGGCACTGCAGCTTACACATATATTTGCAAATGTGTGCAAACAAAACCTTCTGTTTTTTAACTGTTAGAGAGGGTCAATTTGGTTGTTTTGCAGGCTGGCTGGTAAGTGTGCTGGAAAATCTTTTGTTTGTTTGTGATGTGTGTTGCGCTTCCATGTGTAGCTTACTGCAAAGTTTACCGGTAGTTATAGTTGGGGTGGTTGCCATTTTTTTTGCATTTAGAGAATTTGATAAAACAGTTGCTTCAAAGCTGCTCTAACAATTACCCTTTTTTGTTTTGTAGCAATTTTGCCTTGAAAACCCACTGGAGACAATGAGGTTCCAAGCCACAGGAAATAATGGGAGCAAAGTTGCCATAGGGGGTTCATGGCTACCACGTTCATGTTCTATAGGAGGCATGTTAAAGAATGTATACACCTGTATTATATTTACATAGCTGACTAAAGATTGTACTGCAGAAAGAAAATAAATATTAATACAAACCACTCCAATGGAAAAGTAGTTATTGATGATTTCATATGGGACAGGATCTCCTTTTTCATTGGGGTTTTCAGGTATGACTTCAATATTCCATCGGTCCATTAAAAGAATTGTGCTGCTTTCAATGTCCTTTAGCACTTTAACTAGATTTTCTCCATCATATCCTGCAAATAATAAAGTCATGAAATATGTATCTGCCAACAAACTGATCAGTAAGCATATCATAATTTCTCATTCAGCTAAATATCAACTCATGGCTTTGCTGTTGTAACACTCATCAAGTCATCATATTTCACATGAAGGTGAGACTGAAAATTATAATAAGTATATTAAGATTTTTAAACATACTGTAAAATCTTTTCATTGAAGGAAACAGGAATATATGAATTATTGGTTATATGAGTAATGGCCCGTACACACGATCCGAAAATTAGATAATAAATACTGCTTTCGACACGATTGTACGATAATCGGACCGTTAGTACAGAGCCGATCACGACAGTTCATCCGATTTTATTAGATCGGACAAGCACAAATACTTTCCTCGTACGATACCAGATCCTATGATTTTTGTTTAGTCAGTACAGTTGTCATCCGAAAATACAATACAAATACATTACAACACATGACATCACTTCCGATTTTTTTTCTTCTGTCGTACGCACATTTTTGTGACTTTAGTAACCTATTAAATTTCTACTTGCGACTATTAAGCGAAAAAAGTCAGATGATCTTTCGTCAGATTTTTGGATCGTGTGTACGGGGCATTATACTGCCACCCTAAGGAGATCTGGACACTGGCAAACCCCAAAAAAATGTTAAGCCAGCCCACTTATATCCCTGCCTCCAACCACTAGCAACCAAAATATAATAAGGGTGGGACCTATGTCCCCCAATGGACTTTGAGAAAAAAATTGACGAGTTCAGAAATCTTATTTTCTTTATTGTCAAAGCAATCCAATTGGGGGGGTTGGGCAACAGCAACTAAAATAACCAACGGATGTGAAAATCTTACTGCAAGAATATCCATATGAGTATAGAATACCTGAAAAAAGCTAGATTAAAATAGGAGGAGCAATATGAAAATTGCAACCAGCAAGGAAGTCACCAAGCAGAATCCAGTGTGCCAGGGGAAGGTAGGTAGCCCCACCAAGCGGAGACTGCTAAGAGGAAAATGAGGGACCTCAACAAAAAAAATGTGGAGGACAATCATACCATCACACCATAAGAAAAAGAGATTAACAAAAATGTTTTCTCTATTGTAAAGGTTGAAGTGTAGAGTACCAAATCTGTTACTTCAGGAAAGAGAATGGTAGACAAGTTATGTCACAACCAAAAAACAACCAGTGAACAGCAAGGGCTTAAAGCAGAATACTTCAAGAGGGAAATTCATAATATAACTATTTTAGCAGTAAACTGAGAAAGAGGTGCGCCATCAAGCCATGTATGGCAGGAACCAGTATATAAAAAAGGGGAAAAGGAAAACGTATCCTGTCCACATCGCTGGTCCCAATCGGGAACCAGGCTTCGGTGGGGGTACCATATGAATGGACCAAAGTCCTGGACTTGTATAGCACCCTGCTACACTTAATGTACCATGTGCCAAGGTAAACTCCGAATGCAAGATTCAGTGCCCAAACAAACATTACAGAGCAGCCCTGTGACTGCAGTGGTTGGGTATGGTTTCCAAGGTGTGCTCAAGAGTCAATGATCCAGGTCCTGCTAATCAGCCATGAAGGCAGTAAGGCTGGCAATACATTATACAATTTTCTTGTACAATTTTCCTTTAAGAACTGCAGGCCTCACTTGCCAGTTAAGGTCAGCGTTCATGCCTCCACCATCAGGAAAAGACTGGGCAAAAATGGCCTGCATGGCAGAGTTCCAAGGAGAAAACCACTGCTGAGCAAAAAGAACATCAAAGCTCGTCTCAATTTCTCCACAACACATCTTGATGATCCCCAAGACTTTTGTACTACATAATTGAAGGTAAATCTAATGGAAATTGAATAAGAAAAGTGTATAATATATGGCCAGTTCAAGCGATTAGCTCTTGATAGGTCTTAGTCAAAGGAGATGATTAAATCTGTTGAAAAGATAGTAGGAAATCTCTTCTCTAAGAGGAGAAGGCGTCCATCACCTAAGAACACGTGAAAAATTCTGGAGTCTCATGAAGTGGGCAGGGCTAGAAGGGGACAGTAGGGGGACGTTCCAGCAGAGCTTTTGCCAGTGTCCAATCACCTAAAGGTGATGGGATATAACCCATGGTTTAGGATTTGATTCCTGTGTCCTCTACTGTATGATAAACATATTTTTTACAGAGCTCTTTTTTTATATCTTTAGCTGTATTTGCAAGGATTTTAAAGGGGGTTGTAAAGTCAGAAGGTTTTTTTATCTTAATGCATTCTATGCATCAAGATAAAAAGCCTTCTGTGTGCAGCAGCCCTCCTGAGCCCTCCTAACACTTACCTGATGTCCCTCTCTGTACAGTGATGTCCACGAGTGCCTCAGCCATCCAAAAGTCTCCCTCCTGATTGGCTGAGACAGCAGCGGCGCCATTGGCTTCCGCTGCTGTCAAAGTCAGCTAGCCAATCAGGAGAGAGAGGGGACGGGGACCAGGTCGGGGCTTTGTGTCTGAATGGACACAGGGAGCTGTGACTCAACTCGGGTGTCCCCATAGCATGCTGCTTGTTGTGGGGGCACTGAATAGGAGGGAGGGGCCAGAAACACAGGAGAGGGACCTGAGAAGAGGAGGATCTAGGCTGCTCTGTGCAAATCCACTACAACAGAGCAGCTAAGTAAGAAATAGGGTCACCCCTAATCGGGCCTATCAGTCAGCATGATGTAATATAGGAGGTGAACACAAACACAATATTTTTAAGGTGTCAAGTCAATTGCGCTTTAAATCTATTTATAGTGCACTTGGCATCCCCAAAGGAATATCTGATAACGCAATCTTATACTGACCGATAGTGATCAACATGGCACAAGTGTAATGTCATAGGCTGGTAGCTCTATGCAATAAATGCCCGATTAAATCACCCAGAGAATATGGTATGCACCATGTGTACCCATTTTTACCACAAATCTGGTTCCTGCAAATGGCTGGATTGTTGTGTGCAGCACTTGTCACAATATAGAGTACTCACCTCCTCCCCATCTTAGACAGCGCGCTAGGTCATTCCCAGTACCCAGGGGCAAGACAGCTACAGGAGGCCTTTGGGGAAGATTGGCTTTATCTAGAAAAATAGAAAGTTTAAGACAGTAATTGCCTTTTTGCAAAACACATGAAGAGTAAAAAAGAAATTAGTACATTTAGCAAAAATGTCAGTGCTTACAACCATACTATTTACAGACTCTAGAACTAAGCTATGTCACACCACATTTCCCACACACTACAAAGAAATATGAGGGTACATATATACAAACTGGTCATATATATTATGTAATTGGCATTCTCAAAATACATCAGGCAACTTAGGCATTTACCACACATGCTATTAAAGGGGTTGTATGGGTTCGTTTTTTTTTTTTTTTTACATAAAAAAACATGTAATACTTACCTCCACTGTGCAGTTCGTTTTGCACAGAGTGGCCCGATCCTCCTGTTCTGGGGTCCCTCGGCAGCTGTCTCATGGTTGGTGTTTAGCTGAAGCCATTTATTATCAATCAACTGTGTTTACTCTTTTTAAATCAAAATGAAAACAGGAACTACGCGAATGACCCTGATCAAAAAAGTTTACATACCCCAGTTCTTAATACCGTGTATTGCCCCCTTTAACATCAATGACAGCTTGAAGTCTTTGTGGATGAGGCTCTTTATCTTCTCAGATGGTAAAGCTGCCCATTCCTCTTGGCAAAAAGCCTCCAGTTCCTGTAAATTCTTGGGCTGTCTTGCATGAACTGCACGTTTGAGATCTCCCCAGAGTGGCTCAATGATATTGAGGTCAGGAGACTGAGATGGCCACTCCAGAACCTTCACTTTATTCTGCTGTAGCCAATGTCAGGTGGACTTGGCCTTGTGTTTTGGATCATTGTCATGTTGGAATGTCCAAGTACGTCCCATGCGCAGCTTCCTGGCTGATGAATACAAATGTTCCCAGGGCCGGTGCTACCACTAGGCGAACTAGGCAGCCGCCTTAGGCGCACTGCAGCCTAGGGCGCAGCCAGGACCGCTGGTTTCCCTACTCTCAGCTGGGAGCTTGTCAGTGCCTAGTTCTCCATAGTCCAGGATGCGGAGGGCGCGCACAGTGACAGCACATTACCCCTGCCGGCCGCCTCAGCTCCACTTACACAGAGCGTTGAGTTACTGGGCGTCCAACTTGGCTCTGCCCTTAGTCTGCCTTTACTTCCCGGGCTATTTGTAACAGTTTACTGAAAGGAAGGAGCGAGGGAAGTGTGGCAATCTCTTCCCAATAAAAAGGGGGGGAAGGCCGTCCCGACCTGGGGCGGGGGAACACTTGACAGGTGACCACACTGCTTATACACACTTACTTCTTTCTCCTGCCTCTACTCGGCACTTGAGCCCCGGGACAGCACAACACACAGGCAGCTATTAGCCCCGCCCACCACCACATGCCGACCCTGCTATCGATTGGCCGTGGGACAACAAGCGCACGACTCCGTGATTGGCTGCTCTGAAGGGCTGCTTATTGCTGACATAGGATTCCAAGCAACATGCCTGCCTCAGCTCTATCCTTCTTATTTTTAAGAGCAGCCCTGAGAAGCTGACACTAACGGCCAAACACAGTGAGTGAAGTTCTGGCACCTGTCAGGCTGCCACCCCCCCACCTGTCACACTGGCCCCCTACCTGTCACACTCTCCCCCACCTGTCACACCCTCCCCCACCTGTCACACTCTTTGCTGGATTTGGCTGTCTCTTTGCTATATGTGAATGTTTCTTTGCTGGATTGGGCTGTTTTTTTTTTGCTGGATTGGGCTGTCTCTTTGGCATCTTATGGCAGGTATTTTTGCAAATTGAAAAGAGTAGCTGTTCTTGCCTAGGGTGCAAAATAGTCTAGCACTAGCCCTGAATGTTCCTCCAGTATTTTTTAAAAACAAACTGCATTCATCTTGCCAACAATTTTCACCAAATTTCCTGTGCCTTTGTAGCTCACACATCCCCAAAACATCAGTGGTCTACCACCATACCTTTTATCATAGGCCTTGTTGACTCCTCTCCAAATGTAGCGTTTATGTTTGTTGGCCAAAAAGCTCAATTTTGGTCTCATCACTCCAAATTAATTTGTGCCAGAAGGTTTGAGGCTTGTCTCTGTGCTGTTTGGCGTATTGTATTGATACTTTGTGGCATTTGTGTAGTAATGGATTTCTTCTGGCGACTCGACCATGCAGCCCATCTTTCTTCAAGTGCCTCCTTATTGTGCAACTTGAAACAGCCACACCACATGTTTTCAGAGAGTCCTGTATTTCACCTGAAGTTATTTGTGGGTTTTTCTTTGCATCCCAAACAATTTTCATGGCAGCTGTGGCTGAAATTTTAGTTGGTCTACCTGACCATGGTTTGGTTTCAACAGAACCCCTAATTTTCCACTTCTTGATTAGCGTTTGAACACTGCTGATTGGCATTCTCAATTCCTTGGATACCTTTTTATATCCCTTTCCTGTTGTATACAGTTCAACTACCTTTTCCCCGCAGATCCTTTGACAATTCTTTTGCTTTCCCCATGACTCAGAATCCAGAAACGTCAGTGCAGCACTGGATGAAAGATGCAAGGGTTTGTCAGGGGTCCGGAACGCACTGGCCTTTTATACACACACAATAAAACCAGCAAACAGATCACAGGTGAGGATGGTTACCTTTAACCACTTCAATACCGCCCATAGTCCTATGACGCCCACAAGGTGGATTTCCCATCCTGGGTGGGCGTCATATGATGTCCTCCCATTCCCGGCCGTCTAGGGGGCATGCGCGCACCCACGGCATCGCCTGGGACCCGGTGCGTGTGCCCGGCGGCCGCGATGTCCGCTAGGCACCCACAATGGCCTGGGAACACAGCAGGACCGTGGATCTGTGTGTATAAACACACAGATCCACGTCCTGTCAGTGGAGAGGAGACCGATGGTGTGTTCCCAGTACAGAGGAACACTGATCGGTCTCCTCCCCTTGTGAGTCCCCTCCCCCTACAGTTAGAATCACTCCCAGGGAACATACATTAACCCCTGCAGCGCCCCCCTAATGTGAACCCCTTCCCTGCCAGTCACATTTACACAGTAATCAGTGCAATTTTATAGCAACGATCACTGTGTAAATGTGAATGGTCCCAAAAATGTGTCAAAAGTGTCCGCCGCAATGTCACAGTCACGAAAAAAATCGCAGATCGCCGCCATTACTAGTAAAAAAAAAAATGCAATAAATCTATCCCCCATTTTGTAGACGCTATAACTTTTGTGCAAACTAATCAATATACGCTTATTGCTATTTTTTTTTACCAAAAATATGTAGAATACATATCGGCCTAAACTGAGTAAAAAAATATATATATATATTTTTTAAATGGGATATTTATTATAGCAAAAAGTAAAAAATATTGTGTTTTTTTTCAAAATTGTCGCTCTTCTTTTGTTTATAGCACAAAAAATAAAAACCGCAGAGGTGATCAAATACCACCAAAAGAAAGCTCTATTTGTGGGAAAAAAAGGACATCAATTTTGTTTGTTGTCGCACGACCGCGCAATTGTCAGTTAAAGCGACGCAGTGCAGAATCGCAAAAAGTGCTCTGGTAAGGAAGGGGGTAAAATCCTCCGATGCTGAAGTGGTTAAAAGCCATTCAAACCCCTTTGTGTCAACTTGTGTGCATGTTATCAGGCCAAAATCACCAGGGTATGTAAACTTTTGATAAGGGTCATTTGGGTAGTTTCTGTTGCCATTATGATTTAAAAAGAGTAAACACAGTTGATTGATAATAAATGGCTTCAACCAAACACTAACCATGAGGGAAAGAAATGTTTTTGTTATCATTCATATTCTCTGAAAAATGACCAAGAAATCATAAATTCTGCCAGGGTATGTAAACTTATGAGCACAACTGTATCTGCAGTGTTTTCTTATCTCTCTTCAAAGCACTAAATCCGTGGATTTTTGCCTGCTCCATTCTTCTGTTATCAGCATATCTTCTGACAAGTTCTCCAAAACCAGCCTGAATTTTGTGCTATAACTAGATTAGCAGAAAGCTGCTCTACTCACAGGACAGCTCTAAAAGTCTGTGTGTGTGTGTGTGGGGGGGGGGGGGGTTCCTTTCCTCCAATCAGCTGTCTCCCAGTCTTATCCAACACTACACTGCTAATGCTGAATGAGGAAGTGAAAATTCTATCATGCTGTGCACTTTCTAAACAGTTAGGCTATTTTCACACTGGGGCGCTGGCTATATTTAGCGCCGCTTTACCGTTTTTTTAGCGGCGCTATTCGGCCGCTAGCGGGGCGGTTTTACCCCCGCAAGCGGCCGAAAAAGGGTTAATACCGCCCGCAAACCGCCGCTGCAGCGGCGTTTTGCGGGCGGGTTCGGAGCGCTGCCCCATTGTTTTCAATGGGAAGGAGCACTATAGGAGCGGTAAATATACCGCTCCTACAGCGCACCAAAGATGCGGCTTGCAGGACATTTTTCAGCGTCCTGCAAGCGCACCGCTCCAGTGTGAAAGCCCTCGGGCTTTCACACTGGAGAGACAGCAGCAGCTGTTTCGGGTCGGTTTGCAGGCGCTATTTTTAGCGCAATATCGCCTGCAAACCGCCCCAGTGTGAAAGGGGCCTCAATAAAGCTGAAGACAGCAGATATACAAGTAAAACTTATATAGGAGGATTTGTTTCATCCTGTGTATCATCTGAGGCCATTCACTTCACTGGGTATATGTGAGGGTTTACATCCACTTTAAGTATAACTGCAATACGTATTGACACTAAATACAATCTGCCAGGTAGGAAGAATAACCATAACGTGAACATGGCTGTAACTACTTCAGACTTGGCTTTATCCATATGAGATGAATAAGTAAAATTACTATTGACCTCAGCCACCAATTAAATTTAAGACCTTGGGTTTCAAATGTCAGCACAAAGGAATCTGGTGGTTACAAAAAATAGTTAAAAACAAAGTTTATTAAAATTGTTACCAATGGCATCCAAAATCCAGCCGACTGTGCCATCCCCACCACACACCAAAATCCGATAGCTGGGAACATCACGGAAAAAGTTGAGCCTAGTAATAAATTAGAAGGAAAGAACAGTGGTTACCACAGAAAACTGACCAATATTTTTTGGGCAGTGATTCACAAAATAACTTTGTACCTTCACTAAAATGTTCTTACCCAGGTGATGGGCCACACTTCACTAGGTTATAAACTTGACGGGGGTTCAACAGATACTGGAACTTGCGAAGAACTCTATAGAAAATTAGTGAAAGTGAACGATGAAGAAGCATACCAGCACTGTAAAATTGTCATTAAAATATAATATAAAAGCTTCTCTGTTTTAAAAGAAAATTATGCTAGAAAAGCAAGGACTTGCATCTTTCTCTTTTTAAATCAGATCTTCTTTTATTAATTTTATATTCAACAATACAAAAACACACAAACATCCCATGTACATATTATAATTACAACAATCATAAATTAAGCAAACTAAACACACAACACACAAAACACACAAATCTGGTTCCCATTGGGTTCTTGCTGGTATATCCACCGTTTCTTGGAGCTTTTTGTAAAGTATACCATATAGTTGTGAAATTAACTCTTTCTTTACCTCCCCCTTAGACAACCATGACATTTTTATAGCATGTCCAAGCTGGAGAAATTGAAAGAATCTTTGATTTGGGATCCCATATTCCTTACTTAATTGGGAAAAGGTCTTTAGCACATCATTAAGAAATAATTGGGCTATATATCTCAACCCTTTAGTCTTCCATAAATCCAACCCTTCTAATATACGGCGTATATAATGTATATCCCTTAATCCTTGTAATATATATTTTTTATTTTTAACAGAAAATCCTTGTAATATTTTTAATTTCCTGCCATGTTTTATCAAATAATTTACCCGTTAAGAAGCTTTTATCTTGTATCTCATTTCTCATTTCCAGTAAAGATTTTAGTGACTCTCCTTCAAATATGGATAACAGACCTGTATAGGATCTGAATCCATTATTTCTGACCATCCAGCAAAATGCTGTCGTTGCAATGCTAAAAAATTACTTTTCGCATGTGGGATAGCAAGCTCCCCAGCCTCTTTGGCTAACATTAATATAGTCAGTTTAATACAGGGCTGTTTTTTCCACCTGATAAGTTCTCGAAAAAGAGAATCTATCCTCCTAAACCAAAATAATGTAATCCATATGGGAGAGTTATGGAGTATATGCACCCGTCCATATCATTTTAATAAAATTGGCTCTGCCAATCACTGTCAATGGAAGCTTACACCATTTATCTCAAATTTAATTAATAATGGTTTAAGGTTCAAATTAATATACTAATTTACATTTCAGGATACCTATATACCCAAATATTTCACTGTATGCTTGATTTGAATTTGTGAAGCTATATCTGGCAGGGGGCGCTTTTAGATCATCTAAAAAAAAATCTCAAAGCCCAAGATTAGCCCAAATGCAGAAATGAGGCCCATAAGTTAATTTGAGGTATCCCCCAAGAAAATAAGGTTCTCTCTACCTGCTTGGTGAAACCCCCTAATTCCAGCTGATTGTCTAATTCCAAGAGCCAAAGGCTCTATAGCCATGGCAAACAAAAGTGGAGACAGGGGGCAGCCTTGTCTAGTTCCTCTCAACAGTAAAAAGGAGGAGGATAATGTGTTGTTTATTCTTAATCTAACTTTTGGTTCACTATACAACATTCTTAACCATGTTAAGAAGCCTAGACCTATACCGCAGCTAGTACAGCCCATAAATACTCTCACTCCACCATATCAAAAGCTTTCTGTGCATCCAAACACAGTATTGCTTGTGTCTACCTTATCTGTAGGTAATTGCATATTTAAAAAAAGTCTACAGATATTTGTTAATGCCGTTTGATCACTATGAATTATAGTATTCATATATCTAGATAGCCTATTTGCAAGCACCCTTGCCAGGATCTTCACATCTAACGTTAAAAGAGATATAGGTCGGTAAGATTCTGGCATTATTGGATCTTTACCCCGTTTGGGAATCAATATTATAATTGTTTCCTGCATTGAATCTGGAAGTTTTTTTATTCTAAAAGCCTCATGTAATACCTCCAGGGGTTCTGGAAGCAGTATCTGTCCATATTTTTTATAAATTTCCATAGGCAATCCATCTTGCCCAGGGACCTTGTTATTATGGGTCTGAGATACTGCATGTTTTAACTCTTCCAAGGATATAGGGCTATCTAAAAATTCTCTTTCTGTTGGTTTCAATTTAGGGATACAAAGTTCCTCTAAAAACTGTTAAATTTGACTTGTTACTTCCAGGATCTTGGACTGATAGAGCGTAGAATAAAAATGAACAAATATACTCTGACTACTGTTTGTGTCATATGCTATCATCTCTAACATCTGCAATAGTTGCTGGGCCTTCTTGAGCCCAAGCTATTACTACCAACATATGCGCTACTTGTTCCCCTACTTTGTACTGTTTTTGACTTTGGAAAAATCTACTATTTTCTGCTTTGGTTAACAATAAGGTACTATATATTTTCTGAGCCTCTTGTCAAGCTAATCGACTATCTTCAGTTGGGTCCGTAATAAAATCCTGCTCTGTCTGATTCACAATATGCATTACTTCCTCCTCCCATTTTTTGGATGAACTCTTGATTTTAGAGATTTCTTTAATCATCATACCCTGTAAATAAGCCTTCATAGCATCCCAAGCCACTAGCGGAGAAGCAGTACCCTTATTTTTTTTGGAGAATTCTAATAGTAATGAGGGTTAAGTTTCCATGGAGGAGGCAATAATCCCCCCCCCCCTCAACTCCAAAGTCAATACTAGAGGGTAATGATCTAAAAGACCTCTAGGGCCATAGTGAATTGAATCTAGCCATGGAGAAAGTATTAATTTCCCAAGGCCAGATCTATTCTTGATAATGACCCATAAGTGCTTGAGCAGCATGAGTATTCCCTCACCAATGGATATCTAAGTCACTATATATCCACTAAACCCATTTCCTGAATTTGTGTAGCAAACCTTGGTTTTATTCACTTTCCCTTTAACCTTTAAAGTGTTAAATCTCTCCACTGATCCCCGCTGAGCAGGCGGAAGACAAGTCCTTGTCCGCTTTGCTATGCAGAGCAGACATGGACACAGCCTGCTGTTCTCTATGGGGTGTTCAGATGGAAATGGACTGCCTGTCTGTTTCCATCTGACTGTCATCCAATCCGGCGGACAGATAGGGAACATATGCCCGTCTGTTTTTATCAACGGATCGGATGCAGTTTGGTGTCAGCGGATACATGTCAGCTGACATACGCCGCTCCATATCTAACAATGTGTCGTGTGATCAGGTCCACCTGAAAATGGACAGGCGGACCCAATCTGTCTGCTGGTGTGAAAGGGGCCTTAAAGTAGACAGAAAGCACCTTTTCTAAAGTAAGGTAAAAAAAAACAAACATAACAACTGTTTCAGATTATCCCATGCCCATAGCCAGAAAAGTGTATATCTGTAAAGAAGTAATTTACTATCTAAAGTAGGGATGCACCGATACCAGTTTTTTAAGACCGATACATTTTTTTCCAAGTACTCGCCAGTACCAATTACCAATACTTAGCCTGGGTTCACAAAAGTCCGGGGCCGGTTTGCAGCGTGATTTCAAGCCCCGTCTGCTGCGACTTAATTTGGTGGTTCAGGTGCAATTCAGGTGCAAATTGTTAAAGTGTATGACATTGGAAATCGCACCTGAACCAGGCTGAAAATCATACCAGACTCTTCTTGAAATTACACTGCGGCCGACCCGCAGTGCAATTTTAAAAAGAGTCAGGTACGATTTTCAGTTTGGTTCAGGTGAAATTTTCAGTGTCGTACACTTTAAAAATTTGCACCTGAACTGCTAAATGAAACTGCACCGGACTCTTGAAGGTATGGGTTTTAGTATCAGAGCATTTGCACAAGTACAAGCAATGCTAATATAAAGTAAATGAAGCATTGATACAAATGTAAACAAAATCTTTAATAGTACATACATTCACACCCTACTCACAGTCCTGGTCCTTTCCAGGCCTGAGTTGAAGCAAAACTCAATTGCAAAAGTAAAAATTTGTGAGCAGGCAGGCTTTTTATTGCAGAAGAAACACACTACATACTGTATTTTCAGCAAATAAAACATTCCTACCTGCCTGTTCACAAGTTGCTGCAGAATGTACACTGAGCTGTAAAGGTATAAATGCCAAGGGATGAATGAAGTTACATCATCCTGGCGTATGCCAGTCAAGAACCATGTGTAAGTTTTGTGTCGGGCTGCAAAAAATGAGAGTGTCTGGGCCTAGCTATTGGCCCCCCATGCGTAAGCCAGCATCTTAGGAGAAAGGGGAAGAGATCACATTCTACCCAATAACTGGAGACACGGGTATTTCCCAATGGCTCCAATTAGGAAAGAGAGTGGGGAAAAAAGTGACAGCTGAGCATGGTGGCAATAAATGGGCAAAGTGAAACAGTTTCTTTAGACTCAGACATAATGACCAATGTCTTCTTCTACAAAATGAAAGAATACTGAAAAACACTGCAGACTGATTGTAATATAAAATCTTTGTCACCATTTATTTATAATGTGTGACCTAAAGTTTTTGTTAGGTGCTGAAATAATTAAAATAATTGAATCATGCAAGATATTATTTTCAGTCTTGTCAAATGAAAAAAAAAAAAAATCTATTTTCTTGCTACATCTTACCATTATGAGGACTCACCTTTCACCCTGCTTTCCTCCACTTTTTGGGTTGACAAAGATAAGTAGTGGGTGTGTATCTAGTATTGGGGCGATCTGCAAATACAATGAAACATGCACCAGAACAGGAATTTAGAAACTCAGGAATACAAATGTGTACTTTATGAACTCAGAGAGAGCAAAGCAGAGGTCTTGGTCTTTTAAAGTGTAACTACAGGCAGACATATTTTTTTTTATTTTTTTTTTCATTTTGGATAGAGTATAACCCGTCAGATTTTTTTTCCCGCCATCTGTGTCCCATAGCCAAACAGGAAGTGAGAGAAATTCCCAGCAAATTAAGGGAATTCCTTGGGGACCTCCAGGTCACCAGAACTATCTTCCCATTGGAAGATTTTGCCCTATTACCTTTCTGGGGACAACCCAAAATTTGTGATTTTCGTTTACTTTCAATGATAGTTGGTAAACAGGACAAAAATAGAGAGGGTGAATCTCCTTAAGGGGGCCATAGACAGCAATAAAAACTGACAAGTGTTCCACCCTGCCCAAGGCTAAAAATAAAGTTTTGCCTTTAGTTATACTTTAGGTATAACCAGCGATGATGTGTCATACTATATAAGAAAAATAGGCAAGGGTTTTCTGTAATAATAACATTATTTAACATTTTGCTACATTTAAATAAATCAGAAAACCTCTAAACAGCTTTCTAGTTATGTGAATTTTAGAACAGTTCGTTAAAGTGATACTAAACACACACTGTTTAATTTACATTGTCCCTTCTATTTCTGTATATGGATGATGCCATAATTCTTTTAATTAAAAAAAAAATATATAAGTACCTTTTTCCTACTAGAGATGTCACATGACACAGCTCTTTCCCAGCCTGTCTGCAGGGAAACATAAGCAGGAGGAGCTTCTAGTCCTCTGCTGCTGGTCACATGTTCAAAGTAAATAATAATAAAAAAACAGTCTTTGAAATACAGAGTAAAAATAAGTTAGTAATATCAATAAACTGTTTTAAATTGTCATAAAAATATATATTTGAAATCGACTCTTTATTATTTTTTGCCAATAACATGGTGTGGGCGGATTTCTGCCAGTCACAGGCTGTGTCACGCCCCTCCAGCCTGTGTCTTAGAATAAGAGGGAGGTGAAGCCTCCATCAGTCTACATGTAATATCCTGCCCCCATTGTGTTTAGCTGGTTTGTGGGCATGAAGGAGGAGGGAGTGAGTGGGCTGTCATTTACCACTGTGTATACGCACACATATGTGACTCTACAGTCACATGGGCTGCATAGATGTGATAGGGAGGAAATGCTCAGCATAGAAACTCAGTGGAAACTGAATACGTGCATAGCTGCTCTGTAAGATCTCCAACTAAATTGGGGACATGTACAAAAGGGGGAGATATAGAACAGCAGGATCAACCAGGTTTTTTGCACAATACAGAAAACGAACCCAATATTGTCTGAGTGAGTATGAACAGCATGTAATACTCCATTTATTGATTTTATATGATGTGGGTTTAGTGACACTTTAAGGAAGATAAGTACTATATAGTTGCTAAATACTATTACAGAAAAACTCTGCTAAGACCAATCTACATCTAAAAAAACGACATGACCTCAGTGCAATTTTAGGAACACGACAACCCCTCTGAAAAGGAAAAAAAAACATTGAGTGATTATGGGTTAACTATGCTGGTCATACACATTTTTCAAATGAATTATTTAAAATAATTTTATTTACTTTCAACCAGCTTTTAATCACACTAATGGCTAGATCATAGATCAAAGTCACCTTCCACCAGCATCTTTAAGGTGTTAGGATGCATGGATCTGGTCAGCCATTTTTGTGATTTTAAGATGGTTGGAAATGCCTGAAGACTGGTACATGTACGATCATCATAACAGTTATACACATAAGTCATGATGATGTGATAATGGGGGCAGACACTGACACAGCATGGCTGACACAGAAATTTTACAATCAGATTTAGCTCACTTTTAGGGTGCTTTCACACTGGGGCGTTTTTTCAGGAGCTACAGCGCTCCTGAAAAAAGCGGGTCCTTTCCAGCTTTCACACTGGAGCGGTGCGCTAGCAGGACGGTAAAAAACCTGAGTACCTCCTCTCCCCCTCCCTCCCTGCACTGTGCTAGGACTTGTCACAGGTCCCAGAATACTGACAGACCATTCAGCATTCACAGCGCGACTCACGCATGGGCAGTGCGCAACCGGCTGTGAAACAGCAAGCTGTCACCGTTGGGTGCCCACAGTTAAAATGCTGGTGTGGGGGAGAGGAGAGGGAGAGAAACGACTGTTCGGGTGACCACATCGCTGGATCATGGGACATGTGAGTGTGTGTTTATTAAAAAAAAGTCAGCAGCTACACTTTTTGTAGCTGCTGACTTTTAATAAACACAAAAACGACTGGAGCTCCACTTTAAAGGGTTAGTTAGTACTCTATGCAGTCCATGGATTTTATTCCATAATATTAATCCAATCTGATTTTAAAAATAACCATTTATGCTCCTTCAATGCTTCTGATATTTTTTACAGTTGCAGTCTTCTCTTAAGGACAGACCAACCATTAGGATAAGTGTCCCCTACCAGTACAGGAGCAAGCACCATCCTTTTACTGAGCCCTGCATACTGTTTGTGGGCCGCATAGAGTACTTTTTATAAAGGTGAACTGACCCAGTAGATTTTTTTTATTACACTCCTTTAAGCCCTTCTCATGGTGAACATTCCTCAAACATAAGGCTTCGGTGATGTGTGACCTGCCTTTTCTCTATATTTTTCTGGCCTGCCAGTGCACATTCGCATTATGGATTCCATTAATTTCTGCGCAGGCCTTCTATTGAAATTATTATTGTGCATGTTTGGAGTGTGAACTGGCAGCTAAAATTATGCAACCAATAGGATTGGTTGCTGAGGATTTTGAAAGACAAAAATAAATATTTATTAAGTGACATCAATGATACATACATTTTGATTGGTCACCCTAAGTTACTGCACTTTGCACACTGGCATTTGCCTCACTCAGCGAGTGGGTAGCAAATGTTAGCCTGTAAAGTATACTGTGGTACAGATCAGGGTGCAGTAAGGTACAATGTATATAATATTCAGATTGAAGGTGATTCTCACTCGAAGTGCTTGTCCTTCTGCAGTGCTGAATATCTGGGATGTTTCCTCTGCGGAAGCTATAAGGTTCTTCTGACTGTTTTGTCGTTCCTGAAAATGTGAAAAATGGTGAGAAATTTCATGCACATAAAAAAATATGTAGCTTACTAGAGGGAACACATCATTTTCAGTAATATGTTGCACATAATAAACAATCATCAGCTACTTGCAATTTCTAACCAGTAATCCATAAATGACAGCTGAAATATGACTGGTTCCTATATACATATCTAGTGCTGGTTGAACGCTAAGGGTAAAACCTACATTATTACATTACTCCATTTTTGTTATACCTTGGCTCTAAGCAGACAGAGGCAGTATAAAAGAGATAAAAAAAAAAAGATAATTTATTAAGTAAAGTACTGTGAGTAATAGGTCTATAACACTGATGTCACAGTGACAATCATGAATACTTGCAGGTTTATTTAACAAGGCAGTGCAAATGACAGTAACTTTATGTAACATGCAGACAATCCGAATAACCAGATGGATTTAAATTTTCTGAAGTCAGACCAGTAAAAGACATATTATTTTTTGGCTGTTACAGTAAAACCTTGGATTACGAGTAACTTGGTCTGCGAGTGTTTTACAAGACAAGCACATTTTTTTTTATAATTTTTTTTTCAATCAAATCTTTATTAAAAGTTAAACAGAACAAAAATTGAACAAGTGTAGCAATATGGTTACATTTAATGAAGATACAACATTTAGCAACTCACATGAATGTAGTGTTGATTGGTGCCACGCAGACTAAATGTTGTAAACCAATTATGTCATAAATTGTATCCTCAGTAGTGTGTCAATCAAAATATTCTGAATATCAAACCATATAGTAAATAATCAACAATATGCAATACAAATACCATAAAGTAATAAAGTGATTGAGGTCATAATAAATGATAGTTCATTCCTCCAGCGATGATATACAGAATCAAATGTAGTGTTCTCCCATTAAAGTACTGTATTAGTGCATGTATAACCAAAACGGTGCGCTTTCATCTTCTTGTGCCACTTCTGTGCTCTCAGTACTCTCACGTTAGCAAGGCTATTATAAAGCCTTATAATTGAAGTATCTGGGTTGATGTTGCCTCTATCTTGTCTCTGCTTCAGAATTTCCAGACAATCCTAAGTATAGGTCCCTTTAAAGCTCCCTGATGAAGTCACGTGCTGTGACGTAATGTGTGTACAATATATGCAGATACAATATATGACACAATTGGTTTACAAAATTTAGTCTGCGTGGCACCAATCAACACTACATTCATACTGCTTTATTTGTGGGAACACAACTGGTGATACAGCAACTAGTTATTTATTTATTATTTGCACATTACTATTTTTTTGGTTTATTTCACATTTTGGTAGTGCAGAGGCATATTCACACTATAATTAGCAACTCACGTGGCTGATGATTAAAACAGGCACATCTAAGTATGCAGGCATCTGGGGTAAAACTGTCCCATGGACCGTCTCTGCACTGCCATCGACGTCGTCCCTTCCATGCTGCGATCCACGAGTGCTTCAAGCCTCGCTTTCAGATCGCTCTACTGCAGGGTAGTCTTCCTTGTCACTATTACAGACTGACAGCGGTGAGAGACGGTGGTGCAGAGGACGATCTACGTGGACATCTTTTTACCCCGGATGCCTGCATACTTAGATGTGCCTGTTTTAATCATCAACCATTTGAGTTGCTAAATGTTGTACCTTCATTAAATGTAACCATATTGCTACACTTAGAGGCGCCCCTCTTGTCTTTTATTCTCTGTAGATCCTGCTCCATTTAGCTTCTAATCCCCTTGTGATGGCTGCCATTTGTGAATGGATATTTTATGCTTGCACAACTGATCACATTGCTATCATCTTTTTACAGTATCTCACAAAAGTGAGTACACCCCTCACATTTTGTGACAACACTGAAGAAATTACACTTTACTACAATGTAAAGTAGTGAGTGCACAGCTTGTATAACAGTGTAAATTTGCTGTCCCCTCAAAATAACTGAACACACAGCCATTAATGTCTAAACCTCTGGCCACAAAAGCGAGTACACCCCTAAGTGAATGTCCAAATTGGGCCCAAAAGGGCCAAAATTTTGTGTGGCCACCATTATTATTTTCTACCACTGCCTTAACCCTCTTGGGCATGGAGTTCACCAGAGCTTCACAGGTTGCCACTGGAGTCCTCTTCCACTGCTCCATAATGACATCACGAAGCTGGTGGATGTTAGAGACCTTGCGCTCCTTCACCTTCACCTCCTCAGATGCTCAATAGGGTTTAGGTCTGGAAAAATGCTTGGCCAGTCCATCACCTTTACTTTCAGCTTCTTTAGCAAGGCAGTGGTTGTCTTGGAGGTGTGTTTGGGGTTGTGATTATGTTGGAATACTGCAATGCGGCCCAGTCTCCAAAAGGAGGGGGATCATGCTCTGCTTCAGTATGTCACAGTACATGTTGGCATTCATGGTTCCCTCAATGAACTGAAGCTCCCCAATGCCGGCAGCAGTCATGCAGCCCCAGACCATGACACTCCTACCACCATGCTTGACTGTAGGCAAGACTTTGTACTCCTCCCCTGGTTGCCGCCACACACACACTTGACACCATCTGAACCAAATACGTTTATCTTGGTCTCATCAGACCACAGGACATGGTTCCAGTAATCCATCCTTTTAGTCTGCTTGTATTCTGCAAACTGTTTGCAGGATTTCTTGTGCATCATTTTTAGAAGAGGCTTCTTTCTGGGACGACAGCCATGCAGACCAATTTGATGTAGTGTGTGGGCTATGGTCTGAGCACTGACAGGCTGACCCCCCCACCCCTTCAACCTCTGCAGCAATGCTGGCAGCACTCATACGTCTATTTCCCAAAGACAACCTCTGGATATGACGCTGAGCATGAGCACTCAACTTCTTTGGTTGACCATGGCGAGGCCTGTTCTGAATGGAACCTGTCCTGTTAAACCACTGTATGGTCTTGGCCACCGTGCTGTAGCTCAGTTTCAGGATCTTGACAATCTTATTATAGCCTATGCCATCTTTGTGTAGAGCAACAATTCTTTGTTTTGGATCCTCCGAGAGTTCTTTGCCATGAGGTACCGTTTTGAACTTCCAGTGACCAGTATGAAAGAGTGAGAGCAATAACACCAAATTTACCACACCTGCTCCATATTCACACCTGAGACCTTGTAACACTAACAAGTCACATAACACTGGGGAGGAAAAATGGCTAATTGGGCCCAATTTTCACATAGGGGTGTACTCACTTTTGTTGCCAGCGGTTTAGACATTAATGACTGTGTGTTGAGTTATTTTGAAGGGACAGCAAATTTACACTGTTATACAAGCTGTACACTCACTACTTTACATTGTAGCAAAGTGTAATTTCTTCAGTGTTGTCACATGAAAAGATATAATAAAATATTTACAAAAATGTGAGGGGTGTACTCACTTTTGGGAGATACTGTATATGGACTATAGACTGAAGGACTTATAAATAAATGGTTGTGGAATGAATCCTCTGAGTTTGCATTATTTATTATGGGTAAATTCGTTTTTATATACAAGCGTTTTGGATTACAAGCACGTTTCCGAAACAAATTATGCTTGCAATCCAAGGTTTTACTGTATATGTTAGGCACATCTGTGCTGCCATTGCATTTTGAAATGCTTTGTTAAATAAGCATGACAGGCTTGGGACCCTGGCATTCATTCTACTTACCAGAATTACTGGATAAATGGAGGAAGGGGGCAGTATATGGTCTCGCAGGATGCCGCCATCACACTTTAGAGATACTAAGGAAACACATTCATCATGAACCTAAAGTAAATTAAAGAAAAAACGTTATATAAAAGGCAGCAAGCCCATGTAAAATATGAATTATATTTTTAAACCTATATTATAGGTTTCCTAGCTGGACATTGCTGTTTTTGTCTACCTTGTCTCTAGCAAAAAAAAAAGTTAACTTATTTCTATAGTGCTAGTCTACAGATTGTTGCCCTATTTAACTGTACATTTTACTGTTTTAATGCTTACAATGGGTAAACTTTCCTGTTTTATTGCTTACAGTGGGTATAGAAAAAAAATCACCCCCCTTTAAAATCAAATTTTGTTGCTTTGCAGCCTGAAATGAAGACAGACACAGTTTTTGTTTTATCCAGCTGTATTTACTAGTGCACCTTATAACATCCAAGTGAAAGATATAATATTAAATATTCAAAAATTTCAAAAACAGAACCACGGAGTTGGAAAAAGGATCACCTCCCTTATGTCAGTATTTTGTTGGACAACACTTTGCTTTAATAGCTTTTAGTCTGTTGGGAATGGGATGTGTCTCGTCTAACTTTGCACATATAGACTTTGCAATATTTGCTCACTCTTCTTTGCAGAACTGCTCAAGTTCAGTTAAATTTGATGGTGACTGTGGACTGCTGTCATTCCACATATTTTCAATGGGGTTTAAGTCTGGGCTTTGTGTAAGCCATTCAAGGGCATTCAACTTTTATTCCTTCAACCACTATTTGGTAATTTTTGCTGTGCTTTGGGTCATAGTCATGACAACTGTCCATTGACAACTTTCTGGCAGAGGGCAGCAGATTTTCCTCACAAATTTGATTGTATTTTTACCCATCCATTTTTCTTCTATCCTGACAAGTGCTCCAGTCCGTGCTGCAGAGAAACACCCCATAACAGGATTGCCAGGTCACCTGAGTCCAGGTGACAGATGCACCCAGTTGGGGTCTGGAGTGCACCGCAAGGTAGTGGACCCAACAGCTGACTGCTGCGGATGGAGCTCTAGGTGATGATGCAGGAGAGTTGGTACACTGTAGTACCAACACGGATGACACTGGGAGCTAAAGCATGAGATTTCCCAGAGCACGGAATCTGAGAGCCAGCGGTTGTTCACCAGAGGCCCCTAATGGTTGGAATGGATTTAGCTGCAGTCTGGCTCCAGTTCGCGACCCCTAGGGCCTCCCAGCTCACACTCACGGTAGACTACAGGGAGGTAGAGAGGAAGCAGCAGACTGCGACAACAAAGAATAGTCAGGAGATAGCTAAAGGTCAGGGCAACAAGCAGGTAAGGATAGTTGGTAGATAGCCAAAGGTTGGGGCAACAAGCAGGTAAGGATAGTCAGGGGACAGCCAAAGGTCAGGGCAACAAGCAGGTAGAGATAGTCAAGAACAAGCCAAGATCGGTAACTGGAATCAGACGTAGAACACACAGCAAGTAGCGCACGGAAGCCAAACACACAAAATTGATCAGCAGGGCTGACTTGCACAGGTTAATATACAGTTCCCTGATAGGGGCTGGGGTGGAGCCATGTTTTGACGAGAGATTACTTAAGCAGCCAGGTGAGAGTGGCTGACCACTTAAGCTGAACACATAGAGCGGTAAGCTGACAGACCAACATTACTGCAGATCCATGACAAGGATATTACCACCTCCATGCTTTACTGTAGGAATGGTGTCATTTGAATGGTGAGCTGTACTGGATTTCTGCCAGACATATCATTCGGTATTGAGGCCAAATAATTAAATTTAAGTCTCATCTGGCCCTAACACATTTTTCCATGTGGCCTCCGAATCTTCAAGGTGCATTTAAGGTGGTCAGATGAAACTAAAATTGTATTATTTGGCCTCAACACCAAACAATATGTCTGGCGGAAATCCTATACAGCTCACCATCCAAATAACACCATTCCTACAGTAAAGCATGGATGTGGTAATATCCTGTTATGGGGGTGTTTCTCTGCAGCAGGGCCTTGGAGCACTTGCCAGGATAGAAAGAAAAATAGATGGGACAAAACACCATCAAATTCTTGAGGAAAATCTGCTGCCCTCGGCCGGAAAGTTGTCCATAAGAAGACGTTTTACCTTCCAGCATGACAATGACCCAAAGCACACATTAAAAATGGCCACACAGTGGTTGAAGGAGAAAAAGGTGAATGTTCTTGCATGGCCTAGTCAGAACCCAGACAGTGGCGGTGCGTGCATAGAGGGCGCAGGAGCGCCGCCCCCCCTCTCCTGCACCGCTCTATCACCAATAGATAGATTCATGCATTGCATGAATCTATCTATTGTCACCGCTGCCGCCCCCTGATCGGGCGCCGGCATCTGAATTACAGTGGGGGGGGGGGGGTGTTGCTGGAAGCGCCCCTATTAGAGCTGTAAGCTCTAATAGGGGACCCTATTAGAGCGGTGGGCTCTAATAGGCTTCCCTAAGTGTAAACAGCGGGCGCACGGCTGTGCGTTCGCTGATTACACAGTATTGTGTTAGGGAAGCGAATACATCGCTTCCCTAACACAGACCCGCCTCTCAGCCAATCAGGTTGCCAGGTCTGTTACCTGTCACCTGATTGGCTGAAGTCACAGGCGCTGTGATTGGACGCTAGGCGTCCAATCACCTAGCGTCCAATCACAGCAGAAGAAGACAGGAGGAGCGGGGGAGAAGACATCCGACGGAGACACCGCTCGTCGCCTGACGCCGTCACCAGCTGCACACCGGGACAAGGTAAGTGCAGAGGGCAGGCAGGGGGCACAGTGGCAGCACTTAAGGGGCACAGTGGCAGAACTTGGGGCACAATGGCAGCACTTAAGGGGCACAATGGCAGCACTTAAGGGGCACAATGGCAGAACTTGGGGCACAATGGCAGCACTTAAGGGGCACAATGGCAGCACTTAAGGGGCACAATGGCAGAACTTGGGGCACAATGGCAGCACTTAAGGGGCACAGTGGCAGAACTTGGGGCACAATGGCCGCACTTAAGGGGCACAATGGCAGCACTTAAGGGGCACAATGGCAGAACTTGGGGCACAATGGCAGAACTTGGGACACAGTGGCAGCACTTAAGGGGCACAGTGGCAGAACTTGGGGCACAGTGGCAGAACTTGGGGCACAGTGGCAGCACTTGGGGCACAGTGGCAGCACTTGGGGCACAGTGGCAGCGTTTGATGGGCACAGTGGCAGCGTTTGATGGGCACAGTGGCAGCGTTTGATGGGCACAGTGGCAGCACTTGGGGCACAGTGGCAGCGTTTGATGGGCACAGTGGCAGCGTTTAATGGGCACAGTGGCAGCGTTTGATGGCACAGTGAGGCTGTTTGTTTGCGCCCCCCCAAAAATTTTGAGCACCAGCCGCCACTGAACCCAGACTTAAACCCCATTGAAGATCTGTGGACTGACTTGCAGACTGCAGTCCACAAACGGTCACCATCAAACTTAACTGAAGTTGAACAGTTCTGCAAAGAAGAATGGGCAAATATTGCAAAGTCTAGATGTGCAGAGTTAGAAGAGACATATCCTAGCAGGCTAAAGGCTGTAATTAAAGCAAAATGTGGTCCAACAAAATACTGACATAAGGGGGGTGATCCTTTTTCCAACGATTCTGTTTTTGAGTTTCTTTATTTTTTCTGACATGTTGGTGTTATATCTTTCACTTGGATGTTATAAGTTGCACTAGTAAATACAGTGGGATAAAACAAAAACTGTGTCTGTCTTCATTTCAGGCTGCAAAGCAACAAAATTTGATATTTTAAAGGGGGTGATTTTTTTCTATACCCACTGTATGCAAATAACTTTTACCTTTGATAGACAATCTGAAAATAACAACAAGGTGATTTGGAAATGATACAAGCTATTAAGGAAACTGTCAAGGTAAAAATGTAATCTCTTTCAAGAGACAAACAGTATTGTGTAGACTGAGCTGTATAGTATTGTCACAAAGCAGACATACCTTATTAATTAAATAAGAGCTGGATTGTATGATACAACTAAAAATAAGATTTGCTGAAACCTAATATTTGTTTGTTTGATTTGATAGAGACTTTAGTTACACTTCACTGTGGTTAACTAGTTATGCAAAGCGAGTGCATTTAATCTTTGCTACTTGTAGGGGGCATCAAAGCTATTACTCATACTTCAGTCAATATGCTTCAGCACATTAAACACATTAATGAGATATCGGCATTTCATTCTCCTCTTCAGCTATAATACATTACACAAATGAAAAGCGTAATGTGGACCCATCTGTAAAGTACTTTTTAGTAATTGCTATCCTAAATGTGAATGTCCATTTATTTAACTATGTCAGTACTTACCTTGGAATTCGATAAACTTTAGCTTTAAGTCATAATTCAATGATTACATAGTTTATAGTTAACCAAGTTAAAGTGGCTGTAACCCTAAAAAAAAAAAAAAAAAAAAAAAAAAAAAAAAAAAAGCTCCTGTCCCTTTAAGGCACAAGATATAGCCCAATGCTTTTTCCAATTGTCCTTTTCTATGTTGTACAATACCTGGCTGATCCTGCCTGTTCTTGTCTTCCCTTCTGTAAATGGACCACGTTTATCATGGCTGCTGATTTTTAATAGCGTGGTCAGTTTAGGTGCCTCCGTCATCCAGCTATCTCCTCAGCATCTCTGCATATCCCCCCTCTCCTCCTCCCTCTCTCCCTATCTCTTCCGTAGTCTGTGTGAGAGTCGATTTCCTCCCCTCTCCTCTCATGTCTGTTTAATTCTCATCCCTGCAGCTGCTCCAGTGCTTGCAAAGTAAAGTAACATATATTAATTACTTTGATCTTCTCTGTTTTAGGTTACTGTTCGGTACAGTGTGTGTTTTTTCCTTAAACTATAATGCTAAATACCTTCTTTGCAGAGCCCTGCTATGCAGACACGTGACCTCCCTCTGCTAGTATACATTTATCAGAGGGAAGGTCACATGACAAAACAGCAGAGCTCTGCAAAGAAGATATTTAGAATTATAATTTCAGGAAAACACACACACACTGTACTGAAAAGGGACCTAAAAAAGAGAGAATCAAAATAAATACATATGACTTTACAACCATTGTAACCACTAGGATGGCTCCCATGGGCAAATCGCAGAAGCTGTACGTCGGCCGCTTTAAGACCACTAGGGGGGCGCGTGCGATGACAAAGGAGCCAATGCACGTGCCCGGCGCCAGCGATGTCCGCCGGGCACCCGCGATCGCTTCTGAGAGAGACAAAATGGAGATCTATCAATGTAAACAGACAGATCTTCGTTCTGTCAGGAGAGAGGAGACAGATACCCTGTTCATACTAAGTATGAACAGCAATTGGTCTCCTCCTCCCAGGCAGTCCCACCCCCCCTAGTTTGAATCACTCCCTAGGACACACATTTAACACCGTGATTGCCCCCTAGTGTTCACCCCTTCCCTGCCAATGACATTTATACAGTAATCAGTGGCTATTTTTAATGTCAATGGTCCCAAAAAAGTGTCAAAAGTGTCAGATCTGTCCAAAAATATGTAGAAGAATACATATCGGCCTAAACTGAGGAAGAAATTAGTTTTTTTTATATTTTTTGGGAGGATATTTATTATAGCAAAAAGTAAAAAATATATATATATTTTTTCAAAATTGACGCTTTTTTGTTTTGTTTATAGCGCAAAAAATAAACACCACAGAGGTGATCAAATACCACAAAAAGAAAGCTCTGTTTGTGGGAAAAAAAGGCTGTCAATTTTGTTTGGGTCCAGTGTCACATGACCGCGCAATTGTCAGTTAAAGTGATGCATTGCCGTATCGCAAAAAATGGCCTGGTCATTAAGAGGGCGAATCCTTCTGGGCTGAAGTGGTTAAGGAAGTACACATATCAATCAAGTTTAGCCTCTTACAAACCCTAGAAGTTTGGGCTCAAAGTAAAGCAAAAACAAAAGCCCCTAATAAATTTAGACAATTTTATCATCCAGTCTTCTTTCTAAAGAGGAATACCAGGTATGCATATTTTTGCATAGTTACATTGGTCCAGCTTGGACCTTAAGTATGCATATGTCATATTGGAAGATCCTAATGGAATCTGGAAATCACTGTAGTAGTCATTGACGCTGCAGTGATTGTTGATAGCTTACGGGTCCCTTGCCAAGTGACTGCCCTGCTGCATAGTGAACACAGGAGGTGGCACACATGGCATGGGTGTAAAGCATTCTCTAATTGGATTAGGTGGAGAGGCTTAGTGGTATAATCAGAGAACGCGTTTCATTTATTGAGTTAATGCAAAGTTTACTCTGAATGGGGTCTACGCAAAACGAGCCACCTCGTATGTTCACTAAGCAGAAGGGCAGCAGCTCATCACAAGACCCAGAAGCTAAAGGTGATTGCTTTAGTAATGGTGCCTACTACAGTGATTTACAAGTTCCACTGGGAATGAAGATTACTAATTGTTTGTACGTATAGTAGGTATATGAATTCATGTTTGAATTCAAAGAACTTCAAAGACACACTGGTAGGTTTAATTGGCTTCTGTCTAAATTGGCCCTAGTATATGAATGTGAGTTAGGGACCTTAGTTTGCAAGCTCCTTGAGGGTAGGGACCGATGTGAATGTACAATGTATATGTAAAGCGCTACGTAAATTGATGGCGCTATATAAGTACCTTAATAATAATAATAATGTTTGCCTTAGTTCTCGGGTTCTGCAGTGTGAAAGAAAACAAAAGGTTTTCTTTCACACTGCATTAACATTTCACAAATTTTCTATTACGGTCTATGTATGTGTTTTGATGGGCTAGTATTCTCACCTTCACATGACACCAGACACAGCGTTGGCCAGTAAGACTCTGGAAACTCTTTATCTTTTTCTGACATCGGTCGCACTTGTTGGCCTCACATCCACCTTTAACCCATATGTGAGTCTGCCCCTGAAAAGGTAAAAGCAGAATTAAAGTACACCCCGAGTACAGACAGTGCTCACAATGTGTAAAAAACATTCATATCATGAGAATAAAGGAGACTTTGAAACTAACATTGAACTGCACTTACACTTGCGTCTTTACGGGACTTGGCGTAGGTGCTGATGCAGCTATTTGGTGCTTTGCGAGCACAACGTTCATGCACAGTAAACTTACAGACTGTAAAATAAAAAGATACATCACTTAAATCAGAACTTCGGCCAAAATTAAAAAGGATAAAATGAACCACCCATTAAAAGATAGTATTAAAAAACAGCTTTAGCAATATTTACCCTAAATTCAGATATTTCCCCCTGCACTATTTTTTTTCTGCCACTAGATGTGCTTAGTCTGATGGCATCATCATTAAACAACATCCTCTAAGCCCAGGTTGACCTGGACCCACCCCAGCCTGTAACTGGAAAGTGAAAGGAGAAGCAGCACAGTGATGAGCTTGCCTCTCTGATTTCCCTTCCTATCAGCATGTTCCTTACTAGCACCTACACATAATTGCTCCTTTTTCTGCTTTTTCTGTTTACACTCCAGCCCTGCTGTACAGAAGAATAGGACAAAGACAGAGACAGAAACACATATTTTTGGTAGAGTAGGGACATTTTATAACCCCTGTCAGTATTTTACTGCTGTCTGTGTTCCCATGTACACATGAAAACACAGAGCATTTAAAGCTGAACTGTTTTTTGTCTCCTGAGATACAGACCATATTATGCTATGAACTGACCTGGGACCCTGATCAAAGGTCCCTTTCCATTATCCATGTAGTGCTATGTATGGTAATATCGATATTCATTCTTGTTCTGTACTTTTCTGAGCTGCATCTGGGGGTTATGCCTATGTTTGGCACTCTTTTTCTTTCTTTGTCTTATTTCTTTGTACAGTATCTCACAAAAGTGAGTACACCCCTCACATTTTTGTAAATATTTTATTACACCTTTTCATGTGACAACACTGAAGAAATTACACTTTGCTACAATGTAAAGTAGTGAGTATACAGCTTGTATAACAGTGTAAATTTGCTTACACTTAGGGGCGTACTCACTTTTGCTGGCAGCGGTTTAGACATGAATGTGTTGCGTTATTTTGAGGTGACAGCAAATTTACACTGTTATACAAGCTGTACACTCACTACTTTACATTGTAGCAATGTGTAATTTCTTCAGTGTTGTCCCATGAAAAGATGTAATAAAATATTTACAAAAATGTGAGGGGTGTACTCACTTTTGTGAGATACTGTATGTTGATAACAAGTGAAAGCCTCAATAAATCTACCCTTTAAAAAATAAAAAACTGAACTGTATCTATCTAGAAAAAAATGTAATGCAGCTGGGCCAATAACAATACTAAAAATGTCATCCTGTCTGTTAAAAAAAAAAATGTCATCCTGTGTTAATTTTTTATCCTCAGATGAATTTAGTTTCTTTACGTGGCACCTGTCAAGCGATTTGGCTGCAAAATGATAATGCAAGCATTGGTCCAGGGGATGGATTCAGGATTGCCAATTCAGCAGCTCCTGCCATAATGAAGGCCCATTGAACCCCTTTAGGGAAAAGGAGCCTTGACTGATGAAAGCATGGTATTACAGTGGGCATTAATTTATATCAAGGAGGTTAAGTGGCTCTGTCAAGATTGGCTACAAGGATATGAGGTCAGAGCCTGAACTCTAGATAAAGGTTATGCTGAGGCACGTCACTTTGACCTAGGAGATTCAGCTTACAGAAGAGTTGCCCACCCACTCACCCACGTTTTATCACATCTTTATTGGCGATTTTGACCTTGCCAGAAATTGACATTGTTTTAATGGGCTATGTCCTCAAGTTAAATTCTGGGGTCAGTCTAATGCCGGTCTGGCACTGATGGTAAGGACAGGCCTTTGACTATGTCAGTTTACGTGTGCTCACAGTCTAATTGTGACTGGCACTAGTTATTTTTTACGTTCAGAAAAGTTCAATAAAGATGTGGCCTTGCCCTATTTCAACTATTCCAATGCAGCCTCCATGTCATTTTTGGAAAGGTATTGGTCTGTTAATTGGTTGGTACGAGCATATGCTTCTCAGCAGTCAAGTCCCTAAATATAATGTTGCTGTGGGTGAGAGATAATATAATGTTAATGTGGGTGAGAGATAGGGGTGTACCGGTGGTTGCTTCTACATACAGTGGTCACAGAGATTCCACTGCTGTCCATTATGGGCTGTTAACAGGTGAAACTGCAAGGGTTTTCAAATTCAAAGTCTTAGAAATCACAGGTAGTAAAATACATTTTCCAAAATTTGAGTTTCAGAAATATAAATGTTGCAGTGGCTACTGATCTACTTCTAATATGACAGGAATAACTCTTCAACAAGGATAAAGACAGCATTTAAAATCTAAGGATATATATTCACACAGGCACAGGAGTCTGAACATCAATGAAGAGGCTTGGGATAAAATTCAATAAGTGTCTGACCGGCACAGAGGCTGTACAAATCTTTACACACATATGGGCATGTACTTGCAAATAGGGATGAATGGGCAGCTCGGGGCACAAACAGTTTGCATCCAGGGCCACTTATCGATTCATCAGGGATCTGAGAATTCAGAATCCTAAAGCTGAACCACATTCACTTTAAACCTGGTAATGCAGACTGTTCACAATTAAAGACAATTAATTATAGTTTTAACTGACTGCTTGGACAGTAGCCTGTTCAGCAAATAAACCCAACAGTAAAGCAGACTTTTAGGATGGCCATAGATGCTTCGATTTTTTATATGATAACCAGAGCGCTGATCAAAAAAAAAGAAAAAATGGACAGAATTTCCCATCTACACATGCAAAGTGGATGGAGGAATCCTCCCTGCTGTGCCACTGTATTCTGACAGTGGCACTCTTCCGCTGTCAGAATACACTAATAAATGGCTTCATTCAATTGACTAAAAGTTTTCCAACAGTCCCATTCAGAGAAGTTGATTATCAGGCAGAAACAGACATACATGGATCCAAATTTAGCTGGTCCCTGCTGAATTTCAATCCATCTATGGCCAGCTTTACTGAGAGCAACTTCACCCAGAACTGAAAAAGTCATTAGATTTATGTACTGTAACTGCTGACTTTTTCAGAACATGTATTTACCAGCACATGAAGTCCAGTGCTGTTTTCCTATAACCTAAAATCTTCAGTCCCACGCTGCCATCTTGTATTTGGGTGCCATTTGTAACGTCCATATCAGTTACAGAAAGCCCCCTACTGGAAATGCAAGAGATATGTTGACTGGATGAGACTTTCCTGAAGCTTCCTAGAATGTGTGACGTGATCTCAAATGTGTAAAGGGGAGGGGGCAGATCTAGGATTATTATATTACAAGGAGGGATGGAGGGGTTGTACCCAGCAAACTACATGTACCCAGCAAACTCAGCAAACTACATGGAGGGATGGAGGAGTTATACCCAGCAAACTACATCCTTGCCTAGGGTAGGAATAAGCAAGTGGGAATAAGTACCTGATGGAAAAGGTATTTGCTACTGAAAGGAAAAAAAAAAACTATTCAAATGTTTAAAGGGGAGGGGGCAGATCTAGGAATATTATATTACAGTATAACTCAATGTTAAAATATTGGGCCAGTAAAAGTGGTCAGATTTCACACTTTTCTTGACAGTTGTTATACGTTATCTTTACGCAGACATAATCATGTCTACTTACATGTGCAGCACAGGCCTTGTTTCCTGACACCAAACAGCAATGCTTCACACACATTACAGTACACAGGCCGGTTAAAATGTTTGAGACGCCACAAATGTTGACCATCGTCTTTAATATTCTGTGTAAAATGAAACACAATGTATAAAAAATGATATGTTAAAACACCACCAGCTTTTTTTTGGTTTAAATATGTTTTTTACGTTTCAGTAGCTGTCTATCTACTTACAGCTTCCATTCCAAGCAGCACCAGTAGGGGAACTGTGGTGAGCCCTCCCTTAAGCCATTCCTCATAGGACACAGTTCCGTTGCCATCATAATCTACCTGTCTCATCATCTCTTCCAGCATCTGCAGAAAAAAAAAAATGTAATCATAAAATTATATGGAAACACAAAACACATTTCATGTAGTAAGCTTGCCTTAGTAATCTTTTAATATGAGAATCCACCTTATTTTGTTGGAAATGGAAAATATGGATAGCTGCCTCCAGTAATAAAACCACCTTTATTGCAGTAAATCCAGGTAACACAGCATACAGAAGCAGTAGGAGCACAGTAGGGGACTGAATGTTAACAATCTCCTTATTTCAATATTCATGTCTCAGTTGTAACCTCTTGCTTTCCTCTGTTCCCCTCCTAAGATCATGACTTAGCCAACTATCACAAACAACCTAGTATTTAAAGACACACCAAATACACTGCAAAGTACTGAAGTGTCACTTCTTATCATTGTGGACAAATACATGTGGCCCACATTAATATCATGGGTTGTGAACATCTATGACAAGAACTAAGAGATAGAAAAAGAATGTGAAAAGCCTCAGTAAAATATTACTTACCGGTTTAAGCTCAGTAATATCCCAGTCCAAGTATTCAGCAACCCTCATCATTTGGGTTATGATTCGATCTACCTCCTAACAGAAAAACAACATTTCAATAAAATATTTAAATAATAGAAAATGTATGCACACCAAAGGGGACCAGAGTGCAGAAATAATGGAAAACAATGGGGCAATAGAGCAATATACAAATTTCTGGGGTTGATTTTTATACCCTAAACTTCTCCCTACATTTTTTTTACTCCCATGCCACCAAAGATAATGCAATGCAATTAAATATATTAAAAGCAGATTCTCGTGTCACTGTAAAACGTCTACTTTTGGCTATAAAATATGTATTAATAATTTATTATTAATTGCATCCATTAAGCATTGAGAAAATTCACAAACTCACATATAGTTTATTTTCTTATAGTGGTATGAAACGTTTCTGCATAACACACTTAAAGTGGAAGTCCATGCAAAAACTAAAATCCCTGCATCTATAGCCACCAACATTCTAACACTAACCTATCTAGCCCTGAAAAGAAAAAATCAGCAGGCGATCCGACCCGATCTCCAACGCAGAAGCTCTGCTGAGTACACGTCCGACAATGGCTGTGACATGAATGGGAAGTGACGTCACCCGTAGAGTTACTATGGGGCTTCCGTTGACGGACGTGTCCTCCGCACCAGCCTCCACAGTGAAGCCGCGGCTGACCGCTCAGCGTGGGATCAGAGCTTCCGCCGCTGGAGATCTGGTCAGATCGCCTGTAGAAAAGGTATGTATACTGATTTTTTTTTTCCAGGGCTAGATAGGTTAGTGTTAATATGTTGGTGGCTATAGATGCAGGGATTTTAGTTTTTGCATGGACTTTGACTTTAAAAATTCATAAGGTGCTTAGCTGTCTTTAGTAAACTGTCAATATTGCAAACAATCAATCACAACTTGCACCCCTAAATGTATTATCTGTACTTTCCTTTTTTCTATCTGCTCTAGTCCGGTCAAGTGATCCTGCAGCCCTGGCTCTCCTGTGTAAAGGAACCGAGGCTGTGATTTCACCCATAGGTTTCCACGGCCCAGACATTGTCAGCTTTTCCTCCTGTCCCCTGCAGCAGCCTCTCACTGACACAGGGGAGCTGGAGCTGCAGGATCATGTGACCAAACTGTAGCAGATTAAAAATAGGCAAGTACATAGATCTTTATTATACAGGGTAGACAGGATAGGTAGGAGGAGGGGGGAGGGAACAGTTTTAACAATAGTTACAATTAGGTTTTTCTTCTACTTTAAGTGTTTACTTAAAGTGTTAGATCACCTTTACAGAAAAACTGTATACATGATCTAACACTAGACCCCCTCCCATCCCCCTGTTCCCACTGTACTTGATGCTTGTGATCCTCAGCTGTCATGCCTTCTTATGCCACTCCACAGATCTGGGGATTTGAAATCATCACTGTTCTTTCTCTTCTCTGTCCTGTGCTGCTAGGAAAGACCAGATGGATTCTGATTTGTTAGCACCATCACATAGGCGGCAGTGACCAATTAGATTCCATCTAGTCAGTCCTGGCAGCACAAAATGAAGAGAGACAGAAGATTTCAAATCCCTGGACCGGTAAAGTGGCTGCAGGAGCCCCAACAGCTGAGGACCGGGCGGTCCGTGTATGGTCACCTTTACAGTTTCTCTGTAAAGGTGAACTAAAACTTTAAGCTTTGTGAAGGCCTATAACTCAACAAAAGTAAGCTTTAAACAGGGACGTATCATGAAATCAGTGGGCCTGTGTGCAAGATCAAAAGTGGGCCCTAGACACTGGTAAACAAGTAAATGTGGCGCGCATAGCAAAAAGTGGGTGTGGTTTAAATTTAGCTAAATATTGGGTGTGGCTTAAAGGGGGTGTTTAAATAGTCTGAGATGACTTGCGTACAGAATGTGGTAATGGTAAATAGGAACTGTACAGTGCAAAGTGTTCGGTGGTGGGTAGTATGTGCAGGAGAGGGTTGTGGAGTATATGGCGGTGGGTTTTATGTGCAGGAGAGGAGTGCGGAGTCTATGGCACTGGGTAGTATGTGCAAGAGACGAGTGCGGATTGTATGGCAGTGGGTAGTATGTGCAGGAGAGCAGTATGGGGTGTATGGCGGTGGGTAGTATGTGCAGGTGATGAGTACGGACTGTACGGCAGTGGGTAGTATGTGCAGGCTGGTGTCAGTAGGGCAGTGGACAGTGTCAGTATTTCTTTATTTTATTTTTATTACAAATTTGTTTTTTTTGTACAATTTCTTTTTTCTTTTTGTATTTTCATTTTTCTCAAAATGCTTTTTGGGGGCCAGTGGATGGTGTCAGTAGGGCAGTACACAGTGTCAGTAGAGCAATTGTTTTTATTTTTATTTTTACAATTGGATTTTTTATAATAATTTTTAACAATTCATTTTTTTAATTATTTTTAGGGGTTAAAATATGATTGATGCACAAAGCTTTAAAGCTGAAGTTTAGCTAAAAACAAAAACATTTCTATTGCTTTAGTGACCTAACATACCTATAGTGAAGGATGTCCCATGCAATGCAGGCAGCTGGATTCTGTAAAAGTCTTCTTTGCAGGGATGCCCTGTCCCATTTATGTCTCTGAACTTAAGGAGCTGTGATAGTTATTAGCTTGGGGGTCATTGGGCAGAACTGCAATGATGAAGCTTCTAACAGGGACCTGTCCCCTCCTCAATCCTCCGGTTCTTACATTTGTTATTTTCTTCATGTGACTGTCCCTATCCTGCTAGCTTTGCGAATGGAGCCTAATGTCGACAAATCAAGCTTGTCTTGTCATATTGAATATATAGAAATAAAAGTAACTTACAGAACTGTCCAGAAGTCCATTGCTGTCTTTATCATATAGTTTAAAAGTAACTGTAAAAAAATAAAATAGAAAATAATGAGTAAAGACCTTGCTGTAATGAAGCTTTCTAACAGAAAGATGGCGACATTGTACTTCACACCCACACACAGCAGAACATCTGGATTGAAAATGTTACTATTTTTGCTTTTTGCTCCGTCACATATCCTGAAACTGAATTTATATGTAAGGTGTGGCATTAGTAATGTAATAGGTGGTATTAGTGAAGTGTAATCATGATATTATTACAAATGCAAGGTAATCAGCTTTCTTATACACACTAATTCTACATGGTTTACAGAAGTTCACAAAATACATTTCTTTATTGCATCTGAATTGCTCTAAAGAGCATAAACATTACAATCCAACTGTACAATCTTCTTTAAATGTACCTTAACTATGCATCGCAAGGACCTACAAGACCGGTCATTCAATTTGTAACCAATCAGGTAAGCCCTCATACTAAATAGTTGCTGGTAAATATACAGTACAGGGAAATGTACTGTTCAGATTGTGACGCAAGAGATGAGCTTAAAGTTGACGTTCAACAAATTAAAATAAATAAATAAATAAAGCACCAGGGACAGTACTTATAATGAATGAAAAGTGTAAAGTGTGCTGACGGCTGCTGTGATAGGTAGAAATCTTCATTCATTGCTTCTGGATAACCCTGCAGCTGTGATGCTCCCCCATTCACAGAAGTCATACTATCAGTTCCCACAATGAAAAGTGCTCTATAAATGGAGAAAGCAGACCTTTCATTCAGCCCCCTGTCCCCCATTCACAGAGCATTCTTCACTGTGAGAACTCATAGCACAGGTTCTATGAATGCTGTGGGGGAGCGCAAGGGTGGGCATAGTTGGCACTGTCTGTAACTGGTGCAGCCGCTCATATTAACCCCTAAAGAAGAACAGAAGCAGAGGTGCCTTCTAAGTGTAGACTGTATAACATTTAATGAAACAAAGTGTAAAACCACTCACATTTCAACTAATAAAATCAGGCACATCAGGAACATTCTGCAACGGTCTCTGTACATGTTGGTAGGCTAGCTGGAGGGCTGTGTTCTGCTGTATCTCCTGCTGGAACCAAAGACTGCCTTTGTGTGTGGAAACGGGCCAGCAAGGGGGGCTGGAACGCACGTGGACCATGGCCGCAGGCGTGTGACATCACCGGAAATGACCACAACACGTTTCTGAGCAGGTGCGCTAATTTCTCAAGCCCTTTCTCAGTTTTATTAAATGTTATACCGTCTACACTTAGAAGGCACCACTGGTTCTGTTCTTCTTTACATGTTTCTGAAGTGTGCTTCTGCTTCCCTGAAGAGGCTTGCCCTGAGTATTTGACCGTCCATCGTCATTGCAGAATCTTATCATTTAATGGATCATCTTCTATGACTTATAGACTGATGGTTCCTGGCAATAGTAATCACAATTTTCGCCAAACCATACCCTTGTTCATATTAACCCCTGCAGCACTGAAAGATCACAGCTGCGGGGGTATCAGGAGCAGACAACTTTAAATGTCAATCTAACACAGCAGCCACCAGGTTACAGGACCCTCTTCGTTCACTGTAAGTACTCTCCCCAAGCTATTTTTATTCACTAAACTTCAGTTTTAAAAGATGGGAATGGATACGTATATTCAAAGGAGAACTAACTCCCTTAAGCACAAACTAAACAAATTTTAAACATACCCAGGTTGTTAAATGTAGATGCTCTTATACCATGAAAGTATAGGTAGTCTTTAAATTTGTATCTTTTAAATATACTTTGGAGAATTAAGTGAGCTTCATCCGCCATTGCGCAGAAAACTGTCAGGAGTGGCGTGGGCCACATTAAATAAGCAGATCAACTTTTTTCAGGTCAGTGCACAGCTCACATCCCTCTCTCTGCCAGTGCAGTGATTACACTACACAAGCAGAGCCTGCATGGTTAACAACCATCCTCCTCCCTCCCTCTCTGAGCTGAGCTGGGGGTGGGGACAACAGAGAGATTGGAGCATGTTTGGAGCATGTTTTCTGTGCTGCCTATCACAGACACGGCCAAGAAAAGAATGAATCACTCCTATTTAACTAAGGGGCTTGCCCTCTTTTTGTTAATTAGAAGAGTGGTGTAAGCTTGTGCTTGCACAACACTTTATTAAAGGAAAAGTACAGCCAAATGAGGTTTGGCTGTACTTCTGTGGATCACAGGAATGCAGTTCATTCTCCTGTGAGAGTAACCAGCTCTCTGCTCAGGGAGCTCTGAGAACCAAGATCGGCGGTGTTGGATCGCTCGGTTCTCAGTGTTAGAGCCAGGCGGGGAACAGATGCAGTATCGGAGCGATGCTGCATCCACCTAGGTAAGTATTCTACAATAAAATAAATTTTCATACTTCTCTTTTAATTCTCCCTACAGTTTTTTTCTAATGCCCATCCCCTTTTGCCAAACCACCTTTCCCTCATAGCACACGGCTGATTCACTGAGTAGTAACGGTTGTCTGAATGTACTACTCAAACAGCATTGGAATCACTACTATCTAATTTAATGAAAAGAATTGTACAAAGATAATAAAAATATTCAATCATTAGCAGCAGAACTTGTAAACCTCCACTAAGAGGAGTACAGATGTTGTGATTGATGAACTCCTCCCAAACACATTGTTGGCATTCACAGTAAAGTCATGGTACCTAATCTAATCTGCCATAAACGAATACTTCATACATAGTATATAAAATATTTAACCTCTTGTTGATCCAGCCTTTTTCTGACATTTGTTGCTTACAAGTTAAAATCTGTAGTTTTTGCTAGAAAATTACTTAGAACCCCCAAACATATATATATATATATATATATATATATATAATTAGCAGAAACCCTGGAGAATAAAATGGCGGTCACACTGTATATGCACTATTTTATGTCACACTGCATATGCGCAGCGGTTTTTAAAACGCAATTTATTTTTAAAAAAAATACACTTTAATCAATAAAAAATAAATAAAAAACCACAATAGTTACCTCCATTGTTTTGTATAATGTGAAAGATGATGTTACGCTGAGTAAATAGATACCCAACATGTCATGCTTTAAAATTGACGCTAATGGAATGGCAACAAACTACGGTACTTAAAAATCTCCATAGGCAACGCTTTCATTTTTTTTTTACAGGTTACCTGTTTAGAGTTACAGAGGAGCTCTTGCACTAGAATTATTGCTCTCACTCTAGTGATTGCAACAATACCTCACATGTGTGGTTTGAAAACCATTTACATATGTGGGCGTCACTTATGTATCCGTTTTATTTTTTTTTTTTTTACACTGTTCCTTCTCCCGCTGCTGTCTTCTTTCTTGCCGCCATTTACCCGAAAAAAAAGACGCTCTTCTGTGGTTGTCTTCCAGAGAGCCCACCTCTTGTGATGCCACAAGGGGGCGGGCTCTCTGGGTGATGTCATCGGATGGCCACACCCCATGGCTATATAAGAGATGCCAGACAGCGGGCGACACCACAACGGTGGGTAACTTGAGGAAGAATGGCGGCAGCAGAAGAAGATGGCACCGGGAGAAGACGGCAGCGCAAAAAGACAGCTCGGAGCTATTTTTTTTAGTAAAGGACTGAGAGCTGATCATGTGACGTAAACAGAGCCGGTACTCGGCTATTTTTTCTCCTCATTTCTCCATGTGAGAAAAGAAAAAGGCGATCACTGGTGGCTGTGAGAGGGACATAAGTCCCGATCGTGGAGAGCCTCTGCAGAGGCTTCTGTGCCCACCAGCACCACCTACCAGTGCCCACCAGCGCCACCTACCAGTGCCCACAGTACCACCCATCAGTGCCCACAGTGTCACCTATCAGTGCCCACAGTGCCACCTATAAATGTCACCAATCAGTGCCTCATCACCAGTGCTGCCTCTCAATACCACCTACCAGTGCACATCAGTACCACCTACCAGTGCCCATCAGTGCCACCTATCAGTGCCCAGTGACATCAGTGCCACCCATCAGGGCCCATCAGTGTTGTCTTATCAGTGCCCATCAGTGCCGTCTTATTAGTGCCTATCAGTGTCGCCTTATCTGTGCCCATCAGTGCAGTCCATCAGTGCCCATCAGTGCAGCCCATCAGTGCCGCCCATCAGTGCCCATCAGGGCAGCCTCATCAGTGAATATCAATGAAGGAGAAAAATTACCCGTTTGCAAAATTTTATAACAAACTATGAAACATGTTTTTTTTTTTTTTTTTATTTCTGTCTTTTTTTGTTTGTTCAGCAAAAAATAAAAACCCAAGTGGTGATTAAATATCACCAAAAGAAAGCTCCATTTGTGTGAAAAAAAATGCTAAAAATCTAATTTGAGTACTGTGTAGCATGACCGCGCAATTGTCATTCAAAGAGTGACAGCGCTGAAAGCTAGAAATTGGTCTGGGCAGGAGGGGGGTTTAAGTGCCCAGTAAGCAAGTGGTTAATATCTGTGTTTGGGGTGTTGTTAGGAAAATATTGACACCCACAGCAGATTGCATACCCAGTGCATTCTGAATGCGGTGTGGGCAACGCGCAAGGAACATGGGTTTCCCACACTGCATTCTGTTGTGAAGGAGCCCTTACATAAATAAATCACAGACAGTGCAGTATTATGTGAAACAGAAACATATGATGTTCAGTGAAACTACATTTTTAAATGTTATTAAACCAGGGGGAAAAAAAACCCATACTGTAGGTCAATAACACTGGAGATAGGACTCAGTATTAGCATAATCAAATGATTCATGGGAGTCAATACCGACTGGGCCAGTGGGAAGAGTTAAAAAAAAAAAAAAAGGGGGGGGGTGAGGAAGAGACACATGCTAATAATTAGAAGTAACCTCTCTCCTCTCTCCCTTGCTTCTCAATAAAAGAAAAAAAAGAAAAAGAAAGAAAAGAGAATGGTAAGGAAGGGAGCACTAAAGTCAAAAGGGAAAGTGCATTTCCTAAGCATGTTTACATTGAGAAGAGTATTTCAATTCTTCCCAGAAGTACCATCTCTTTTGTTCTGAAGCCTTGTCTCCAATGGCCTAGGTAAAAGCTTTCATAGTTTCAATGTTGTCCACCCTGGAAAACCATTGGTTAAGTGTTGGTGGTCTTGATTGTCTCTAGGTGCTGGGGATAAAATCCCTGGCAGCGTTTAATAAGTGTACTATCAAATAATTTTTATAGCACTTTCGGGACATGGGAGTGAGATTAAAAAAACAGACGCAGGTTTATCAAAGACTCGTTAGATTATCTCCATGACTTGTTGCCAGAAAGGTTGTAGCACAAGACGATCCAAAAAAACATGTAAAAGGGAAGCGGTATGTATATTACAGCTCCAGAGGCACTCTGTAGTGGGAAAAGCTCAACAAGGACTGTAAGAGTCCTATACCACCCACCCATGATTTTATAGCGGATTTCCTGATACTTTATACAAATGAAGGCTTTATGGGCACAAACAGTATTCTGTATTTTTGGTCATCCGAGAATGTAAACTCCAGGTCCCTTTCCCATTTAATGAGAAATTAATGATGTATTTGGGCATGTGTATCTATAAGGAGTTGATAGGAGAGAGATAACGTCTGTCGTATTGGTCCAGCGCCCTGGCAGATCTCCTCAAAAGATGTCGTCAAGGAAAATAGCTTGATTTAGGTAATGAGTGCAAATAGTGAGGTAATTGGTACTCCTGCCATGTATTAAACACAAGGACCTTAAAAGTCTCTGATATTGAAGGTTGGGAGTCATGGGAGAAAAAGAGACTCTGAACATTAATAAAAGAAAAGTACCTGTCCATTTCTTAAAGGTGTTGGATCTATTAGCGGGTGATTATGTCGAGATTTAATCGCCTGTAATCCCGCCCAAGGTATACCAGCTATTGGGACAGAAAAATACTCTTGCTCTAGAGAAACCTATATTTTTTGCTGGGCATGTCTGCATCCATCACTCGTACCATATACACTGCTGTGTAATAGTGGGCTGAGTATAGTAGTCCCACTCCCAACCAAACTTGGATCTGATTACGATGTCTCTCCTAATAACACTTTCTTTGCAAGATAAATCTGATGAATTCAGAGTGCACCGTGCAGAAGAAGACACAAGGAACAGGATCTGCATGTATTTGTGTACCTACAGTAGGTACTTTATTGACTGAGGCGCCCATCAGAACAGAAAGTTAGGACAGAGAACATTCAAGGTTATGTTTGAGATATTTGGGTTACAGATCTTTATATACTGACTTTGAAATTTGATAAAGCCGTCAAGTGTGGACTTCTTACATGAGAGGCGGTAAAGGAATAAGTGGATCTGCAGAATAAAAAAAGGGAGTCATCGGCATATGCTGCAACTTTGATTATATCTTCAGGAAGGGTGGCCTCTAATATGTTGTGGAAAAGGTTCTAGGGTAAGAACAAAAATGAATGGGGATAAAGAACAGCCCTTTTTGGTGCTGTTGTGAATGTCAAAGGAGGTTAGGTTTCAGCCATTTATCTGAACAGTTGCAGAGGGTGTGGAATAGGGCCTTAATACAGGTGAGCATGGAATTTGGGACTCCTATATGAGGTATGTTGCAAGAAGTTCCAATGGACCTACCAAAGTTTTTTTCTGCGTCCGAAGACAGCAGAAGCATGGTAGATGATGAACTTCTGGCCTTAGATATAATGTTGATAGTACAGATAGTGTTGTTCTTTGCTTCTCTAGTGGGGATAAAGCCTGTTTTCCTTGGGAAAACAACACATTGTAGAATAGGGCTATGTCTATTGCCAATAATTTTAGAGAACATATTCAGGTCGCAGTTTAGTAGAGAGATTGACCTATAGCTGGAATACTTATCTGGTTTAGGAATGACTGATAAATAGACCTTTTCAATCCATGCATAAAATATCAAAGAGTGCCAATTTAACAGCAGCGATCAATGTGCTCAAAGCTTTGTTTTCCATCAACAGTGAACACTTTTAATTAACATGCTGTATCTTGCAGCCTAATAGGGCTGAACCACTTTTTTTTCTAGCCCTGGGAGTCCAGATTGGGCAAAATAAAGGTATGATAGTTTAATAGCCTTCAGTAGCAGCTGCAAAAGGCAAAAGATAACTGTGTCCTCAAAGTCAGGCTGCAGCTCTCTTCCTTAGGGCTGGACACTGGATGTTAGTAAAAAAGTGTGCTATCTAATACAATGCTTCACGATAGGGTTGCACCGATACCCCTTTTTTAAGACTGAGTACAATACCGATTACCGATACTTTTTTTTAATGTCATGTGACAGTAGACTAATATGCAGCACTGATAGGTGGCACTGATGAGGCGTGGACTGTGTCTGTAGTTTTTTTTCTTTTTTTTACTATTTTATTTGCAATTTATATATATTTTTGTCATTTTTTTTATAATGCTTTATTTGTCAGTTTTTATTTTATTCTATTACTTTTACAATTTTACTTACAATTTTTCCTTTTTTTTTTTAATCAACCCTGTTGGGGAAGGGGGGGGGGGGGGGTGGCTTTGGTGAAATATCATGGGTCTAAATAGACCCCTGACATCTCCCCTTTGAGACAGAGAGACAGAGAAAGGGACTGAGGACACAGATTCCTTGGTCCCTTTCTCTGCAGCCTCAGCTGAACTAAAGATAAATGGACAGTAGACAGATGCTCCTGTTACATAGTTACATAGTTACATAGTTAGTTAGGTTGAAAAAAAGACACAAGTCCATCCAGTTCAACCAAAAATAAAAAAAATATATCATACAATCCCATATACCCCATTCTATACCCACAGTTGATCCAGAGGAAGGTAAAAAAAAAAACCAGCAGAGCATGCTCCAATTTGCTAAAGCAGGGGAAAAAATTCCTTCCTGATCCCCCGAGAGGCAATTGGATTTTCCCCGGATCAACTTTACCTATAAATGTTAGTACCCAGTTATATTATGTACATTTAGGAAAGTATCCAGGCCTTTCTTAAAGCAATCTACTGAGCTGGCCAGAACCACCTCTGGAGGGAGTCCATTCCACATTTTCACAGCTCTTACTGTGAAGAAACCTTTCCGTATTTGGAGATGAAATCTCTTTTCCTCTCCATTGATAAACGGAAGCATCGTAAACATTAAAGTTTACTATGCTCAGTTATGAATGGATAGAGTCAGTGATGTGCATTCGGAAAAGAAAAGAGATGGTAAATGACATATTTACTGCCTTCCTCCTCCGCTTTCCATCCTGACACATCTGGGGCACGAAGAGGGAGCGGAGGAGGACACAGAGGGGGAGTGGAGGAGGACACGGAGTGGGAGTGGAGGAGGACACGGAGGAGGAGCAGAGAAGGACACAGAGGGGGAGCCGAGAAGGAGCAGAGGAGGACACAAAGGGGGAGCGGAGGAGGACACAGAGGGGGAGCCGAGAAGGAGTGGAGAAGGACACAGAGGGGGAGCCGAGAAGGAGCAGAGGAGGACACGGAGGGGGAGCCGAGAAGGAGCAGAGGAGGACACGGAGGGGGAGCCGAGAAGGAGCAGAGGAGGACACAGAGGGGGAGCTGGGAAGGAGCTGAGGAGGACACAGAGGGGGAGCCGAGAAGGAGCAGAGGAGGACACAGAGGGGGAGCTGATAAGGAGCTGAGGAGGACACCGAGGGGGAGCCGAGAAGGAGCGGAGGAGGACACGGAGGGGGAGCCGAGAAGGAGCAGAGGAGGACACGGAGGGGGAGCCGAGAAGGAACGGAGGAGGATACAGAGGGGGAGCCGAGAAGGAGCGGAGGAGGACACCGAGGGGGAGTGGAGGACATGGCGGGGGACCTTAGGAGCAAGGCGGGGACAGTCAGGGACGATCGGTGCAGTGGTGGGGGCCGTTACAAGCACCGATCTCCCTGTATAGATTTCAATAAAGCAGCTTAAAGCTGCGGGAGGGAGAGTAGAAGCGGCTGTCAGCTGCTGTATTGAAATCTATACAAGGAGATTGGTGCTTGTAATGGCCCCCACCACCGCACAGATCATCCCCTGACTGCCCAGGTATCAAATTAGGCATCGGAGCATTTGCACAAGTACTCGTGCAAATGCTGGGTATCGGCATACCAATACTAGTATCGGTGTAACCCTATCTTACGATATTACTACTTATTTAGAATAAGTACGCTTATTTAGAATATTGTGGTCTCTCTGGTGCCATATCCCTAAAACGGACATAGATAGAAATAAACACTTTTCAGTGGAGTGGCAAAAGGTTACCACCTGAGATTTACTCTGGGCAGGTAAGGAAAACCACTCATTGGAAATAGAGCATGAAGTTGTATTTAAAAAAGTATCTTTATTACATGAACAGTTTCTCTTGTTTTTTTTTTTGTGATATTTGAACAGCAAAATCAGTTGTCCACGCGCACTGAAACTCACTCTTTCCTTAATGGCATGGACAGAAATAGCAAATTTTAGCCCACAACATTAACAGGCTACTCTTTCTACCTGCTGTGGCATGTATGGGTTTATTCTCGTACCTCATCACGAACCACACACCTACTCATCCTGCCAGGCCGAGTAATTATAGAACTGTGAGCTTAATAATACTCACAACAGTACTGCTCCTAACTACAGCCACCCAGGACACAAAAAAAAAATGCTGCTAGGAAATGGCAACACTGAACACTGAATAGACTTGTCGAATGCTGCTGCTCTACAGTATGGGGTTTAAAGGGCAGCCAAGACATGATTTAAATAAGCAACCTTCCAATAAAACAATCAACAGTACTTATACCATACATATTAACTGTCTTCAACAGCTATTTATTCACAGCAATACTGACTTCGTGTATTTCCCCTTCTCAGCAATGGTGTACTTTTTTTTGTACCAACATTGTACAAATGCTAAAGGATAGGGGTTTAGCCATGGCAGTGCTGATTGTCATGAGCACTTAAATTTTGCTAGAGTCAATGTCTTGGTGTACAAAAGAGACCCACATTTGCTTGGGTGATCAGAAGATATCTGTGATATCAAATCACACTCTGTAAAACAATCAGGAAATAGCTGGGCAGTCAGGTATGAGCTTTTAACATTTAACATTGTTTACTTCAAAATTACTAAACAACTTAAGCCTAGAACACACGGGCCGAATGTCGAGCGGCATCGGCCGGATTAATAGAAACCGGCTGACATTCGGCCCATGTGTACTGCAGTCGATTCGAGAAAAGCCAGCCATTAGGCCAGCTTCTGTCGAAGGGGCATAACTGAAAAGGTCTGCCAATCGACTCTAGATAAGTGCCCTCAGCCAATGGCGGGGTGGCCACCCCCCCTTGTGAGAACACAATAGCACAGCAGGGGAGATCACTGTACTAATGTCAGATAGTTAGTATAGCGGTTCCTTCTGGGCTGTCATCTTTTATTCGTTCAGCCCACTAGGTTGAACGGAAAAAAATTGTAGTGTGTACTAGGCCTACTATATTCTAATAGTTGCATGCTTCCACCATGTAATAATTTCAACCATCTTCAGTGCTGAAACTCATAAAAATGGTCTTTATCCATTTAGTTAATGTGAATTAAAAGGGTGTGTTTAGAATAGAATGGCAATTGTGCATGTTTTCTAATCATTTAATTAAGTTGGGTCTCTCCTAATCAGCCCACAGTTAATGAATAATCAGTTTTCAAGCAAAACCAATTGGACCCTCATTTCTCCTCTATGGAACGGCAGATGTAAATGGACATGTGTCCGTTTACACCCACCGACATCGGATCGATCCAATCCGCTAACAGACATTACCCATCCGTCTAATGGATCGAATGGCAGTCGGGTGTAAATGGACAGGCACACCATTTACATCCGACCGCCAATAGTGAAGAGCGTGCTGTGTCTGTCCGCTTTGCATAGGCGGAGTCATCTGCCTGCTCAGCGGGAATCAGTGGACAGATTCCCCGCTGAGCAGGCAGACTCCTAGCACAGTCCATTCCATGTGTAAGGGGCCTGAATGTGAAGGAGTGAGAAGGAATAGAGTATAGATTGGTGTCTGTTTTAGAACATCAGAATGTAAAGATAAAATCACAATCAGAAAGGTGAGTTTTAAAATGGGCTTACACTTAAAGCAGAACTTTACCCATAACGGTTTAGAGGGTAAGTTCAACTTTACAGAAAATCTGTAAGGTGAACTTACACTTGACCCCCTTCCTTATCCCCTTGGGTCCCGCTGACTTGGAGTCCCATGATCACCCGTTGTGAGACATCAGATCTCCGCTTTACTGATCCGGGGATTTGAAATCCCTGCGGCTTAATCTCCTAAACGTACCTTCCTGCATGTACAGATAGGAGGCGTTATAAATGGACAGCACTGACCAATCAGCACCCGCCTAGCCCAACCTGTCAGCGCTGAATAAGCGGAGAAAAAGCCGCAGGGATTTCAAATCCCCAGACCGGTAAAGTGGCGATCAGATGTCTCTCAGCAAGTGATTGCGGGACTCCAGATCAGCAGGACCGAGGGGAATGAGGAAGGGGGTCCAGTGTAAGTTCACCTTACAGATTTTCTGTAAAGGTGAACTTACATTTTAATAACAATTAATGTTAAAGGAACATACATTAATAATTATGCTACCAAAATTAGTGTGTGCTGCAAATTGCCTCCAGCAGTGCTCCTGTTTCTTCTTGCTCGAGGCTGCCATTTTGGGTTTTTTTATTTTTTGCGCTATAAAAGAAAAACAACTGAAAATTCAGTAAAAAAATGAATTTTTCTTCGTTTTTGTTATAAGATTTAGCAAATTTGTAATTTTTCTTGATACATTTTGGCCAAAATTTATACTGCTACATATCTTTGGTAAAAATAAGTACTGACCCCTTTTTGGAAAGAAGACATTCCAAGGTATTTAGAAAGAGGCATGTTTGAGTTTGAGTTTGAGTTTGTGAGTTTTTTGAAGTTGTCTTTTTTCCCACAATTCTTTGCAATATCAAGATTTTTTTTCATTTTTATTTTTTTTTCACAAAATTGTCACTTCCTTATTGGAAACTCCACCCCTATCCTTGATCTCAAAAACGATATCACTTTCTTTAAATAAAATATGTATATTTCCAGCCTCGATTGTATGTCTTGGTGAAGTTATAGAGGAAAGTTGACAGACACTTTAAGCTGGGTACTCACTGACAATCTTCAGTAGGTTCCCCCCCCGCACTGGAATCGGATCGCATGGGTGTTCTCTCACACTGGTTCCTGCAGCGCATATGTGTCTGCAGCAATGCGGGAACCCTGCAAATCCTCTACTATCTGTATGGCTGAAATCGCATCGCACAGAGATGGCATGTAATTTGCACTGCAGTGCAGTGCGAATCACATCCGATGTCGGACATCGCTGCAGTGTGAACCGACACTTAATGTAGAGTAAAAAAAAATGTATATAAATCCTGAATAAAAGCAAGCACAATAATTCCTTACACGTGGCAGTGCATTGGCACCTTCTGTTCTTCTAGTCTTTCAGAAGCCTGTCACCAGTCTGACAGACATACCCTGCCCACTCCTGCTTCTGATAACAGGATTACATTGATGGCATCCTCAGATAGATGAGAATAGCAACAGGAAGATCTAATCTACAGAAACACTGTGCAATGGATAATAAAAAAAAAATTCCCATTCATTTCAATGGACAGGGGCATTTTTTGAGGTGCTTTTTAACTACTTGCCGACCGCCGGACACACATATCGTCAGCAGAATTTCACAGGCAGGCAAATGGGCGTACCTGTACATCCCTTTAAATTTGCTGCCTATCAGGCACGCCGTGGGTTCACCGGTGGCCCGCGATTGTGGTGAGGAGAGGCAGAAGGAGGAGATGCCTATGTAAACAAGGCATTTCCCTGTTCTGCCTAGCAACATGACAGGGATCCACTACAGCATAAAAATCGCAGATCGCCCCCATTATTAGTAAAAAAAAAAAAAAAAATGATAATAAAAATGCCATAAATCTATCCCCTATTTTGTAGACGCTATAACTTTTGCGCAAACCAATCAATATAAACTTATTGCGATTTTTTTTACCAAAAACATGTAGAACAATACATATTGGCCTAAACTGTGGAAGAAATTCGTTTTTTTATATATTTTTTGGGGATATTTATTATAGCAAAAATTTAAAAATAATGCTTTTTTTTTTTCAAATTTGTTGCTCTTTTTTTGTTTATAGCGCAAAAAAAGAAAAAACACAGAGGTGATCAAATACCATCAAAAGAAAGCTCTATTTGTGTGAAAAAAAGGACGTCAATTTTGTTTAGGTACAACGTCGCACGACCGTGCAATTGTCAGCTAAAACGACGCAGTACAGAATCGCAAAAAATGCTCTGGTCAGGAATGGGGTAAATCCTTCTGTGGTTGAAGTGGTTAAAGTGCTCCAAACATGCCCCAAAGATGCTGCTTGCAGGACTTTGTGCACCGCCCCGCCAACGCAGCGCCCAAGTGTGAAAGCTTCCATTGAAATTAATGGGAGGCAGTTTTCAGCCGCTTGTCAGGTGGTATTTTTAGCGCAAAAGCACCTCAGTGTGAAAGGGGTCTTAGACAGCGATGAAAGGCAAAATCTGATCACCCTTTTTTGAGTAGCTCTGATCGACAAGTACCTGTAACCAGGCAATTCTGCAGGATAAATAGCCATTGTGTTCAGTCAGCTGAGTAAGAATGTTAACATGTTCCAAACAGACAGGACATCCAGACAGTAATGCCGCGTACACACAACCGGACTTTCAGGCAGACTAGGTCGAACGGTCTTCCCGATGGACTTTCCGAACGAACTTGGCCAAACACGAACGGACTAAGTCTGTTCGAAAGTCTGTTCATTTTGAACATGATGACATAAACGGGACTAAAAAAGGAAGCTCAATAGCCAGTAGCCAATAGCTTCCCTTGCGTCGTATTTGGTCCGTCGGACCAGCATACAGATGAACGGTTTTCCCGATAGGAATTGAGTCCGTCGGACAGATTTGAAACATGTTCTATTTCTAGGTCCGTCTGATTTTTTTTACCGAAAAACAATCGGATTAGCCCAAACATGATCGGACTAGTCTGCCGGAAAGTCCGGTCGTGTGTACGCGGCATTAGAAGAATTGTACATTCTTTAGCTTGAATGCAATATGTTTTTCTCCCTAGGCCTACACAGATCTAAAGAGTATGCAAAGCGGGACATACAGTGTCTTCTAAGCTTCCTGTCGCTGCATGCTATTTCATGCTTTAAATGCACAAATAACTGTAAAGGTCCATTTACACCAGCAACCGCGCTTAATACATGGCCGCTGTTGTGTGCTAGGAGGACAAAGTGCCAATCCTGGAGCCATCAAACATTTTTTTTTGTTAGAACTTGATTGAAATTTCATGAATAACATTTCATTAACGTCTATTAACACAGCGCTGTTGGAATGAAGTGGTTAACACTGCAGATCATTGCACAGAAAAAAAAAGTACTGCATGCCCTACATGCAGTACTTTTTTTCAGTGCACACCAAATGAACCATCACATAGGAAACAAGGCAAAGTGCCTTGTCTCTGCATTTGGACTGAGCTAGGCAATGCCACCAAGCAAATTCTAATGCAAATGGTGTGAATGGGCTTTTAGTCTTTCAAAGTTCTGATTTATAGTGAAACAGTCACTAGGAAAGTACACTTTTCTCTTTACAATACATCATGATGTTTCTACAAACAAAACTGGGTTTAGCACCTTGGAGGCTATAGGATCGGATTGTCCGACGGACTAATCCCGTCGGACCTAGTCTGCCGGAAAGTCCGGTCGTGTGTACGCGGCATTAGAAGAATTGTACATTCTTTAGCTTGCATGCAATAGGTTTTTCTCCCTAGACCCAGAGGTGGGGGACTCGAGTCGCATGACTTGACTCGAGTCAGACTCGAGTCGGCTATTTGAGGACTTGCGACTTGCTTGACAAAATTAAACAAATGACTCGACTTGACTTTGACTTGACACTAATGACTTGTGACTTGACTTTGACTTGGGCCCTATGACTTGGCAAGTCATTACTACCACTAACCATTGCAGTGTAAAAGCCGCGCCTCCTTGTCTGTGATAGGCGGAACCGCGCCTCCTTGTCTGTGATAGGCGGAACACTCAATTTCACAGCAGGCAGTGTTCCGCCTATAACGGACATCCTCTCATCCTCGTCTGTGTTATGAGGATGAGCGGATAGCCGTGATAGGCGGAACACTGAATGCTGGGAAATAAATTGAGTGTTCCGCCTATCACAGACGATGAAGAGGCGCGATTTTGCAATACTGGGGTCTGGAAAGTGGACACGTGGAATGGCCGCCGGGACGCTGATGGGACGCCGCCGACCAGGTACACCGGCGCTGACAGTATACGGTCGGTGTTGTGCAAATTATTCATTTTATTTTTTTACAGCATTAAGTCCAAGGGGTCTGACTCATATAAAAAAAAAACATTGGCACTAATGAACTGACAATCGTAGGAAAGAAATACACATATTGGAGACAATAGGGGCCATTGTGAATAATTGCCCCTATTGTCTCCAATATGACTATTTCCTATGATTGTCAGTTCATTCATTGATTTACATTGATCCTATGTGAGGTCCTAATGTTTAGTAGTACTATATTTATGACCAGTTGCTGTAGGTGTGCAATTTGCTTATAACCAGCTATGGGGTTGTGCAATTAATGAGTTGGAAGCTGTCCGATAGATCAGTTTAAGTTTATATGGAGGTGCGCAATTATTAACCAGTTTATAACAAGCTGTGGGGGCATGCAATTAATTTGCTTATAATAATAATATTAATTTTGACTTGGGAGGTATGCAATTGATCAGTTTAAAACCAGCTATGGGGTGTGTGCAATTAATCAGACAGTTTGACTTGGGAGGTGTGCAATGGATCCACTGGTTATTATTAACTGGCATTGCACAGCCCCATAGCTTGTTATAAACTAGTCAATTGCACACCTCCCAGGTCAAACTGATCAATTGCACACCCCCATAGCGGATTATAAATTGATCAATTGCACACCCCCATAGCGGATTATAAAAAATTGGTCCATTGCACACCCCCATACTTGGTTATACACGGATCCATTGCACACCTCCCAACTGATTAATTGCACACACCCCATAGCTGGTTTTAAACTGATCACGAGGACCCCTGGCCCATTCTTAAAACAGCAGTGGTAAACTGGCCACCCTTGCCCTATTTAAATGGCAGCTTCTCAGAACGGCCCATTGTGCTTCCATTCCCACCAGTCTTTTTTTTGCCGGCCTGTGCCACCCCTTTGTCTGCCCAGCTGCTTTGCCATTACTGATCAGCAGCAGCTGGGGGAACAATGACAGTGGCAGGGTCCGGTGTGCCCCCCTCCAGAGAGTCACAGACAGCCGGGGCAAAACTGGCACAGGAGACTGAAGTATTTGTCCGTCTGACTGCAGGCGTGATCTGCATGCCAGGCAGGGCTCGGTGAGAGAGTAGCTGGCAGAGGCTGGTGCTGAGAGTGTACTATAAGAACGGTAATGTATAGCAAACCCTAGACAACCAAATGGTGGGCAGTAATGTATAGCAACCCCTAGCAACTGAATGGTGAGTTCATTAATAATTGAACATGTTACTTGTTTGTTGCCTAAATACTAAAATTTACACTTACAACTGTATTTTTTTTTTTAATTTTTGGAAATGCCAGTAAAAACTTGCCTGTGCCAGCCCAGTACATTTTGGGTGTCACGTGTGGCTGTTCTGCCACAGAGGAAGAGAGAGATCTTGTGTCTAAGCTGAAACGCAGATCTCTCTTTTCTTCTAACACATCCATCCCTGCCACAGTTAGAAAGCACTCCCTAGGAGCATACCTAACCCCTTGATCACCCCTAGTGTTAACCCCTCCCCTGCCAGTGTCATTTATACAGTAACAGTGCATTTTCTTTAGCACTAGTCACTGTATTGGATTGGTGTCACTGGTGCCAATAAATAGTTTTGTAAGTAAGCAACACCTTATTTTCTGGCAGTGCCCCTCCCGACACAGTATACTCTGGATCCGCCCCTGAGAGACCAACGCACAAGACAGCTATAATGGAGGGAGCGATTCCAAAAATAATTAAATTTGGATTTAAGGATTATGTTTTAGATGTTGGCGAAAAGAAGAGAACGGCGATGTGCAAGGTCTGCAGCTCAAAAATAAGAGACACGTCAACCACAACATCCAACTTCATCCGTCACTACAAAACCCACAAAGAAAGGTAGGTACAGTAACGTGTATGGGTGGGAGCAGAGTGTATTGTTGTTAAAATCAATAAATCACATAGCTAACTTTATTTTCCATCTCTCTTCTGTTTACTCTATAGATATGAAGAGTACATCCATACCAAAGGGACTTTTGATGCTAGCCAGCCTCAAATCTCACAATTCATCGCACAGGGGACTGTGCAGCTATACCACTGCAACCACCAGCAGCAGAAGGCAATTACAAACTCAATCCTGTCAGACCTCATTATAAACTGCAACATGCCACTATCCATCATTGAACATCAAAGCTTTCGTCGCTTTTTGTCAATAGTAGACAACAAGTACTCTCCAGTAAGTAGAAGAACAATTACTGGCAAGCTTGACAATCTGGTGGCAGATAGGCAAATGAAGCTGAAAAATGAACTCGCAGCAGTAGATCATCTGTCAGTGACTGTAGATATATGGTCAGACCGCAGGATGAGAGGCTTTCTTGGAGTCACAGTGCACTGGATCAACATTGAGGAAGACCGTCTTCAGTTGAAATCACAGTTGCTTGCGTGCAACCGCTTCAAAGGTCCCCATACAGGGGAAAGAATTTGTGAGGAATTTGAGCGTGTATGTGAAGAGTACAAGATTAAAAAAAAGGTAGACCACATCATCTGTGACAACGCTGCAAACATGAAAAAAGCATTCACTACATGTTTTCCAGGACAGGGAGAAGAAGACGATGACCTTGATGATTCGGACATTTGGAATGACTTGTCAATGGAAGAACAGGAGATGCTTGACAATTATTTGAGTGCAAAAACCCAGACTAGACTTCAATGTTTTGCACACACGCTTCAATTGGTAATAGGTGATGGACTTAAGGAGACTAAATTAGTCAATGCAGCTCTCGCCAAAGCTTCCAGGTTGAGCTCCTTGTTACATACAAGCACCTCTTTCAAGGAAAAATTTGAAGAGGAGTTTGGACAGCGTGGAATCCCTGCCGCTGTTACCACACGCTGGAATTCCACACTGAGGCAATTGAAATCAGTGGTCAGCTGTGACCAGGTGAAACTGACTAGAATTCTTGAAGATGGGGGACACAGAGAGACTGTATTCACAGCTAGAGAGTGGAAGCAGATTAAGGAACTCGTGGATGTCCTTCAACCTTTTGGAGAAGCCACAGACCTCTCACAGGGAGAAAAAATTGTGACAATAAGTGCTGTTGTACCCTGTATCCTTTCTCTGAATCACCACTTGGAAAATCATAAAGAGAGCGTGCGCTACCTTGGTGGCTTGATCCGTAGCCTGCAAGAATCACTCAAAAGACGATTCGGAGGGATCTTTGTCAATGTGAGGATGGCAGATGAACACAATGATGTAGCAACCTTACCCTTCTCTGACCCTCTATACCTAAAAGCTGCTCTGCTGGATCCTTCATTTGGCACCATGTGGTTGACCCATGATGTTTTGGCTCCCGAAAATATCAAGGAGGCTGTGTCTGCGATGATAAAAAGTATGTTATGTTTTTGTAATAATCCAATGTAATGCCAGATTGTAGGCTATAAAAGAATGTCAGTATGTTGATATACTCTACTCAGAGGTCTTCAACCCTCTCCTCAGGGATCCCCAGACAGGCCGTGTTTTTGTTTTCACCCTAAAATAACACACCTGTTTCAATTAGTCAACTACTACACATTAAGCCTTTGATTAATCAAATCAGGTGTGTTATTTCATGAGGAAAAACTAAAATATGGCCTGTTTGGGGGACCCCAAGGAGAGGGTTGAAGACCTATGCACTAGATTGTCATGATCTGGTTGCTTTTGATATTTCAGTTGTGTTGTGACCATTTATGCTTGTGTTCTTCAGACTTGATTCTCAAAGAAGAGGACTGCAAGCCCACCCCACCAACCACCGATGAAGACGAGCAAATGCCAGTGGCAGAGCCAGAGAGTCAGTCTGGGCTGTTCTCAGCATACCACAAAAAACAAAAGAAAGATTCATGTTCTACTCCCCAAATTCAGCTGAACCAGTATTTAGACATTTGTGATGGACAGAGTTGCCTTCAGTTTTGGGCCATGAACAGGCACATGTTCCCCTCTTTGTTCAGGGTAGCGGTAAGAGTTATGTCAGTCCCTGCATCAAGCGCACCTGTTGAACGTGTGTTCAGCCATGGTGGGGTGATAATGCGACCCCATCGCTCACAACTGAGCGAGAAAGTACTATCAAATTTAATTTTTTGCAAATGCAATGCATTGTAACTTTAGCTGCCCATGCACCTATAGATTATCTGCAGATGTTCTATGGTTAGATGGAAAAAGTGGGAGATTCCTCCATCCACACAGTTTAGCGAACATAGAGAAATCTCATCTGTTGCCCTTTTTCCATCTAACCATAGAAAATCTGCAGATAATCTATAGGTGTATGGCAAGCTTTACAATGCTTTGCATTTGAAAAAAATTAAACAAACAGCAAAAAAAAAACAATTTGTAAGTAAGTGGCTCATCACCATTCAAGTGTCTACATATATTTTATTAGTTTGAAGTTTAATGTTTCATGCATTGTAACTTAAGCTGGCCAATGGCCATACACCTATAGATTATCTGCAGATGTTCTATGGTTAGATGGAAAAAGTGGCAGATTCCTCCATCCACACAGTTTAGCGAACATAGAGAAATCTCATCTGTTGCCCTTTTTCCATCTAACCATAGAAAATCTGCAGATAATCTATAGGTGTATGGCAAGCTTTACAATGCTTTGCATTTGAAAAAAATTAAACAAACAGCAAAAAAAAAACAATTTGTAAGTAAGTGGCTCATCACCATTCAAGTGTCTACATATATTTTATTAGTTTGAAGTTTAATGTTTCATGCATTGTAACTTAAGCTGGCCAATGGCCATACACCTATAGATTATCTGCAGATGTTCTATGGTTAGATGGAAAAAGTGGCAGATTCCTCCATCCACACAGTTTAGCGAACATAGAGAAATCTGTTGCCCTTTTTCCATCTAACCATAGAAAATCTGCAGATAATCTATAGGTGTATGGCCAGCTTTACAATGCATTGCATTTGCAAAAAATTTCACAAACAGCAAAAAAAACTATTTGTAAGTGGCTCATCACCATTCAAGTGTCTAGATATACTTTATTATTTTGAAGTTTAATGTTGAAAATATTATTTTTAAAATAAAACCTTTCCTGAACAACACTGACTTTTAACTAATTTAAAGGTGGTAAATCAGTATTTTGACTTGATTTGTGACTTGACCAAAACAAATGACTTGACTTGACTTGCTTGACTTCTAGCAGGGACTCGACTTGACTTGCTTGCTTTTCGCCACAGTAACTTGGGACTTGCTTATGACTTGAAGGTTACGACTTGAGACTTGCTTATGACTTGCACATGTGTGACTTACTCCCATGTCTGCCTAGACCTACACAGATCTAAAGAGTATGCAAAGCGGGACATACAGTGTCTTCTAAGCTTCCTGTCGCTGCATACTATTTCATGCTTTAAATGCACAAATAACTGTAAAGGTCCATTTACACCAGCAACCACGCTTAATACATGGCCACTGTTGTGTGCTAGGAGGACAAAGTGCCAATCCTGGAGCCATCAAACATTTTTTTTTTGTTAGAACTTGATTGAAATTTCATGAATAACATTTCATTAACTTCTATTAACACAGCTCTGTTGGAATGAAGTGGTTAACACTGCAGATCATTGCACAGAAAAAAAAAGTACTGCATGCCCTACATGATAACTCTGATTTCAAAGATTAAGGAAATCAGCTAATGAAATTTCCATTTACTCTGGCAGTGTGCAGAAGACCTCAACCACAGGGAAAATTAAAGCCCAAGTGCAGCTAAAATAAAAAACAAATACATCAGAAAATGGGACATAACTTACAGTCAGAAGGATGTGTTCCTTGTGTTGTTTCCTTTGCTGTTAGTAATAATAAGCGTGGCAGGACTGAAAGCTGAAAATTGGCCTGGGCAGGAAGGGGGTGAAAGTGCCTAGTATTGAGGTGGTTAAAGACCCATTCACACACAATAATGCACTTAAAGTGGTTCTAAAGTAAAAACATTTTTTACCTTAAAGGCTAAGTTCACTTTGAAAAGAAAACAAGTGCACATTTTTTGCAGTTAAAAAATGTGCATTTATTTTTTTCTTAGGCGCCTGCAGAGCATTGCACCCACAATCAGCAGATCATAGGTGCATAGTCAGGCTCCTGCAGAAAATCAGTGCAGCTGTCTACCCGTACTTCCCATATGGGCAGTTACTGAATTGCAGAGAGTTACAATGAACTACGAAAGCACTTGTAGTTCATTGAGAACTACAAGCCATCTGCCGCAATGCAAGATGGGACTTGTAGTTTATTTACTCACAGATCCGTTTTTAAATTCTGAAAGCAATTGCGGCAGAGGATCCCCCCGCCTGCTGCCACAATGGGGGATCGGGGGATCAGGGGATTAGGGGATTAAGGGGGGGGGGGGGCTACTGCATTAGTAACATATTATACCATAAATACAGGTATAAAATGTAACGTTACTAAGGTGAACTTATCATTTAATGCATTCTTTGCAATAAAAAAAAAAAGAAAAAAGAAAATAAAACTTACACTAGTCACTCCATCCCCTCCAACACTTACCCGAGTCCTCTATCAATTCATCACTGAACCCAGCGCCTCTCTCCCCTCTTCCTGTTCTCACAGGATACACTGAGAACCATTGGCTCTTGCTGCTGTCCATTAAATCCTGTAAGCGGGGGCGGAGGGGGGGTGTGGCCAAGCTATGCTGTGTGGCTATGGACACACACAGCCCAGCCCAGCTCGCGAGTGACGCCACACGCATGCCCCATAGCACATGGCTTTCTATGGGGGCACAGGCAGGAGAGGAGGATAGAGGCAGAAGAGCACCAACAGGGGGCCACAGGACAGGAGGATCGTGACTACTTTGTGTCATACCATTGCACACAGCAGGTAAGTATACCCTCTTTTTTCATTAAAAAATATTACTTTACAAGTGCTTTAAATGTATTGGTGCATTGCAGTGCTATTCATTGTGAATGGCACCCAACTTATCCAAAATGCATGTGCACTAGAGTGCAGTGTGGCATGGTGTCCTTTGTATTGCACTGGGATAAAATACAGCAGTGGTTCGAAGTCTGTTTTCTCAAGTACCCCCACAAACAGGCCATGTTTGCAGGTTTTCCTTTATCTTGCACACGTGCTTTAAATCAGAGTCAATGGCTTGGTATTTTTGAAAAGCTATTTTAGCTAAGAGAAATTCCACAAACATGGCCTGTTGGGGATATTTGAGGACTGAGGTTGAGAACCACTGAAATACAGCTGGACCCATTTTGGCATGCTTTTCTGTGCATTCAGGCCCATTCATTTGCATTCAGGCCCATTCATTTGGAATTAGATCAGTAGAAGCATTTTCACTATCTGACAATAAGTTCACTCACCGAAGAGCACTTACTATTATTGCTACCACTACAGAGAACTGTCTTAAGTTAAATTCAGCCAAATGGCCAAACGTCAAACTTAAACATGGTAAAGGGAGGAAAAAAAACATCAAAATGATGCAAAGTTCAATGCTGTTTAAACATTGATTCTCAGCAGACAGATGTTTGAAATCCACATTGAGCAGTGCCAAGTGATATTATGGCTGGCTTCACAGGATGAAAGATTAGGCTAAGAGAGCAGCAGGCTTAATGTTTACTGAGCCACACAAAATCAATATGTGAGCTTCCATGGACTATGCTGAAGTGAAAAGTAGAATGTATTCATGGGCTGCATTAAGTGCCTCTAGCGATTTCAAATCCTCTCAGACACATGTGATACCTTGCAGTAGTTGAGAGGCCTGCATTTCTTGGTGACCCTGAAAGTATTGTGGCATAAGTTCTATGCTACAGGTAGGGTCATCTTTAGCAATTATGTCAAAGGGAGAGAAAAGATGAAAAGTGACCTACAGTACCTTTCTTCGAGGGGAAACCCAAGGCTAAAAAACAATAAGGCACACAAGAAAACCAGAGGACATAATTATCAAAGGTAATTTTAATTGTTATCAACTAGGTGACAATAACTTGGTGCAAATCATGAGAGATCGGAGACTGGCCTCTGTCTACATATGTACTGAGAAATGGGTGACAGAATGATTAGGAATGTGCTGTAATTCAGTCATAGTTTAAGTATCAAATAATGGTGTTGTGATTCACCCTGGCTTGGCTAATAGTAGTTACAGCTGAATGTAACTAAAATAACATTATCTGTGTCACAACCTGGATAAATGAAAACCTTTGCAGACATATTTTACCTTGGCTCTTTTATTGGAACAAGCTCTCTTAACCTTAAAAGTCAACCTGTGCTGACACTATGGACATTAAAATATTTATGTGTTGCTAACAAGCATTAAGACCTTTAAAACAAGTCCTCACCAACTTCTGTGTCTAAATGCACTGTGGAGAAATGTGTCTTCAAAGTTCACCACAAAAGCACTGAGATCACAGCTCCTCTCCTCTTATTTTTCTAGCTGACTGCCAGCCTTTTAATGTAAGCTTAGGTACAGTAAGCAATTGACTGAAATCGACTCTTTCTTCTCATATTGGTTGCTTCCTTCCTTCTAGTTCATAATGCTTGATGTACTGACTGCATATGCCTGTGAGGCAGACAGGGATAGTCCTGATCGGATTGGTTAAGCTTTATAACTTTGTAGTTTCAATATTTCCCATTGTTTCCTTCTTGAATTAGTCTTACTTTTTAAGTTACATCCACATGCACAAGGAGACCTTTGATTAAAATTCTTATATGGCTATGCTGGGATCTACATGAGGACACTTTTGCTTACGGACGCCTTATGTTCCCAGAGATGCCTTAGAGCAGGGGTCTCAAACTGGTGGTCCTCCAGCTGTTTTGAAACTACAAGTCCCATGAGGCATTGCAAGGCTGACAGTTACAAGCATGACTCCCACAGGCAGAGGCATGATGGGACTTGTAGTTTTGCAACAGCTGGAGGGCCGCCAGTGTGAGACCCCTGCCTTAGAGCGTCTCTCCTGGACTTGTAATCCCTTTTTCTGCTCAACCCATGGAGCATTGAGGCTAGCGCCAGCATATTCCTAATGTTCATGTCCCTTTCTTCTCACTTCCCACATGTATTTTATTTTTATTTTTTCAGTTTGTCCCTTGTTTATTGCATTATGTAACCATCTATATGTTATCCGAATAAGTTGGCTAACATGCTAATAAATCTTTGTGAAAGAGATTGACTGAAATCTGGTATTATTTTCTACATGCCTCCGTACTTATGTAGTTTGATTATCTCAGAGAATTACATGCTATATGGACAGCACAGTGCCTAAGTGGTTAGCACTTCTGCCTAGCAACACTAGGGTCCTCTGTTCAAAATCTCAACCATGGCACTACTTGCTTAAAGTTTGCATGTTCTCCCTGTGCCTGTGTGGGTTTTCCCCTGGTTTCCTCCCATACCCCAAAGACATGCTGGTAGGTTAATTGGCTCCTGTCTAAATTGGCACTACTATGAGTATGTATGGATGTAAAGCCTTGTACACACAATGAGAATATCGGAGGAATGATCGTCTGTTATTTTTTTGTATGCTAGTCTCATATCGAAAATGAAGAGCTTACTAAACTTATGAAAAATCTTGTACAACAGAATACAATTTTGGAAGAGATGTAATGTATTGTATTGTATTTCAATTTATTCTTTCATTTCCAAGCATGTCCAGTCTTGGTCAGTCCATTTTTCTGGGCTGATTATATGAAAATTGTTAATTTTGGTATTGTACGAGAAAAATTTTCATGCTTGTCCTTTTGGGTAATTTTGCACGAACTGTCTTGATTGGTTCTGGAAAAATGTATACTAACGATCAGAATACCAATTTGAAAGGAATATTTTTCGTCCGATTTTCTCATCATGTGTACTGGGCATTAGTTAGGGACCTTAGATTTTAAGCTCCTTCAGTGCAGGGACTGGTAAAAATGTACAATACATATGTAAAGCGCTACATAAATTGACAGTTCTATATAAGTACCTGTAATAAATAAAAGTGAATAAATGTCACCTAAAGAAATCTTCCGATATGTACAAATTAAGCATTACATGACTTCCCTAATGCGTTATTCTGATGCTTCCTTGCAGCTAACAGTTTCCGAGCATTTCTGTAACATTGACCCCCACGCCCCAGGGATTTTTTCAACTATCAATTTATTAATACTGATGTCTTGTCTCTTCGTCACCCAAGATACAACTCTTGCTGGTCCTCTGATCTTGAGGTCACCATCTCCTTAGAGGATTGTCAAAATTTATTGTATAATTAAAGAGTTCAATTAATGTCCTAGCTACTGCAATAAATTACAAAGTGTTAATAGGATGGTATTTGATACCCTATCGCCTTTCTCATGTGATCCCGGGATATCCTACTGTTTGCTTTAGGGGCTGCACCTTACTGGCACATTTAGATCTGGTATCTGGTGGGATTGCTCTGAAAGCTGTAGTTTTAGGTCTCGTACCTACCAACTTATTTATACTGCCTTGGAAAAAGCCCTGTGAAAACACTTAATTGAGGCCCTTTTGGGTAAAAAGCCAATTGATTGTAGTCAGCATTCTGTTTACTTTCTCACATTTTTACTGCTGCAAAATAGACCATTGCTAGTTCTTGGTAAAAGCAGGCTATTCCTATTGGGGAGCCTAACTCTTGTATTGCTTGTGCATGAAATATAAATGGCAGCTAGAATAGCTAGATAACAATAAGTAACAATTCCTAAACATTTCGGAGCCCTGGATCTCACACTATATGCCAGGGGATTTTGATAGTACTCTATTATTCGTCTAGGTCCTATACAATGGTTGTTTCTAGGTGTGAACTTTATGTCCCACTTGGGCCTTGGAATTTGGCTCAGTTTACACATGTGTGGGCTATGCGGCCAGCGTTTGCTTGGGCACAGCAGGCAATTAATTTGAATGGACTGCTGTGCCTCAGTTTCTTGCAGAAAAAAGGTGCATGCACCTCTTTAAAAAATGGGGCCGCATGTTTTTTGACCATGCAGTTTCCCTGCGGTTCTGGCACATGCAAACATGCTGTGGTCTGAGATGTGGGGGGGTGTCATTCAGAATTAATGGCAGCCCTGCGCGTCTCATAAGAGAAGCGAGATTTGGCTGTGGGTGTTTGCGGGTGTGGGAACAGGTGCCATTCCTGCACCAGCAACCAGCCCGCAGACTACAGGCAAGTGTGAACCTAGCCTTATATCTAGATGAGCATTGGTTCCCTTCACCACCCCCCCCCTTTTTTTTTATTTTGCGATCCGTTTTATCCTTTCTTTCTCTTATCTATGCTCTTTCCTTTCTTTGTCGTCTGTCTATGCTTTTTTGTTTCTCGGTTTACTTACTGCAGAGGCTCTATTGCATTTCTGTGTGTACAACCTGCTTCTGCCCACAAAACCCTCTCTCTGGGATGGTTTCTTTCAGTGTACTTTTAAAACTTCACTTTGGATTATGTTTTACTTTGTTTGGAATTAACCACTTGGATGTTCACCCGTTCAGTTTCCTAAATACAGTGTTCCGATCAATAACTGACTTCAGAGTCTTTGTTGTGATCATTGATTATGAATTACTCCACAGTGCTTGCAGCAACAGAAGTCAGGCAGAGGTGACAAATATCCTCAGTTGTCTAGAACTAAGCCTTGAGTGGTAAAATGCATTAGAGTGGTCTTTGGGCATGGATCAAGGTCAAGGTCTTTGCTGGAATAAAGCCTTGATGTTGGATACGTCATTAGTGTGCAGCCGTTTCGTCTTTTCTTCAAAGGGGTCAGGCAGAGGTTTTAAAACTCCTGTGCTAATTGTGAAGAATACTTTAATGTCCATGGTTTGGTCATAGAAGCACTTTAAATAAGAAAGTATAATCTGCTCCATACTCCAACCTCCATACTGATCCAAACTAATCAAGATAGGAGCTCTAACAAATGAAGATCAGATTTTTGAGTACTGAAAAAAAAAACTATTAACATACAGTATATTATATTGCAGCAATAGCAGCCCGATTCCACTGCAATAACTAAGCATCAGTCCTTAGAGACGGAATATATTGGAAAGCAAACTGGGTGTTTTAGGTGGCTGTTAGAATGGTAACATGCATTATATTCGCACTATAAACTTAACTCTAGGGGAGTTGATGTTAATATTAAGATTTATATAGTTTGTAAAATGTTTTTTTCTTGTACGGTGATCAGGTATAAACACAAACCATTATAAACAAAAACACAAACCATTCTATTGATCAACGGTCAATGATTAATTCTATCCATCCAGCTCCACAATGCGGACAGTTGTCTTTAGAGTCACTAGTACAAACTGGAGAGATAAATGGATATACTGTAATATATGGAGATGCCAAATACCATAGCTTATGGTATGCTTGCTGCTGTCAAACATTAAATAGCCGCCGGTCACTCTTTAGCTGTAGTGATATCATATCATGACATTTTTCAGCTGAAAGGCTTTGAATTTAGCCTTCTTCAAATAAACAGCCACAGAGAAAACATTTTCCTCTTGTCTACTACAAATAGTATACTGGAGTGGAGTTGTTCTAGTCAATTACTTAGCATATCTACATTCATTTCCTGTTCATCTGTTTTTTTCTCCCTACCAGTCAGCCATTTGAAAATCGGATATCAATGCAAACAGAATTAAGGCTTAGCATTAATGTAACTGACCATAAAGTGGCTGGCCTCTTCTTCTGAAGTGCAAAAGGGAAAAACATGACTAAAAGTGGCACATAATGCACAGAACACATGTGAAGACTCCCAAGGTGATGATGATGGCCTCGAAGTTACAATGTGATGACATCACATTAACACTTTTCAGGAGATTTACTAAAATCAGCTGAACTTCAGCTTGTTCAATTAAGCTTTGACAATAAAATCTAGACTCTTATTGGTTACTATGCACAGCTGCAACAGATTCTGTGTGCTCAAGTTTTAGTAACAGGCAGGGGTCAAAAATGGAACTTACACTCCAGTTTGTCCTCAGCAGTTCCCCCTTCCAATAAGGAAAAATAGCAGGATACATCATGTAGACTAACTCGGCCAATCTCTGGAAAAAAAAACACAACACACAAAGCTATGAAAACATTGCACATACCAGCTCCATTAATAAAGCAAGCATATAACTTTCTCTGTCTAATTTTTTCAATAAATTGATGAAAGCCACCAAAACTACCCTCATAAAAGCAGTTAGAATTAATCACGTTCGTGATTTGTAAATTAGGCGGTTAGTAAATTGTGCCTGAATTGCTTTGATTTTCAAACTTGAAGCAAATTGAATAATTTCATTTAAATGTGGGTAGCAATGTGACAGAAACAAATATATAAGGACATACATACTATAAATGAACATCAATATTAATAAGCACTGTTTTTTTACTCTGTGAGCTGTAAGTGTGGGACTAGATAGATAGATATCCAAAATACAAACCAATACATGACTTTGTATGTATTGGTCTTTTAGGGAGCATGTTATAAGATCCGTTATTGTTTTTTATTGTAAAAGTCAATATTCCCCAGCTTTTACATACTATGTTTTATAGAACAGTGAAAAGGACAGAAAGTAAAGAACAAAAAGTGACTTACAATACATGAATTGTTATGGATTGCAGCAATTACGTCTTGTCATAAATGAATCAAGCGTGGACTTCCAACATAACCATGACAGTTAGCATAAGTAAAGTGGTTGGAATGTGATCCATAAGGGGACTCAGGTCTTGTATTCATTTTTCTTTACAGGGTAGCATTAAAGGGCAGCGAGATCTGGCAAGTAAAGTGTTGTATATTTTAGATATTAGACTAATGAACGTTGTGGCCCAGAACAAGTCCATTTTGTATATTGTAAGGAGTAAGTAGTAAGAGCATGGCAAAGTTGAGAATATTGAAAAAAAATAAAAACCCAGTCGGCAGATCGAAAAAAGTGTGAAGTGGATGGAGGAATCCTCCTTGCTGTGCCATTGTATTCTAAAAGCAGGACTCCTCTGGAAAGACTTGAGTGCATCAGTAAAGTAAAACTGTGACAGGTAGGTTTTACCAGCTTTTTTTCCCACAAGTCTAAGACCCCTTTCACACTGGGACTTCGGCGGTAAAGCGCCACTGTTTTTAGCGGCACTTTAGTGTCGTTTCAGGCAGCTCCCTGAAGACGCATTATTCGATGCCAAAACGTGTAGAGGCTTCTGGGTAACGCCAATGTCACTTCCTGCCCCAACCCACACCAAATCGAGGCTTGGATCGCACGCCGATCCCGGGAGACGGACATTGCGTTTTCTGGCCCTAAGAGCATTGCTGGAAAGACTTAGTGCCGGTCTATATGCACCACACTTGTGAGTGAAAATTATAATATGTTGCGCAATGATGGCTGTTTGCTTTTTATGAGATCCTGAGATTAACGTGGAGACGCAAGGAGTGATTACTGGCATTCAATTTGGAAACCTTCAGGCATGCTTATATGAGTGGAGTGGTTAACCCAACATAAACCAAAGGCGTCCTTTTACCTTGTTTCTGGTGAGTGTCCATTTTAGAAGGTGGTGGCGTTTCACGAATTGGTGAAAGTTTTTGCTATCACGGATGTGGATTTGTGCACGTGGGATTCGGATAACCACTTTTTGAAGAGGATTATTGGGACTGTTTTTTGTTAAACACATGATGATTTTATATTTTTTTCTTCATCAAGAAGGATTATTTTCTTTATAATATTGCAGTTCACTAAATATGCACTTTATTTGAATTCATAAAGATGAATCACTAATAAAGATTGTTTTTGATATGTGGTAAGATAAATATTTTTAGGGTCAGCGCAGTTACACCTTTTACTGTAATATGTGGTAGTAACATGCATCCTATTGATCCAGTCCCATGCTGCATGCAATCCACTGGAGGTATACAGATATCCAAAACAGAAACACAAAGGCTATATGCTGCGCACTGGCAAGGGTGGACCATGTCATCTCCCTTGGCTTGGCTCTTATTGTCTCCAGCCTGTGAGCGGCCATCTTCCTGGTGGGCTCCAGCCTTACTACACACAACACTAATGTGTGCCTTCCCTGCGGGACACCAACAGCTGTTCCAGGCGAACCTTCATGTTCCTTTACGGCTGGTATGTGAACCTTGAGCCTGTTTCCATCACAAGTGCTGGGTCCTCCATTTAGTGTTTGAGGCTGGAGGAGACTTGGGCTTTTACCTTTTAAATTAGACGGCGTTGTTCACGTATGACTGTGTTTATCTAGACTGTGTGCTTTATCTATGGCCACATAATAAATGTTACTTCGTGGTTTATATGGAAGCAAGTTTTATTAGTTTATTCATCATCCTTAAATTTATCTACTTGTTCCTCCAGATTCTCCCTGGGGAGCCCCTTTCTAATGTGTAATTTGAATGTATATTTTTTGGCCCCCTAGTGCATAACTTTACATTTCCAAATGCCAAAGTTAGTTCTCTGCAAAATTTGGTATTGTCGGCAAACACTAAAACTGAACTCTATTCCAAACTCTATATACTTAATAAAGAAATTGAACAGCACTGGCTCCAAGACAGAAGCCTTGGGCCCACCACTCTCAACATTAGACCATTCACATGCAATACAAATCAACTCCAGCAGACCTTATTTGACAGATTACACCTTTATAAGGTACAGTATCAAATGCCTTAGCAAAATCTAGATAAACTACATCCACTGGACTTCCACCATCCATTTTCTCACTTATTTGCTCACAGAATCATAAGTTGGTTTGACAAGAATAGTCTTTCCCTCAAATAACTTACATACTATTGATATTAGGCTGACTGATCTTTAGGTTCCTGGTAAACATCTCAACCTTGTAAACAATCTCTTTTATAAATTGATACCACAGTTGCTCTACTCCAAAAATTAGCTATAGTAGCTTGGATATAACTGAGCCAAATTCTCTAAGGACTCACAGGTGTAGGCCATCTGGAACTGGTGATTTGTTTACATTAAGTTTTCTCTAGTCTTGGTTTTCAGTCAACCACAGAGGTAACTTTGTTGATATTAATATTAATAAACTGTGGCTCAGCCGCCTGCTTCTGTCCGTCCCCCCCCCCCTTCTCTGGACGCCACTGTGAAACAGCACTAATGGACCTCCAGCCATAATGGCCCTGCATTATTACAGTTCTCATTTGTGATATAATCAGACTCACTTCTCACTTTCAGATCACTCTTCAGTGTGTAAAGGAAGGCACAGAGCTGCAGTAAGTCACCGCAAAGGCAGTATACAGCTTACATAAATTAACCAATAAATTACTCCTAATGGTCCACTGCAGAGTTAAAGTAACATTCTTCAGCAGCTTTGCTGGAAAAATATTACTTACTGGCTATATCACAAAAAAAATAATTTTCTGTGCATCAAGATATGGCATTACTATAACCAGCTCTAATATAGGATGGGAATCCACTATCTGAGTTGAACTTGCATCACTGGCCTTGTATCTGAACTGACACTATCCATCAAATGAGCTCCTGAAAAGCCTATTCGCTGTCAATCCCTCTTTGTTTCCTCAGCTGGAAAAATGGATTCCTCTTAATAAACTGACTGCTGCAGCCAAGTGGAAGAGAACAAGATCAAGAGCTACTATAGAGCACTTTATAGATAGAATTTATGTGAATTCTTATATTTCTAGTGACCGTCTGTTCTATCAGGACCTTACTGCACAGCTGCTGAGATATCAGGACAAGCCATCTGAAAATTGCAATGCTTTAAATTAGTTTAAATAGGCTGCAAGGCTTAAAGAGGAAGCAAACTTCCATCTTTAAGTTTTACAGTACCTATAGGTAAGCCTAGTAATAAGGCTAGTGTAAATATCTCCTAAACGTGTACCATTTAGGAGATATTTACTGTATATGTAGCCAGTGAAATCACTGGCGTATGTGCTCTGAAGGAACAGCCGCCTGTGCCGTTTCTTCAGAGCCCTGTGCCGTGACCGGTGTCTCCCGATAGTCACAGAGCCAGAGTCTGCGAACACGGAAGGAAGACCGGGTGAAGTAACGGCATCGCGGCTCAGGACAGTCACAGAGTCCGAGTCCGCAAAACCCGGAAGGAAGACCGGGTGAAGATGACCTCCGTCTCCAGCGATGACATTGCTTCACTGGAAGGCTCTGTTTTAAGGTAAGTTTCACATAATGTGCTAGTTTGCGATGCATATTAGCACATTATGCCTTTGCCTTGCAGGTAAGACAAAAAAAAAAGTGCAGCAGTTTACAAACGCTTTAAAGTGGAGCTCCATTCAAAAAGGGAAAGCTCTGCTTGTCTGCTTCCACCTCCGCTGCCACATTTGCCACCTTTTTGGGGGGAGGGGGTATCTGGTTTTGACAGCCACCACAGACTGAGCCGGAAGTTCGGCCCCCTTCTGTGACACTTCACAGGTCCCGGAAGACTGTGGCCTTCACAAAGCACAGCGCACTTCGCGCATGAGCAGTAGGAAAACGGTTGTGAAGCTGCATGGCTTCACTGTTGGTTTCTCTCAGTCAAGATGGCACTGCCAGCACCCGATAGCCAAATCGGCTCAAGTTAGCAGCTACAGTATTTGTAGCTGGAGCTCCTCTTAAAAGTGGTTCTATAAGGTAAAAGGTTTTTGCATAGAATGCATTAAGGTAGAGAAAACCTGTGTACCTTCCCCCTAGCCCCCCTATACTTACTTGAGCCCGATTTCAATCTAGCGCTGTGCACAGGAGCAGTGGCTCTCCCTCCTCACTGGACAGAGATGCAACAGCAGGAGCCATTGTCTCCTGCTGCTGTCAATCAGAGCCTATGAGGAGAGGGGGGTTAAGCTGCCATCTGTGTGTCAATGGACACACACACAGTGCAGCTTGGGAGCAAAAATGCACGAGTCCACCTATAGAAAGCAGTTTGCTATGGGGGCACTCGGCAGGGGGGAGGAGCCGGGATCACAGATGGGGGACCCGAAAAGAGGAGGAACAGGGCTGCTCTGTGCAAAACCTCAGAGCAGGCAAGTATAACATGTTAACAAACATATCCTTAAGAATCACTTTAAGTAAGAGGATCAGTAAAACTATAGTACTGCACTATTAAGGAGGAAGGACACATAAGAAAACAGACCTGCTCCAAAACATTTTTTAAACTACTCCTAAAAACATTTTTTTTCCCAAAAACACCACCACAATACCAGGATTAAGTTTTATCAGCTCAAATGACATACATATACAAAGACCTTTACTGATAGACTTCCAATAATGGGAAACAAACTATACACAGAAAAAATCCTTAGATCTCCTTTGCCACCCAGACGTCACTGATCAGAAGAATGTAGACCTTTGATCAGCACAATGTATGTGAAGGAACTTCTACCAGCTCCAAACTTTGGGCTTTTCCAGTTAAGACTTATGACAAAGATATTAGCCTAAATTTATTTTTATACTAATCTTTATCTTCCTAGAAAAAAAAAGGAAAACCCTGAAAATAACAGTCACATGGTTGAAAATAATGATTGTTATAAGACATAACACACTTGTTGTAGTCTTGTGATTTGTAACAATGTAGTGATGGGGTAATATAATATTTCGTGTTTTTCAGAGACAATAACCATGTATGGCAAAGCCATCCATATTAGTTCTAAAGTGCCCCTGGAAATAACTTGAAAATGTTAGCAAGCATGCTGTTACACTGGGAAAAAAAGGAAATTACTTTATCCATCCTCTCTATACGGCTCCTGCTGTGTTACCATTCCTGCAAGCTGCACTAAAAAAAAGTAGAAAAAATAAAACAGGAGCAAAAGCCAAGTTATTGCTTCTAGAGTCCAGATTACTTGTTTTATTTTCCCACAGAATAAGAGAGGAACAAAGGGCAAAATTCTGCTTTTGTTCAATCTTTTTCTTTTTTTTTTAAGGCCCCAAGTTTATGGCAGTTTGTACTCATTCCATCCCTTTTTTGCCTTCATCCAAATGCTACAAACATGAAGATGATAGTGTAGATTTTCAAAGTATTATAGAACTGCAGAATGATGACAATAATGTATGTTAATGTTTTATGTAGTAAAGTGTTGTATTGTGTGATCAATGAGTCAAAGCACAAAACAGCCTAAGGCCCCATTTACACATGCGAACGGGGCTGGTTACGATCGGCTGTTGCCAACCCAGCAGGGGTTTCCTGTGAATAGCTGCAGGGGGGGGAAATCCCACTGAAAGCAACGGGAGGCTGACAGCTTCGGCCGAACGCAGGTAGTCGCTCATGCAGTAATTACCTGCAAATGATCAGCTCTGGACACAGACCGTCTGTGTCCTGGGCCGATCATCTGTTTGATTTGCTCCATGTTTATGTACATTATCATTTGAGATAAGGACCTTGGATTGTAAGCTCTTTGAGGGCAGGAAATGGTGTGAATGTACAATGTGTAAAGCACTACATAAATTGACAGCGTCATATAAATACCTATAGCTATATAGAAAAAATGTAATAGTCCATCCAAAGGCAGACCTGTAATGTCACTGATATTCCATAGTAAGATATTTTTCTCCAGTCAATCTAAACTGTTACTCCTGCTGCTTTTTTTAATACACAACTTATATGTCACATGCTATCTATACACGAAAGTACACTCACCGGCCACTTTATAAGGTACACCTGTTCAATTGCTTGGTAACACAAATTGCTAATCAGCCAATCACATGGCAGAAACTAAATGCATCTAGACGTGATTGAGATGATTTGCTGAAGTTCAAACCGAGCATCAAAATGGGGAAGAAAGGGGTTTTAGGTGACTATGAACGTGGCATGGTTGTTGGTGCCAGACGGGCTGGTCTGAGAATTTTAAAAACTGCTGATCTACTGGGATTTTCACACGCAACCATCTCTAGGGTTTACAGAGCATGGTCAAAAAAAGAGAAAATATCCAATGAGCGGCAGTTGTGTCGACAAAAATGCCTTGTTGATGTCAGAGGTCAGATAAGAATGAGCAGACTGGATCGAGATAATACTCGCATAATAACTCGTTACAACCAAGGTATGCAGAATACCATCCCTGAACACACAACACATCAAACCTTAAAGCAAATGGGCTACAGCATCAGAAGACCACAGCGGGTGCCACTCCTGTCAGCTAAGCACAGGAAACTGAGGCTACAATTCGCACAGGCTCACCAAAATTGGACTTTTTAGCTGCAACATTCAGATGGTAGGGAATGAATTTGGCGTAAAAAAACATGAAAGTATGGATCCATTCTGCCTTGTATTTTAAATTTTTTATTTATTTAGTCAAAGAGAGAGGCCCACGGGGCTCCGACATGAAAATATCAACATATCATTCTGCCTTGTATTAACGGTTCAGGCAGGTGGTAATGGTGTGGGGGATATTTTCTTGGCGCATATTTGGCCCCTTAGTACAAACTGAGCATCGTTTAAATGCCACGGCCTACCTGAGTATTTTTGCTGACCATACCTTTATGACTACAGTGTACCCGGCTTCTGATGGCCACTTCCAGCAGGATAATGCACCATGTCACAAAGCTCAAATTATCTCACCACTGGTTTCTTGAACATGAAAATGAGGTCACTGTACTCCAATGGCCTCCACAGTCACCAAATCTCAATCCAATAGAGCAGTGGTCCCCAACCTTTTTGGCACCGGGGACCGGCTGTGTGCAAGAAAATTGTGCCAAGGCCCGCGTGAGGGGGTAAGCGATTTTTCGCGGGCAATTTTTCAGGGCAATGGCTGGTTTTAGAGCTTTAATCATCCCGGCACCATGGTTGTTATGGTGTCAGCATGATTGAATTGCCTTATTTCTATCATTACATTGTAATTTAAAATGAAATAGTTCAACTCACCATAATGCAGGATCAGTGGGAGCCTTGACCGTGTCACTTGCCACCATTGATTGTCACTTGCCACTATGCCTGCCAGATGGGGATCTTGCCACCAGATGGGGATCTCACTTGCCACTATGCCTGCCGCTAAATGGGGCTCTCCCTTGCCACTATGCCTGCCACAAAATGGAGCTGTCCCTTGCCACGCTGCCTGCTACCAGATGGGGATGTCACTTTCCACGCTAACTGCCACCAGATGGAGATGTCACTTGCCACTATGCCTGCCACTAGATGGAGATGTCACTTGCCACTATGCATGCCATCAAATGGGGATGTCACTTGCCACGCTGCCTGCTACCAGATGGGAATATCACTTGCCACGCTGCCTGCTAGGATCATGGGGATTGCCACAGTTACCTGGCTGCCACCCAAAAAATAGCAGTTTGTCATGAATTAATTTACATGTAAAATCAATCCCCCCCCCCCGGCAGAATTGCAGAGTACTTGCAGCCAGGTACAATGCTGTCAGACTCTCCTCAGTGCGGGTACATTAGCTGCAGGTTAAACACAGGGACATGCGATTGCGAGTGAGAGATGAGAGTGAAGGCGGGCGGGCGGTGAGAGATGACGTCATTCTCTCTGTTCTGGGTCATGGCTGCAGCTCTGTGTAGAGCAGCCTGTAAGTAAGGGCGGAACAGCGGTGCGGGCAATGAGAGATGATGTCATCTCTCTCCCCCGCCGCCGCACCGCTGACATTACTTGTCTCCTCTGCGGCCTGGCAGTAGAGGCGCCACGGCCTGGTGTTGGGCCGCGGCCCACAGGTTGGAGACCTCTGCAATAGAGCACCTTTGGGATGTGGTGGAACGGGAATTTTGAATAATGACAAATCTGCAGCAACTGTGTGGTGCTATCATGTCAATATGGACCAAAATCTCTGAGGAATGTTTCCAATAACTTGTTGAATCTATGCCATGAAGAATTAATGCAGTTCTAAAGGCAAAAGGGGGCAGCGCGTCTGACTTGGTACTAGCAAGGTGTATCTAATAAAGTGGCCGATGAGTGTATATTATCCATATACTAAGCAATAGGTCATATACTGGAGTGAACAGAAACATGCATTACCAGTTTACCCCTGCAGGCTTATGTGCAGAGCGTACTAACTGCTACTGTAATGTTAAAAGGATTTTGAACTGCAACGTAGTAACTAATAATATCTGTTTTGTGTGCAATAAATGTCAAAATTATCAGTGTCTTTAATGTGTGGCAGTTAATTTACATACGATACATATACGATTTAAAATATATGATTGCTTTACACACTACTGAAACTGACCATAAACCTTTTGCAAAAGAAGTATATGATCGCTTTATCATTTTTATATGTTATCTTTTGATGATAAAAGGCACCACCATCTAAGCAGCTATAGGGCTTGAGTCAATGGGTTTTTGCCGGATGTGGCCCTGTGCTTGCATTTATCTGGCCCTTGGGGCATTACTTCACTCTGTCAGCAACATTGAGGCATAGTTCCTGCCATTGACACTGAAAATGGACTCTATTCCTCCCACTGACACCAATGAAGGGGCACTATTTCTCCAACGCCAACAATTTTTCTCCCAAATACCAAAGTGGAGACACTGTTTACTTCCAGTGGCACCAGGACATTTTCTATTCCCGCTGGCCATTCTGGCCCCCCTAAAGTTTGAAGAACAGTAAATTTGCTCTTTGTTTAGAAAGTTTGGAGACCCCTGCTCCACAGGCTAGTTAGTAGCCTGTGGAGCAGGGATGGAGGCCTGCCATTATTATACAGGGTTGTGCCAGGTCACATCTTTTCTTATTAGTTAGTATAGGACTAAAGCTGGCCATAGATGGAGCAATTTTCTTTCCTGTAATCCTTCTCATGGAGTTATTGCATTCTCCCAGCGGGGGGAGCCGTCTTGGCTGGGGGAACACACAGGGAACATTGCTAGCAGCTATAGCCACTGGCAATAATCGCATGAAAAATCCAACACGCTGGTTGTACCCAAGTTGGTTGAGCCAAGATTTGAACCGTCTTTTATCGGCTTTAGAATGTTAGTGAGAGAAGGTTTAACATTAGATAGCTTTAGCCCGGACTTCCACTTTAACCTTTACACAATTTGACTAACAAAGTGCACTATGAATTGTAACCACACTTGAGAAAGTCACATAGTGCAGAGCCAGTCTAAGAATTGTTTTTTTTAGAAGATGGTGTCCTCCACACGTATTTCTCATTCTTGTGAAGTAGAAGTTCAAAGAGAAAAATCACCAATGACATTACTGAATGTGCTGAGAAGCAGATGTTGGTTATAACTTAAGCACCGTGGTGCTGGAAGAAACTGCATGCATGCAGGTTCAATATTATACAAGATTGTACCCCACAGTAAACAAAACAACATAAAGCAGTATTAAACCCCAAAACAAAAAACTTAGCAATCATAAAATCTGGTGGCTGCTTTCATTTTCTGGCTTTTTTCTTTTACTTTCACCTGATGATCTGGCCAGTAACACACTTCCTTGTCTTATGGTCCCTTCACTCTTAGCAGCAGACACCTTTGGAAAGCTTCTTTCTCAGTTAGGGGGAGGGTGGTGTTAGGTTAGCAAATGAAAGTGATTGTAAATGATCACCTTGTAAAACAACCCATTTCTTTTAAAATTAAAATGTAAGGCAAAACATTTGTGTATAGATAAAAAAAAATATATATATAAATACTTTTTTTCCCCTTTTTTTATAAGTGATCACATTCCTTCTGTTCTCAGCTGCATAAGAGCTGAGAGAGAAGAAACAACAGCACACCGAGCTTCCCTGTGAAAGGCTGTAAAGTGAGGGGGGGATGGGTTAGGGCAAGTCTTTCACTGCAGGAGAGCAGGCTGAGTTTCCAGCATAGCAGGGAGAAACAGCAGCGCTCATCTGAGTGTAGTAAGATAGTAAGGTGCATCATTTATTAAAATAAAAAGTGGCAACTCACAAGAGGTAAAATAGATACAGCCATGTCACATAAAGTGGCCTCTCAGGCCTGACAGCCCTCCGTACCCCATGCTCACTGATGTTGCAGCTGACGAGGACGCGACTGGTCGGACCGACTCGGAGCCCTGGAACCACCAGAGCAGACGAGCCTCCACCAGCGTCCCACCCCGCCAGCCACCATGACCGGGATCGTACTGAGAGGCAACTCTATGTGACATGCCTGTATCTATTCTACCTCTTGTGAGTTGCCACTTTTTATTAAATTATGCACTTTACTAACTTACTACACTCAGATGAGCGCTGCTATTTCTCCCTGCTTTCTTGTTTACAGAGCTTCTTCCTCCCAGTCTGTTGGCTGTGGAACCTTGCACTAGACATGTGCACACTGAAATATTTCGTTTCGGAATTTCGTTTTCGTCCGAAAAAAAATTTATTTAGTTACTCCCGAAATTCGTTTTTATTTATTTAGTTTTTCGTTAAAAATTGCATTAGTCCGAAAATCCAAATTAATTAAGGTTGAATCTGTCATTGAAGGCTTATGGTGTCTGTCGAATGTTCAAAGAAGATCCGACGGAGCAGCTAAACTGTATGACTCTGTATAGTTTAGCTGCAATTCCACCCAATTCCAGCAGCAATCTTTTCTCTCTACGTCGAATCTTTCCTCTCTGCGTCAAATCTTTCCTCTCTACGTAGAATAATCTTGGACTAATAGAGCTAAGGATAGGCACATTCGACCACAAGTTCAATGAACACAGATTGTTATTGTCAGCATCGAATCTCCTATCTATATCGAACTGTTGTCACAACGAAAATGAAAATAAAGCATTTGTTTATGTCGGATCTTTCGTTTTTCGGATTCTGCACTTTCGTTATCGTTGGTTAAACAATAACAATAATACCTGAAATTCGGACGAAAATGCATTCGGACGAAAACGAATGCACATGTCTACCTTGCACTGGACATTTTTTATGTTGAATTTTTCATGTTCAGTCTTTTACATTTAATCTTTTATTCTTATTGTTTGGACACTTTTATTTGGGGTCCCATTAGCCCTTTGCCATTGGCCCTTACACTCAATTTTTAACAATTCACAAGCCCTATTTATTCATCTACTCATAGATTTCCCCGCTGCTGCCCAAGTGCCACTGCACACCCCATTTATCTTTCTGAGTTTCCAGCATAGCCAGATAACTGGCTAGTCTGTGCTTACCTGCCTAGGGTGGTAATTTTTTAATAGGAAAGCAGAGTGACTGGCAGGAACACTAGGGGTTTCACACAAAGGAAGCAATACAAAGAAGATGATACTTTTTCCTACATGGTACAGCAGGCACATATCAGAATTATGACATATTGGCGTAACAAAAGCTTTAAAGCGGGAGTTCTGCCGTTTTTTTTTTTAAAGCCAGCAGCTAGAAATACCGCAGCTGCTGACTTTTAAAATATGGATACTTACCCGTCCAGCTCGCCCGCAATGTCGGCACCCGAAGCCGATCTGTCGATCGGCTCTCGGGTGCTGCCGCTGCCATCTTCGGTAAGGGAATCAGGAAGTGAAGCCTTGCGGATTCTGCAGCTATCTATGCCCGGAAGTGGGTGCAGATACCTGTATTCTACAGGTATCTGCACCCCCCCCCCCTGAAAGGTGCCAATTGTGGCACCGGAGGGGGGAGGGTTCCGATGAGCGGAAGTTCCACTTTAGGGTGGAACTCCGCTTTAAGATCTACTTGGCTAACAAGTAAAGTTGAACTCCAATTTTTAAGCAGTTAAAATATATTTTTTCCCCTTTTTGGGATAAAGGTTTAGCACCCCTTTCAGTGCAAAGTTGTCTCCCTCCGTTTGTAAGTAGGAGTCGTTTGTAAGTCGGATGTTTGTAAGTAGGGGACCCCCTGTACTGGATCACCTAGATAAAGCAAAAAAAAAGCCTAAAAAAGGAAAACGAATAGAGCCACTACCATCTAGGAATTGGTAAGCTGCAATATACAGTAATATAGATTTGTTTTTGGGTTTAATATCACTTTAATTCCTCGATTTTAAAGCTCACCCTTTGCACCATCTGTCTGATCTCCTGTCACATTGGGTGCGGCCTGAAATGACATGAAGAGGCGTTTGCAGATATCAGGAGAAATATCTTCTGCATCCAGGTAGGTTCTCAAGAAGCGCTGAAATCCCTCATAATCTATTGACTGTAAAAGAAAAGAAAAGTAAAAGTTAAACACGCTTCCTTCCAGACAAGTCCAAAAAATCATCATACTGGCACCTCAAGGGTAAAACAAAGTAGTCAATATGTTCCACTGCCAAGCATTAAAATCTACATTCTTATCCATTTCCCCTTCTCTGAAGCCAGTAGGGAGCCACTCTGGATTTGTGGTTTTATTAAAACCGCCAGATAAAAAAAATAAAAATGAGCATTAGAGATTTTATGCTAATCCTACAGGCCGCCTGAAAAATAGCACTGCACAACTAAGGCTCTTTTATCACTCCTAACCCAACTAATTGCTATCAGAGCCCTGCAGCAAATTACATTTAATATGTGCTGCAAAAGAAAAGCATACAGCACTCTGATTTCTAAGACGACCTATGCTTTTCCTGGGTTTAAAGTTAAAAAGATTTAATTGTCTGAATTCTATATCTGAAAGGAATATAACTGACTGTATATACAATAGAAGAATAGAATTACAATACAACATAAATGCTTTCTTATGATATCCATCACATATCCATTACATCAATCAATCCCTGAATACAGTGTGTGATATTAATATGTGTATGTGTATGTATATATATATATATATATATATATATATATATATATATATATATATATACACAAGGATTGTGATATATTTATTTATTACATATATTTATACAGCGCCAACACTTTACACCGCACTTTACATATCACACATTTCCATCACTCCCTGCTCAAGGAGCTTACAATCTAATGCCGTGTACACATGACCGTTTTCTCCCTCAGAATAAACTCTGGCGGTTTTTCCCACGGAGTTCTGCTGAAATGGACTTGCCTACACACGATCACACCAAAGTCCGATCGTTTAGAACGCAGTGACGTAAAACACGTACGACGGGACTAGAAAAAGGAAGTTCAATAGCCAGCAGCCAATAGCTGCCCTTGCGTCGTTTTTGGTCCGCCGGAACAGCATACAGACGAACGGTTTTCACGATAGGAATTGATTCGTTCGGAAAGATTTAAAACATGTTCTATTTCTAGGTCTGTCATGATTTTTGAAAAAAAAAAAGTCCGCTGAAGCCCACACACGATCGGAACATCCGATGAAATGATTCCGTCTGGCTTTTTATGCCAGAAAGTCCGACCGTGTGTATGCGTAAGGCTCCATGCACACTGGGCTTAAAAAAAAAAAAGTCTGTTCTCTCAGGAGTAAAAAAAGCTCATATAGAGCATTTTTTGTACAAAGTTTAGATGAGTTTAGGAGAGTTTTAATGTTTTTTCTGCATCTAAGCTCCAATCAGAAAAACGAAGCAGATGGGTTTCGTTTCTGCCTTTAAACGTTAAACTCGAAATATGCCTGTAATTATCGTAATGTGCATGGACACACAGGGGGTTATTTAAGAAAGGCAAATCCACTTTGCACTACAAGTGCAAAGTGCACTTGAAATTGCAAGTGCACTTGGAAGTGCAGTCGCTGTAAATCTGAGGGGTGGATCTGAAATGAGGGGAAGCTCTGCTGATTTTATTATCCAATCATGTGCAGGCTAAAATGCTGTTTTCCTTGCATGTCCCCCTCAGATCTACAGTGACTGCACTTCCAAGTGCACTTTTAGTGCAATTTAAAGTGCACTTTGCACTTGTAGTGCAAAGTGGATTTGCCTTTAGTAAATAACCCCCATAGGATAACACTGAGCTGCTTCTACAAGCAGAACACAAAACTCCTGTAGAAGCAATGTTTTTTAAGCCAGTGTGCATGGAGCCTAAAGGTCCCCATTTCACATGTATACATACTAGAGCCAAATAAGCATGAGCCAATTAATGAATGTCTCTGTAGTGTGAGAGGAAACCAGAGTACCTGTCAGAAACCCGGCAAACACAGGGAGAACATGCAAACTTCATGCAGGTATCCTAGTTGGGATTCAAACCAAGGACCCCAGTGCTGCAAGTGCTAACCACTAAGCCACTGTGCTGCCCTTACAGTATATGCCATATTTAAACAGAAGTACAAAATATCTGGAATATTTGTGATTTTGTGATTTTATGTATAAACAAGCCTCAATCTTGGGCCTTATTATGTGAAAAACTAGGCTTTTTAAATAAGGGGGTTGTTGGCAATTACCCTGAGACTGGAGGAAGAAGGGGAATTAAACACACCAACAAATTACATCACACCTTACATTTTCTAATGCAGGTTGGAAAATGTGTCAGCCGAATCTATATATTACGCTATAAATAGCAACAGACACTTCCTCCAGACTGTGTAGCTCACTGTCACCATCATTCCTATCTTTCTTAAAATCTATTAGCATTTTTCCGCCCAAGCAAACACTAAGGGGGTTTTTTACGAAAGTCAAATCCACTTTTAACTACAAGTGCACTTGGAAAGTGCAGTCGCTGTAAATCTGAGGGGGACATGCAAGGAAAATAAAAAAACAGCATTTTAGCTTGCACATGATTGGATGATAAAATCAGCAGAGCTTCCCCTCATTTCAGATCTACCCCTCAGATTTACAGCGACTGCATTTCCAAGTGCACAAAGTGTATTTGCCTTTCGTAAATAACCCCCTAAGTCAGCGTGTCCACATGACATTTAAAAAATGATATATGATTTGAAGACATTTCTGGACTTACCATACCTACATAGACACATTTACTTGCACTTTATAATCAATATGAGTATAAAGTTTTGTGTGATAGGACTATACGTCTAATTTTGTATTAATCCTACACCCTGTGCTCCTAGATTTGTATAGATCTACAGAATATGATATATGTATTTTCCGATAAATACAAGCATATGGTACGTGATCAATGTTAGCAGCTGTCCTTTAATTATCATCTGGATCTTTACATGGTAGCTCGCAAGACTCTGTTTTTTACATATGATATTTGTAGCTATGAACATAGGAATGTTACTTTGTCTTTCGATATTACAGATAGTTCCATAGAATGTTAAGAATATATGTAGGCACATAATTATGGGTAACCTTTCCATATGTAAATCAGGTGGGTGCCCTTGATAAATATACAAAGGCATAGGAAATAAGAATAACTTAGCACTGATTGTCCCAAGTAAACATCGGAATTGAAACTGCTAAGGGATTTAATAACTTGGGGATACAAATAATCAATGTATAGGCTTACTGCAAATTGGGAAGCATCCTAGCAATTGCAATGTGCAAGCGATGACAGTACAGCCGCAATAGCTGCAGAGAAGGTTTTATATTTCTACAGATTTGTACATACATCAATTATTATTAAAATGTATATTAAAAATAGAGATGGAAAGGTTTTGAATATCTCACCTCTTCAGACAGGTGGGGTCCATCTCCATAAAACTCCTGCAGAACATCTTGAACCTTTTTGGTACTATCTAAAAACAAAATAGCATTTGATTTCAACATGTGTGTTTCGGGATAGAATTTGTTTGCAGTCTTCTTGCAGGAAAACCTCAGGATGGCAAGACACTGACGGTGCAGGTCTATGCTGACGAAGGAGAGAAGAGATGTTTACTCACAATCAATGTACTTCTGCAGCTGGGTGAACTCCTCTGGGCTCAGGATTGCCCACTCCTTATTCTCCTCGCTCATTCTGGCTCTGCGACAACCCTGCGGCAACACAGCAAAACGCGGTGAGACGGATGATCCAAAGCAAAAGGAAGGGTAGAGGGAAAGAGATAAAGAGAGAGGGTAGAAGCTGCCTGTGGATGAATGGGGTGTGTGTGATTATGGCTCAAACCTTGGATTACATATTAGCTGATCTAACACATTCTGCCCCGAGTTTTCCAGAGCCACTGTCCTGCTGTAATAACGAGACAGAGACAGATTGAGTGGCAGGGTGACAGAAAAGAGACAGAGAGGGGGAGGCAAGAAGGGGAGAGCTGATACACACACTGGATGGGGAAAAATGTACTGCACCGACTGCACCGCCGCCTGGGTTATAGAAAATCAGCAATAAATGATACCGAAGAGAGAAATGGCAAGTGAAATAGAGACAGGGTCGGGCACAGAAAGTGGATAGAAGTAGGAGCAATCCAGCAACCAGTAGTGATGAAATGCAGAAACATACAGAACTCAGAGGAGGGGAATGGGATGACAGAGTAAAGATATGTCAGAACAAGAGATCAGATGGAAAAAAGCCTTGAACTGAGACAGATTAATGATTTAAGAGTTCTCCCTTTAATGCTGAGCACAGTCAGCTAACAGCTTTCTAATTTGCAGCAGGAACAACGAATCTAAAAGGGGCACTCTATAACAATATGCATTTTACAACATACACTACATGCCAGAAGCAGTTAAAAGATGTAAAGCTGGGCACGTCTGCTGTAATCTGATCAACATGTACTAAGCAACAGGATGTCACATCTACAACGTCTGCCAGACACAGTGATATCTACCAGCAGAAAAGAGGTTTCCCACATATCAGTAATATACATCTCTGCCAGCAGTGGCAGTCATTTGTCACAGCACAAGCAGTAATGCTACAGTGATGGAGTCAGCGATAATTCTATTCATCATCACACATGGATGTCTCTTGTAATCATCATTTGCAAAATATGCTAAAATTATCTGACATAAAATAATTGGGTGATTTACTCATGCTGTTCTATACGCTCTACATCTCTTTGCTTCCAGTAGCTGGAATGCCACCTTTCGTTATCATTCCCAAAAAGTAGGCATTTATTTTACTACTTCTAAATATGGGAAATATAAACATTTTTGTTCTACAAATTCACCCTCAACAATCAAAAAAAGCCTTTTAGAAGTCTACATCTGTACACTGATCAAGCCTTGGAAAAATTTAAAGTGGAAGTATAGCCAAAAAAAAGTTTTGGATAGAGTAGGGAAGGGTTGATAAATAACCTGTCTAGTTATTTTTTGCTCCCCACGTCCTGTTGAGAACATTTCTCTCCTTTTCCTGTCTTGGAGGTGCAATAGGACATTAGAGAAAATCTCTACAAAGTGTCAGTAGTAAATGGGTGCCTGTTAAAAGATACAAAAGGTTAATACTCACTTCTAGTGACTACTCGTAAGCTGGCCATGCATGTATCGAAATTTGGCCAGTCCAGCAATTTTAATTAATGTATGGGTTTTTCCCAATCAGTGCTATAGCCGGCAGTACTGATCATTTTATTCTGATGGAAGAAAACTCCCCACATTTAGAATAAAAAGGCTCAGCGGGAAGAATTCACCCATCCACATTAAATGCGTGGATGGAGGAATCATGTATGGCCAACTTTATATTTTGTATTTCATGCCACTTTCTCTGGGACAAATAAATAGGGTAAATCAAAACAAAGACAACAAAATTTAACAAAAAAATGTAACAAAAATGTGTTGGCTATACATAAACTTTAGGTCTTATGCTCACAGCAATATAGGGGCATAGCAAGCAGAGCCTGTATAATGACATCCTCGCTGCTTGTTACATACAAGCCACACACTGAGATGCATTAGAAGTGGAAGCTGTACCCAGTTGTGCTCCAGGGGTTCTGTAAAGCAGAAGAATGCACACCGACGTGTGCTCCAAACAGAGCACTTCTAGACTGGAGACTTTAAAAATGCCTCAAAAGCCTCCCAAATGGGGCTTCCTTCCCACACCCATGACCCATGGCAGCCAGTTGCTTTAGTGGATAACTGTGAATCCAAGAAATGTAAATAAGCAGCAAGTTTCAGAACCGACTAGTTCATGGCAACACAGAACAACGGAGATAAAGATTAAAAAAAAAAAACATTTTTTAAAAGTAAAAATATATAAATGAACAATGAAATGAATTGTGTGCTTACACTACAAAAATGGGTCTTTGCCACAATGCAATTAATATGGTTGAGTATATCAGAAATTTTTTATAATGCACTCTTTAACGAGCTTTATTCCTTTGGGACTATGGCAGAGACATGAGGATTGCCACTTAGATTGGCCAAAAAAATGGTTCCAATGCTCTATATGTCACTTTGGTGAAGGCTAGACCATTTAGGGCTACCTCAAGAGGAGACAACAAGTGCTCTCGAATCTCTTAAAAGTACTCCCTATGTCTCAGCAAGATTTTCCAATATGTGCATTTTATTAATTTTGATTGATCTTTCTGTCTTCACAAAATGAAAAGGGGAATGAAGGAGTTAAAGCAGGGGTCTTCAAACTATGGCCCTCCAGTTGTTCAGGAACTACAATTCCCATCATGCCTAGTCATGTCTGTGAATGTTAGAGTTTTACAATGCCTCATGGGATGTGTAGTTCCGCAACAGCTGGAGGGCCATAGTTTGAGGATCCCTGAGTTAAAGTGTATGCACTCCTTCAGTCTGTTGGGTGTACTCTAGGGCTATGGATAGGAGACTATAAGGTTTTTCTACCTGTTGTTTTAAGGAACAAATCTACTTGTCTATGGCCAACTTAAAGATGTATTAAACCCAAAAAACAAACATTTATTAAACTGCAGCAAACCAATTCATAAAAGTTGCAGCTGGAATTGTTTTCTAGTTTACATTTTTTTTTTTTTTTTTTTTACTTTATTTTCACTTATTGTCCTGGACAGTAAGGCCCCTTTCACACGGACGCTCCAATAATGTCCGCCTGTCAGTTTTTTAGGCGGACCTGAACGGACACTCCATAGAGGTCTATGGGGGGACGGATGTCAGCTGTGACATGTCCGCTGACATCTGACCCGCTGCGATCCAAAAAAGTGTGACGGAGGAAAAACCTATTTTTCCATCCGTCTGCAGATTGGATCGGGTGACGAAGGACTCTACGGCCCGTCTTCATCTGATCCCCCATAGGAGAGAGCGGCGCTCTGACAGGTCCGTCCCTGCACAGTGTTCAGAGACAGATCTATCATCTGCCTGCTCAGCGGGGATCGACGGAGCGATCGCCCGCTGAGCAGAGCGGGCTCCGTACAAGGACATGTCTGTGTGAAGGAGCCCTAAGTCTGTTACTTTGTTGCTCTGTTAGGCTTTATGTACACAGGACATTTGAAAACCTCTTCTGAATGCTGGAAAATTGACAGTAGGTCAGTAGGGGATTCTCAGCCCCTCCCGCTGTAGTAATTAGATCAGGGGAGGAGAGCGGCGGGTGGTCACGTGAGCACTGAGAGGCACTCTGAAATGAGGTATAAAGCTGCATGTTTTTTATAAAGCACATACACTGGGGAACATAACTTAATCTAACTCTTATTCTAGAAATAAGACAAAGTTATTTTAGCAGTATTATAAAAGAAGGAGGGGAGGGGTGGGAGCAGATCAGCACTGAGACTAGCTGACAGGGAGGGAGGGGAAGCTCTATACCTTATTTCAGAGTGCCTCTTGGACACTTTTGACACTTTTTTGGGACCATTGACATTTATACAGCGATCAGAGCTAAAAATAGCCACTGATTACTGTATAAATGTTACTGGCAGGGAAGGTGTTAACACAATGGGGCGATCAAGGGGCTAAGTGTGTCCTAGGGAGGTATTCCTAACTGTAAGGGGATGTGCCTGACTAGAGGAGGAGCCAGATCGTTCTTCCTACTTAGTGGGAACAGACGATCTGTTTCTTCTCCCGTTAGAACAGGGATTTGTGTGTTTACACACAAAAATCCCCGCTCCTGCTCTCGTGCCTGCGATCACAGGTGGCCAGTGGCGATCGCGCCTGCTGCCCATGCACATCGGGTCCCCCGCCGTGCGGTGGGAACGTGCCTGCTATGGGTCTTAAAGGAGCCGCCGTACACATATGGCGATTTGCGCAGGAGAGCCATCCTGACGCCGCATATGTACAGGAGCTGGTCGGGAAGTGCTTAAGGACTGGCATGCTGCAAAAAATAATAAAATTTTTGTTTTTTGTTATTATACCACTTTAACTGTATCACAAATACACAATACTGCATACAAATTACCCCATAGATCTGTTCAGTTATAATCAATGATACTGAACTGCACGATTAAAATGCAGAGATGAGAAGAGCTCTATTGACTATAACACAGCATAGATCTGCTCTTGAATGATGTGTACAGTTTTACATGCATTTAAAGTAAAATTATATCATATTTATTCAGTAGGTATTTTTCATTATTATTGTAGTATTTGCCTTAATATGTATTCTAGCTTTTGGTTAGGAACGATTAGGTTCGGTTTTTACTGTTCTCCTTCTGCTTTATCATCCGTAAAAATAACATTTCTATTACTTTCTGCCCCTGTGACCATGGTCCTACCAGTAAATGAATCAGGAGAAATCTGCCAAAGAGAAGCAGTAAAAAGCTGATGCGGTTCTAGCCTTTTTCAAACTTTACCAAAATGATCAGTCCTTGTTAACGTTTGAGATTTCCCATCACTGCCAGTTTGATTAAACCGTTACTACCAGGACAGGAAGTAAAATCTCTCCAATTAAGCCCTAAACTCAATCCTTCCCCACACTATCCAAAATTAGCTGAAAGTACACATTTTTATATGACAAGTTTGCTGTTTCATATTTTTGTCATTATATTTAAGATAAAAGATTTGTAAATGAAAGTCTAAAGGGAACGAGTGTTGTATTTGATTCAGCCTCTGCTTAACAACTCATGAGGTAAGATACCAGCTATACAGGGAGGTCTCCCTTTCCAATAAGACGGCTGACCTATAGCTCTAATTGTGAGAAAAAGGGACAACTGTTTACTTAAGAGTTTTTGCCTTCTTAGATAAAAATATTAAAGTATAAATAAAAGCAACTTTTTTTTTCAAGCTTTGGATAGAGGGCAGAGAGATTAGAACACCTGTCAGTTTTTATTACTGTCTGTGCCCCCCGTTAAGGAGATTCACCCTTTCTATTTGTCCTGTTTACCATTATCATTAAAGTTAAAAAAATCCAAAATTTTGGGTTGTCCCCAGAAAAGTAATAGAGGGGAAATCTTCCAATGTGAACACTAGTTCTGATGAGTGGGGGTTCTGCAAGGAATTCTCTTAATTTGCAGGTATTTCCTCTCACTTCCTGTTTGGCTATGGGACAGGAAGTGAAGGGAAATTTCAGCGATGGGATCTGACAGGGGTTATATATAGCCCTGCCTTTCTCTATCCAAAATGAAAAAATAAGTTTTGCCTATAGTTCTACTTTAAGTCCTGTTTACACTTGTGCATTTAAAGCAGTATAACACATCTGTTATATTGCAGCTTACCAATTCTTAGGCTTTTTTACCTTTATTTTCCTTAGGGATATGTAACGTGTGTAGTGGTCAGGTAAAATGTAATGCACAAAGTGCAGGGGTCAGGAGTATGTACTGCACAGGGTACAGGGGTTTGGAATATGTAGTGCACAGGGTACAGGCGTTAGGAGTGTGTAGTGCATAGAGTACGGAGTCAGGAGTGTGTAATGCGTGGAGTACAGCGGTCAGCGGTATGTAATGCGTGGAGTGCAGTGATCAGAAGTGTGTACTACACAGAGTACAGGGGTCCGCAGTATGTAATGCATGAAGTGCAGTGATCAGTGTGAAATGCAGAGTGCAGGGGACAGGAGTGTGCAATGCACAAAGTGCAGGGGTCAGGAGTATGTAACAGACAGGCAGGGGTTAGGAGTGTGTAATGTACAGAATTCAGAGGTCAAGAGTTTGTAATGTGCAGAGTGCTGGGTGCTGGGGTCAGAAATATGTAACACATGTAGTGCAGGGGCCTGGAATGCATAATGTACAAAGTGCAAGCATTAGGAGTATGTAATGCACAGAGTGCAGTGGTCAGGAGTGTTTAATGCACAGAATTCAGGGATCAGTAGTGTGTAATGTATGCCATACAGGATCATGAGTGTGTAACCCATGAAGTACAGGGGTCAGACGTGTGTAAGGCACAGATGTCAGGTGTGTGTAAAACACTGAGTGCATGGGTCATAAATGTGTAAGTGCAGAGGTCAGGGATATGCGAGGCACACGTTTCAGGGTTAGGAATGTGTAACCCATGCAGCACTGGGATCATGAGTGTGTAACTGGGGAGAGGTTTGTAGTGTGGGGTGCAGATTTCTCTTCCCAAAATCCCTCCCAGTACACAGCTTACTTCCCCCAAATACCCCACAGTACAGACCTCTCTCCTTGATTCAGACCTTTCCCCCCAGTATGGACTTTCCTCCCCAGTACAATCCACAGACCCCTTCTTGAAGTACATTTACCAGGCCTCAGATACAACAGCGAGGCACAGTGAGTGGGCAGTTCACATGACACGGCACATGAGAGCCAAGAAGGTGATTAGGGGGGAGCCAAGAAGGTGATTAGGGGGGAGCCTTCTTCACCTATGTACTATGTTAGCTGCTGCCTGAGGTCTGAACTTACAAAAAAAAATAAAAGTCAGACAGTAATGGAATCAGGACACAAGGCAGCCTGCAAGAGATGCAGGTGGCCAGCACTAGTGATGCCCCTTTGAATGCACTGCCAGGCAGCCTTAGTACAATGCGCTTCTTTAGTGACCCCTAAACAGGAACGGTCCCTGAGAACCAGGGATAAATAGCAACTGTAATTTACATTCACCCAAACTATTTAATGTAAAAGCCTACCTAAAAAATGTATTTATTGCTATCCAATCAGCTAGGTCTTTGTTGTTCATAGCTATAAATGAGATCAATCAGACTGTAATGTGTACGGACAGCTTACTAGTATAGAAATGGAATTAATATGATGGCTGTTGGCCTTTCTAAATCCTTTTACATGATGTTACTACAAAAAAAGCTCTCATTTTAAACGTGTCTAAAACAATTCTGAATATTACTGCAAGAGAAAGCTATAACCACAGCTGCCATTTCTAGAAAATATAAGCTTGTCTTGCAGGGGTTGATTTAGTAAAGGCAAATAGACTGTTGCACTTTGCAAGAGACTTTTCCCCAGAGGGGAAGGTGATTGAGGTGAAGTTATGCTGACTTCCATCATCCAATCATGTGCAAGCAAAAATGCTTTTTTTTTTCCTTGCATGTAATTGGGTATACTTTGCAAAATGAAAATGTACTCAGCTCTCTGCAAAATTCCCTTCCAAAGCGAGCAGACTATTTGCCTTTAGTATATCAACCCCCTACAGTACATGTTCTCATTTTTTTGATAGCGTCTAAGCAACCTACAGTGCAGTATAAGGCTATAAAAACAGCAAGTTTAAAAAGTTTCCACCTTAGAAAAATCTGGCTGCTTCTCGCTTGTCTTATGTAATACAAACTCTTTTTTTTCTGCTTGGAATACAATATCTAACTGCAAACCAAAACAAAAAACTTGTTATTGATGATTAATATAGAAGCTGGCAGCAGGTCCTATTCTTGCAGATCACAGTAAAGAAATAGCAGAGAATATGCCATTTATGCAATAATAAACAAAGCAAATAAATGAAAAAGACCTCAGCTTTTCCCATCAATTATAAGTAGGGTGACTACAGATTTAACCATACCACTCTGTAAGGAAGAAGTCCAATATAAAGAAAAACTTTTACAAAGTAGTTAATGAAAAGCTGATTCAAATGACCCCATCACCTAGTTACAGTGCCTTGCAAAAGTATCCACCCCCCTTGGCTTTTTACTTATTTTGTTACATTTTAGTTCAATGTTTTTTTTAATCTGAATTATATGTGATGGATCAGAACAATGTTTCTTCCCTTTGTGTGTATTGGAACAAAACAAAAAAAAGGTAGGAAAAAAAGCTAATTGGACATAATGTCAGACAAAACTCCAAAAATGGGCTGGTCAAAATTCTTGGCACCCTTAACTTAATATTTGGTTGCACAACCTTTGGAAAAAATAACTGAAATCAGTGGCTTCCTATAACCATCAATAAGCTTCTAATGCGGCGTACACACGCTCGGACTTTCCCGTGGGGACTAAGTTTGGCCAATAACACATCTCCTATATTAGAGTGCCCCCCGATCTGGATAAAGGAGCAACACTGTCTGGGCAACATTATCAGTCTGGGGGGAGGAGAGTGTTACATGGACTTTTAGATTTAGATACACTAACACATTGAAATCAAACTCCAGATAACATTTTATAAGCAGTTACAGCAACAGTATTTTTACATAAATAAAAGCTGGTCACAATTGCGTTTAAAAGACCTCTGCGCAAATACAGTGCGGCATAAAATATTGCAACGAACACCATTTTGTTCTCTATGGTCTCTGATGATTTTAACTTGTAAGCAACAAGTGTCAGAATAAGGTTTAGTCTTTAAGTGGTTAAACTGACCTCATTTACAAACCGAAGTTCATTCCTTTGATCTAAATCAGGGGTCTCCAAACTTTCTAAAAAAAGGGATAGTTTACTGTCCTTCAGATTTTAGGGGGCTAGACTGTGGCCATCTGTAGTACAAAATGTCCCAGCATCAGTGAGAGTAAATAATCCCTCGTCATTGGGAGGAATTGAGCCTCATCACTAGCGTCATTGGGCCCCATTGCTGGTGTTCATAAGGAGGAACTGTGCCCCATCATCCATGTAATTGGAAGGAATTGTGCCCTTCATTGGTGTCAGTGAATGATATAGTACCCAAAGGGCCAGATAAAAGCAAGCAAAGGGCTGCATCCGGCCCCCGGGCCACAGTTTGGAGACCCCCTGATTTATATTTCAATATTTTTTATTGAGGTAAATATAAAACAATATAAAACAATAAACATATATTTCACAATTAATCAGGTTGTCTTCAATCCAACATAGAAACGATTTAACATTACATTTACATAATGCTCCATACATATCAGGAGCTAGAAACATATAGGTAGCCTCTTGGCTAAAGCAGTTCAGGCCCTTAAATGGGGTATGGCACTTAATAAATTCACCAGGAGGTGATATCAAAAAATAACAGTACCAAGAGGAAGAGGTAGGGAGATTTCAGGGCTACCATAAGCCTCAGTTCAGAATTCCAAGGTGTGCTTCTTGTCTCTATTTTTGTTAGGCTTCCTGCCTTATCTGCAATGTTTTATTCAAGTATATCAGCCACCAGGTCGTGCAAGTTATACCATCAGGTAACATAAAATGAAAAAAAAAAAAAAAACAAGAACAAAAAGGGTTCGAAGTAAAAAGATTAAAGGTATCAGAAGGAGGGCATTGAAAGAAGAAAAGAAGACAGAGGGGAAGAGAAGAGAAGGGAGGGAGAGGGTCACCTGGAGTTCCTCTTTAGGTAGAGATGTATTCAATCCAAGGATCCCAAACCTTATTAAACATCTCTGCCTTATTATGGAGGGTATGGGTAAGTTTGTCGTTGATCATAATCCAGTTGAGTTTGTTTTTGGTTTGGTCGAGGGGTATGCTTGAATGTTTCCAATTTCTTGCAATTGTTATTCTTGCCGCCAGCAAGATGTAGGTTATAAGTTTCAATGATTTTTTGGGGACCTCATCTGGTAGTTTGTGGAAGAGAGCACTCTCTGGGGATCTACGAATATTGACACCCGTAACTGAATTAATCATATTATATATTCTAATCCAAAATCTGACGACCAGTGGGCATTGCCACCAGATATGGTACATTGTACCCATCTGTCCGCATTGTCGAAAGCAGTTAGGTGAAGAAGAGGGGTGCATTTTTGCTATTCTAGTAGGGACTAGGTACCACTGCAGCAATGTTTTATAGTTTGCTTCGATGAGGGTGGTATTAATAGAAATTTTCGACAGTCGGTGAGCGATATCCTGCCAATCTGACCTTTCAAGGGAGAGGTTCAGGTCCCTTTCCCATTGAGTCATGTAGGATAGTTTAGTGTTAGGTTCAGTGATGGAAGAGTAAATGGCGGAAATCCATCCTCTTTGATTGCTTCTGTTTTGGCAGGTCACTTCTAAAGTGGTAAGAGTAACTGGTCCACCCCCCATTTTAAGTTTGGAAGAGATAAATGAGGAAATTTGGTTATATCTGAAAACCTCAGTGCTAGGCATTGAAAAATTTTCTTTGAAATATGTAGCTGAGTGCATTTGACTACCACTAATAAAATCTCCATTTCTCAATAATCCTTTGTTGAGCCACCATTGAAACTGTTGTGGGGCAAGGCCAGGAGGGAATTCTGGGTTACAAGACCCCCTGATTTAAATGATACTTTGTTTATAGTTATCTCCCAGTGCTGACAATGTTGATAAACATTTGCTGTTTTTTTTTTTACAGCTGAATTAGCGGAGAAGGCTCTGCACTTGTTACATGAATGAATCATGGAAATGCTGTATTAAGATCGTGAGGGGGGGTTGAATCGAGATTGCGATTTTTTTAAGATTAATCGTGCAGCTCTATTACAGAGCAAAACTTGAATTTTTCACTCAGGATCTTTCTACCAGCAAAGATCCTGTGTATAAACATCAGTAAATTATCGTGACCATGTGCAAGAGATCCAGTGGCGGCTTGTGCTCAATATTTGGGGGGAGGGGCAGCAAACAAATCTCCCCCCTCACTCGCACCACTGCCGCCTCCGGCTCCAATTATGTGCTTCAAAAAAGTAATTAACCCACATAGAAATTCATGCATACAGTGTCCTGCATGTATATTAGGGGATGGGCGCATGGATTGGGGGGGGCAGCGCCCATGCGCCCCTAATGTACGAGCCGCCACTGAAGAGATCCAAGAAATATCTTTTGCCTCTAGAAACCAGATTGCGTCTTGTATTCAGTGTACTTATGTTTGCAACCTCCTAATGTTTTCCAAGTACTGCATTTAGCTAGTTCAGAGAGGATCCTGGTATTTTAAAAAGGCCATTTTCATAATTCTGCTATGGCAGGATCATAAAAATCATTTACAGATATGAAGTAGAAGTTATAAAACCAACAATACTAGTGTTATGGGACTTGCACAGTGGAAACAAGTCCCTGAGCAGGGATATTATTCTAAGTGAAGACAAAAATAGAGTCTAAAGATGGATCAGTTATTGATACCAACGTGTACAATAACACCATATTTCAATCAACAAGGAAAACAATGAATTTGTTCCTGTCTTCTGCCTGGAAACAGTAAACCACTCCCGCTGCCCGTTTCATGACAAGTGTATGCATTGTACATGTTCCTAGCTATCTATGTAATTACTTTCCACATTAGGAGATAAATTGCAAAACAGTAATTCCCCAACCCACAGACAGTAAACAATAATTAAAGTAACAACAGCAAAAGTTATAGAGGCACTCCAGAAAACAAAAAGTAGTCAGTAATGGAAATTTTAAGAGAACACTGCAATTATACTAATTAAAAGAAACACAATTGAATGGGTATGTCAGGGAAAATAAAAATGAAATCAATTCTGCGCATCTCTTTAGTATATGTACATTTCCCCATGTTTTATTCCTTTAAAAATGCTACAAGTATCTCTATTATATGCCATGTTTGGATTGAGCCAATTTACCTTTTTTGTGCTGTTTTTTTCTCTGAAAACTTGCATTAAAATATTGAACGAGAAACGTGCTACAAGTACAGAAAATACTTGTTGATTTGCCAGAAACCCAGTGTGCTTCTAACTTCCTATTTGGACTGACAAGCAAAGAACATTTTCTGCATTGAAACTCCCAACCAGTACTGTTGGCCCTGCCTGCTGGACTACAGAGGACCACTTAACCCCCACCACTCAGTCTAAAACCGGGTACACACTACTCGCTGAGTTGCATGGAAAAAACAAAACTGACAGCTCCAGTTGGAGACACTGTACTAACCATGCAAGGTTAGTCCAGCGATCTCCCCTGCTGGGCTGTTGTGTACTGACAGGGGGACGGCCCCCAGCCAGAACACTCCGATCAGTGCTCTCTGCCATTGGCTGAGAGCACTGATCAGGAGTTGGTCGGCTGCTGGTTTTCCAGCATGCTTGTCTGACATACACACAGGCCGAATGTCGCCCGTTTTTTTTTAACCGGCAAAGGTCTCCCGACATTCTGCCCATCGGTACGGGGCTTAACGCCACATGCATACATACCGTACATGGATTTCTTTCCCAGCAAAACAAAGCTGCTTGTAAGCAGGTGCTTACAGGGTACCCTTGAATGTATTGCTGCTTCTGTAATAATTGCACTGTGTAGTTATGCAGATAGACCAGGATGCCCAGGGTAAGAAGGGGTTAACAGTGTCTGGGCTTTTTCCTGCCCCTGTCGTGGACCAATAAATACAGGGGGAGTTCTGAGGACAGGACGGGGATTCATCCACATGGGAACTGAGAGGAGGGACTGCCGAGCGATGTAATACTGTCGGAGTGTGGGGTCCCCATTACTGGGTCACCTGCATGGGATCTCATCTGGAGACCGGAAACAATCAACAATGGACTTGCACTGAAGGACTTTTTTTGTTACCTTGGGGCAGCCTGTATTAGGTAGTTAGGGTAGAACTTTGTTTTATGTATATTGTGCCACTGGAGTGTACTACTGAATGTTCAATAAAGGTGCATTAGGTGTTCCATGCCTGGTCTGAAGTTTATCCAAAGGGGTGCATGAAGGTATAGAGCATATCCAAAGAAACACAGGTCCTGTAAGACACACACGTTGACGAACAGGAGAAGCTAGAGGGTTACCCATGAAGAAGAGATGGTGGGAAGTAATTTCTAACATGCAGTTGCTATGGGTAACTAGGACTGGTGGTAATGCTATAGCAGCCACCCAGCGGGAGAGAGGTACTGGGCATGTGTGACGAGTCCTCTGGTAGCAAGGGTCGGTGCACTGACTCCCTCTCTAACGGTTGGTGTCCCACAGCATTTGGCACTGATACCATGACACGGAGGCTTCATGGATTTAGCTGCAGGTACAGGAGAGTGAAGGAGTTACCTGTGTACCCATAAAGATCCACACTCAGTGCACAGCAGGATCTCTAATCTGCCACTAGGAGTGAGGTGGCAGGGAAGATGGCTGCTGGACCGTGACACAGGCTCCGCAGTGTCTTCCTTTAAAATGCTGCATTCAGGAAGACAAGTGTACACTATCGAGGGAGAATAGTGATTCACAGTAAAGAACCTCAAGTTTAATGTCTATCTCTGCACAGTGATCAGCTCACTTTTAAGCATGCGGTGTCGCCTTAATGCTGATCTTCGCATGACCGTGGCCCTGCGCTAGTGAGCGCGTTCACAGAGAGGCCCTGTCCACATGCTGACTTGACTCCCAAGATCCTGTCCATGTGTGTAGGAAAAAGGCTCTTGGAAGATGTAGTTCTAGGGGTACACCTGCATTAGTAGGAACTGAGCTCTCAGGTGCTGGCCCTGCAAGAATTTTACGAGCCTGTCGACGATGTTACAAGGAGTAGCAAAGCTGTGTCGCACTACAGAAACAAAGTAAGATAAATATAATGCTGGGGGACACGATTTAGAGGGGGAGATGGTGGTTTGTGGGAACATTTGGGTAATGCATGGACATACACATTGATACAATCTGAGTTTAAGCAATGACTTGCACCTGAATTCATCAGACTTCTTATGCAGCTCCTGTTCAGGATGAAGCTTCTTGTCATACAGTATATTGCTCTAAGTAACTCTAATGCGGCGTACACACGGTCGGAATTTCCGATGGAAACAGTCCGATGGGAGCTTTTCATCGGATTTTCCGACCGTGTGTATGCCCAACGGTCTTTTTCTGTCGGAATTTCCGACGGACTTTGAATTGAGAACCTGTTCTCAATTTTTCCGACGGAAAACCTTTCTATCGGATTTTCCGACTGTGTGTGGGCAATTCCGACACGCAAAATTCCGACGCATGCTCGGAAACAATTCGACGCATGCTTGGAAGCATTAAACTTCTCTTTTATAGTGCTGTCGAACGTTTTTTATGCCGCTGTGTTATTGACCGTCGGAATTTGGTGTGATCGTGTGTAGGCAACACAGCTTGAGCGGAATTCCGTCAAAATTCCGTTGGAAAAACCGTCAGAGTTTTTTCCGACGAGAATTCCGATCGTGTGTATGCGGCATAAGAGTGTAGGAATCAGAAAACACAATAGTCAAAATTTTGTTTAGGCTTACAGCTGGGGCATTTCAGAAGATAAGAGGTGCAGAGGATGAATGCTAGCAAGACCAAAAAAAAATTTTGGGCAAATATTTTAAGACCCTTGAATAAATTAACTGCAAAATGTTCATGCTTGACTGGAAAACCAGTCAAAATTGAAGCATGAAGTAGAATATAAGCTGTTAGTGTTGGTTACTGTTGGCTACTTTTCATGATTTTTTTGGCACCCTACAACAGGCACTTAGTACCCATCTGTTAAAACCTCTACAGCACTATACGTCTCCCTTAAGCGCAAAGCAACATTAAAATGTTTGTTATTGTTATTAACAAATGTATGTGATTTAATTAAAATGTTTAACACTATAAATAACGGGGGTTTTCAGGTGAAGTTTTATCCTTCATTCACAAGGGCCTCCTGCATTTGTTTTATCTGGAGCATAGGAGGAATTGATCTAAAAAGTATAAACAAATCACAAATCCAAATCAAATTCTCCAGTATTTAAAGTGATTGCAAAGGTTCTAATTAAAAGAGAAAAAATAGCAAACATGTCACACTTACTTGCTCTGTGTAGTATTTTTGCACAGAGCGGGTCCAGTTCTCCTATTCTCAGGTCCACTGCTGGAACGCCTAGTTCTCACCCCCCCTCTGAGTGCCCCCATAGCAAGCCGCTGGCCCTGGGGGCATGCCTGTGGGTTCACTCTTGTCAGTTCTCGCACTGCCCTCTGCTCCCGCTGCTGCATCGGAGCCTATGCGAGAGCCAGAAGGGGGTCTGCCAAGCTGCAGCCCCCTCTCTCTCCTGATTGTCTGACTTTGATTGACAGCCGCAGGTGCCAATGGCACCGCTGCTGTGTCTCAGCCAGTCAGGAGGAGAGTCCCAGATGGCTGAGGGACTCGTGGACATCGCTGGACAGAAATGGGGCTCAGGTAAGTATTGGGGGTGGGGGGGAGGCTGCTAAACACAGAAGGCTTTTTATCTTAATGCAAAGAATGAATTAAGATAAAAACCTTAAGGCTTTAGAACCACTTTAACCTCCCTGGCGGTATGATTTTTTTCAGATTTTTGGTGCTGAAAGCGGTACCATTATTTTGCATGGAAATTTGGCGTTTTATATTGTAGGGCTGCAATTCTTAGGAATAACTAACTTAAATCTGTCCAAACCAAAGTCTAGTAAACATCCCGGGTATGATAAAGTTTGAAAAACGAAATCATAAATTATAATATAAAAAATAACTATAAATAATTATAACAAATAATAATATAATAAACATAAAAATTATTCAATAAAGTAATCAAATCAAAAACACTGAAATTTGCTCAGTTGCAGAATTGTCATTACTTTCAGTGTTTGATGACGGATTTCCCCACAAATCACTATCGCTAAATTCTGCAAGTGATTCTAATTTATTATCGCTGTTTGTCTAAAACCACTTTTGATGTAAAGGGACGGTTTTGGTTGCTATGGACAATCTCCAGTTTCCAGGCAGAAAGAACAGTAACATAATATAAAACTGCATGCAGGTCACTGGACAAACCATTGGGGACAAAAGGGATGTGAAATAAATTGATACAGTAATGTAATCTGTAAGATTACAGTGTACTGTATATGTATTGTGTGTTTTACTTTTTGAATTTGGCGCCATTCACCGGCCCAATGCGTTGCAACGCTCCCAGGGAATGGAGCTTTGCTCCATGATAGATTGAGTGGAGGACGGCACACACACAGTGCGGGGAGACATTGCAGGATCCTGGGGACAAGGTAAGTAACCTCTTCCTGGATCCTGCGATGCGATTCCGAGTGTGGCTCAGTGTTACCGCTTTTGGTACTGAAAATCCACCCCGAGCCACACTCGGGAATACCGCCAGGGGGGTTAAAACAGTGAATGACAATGTCAACTGATATGCCTCGTACACACGATCAGATTGCTGGCCAACAAATCCGTGGAATTTTGTCCGCAGTGCATTGGCCCAAACTTGTCTTGCATACACACGGCCACACAATTGTTGGCCAACAATTACGAACGTACTGACATACTACGTGTTTTTTCAGCTCTTTAGCGCCACCCTTTGGGCTCCTTCTGCTAATTTCGTGTTAGTAGAATTTTGGCGGGTGTTGATTCGTGCTTTTCATTTCGTGCTTTTCAGTTTGCGTTTTTTATTTTGTGCTTTTCAGTTCATTTCTGAACGGCCGTTCATCAACCAGACATGTTGCGGAATCAGAGGAGATAACGTGTTATTTATTATTGGCCTTGGAGTTATTGCTTTGACATTATTTTTTTGGTTGGATAATGATTTGATTTGGTCTATTTTCTATATTTTTGGATGCATAGAATGCATTTTTTGGTTAAGTTCTATTGGCAGATAGCATGTCTATTTTTTTTAATGCACAATAAAAAAAATTGTGGCGACTAATACTTGGCTATGTGTTTTACTTCAAATGGCAGTTTGGGAGTAGGTAGTTACATTTTAAAAAATACAATGTAAAATTAACAAGGGACACCAACATAGTTGTATCTTTGATCTTATAAACTACGGGATAATGGTGTTGTGGTAACTTGCCCAAAAAAAAAAAAGCATAATAATATTATTCTTGAGATCACTAGAAAAAAAAAGCATTTGCAAATTTGTTTGCAATAACTCCATCAGTATCACCAGCAAAGCAGCTTCATTATTATCCATTTAAAGAAGAAGAAAATGTCCGCTGCATTTGGAGATTTCAGAATTTCCCACATCACGAATGTTAATTCTCCATTATGAACGCTAGTTTACAAGGCCGACCGATTCTGCTTCCGAGCATGCATGTTTGTACTTTGGACTTTTGTCCAACGGACTTGTGTACACACGCTCGGACAATGCGACAACACACATTTGTTCACGGAAAATTTGAGAGCCTGCTAGCCAACATTTGTTGGCGCAAAGTCCGACAACAATTGTCCAATGTAGCATACACATGGTCGGACTTACCGCCAACAGCCTGACATCCAACATTTCCCTACGGAAAGTCTGATCGTGTGTACGGGCCTTTACTGTATGTGAGTGTATAAACCTGTATATGTGTAAAATCAATAGAAAATCTGTGTATTCACCAGCATTCTGAGAGAATTGTGTTCCCAGATAGCCAGCAAAATTTTTTTGCAGTCAGTGTAAACATAAACACACCCAAACCTTTTTTTTCCCCGAGGGGCTTCTGGCAGGTCCAGAGATGGCACACATCTTTCCTCTACTCTGGCGATGGAAGTCAGTGCTTACTCTCGTACACTAACATCTGAGCACAGATCTGCTTTAGGCCACAAGTAGCTTTAGGGCTCTTTCACACGGACGTGTCTGTGTACGGAGCCTGCTCTGCTCAGCAAGGGATCGCTGTCGATCCCCGCTGAGCAGGAAGATGACAGGTCTGTCTCTGCACACTGTGCAGGGACGGACCTGTCAGAGCGCCGCTCTCCCCTATGGGGGATCGGATGACGACGGACCATAGAGTCCGTCGTCACCCGATCTGATCCGCAGACGGGTGGAAAAGTAGTTTTTTCCTCCGTCACACTTTTTCGGATCGGAGCGGGATCTGATGTCAGCAGACATGTCACCGCTGACATCCGTCCCTCCATAGAGGTCTATGGAGTGTCCGTTCAGGTCCGCCTAAAAAAAATGACAGGTGGAACTGAACGGACCATCCGTGTGAAAGAGGCCTAAAGCTGGCCGTACATGCAGACATTTTCATTCAATCATAACCACTTTCAACCACTAGAAATTGCAAATACCATCACGAGTAATCAACAGAAACCAAGCAATCTACTACCCATGAGTTAAATCAACTACCAGAGTCTGGTGGATTCTGAGGTTCAATATGGTTCATTGCAAGATCTTTTCAGTCAAAACAAGAATAAACGATAGCAGGGTCTTTGATATTGATTACGTTTTTCTGATGGGTTAAATCAGGGTAATCTCAATCCCATCTGTCTGCAATCAATTAAAAACATTTTTTTTTTGTCTTGGACTGTTTTGCATTTTGAAAAAAAAAATGAATAAAAACATTGAACACTTCATTAAACCTGGGCTAAAACTAGAAATGATCCAGGTTTGTTTTTTTTTGAGACACAACAAAGGCTATAATGTGTTTATAGATAAATCCACAAAGGCATGAACATCTGCGCACAAGGACGTTTCTATACAGAACGAGATGCAAACCTCTGCATTTGCAGAAATTAGATTACACAACAACCCTACCTCCAAGTTACATTACTAACAGAACATATTATCCTTTGAACCAAAAAAATAAATGAATAGCAATTCATTATTCAGAGAAAAATGTAATGATACTACAACTGTGATCTGTTATTAATCCTACATTTCAGTCAAATAAAAATAAAATCTGATAAAACATGACCTGTTGTGTGGTTCTTATTTTTGCTAACCATTTATATTGTGTAGAGGTGGATACCGAACAACCCTCACATTTTTGTAAATGTTTTATTATATCTTTTCTTGTGACCACACTGAAGAAATATCACTTTGCTACAATGTAATGTAGTGAGTGTACAGCTTGTATAACAAGTGTAAATTTGCTGTCCCCTCCAAATAACTCAAAACACAGCCATTAATGTCTAAACCGGTGGCAACAAAAGTGAGTACACCCCTAAGGGAAAATGTCCAAATTGGGCCCAAAGTGTCAATATTTTGTGTGGCCACCATTATTTTCCAGTACTGCCTTGACCCTCTTGGGCATGGAGTTCACCAGAGCTTCACAGGTTGCTACTGGGGTCCTCTTCCGCTCCATGACGACATCACGGAGCTGGTGGATGTTAGAGACCTTGTGCTCCTCCACCTTTCATTTGAGGATGCCCCACAGAGGCTCAATAGGGTTTAGGTCTGGAGACATGCTTGGCCAGTCTATCACCTTTACCCTCAGCTTCTTTAGCAACGCAGTGGTCGACTTGGAGGTGTGTTTGGGGTCGTTATGTTGGAATACTGCCCTGCGGCCTAGTCTTCGGAGGGAGGGGATCATGCTCTGCTTCAGTATGTCACAGTACATGTTGGCATTCATGGTTCCCTCAATGAACTGTAGCTCCCCAATTCTGGCAGCACCCATGCAGCCCTAGACCATGACACTCCCACCACCATGCTTGACTGTAGACAAGACACACTTGTCTTTGTACTCCTCACCTGGTTGCCGCCACACACGCTTGACGCCATCTGAACCAAATACGTTTATCTTGGTCTCATCAGACCACAGGAAATTGTTCCAGGAATCCAGTCTGATTGTCTTCAGCAAACTGTTTGCAGGCTTTCTTGTGCATCATCTTTAGAAGAGGCTTCCTTCTGGGACGACAGCCATGCAGACCAATTTTATGCAGTGTGCGGCGTATGGTCTGAGCACTGACAGGCTGACCCTACCACCCGTTCAACCTCTGCAGCAATGCTGGCAGCACTCAGATGCCTATTTCCCAAAGACAACCTCTGGATAGGACAATGAGCATGTGCACTCAACTTCTTTGGTGGACCATGGCGAGGCCTGTTCTGAGTGAAGCCTGTCCTGTTAAACTGCTGTATGGTCTTGGCCACCGTGCTGCAACTGTTTCAGAGCCTTGGCAATATTCTTATAGCCTAGGCCATCTTTATGTAGAGCAACAATTCTTTTTTTCAGATCCTTAGAAAGTTCTTTGCCATGTTGAACTTCCAGTGACCAATATGAGAGAGCGAGAGCCATAACACCAAATTTAACACACCTGCTCCCCATTCACACCTGAGACCTTGTAACACTAATGAGTCACATGACACCGGGGAGGGAAAATGGCTAATTGGGCCCAATTTGGACAATTTCACTTAGGGGTGTACTCACTTTTGTTGCCAGCGGTTTAGACATTGATGGCTGTGTGTTGAGTTATTTTGAGGGGACAGCAAATTTACAGTGTTATACAAGCTGAACACTCACTACTTTACATTGTAGCAAAGTGTAATTTCTTCAGTGTTGTCACATGAAAAGATATAATAAAATATTTACAAAAATATGAGGGGTGTACTCACTTTTGTGAGATACTGTAAATACATAAAGTTATTCATAGCCTCATCATTCGAACTGGAGCACAGAATAGAACACAGCACAGAATTTTTCTACTAGAGTCTGCAGCTCAGTCAGGAACCAGTGTGAAAAAACAGATGATCCTGGCTGAAACAGATTATAGAAAACCCAGATTAACTCAAAATTAAGTAGGCTTCCTGATTTAGCAAAGTTGCAGTGTTTTCTGCATAAATCTAACAGCTCACCGACTGCTCGTATTTGCTTTTATTGATTTATCTTTTTTTTAATAACACTGCCAAAATGATGCAACATTTTACAGAGTACACTTTACCCACTTAGGCCTCTTTCACACGTTTTCGGATGAAATACGGACATACATGCATCCCTATGGGATAGCGAGTGTCAGCGGATGAGCATCCGCTGACACCCGATATCGTCCGTCTCCGCTATGGTCCGATTCTGCAGACGGAGGAAAACCCTATTTTTCTATCTGTCTTCAGAGCGGATCGGATGAACACGGACCGTCTGTCCGTGTTCATCCGATCCTCCATAGAAGAGAGCGGAGATCTGACAGGGCGGTCCATGCACAGTGTGACAGGGACCGCCCTGTCATCCGCCGGCTCAGCAGGGATTTCGGAACGATCCCAGCTGAGTAAGCAGATGTTTACGGGGCGGATCATTACGCATCTGTCCCGTGTGAAAGGGGCCTTAAGATCCGAGCCTCTTTTTGAGATTTGTTGTTAAAATAATTTCTGCTAGAAAATTACTTCGAACCCCCAAACATTATATAATTTATTTTCTAACACTCTAGAGAATAAAATGGTGGTCATTGCAATACTTTATTTCAAACCGTATTTGCGCAGCAATGCAATAAAAAAAAAAAAAAAATGTAAATGTAATTTTTATATATTTTTTTAAATAAAAAACGTTTGATGACGCTTCCGCCATCCAATGCTATGGAGCCGAGTGGGGGCCATCTTTCCCTCACTTGGCTCCAGGTTGTGGACGTGACAGGCTCCAGTAAGCGACATAGACCACCCAAGCACAGTGGGGGGGGGGGCTCTCCCACCCCTGATAAAAGTGATCGCGCTGCTGAGACCACTTTTATCTGAAAGTGGACCGCCCACTGAAGTAGAGGATTCCAGGGTTATAGCAGCTATCTGCTGCCATAACAACGGTATTCTTCTTCAAACAACCGCCGTATAATGACGGCGGGCGGTCTGTAAGTGGTTACAGGATCCTAAAATTTTGTGTCCACACATACACATTTTGGGACCAGATTAGTCAGATGCCACATAGCTAACCAGTATTTTTGCCCCTACACTGCCACCCCCTGGTTAACCCCTTCACTACCAGTGTCATTTACACAGGAATCAGTGCATTTAAATAGCCCTGATTGATGTATAAATGACAATGGTGTCAAAAATGTCCGATGTGTCCGCCATAATGTCGCAGTCAAAATAAAAATTACTGATTGCCGCCATTACTAGTAAAAAAAAAATTATTAATAAAAATGCCATAAAACTATCCCATATTTTGTAAACGCTATAACTTTTGCGCAAACCAATCAATAATCGCTTATTGTGATTTTTTTTACCAAAAATATGTAGAAAAATACGTATCGGCCCAAACTGAGGAAAAAAATATGTTTTTATATATTTTTGGGGGATATTTATTAGTAAAGTAAAAAAATTGTAAAAAATAATGCGTTTTTTTTCAAAATTGTCGCTCTTTTTTTGTTTTTATAGCGCAAAAAATTTAAACCGCAGGGGTGATCAAATACCACCAAAAGTAAGCTCTATTTGTGGGAAAAAAAAAAAGACGTCAATTTTGTTTGGGAGCCACGTCGCACGACTGCGCAATTGTCAGTTAAAGCAACGCAGTGCCGAATCGCAAAAAGTGGTCTGGTCTTATGCCAGCAAAATGGTCCGGTCTGAAAGTGGTTAAAGCAAAAACTGCAAAATATTGTATTTTTTTCAAAAATGTTGCTCTTTTTTGTTTATAGCGCAAAAAATAAAAACCACAGAGGTGCTAAAATACCACCAAAAGAAAGCTCTTTTTGTGGGAAAAAAGGACATAAATTTTTTTTGGGTACAACGTTGCACGAACGCGCAATTGTCAGTTAAAACGACGCAGTGCCGAATCACAAAAAATGGCCTGGTCAGGAAGGGGGCCAATCCTTCCAGGGTTGAATGAATGATTTGTATAGCACTGCAAATGCGAACTGAATCGCCTCGAGGCTGAAGTGGTTAAATGTAAGCACTTATTCTTGCTGGTAGTTAGAATCTTTGATATTTGCAAACAAAACAATATCTTTGATATTTGCAAACAAATTTCCTATTTAGAATACTAAGCTGTATACTAATACTAAGCTAGGTTAGTAAAACAGCGATATCAGAACCGATTCAATCATACAGTTTGTAGTGTACATAGATTTGCAAAGCAATGGGATAAAGGAATATTCCTGAACTTTGATTTATCTCATGTTTACTGTGACATTGTGTGAATGCATCAATGCAGTGCATGTTATCTCAGCTTGCAGAGCGTGGCTTTATTGAATGAGTTTGCAAAAAATTTGAATATTGCCGAATATACAGTCTCATGCTACATAATTTAGCTCCAGTTCATGCTGAATAAATTAAATAATTAATGTATCGTAAATAGAAAACTATCTTTAGCATTTTATTAAAATAAATTGGATAAAAATAAAAAATAAATCAGATTTAAATTAAAAAAATCTGATTAAAAAAAAATCATTGGATTTTATCCACCCTGCAATAAGGGTACACAGGTAACACTTATCTGGTGTGAAATTTTATTTAAGACTGTATCATTCACATTTCCAAGAGCATACACTCTAGCAATCCACTCCAGATCCTAATAACGCCGATACCACAAGGGTATTGGAGGCAATCACTATCTGCTGAACTATACCTGTAACCCACATGGAAAAACGTGAAGATAGATTAAAACAAATGTGAAGAATATCTTTCGCTTTTAGAATAAAATGCAAATGCTGAGATGCAGTGTTTCCGAGGCTACAATAGTCCAATAAAATAATAAAGCTTATTCTGCTAGCAATGGAACACATTCAAGCTCCTCTCAAGTGTGTGCCGTCTTGCATCATCAGGACAACCAGAGAAAAAAAGATTCTGCAATCTGCATTTTGGTGTCTTCCCATGAGGATAAGAGGATAGACAGAGCCACATCAACATCTCAACTTTTGGGGTTGCAAATTTCTAACTGCCCCAGAGGGTCCTTATTTTATTGTTAAATGTCAACTTAAAGTCAGGATGCGGTTTCATCAATAAAAAAAAGCAGCTGTTTTTCTTTAGTTCCTGTGGAATTTCAAAATTATGCACAATACAACATGCTGTACTCTCATAGGTTGAGGACTATGACAAAGACTGCACTTTTCTCTCTATATTGGCCAGCATACACTAGACTGAAATATACAACTATCATCAAAAAAGAAATCCAGAAAGAATACGGCATAACAACATTAACCCTGGCTTTATATCATTTTGTGTTACTTTACTCTGAACTATTCTGCTTTTCAATGTTTAACACCTGGAAGGTTTTCCTCTTAAAGTAGAACTAAATATCGAAACAAAAATTTCTTGTTTCTTGTTAAAAAAAAATATCGAAACAAATGTCAAATCAAGTTACTATGTAATGCACAAGTCTCAAAGTAAATAAAAATCTTCCTATTTGCTATTACTTTTTATTGCACTGAAATCTTGCCTGCCTGCCAGCCTTCTGATGTAAACAAACAGCAGATGTTTCTCTCCTGCACACGAATGTTTGTAGGTGTAAAATGTGCCTAGTGTAAAATTCCTGGCGTTTTTTTGGGTGCCCCGAGGTACTCCAGGTGGAGCGCAGAACTGGCCATGAAAATGTATTACTGTACACCCCTGTATTTGTATAAATGCTGATGCACGGATAAGTTTGGGAAATATGTCATATGCGCTTACGCAGGTAAAACCAACACGAAGATACATCAGTGTTTACACAAATACAGGGGTGTACAGCCATTCACTTTTATGGCCAACCCTACCTGCAACACCTCGGTCATCAGAAAGCTAGCTCACGTCCAGCTGGTAGTTATCCTATACAACAGCTGTACTTTAGTAGGGCGGTATAATTAGGGAAATTCATAAAAAGCTAAAGAAATCTGCAGTGCTGTACACACAACGAGCACACATCATTCTGTAAGGTATTGAAGAGTCAATGAAAAAATATCTTTGTGTCTACAGTTTTTATAATTACTATATGAGCTGTCTTTTGTTAAAGCAATCATTTTTAATTTCAGCACATTTTTCAGGAAATGACAGCTAACAGATTTGCAAAGCATTTAGACCAAAGGACAATTAAAAGTGTTCTTTGAGGAAGAATCTCCAGGCTCTATTTATTATGGGGGACTAGTTAAAAAAATATCAGCATCTGAACCTGGAATAATTGGGGCCCAGATATAAAAGTGAGAAATATATATGGGACAATTGAATTTTGAAAATGTTGTGTTGTTATGGAAACAAGGATTGGTGATAAAGTTTCAGTGGAGACACCTTTTTCCCATGATAACTCTTACAGGAGTGAATTTCCCTTCTTTGGAGTAGATTTTATCTCAGTTCCTGTTGTCTCCCTCCGTTTGTAAGTAGGAGTCTTTGGAAGTCAGATGTTTGTAACAATGGGACCGCCTTTATTCAGAGCTAAAGTAGTTGTAAACCTCAGTCGTGAAATCGAAGCAAACCACATAAATCTGTAATGTTTACTTGTCTCTCTCCAAAGCTCTAAGTTTTGTTTCTCTCTGGTGCTTTGTTCCTCTGTTGAGAGCTAAGAACAGAGATTGTCTATTCAGTCTCTCCGCCTCCTCCTCTTTGCTTTTGACAGATGAAGAAAGATTTTTAACACATTCTGCACTTTTGAAAGGGGTGTTGAAATTCAAGACTGCAGGTAAACATGTACAGTGCCTTGCGAAAGTATTCGGCCCCCTTGAACTTTTCAACCTTTTGCCACATTTCAGGCTTCAAACATAAAGATATAACATTTTAATTTTTTGTGAAGAATCACCAACAAGTGGGACACAATTGTGAAGTGGAACGAAATCTATTGGATATTTTAAACTTTTTTAGCAAATAAAAAACTGAAAAGTGGTGCGTGCAAAATTATTCGGCCCCTTTACTTTCAGTGCAGCAAACTCACTCCAGAAGTTCAGCGAGGATCTCTGAATGATCCAATGTTGTCCTAAATGACTGATGGTGATAAATAGAATCCACCTGTGTGTAATCAAGTCTCTGTATAAATACACCTGCTCTGTGATAGTCTCAGGGTTCTGTTGAAAGTGCAGAGAGCATCATGAAGACCAAGGAACACACCAGGCAGATCTGTAATACTGTTGTGGAGAAGTTTAAAGCCGGATTTGGATACAAAAAGATTTCCCAAGCTTTAAACATCCCAAGGAGCACTGTGCAAGCGATCATTTTGAAATGGAAGGAGTATCAGACCACTGCAAATCTACCAAGACCTGGCTGTCCCTCTAAACTTTCAGCTCAGACAAGGAGAAGACTGATCAGAGATGCAGCCAAGAGGCCCATGATCACTCTGGATGAACTGCAGAGAACTACAGCTGAGGTGGGAGAGTCTGTCCATAGGACAACAATCAGTCGTACACTGCACAAATCTGGTCTTTATGGAAGAGTGGCAAGAAGAAAGCCATTTCTCAAAGATATCCATAAAAAGTCTAGTCTAAAGTTTGCCACAAGCCACCTGGGAGACACACCAAACATGTGGAAGAAGGTGCTCTGGTCCGATGAAACCAAAATCCAACTTTTTGGCCACAATGCAAAACGATATGTTTGGCGTAAAAGCAACACAGCTCATTACCCTTAACACACCATCCCCACTGTCAAACATGGTGGTGGCAGCATCATGGTTTGGGCCTGCTTTTCTTCAGCAGGGACAGGGAAGATGGTTAAAATTGAGGGGAAGTGTATGCAGCCAAATACAGGACCATTCTGGATGAAAACCTGTTGGAGTCTGCAAAAGACCTGAGACTGGGACGGACATTTATCTTCCAACAAGACAATGATCCCAAACATACAGCAAAATCTACAAATGAATGGTTCACAAATAAACGTATCCAGGTGTTAGAATGGCCAAGTCAAAGTCCAGACCTGAATCCAATCGAGAACCTGTGGAAAGAGATGAAAACTGCTGTTCACAAACGCTCTCCATCCAACCTTACTGAGCTTGAGCTGTTTTGCAAGGAAGAATGGGCAAGAATTTCAGTCTCTCGATGTGCAAAACTGATAGACATACCCCAAGCGACTTGCAGCTGTAATCGCAGCAAAAGGTGGCTCTACGAAGTATTAACGCAAGGGGGCCGAATAATTTTGCACGCCCCACTTTTCATTTTTTTATTAGTTAAAAAAGTTTCAAAAATCCAATAGATTTTGTTCCACTTCACAATAGTGTCCCACTTGCTGGTGATTCTTCACAAAAAATTTAAAGTTTATATCTTTATGTTTGAAGCCTGAAATGTGGCAAAAGGTTGAAAAGTTCAAGGGGGCCGAATACTTTCGCAAGGCACTGTAAATCCTATGTAGGAGGATTTTTTTAATCTTTGTGTATCATCTGAGGCTGTTCACTCCACTGGGTATATGTGAAGATTTACAACCACTTTAACCACTAGCTGACCGCCCACTGTCAAATGACGGCGGGACGGTGCAGCTACTGTGGCGGGCCGCCGTCATATGACGTCGTGCACAATTTGGCCACTGGGGGGCGCGCGCGCCGCGGGAGGCGCGCGCGCGCGCCCACCGCGTAGCTGGGGCCCCGGTGCGCGTGCCCGGCGGTCGCGATGACTGCCAGGCACCCGCGATTGCCCGGTAATCGAGCAGGACGTGGATCGGTGTGTGTAAACACACAGATCCACGTCCTGTCAGAGGAGAGGAGACCGATGGTGTGTCCCTTGTACATAGGGACACCGATCGGTCTCCTCCCCCAGTCAGTCCCCTCCCCCCACAGTAAGAATCACCAAGATAGGGTACACATTAACCCCTGCAGCGCCCCCTAGCGTTAACCCCTTCCCTGCCAGTCACATTTATACAGTAATCAATGCATTTTTATAGCACGGATCGCTGTATAAATGTGAATGGTCCCAAAAATGAGTCAAAAGTGTCCGAAGTGTCCGCCGCAATGTCGCAGTCACGATAAAAATCGCGAATCGCCGCCATTACTAGTAAAAAAAAATAATAATAATAAAAATGCTATAAATCTATCCCCTATTTTGTAGACGCTATAACTTTTGCGCAAACCAATCAATATACGCTTATTGCGATTTTTTTTACCAAAAATATGTAGAAGAATACGTATTGGCCTAAACTGAGGAAAAAATTTGTTTAAAAAAAAAAAAAATTGGATATTTATTATAATAAATAGTAAAAAATATTATGTTTTTTCAAACTTGTCCCTCTTCTTTTGTTTATAGCGCAAGAAATAAAAACCGCAGAGGTGATCAAATACCACCAAAATAAAGCTCTATCTGTGGGGAAAAAATGATAAAAATTTTATTTGGGTACAGCGTTGCATGACCGCGCAATTGTCATTCAAAATGCGACAGCGCTGAAAGCTGAAAAATGGCTTGGTCAGTAAGGAGGTGTTTGTGGCTGGTAGGCAAGTAGTTAAAAGGTATGAGCAACTTGATACCGTATATACTCGAGTATAAGCCGAGATATTCAGCCCTTTATTTAGGGCTGAAAGTACCCCCCTCGGCTTATACTCGAGTCACCGCCGTCTGCCTACATGATCAACGTGTCATGCAGACAGACGGCAGTGTTCAAAAGCCGCGCCTCCTCCTCCTCCCCGTCCGTGATAGGAGGAACACAAATTTTCCCAGCAGTGAGTCAGTGTGCAGTGTTCCCGCCTATCACGAACGTCCTGTCATTCTCATCTCATGGACGAGGATCAGAGGATGTCCGTGATAGGCAAAACACTGAACACTGACTGCTGGGAAAACAGAGTGTTCCTCCTATCATGGACGAGGACGAGGAGGAGTCACGCTTTTGTATATTGGAATGGCGCCGTCTGTTTTGCCTGATCGGCAGGATCAGCAATGGGGGACACAGGACACAGATCGAACAGGGAGGCATCTAACGATCGGTGGACACAGGTGGCAGATCGCACAGGAAGGCAAACACAGGACCCAGGGGATGCAGATCGGCACAGGTAGGCTGCAATGGACACAGGGGGGTATGTACAGGACACAGGGGGGTATGTACAGGACACAGGGAGACATGCAGCTACAGATGGGCATTTCCACTTACAGTAGCTGCTGCATTTCTCACCCTCGGCTTATACTCGAGTCAATAGGTCTTCCCATTTTTTTGTGGTAAATTAGGGGCCTCGGCTTATATTCGGGTCGACCTATACTCGAGTATAAACGGTATATACTTTTCCAAACTCAACCAGGGACACTGAACAACAATGGCAAACCTCCAATATAAGGAATATAGTGTTAAAGACATGTTCTCACAGTACCTCCCATAAAACTCTGGGGCCTGTTATGCCTTAACCTGTTATTAATTTAAAGCGGTTCTGCACACACTTTTTTTAGTAAATCTCTTTGCCTTCCAAATCTGGCAAAGAGTACTAAATGGCCTTTTTTTTTTTTACTTACCTTGTAATTGCTGCCGGTCTTTCCTCTGTCTCTTCGGGGTGGGCGGGGTCTGTGCGGGGATCCTCATCATGCCGCACTGTTTCCTGGGATCTCATGTCATTCATCCCAGGAGTCAGTGCGGACATCCGTCCGAAATCTCGCAAGATTTACGGACATCCGCCGAAATCTCGCGAGATTTACGGACCTCCGGCCGAAATCTTGCGAGATTTACGGACATCCGACCCAAAAATCTCACGATATTTTAAGGACGTGAGGCATGCTGGTTCCCATAATGAAAGGGAACAAGGAAGTGAATGCTTGTGGGTTTCAAATGCCCACAAGCAAAATGACATTGCTGCTGTTTTTATTTTAAAAGTGCAGATTTTTCAAAAATACGGACATGGATACCAGACGGACACCAAAAAAGTGAGTTTATTGTAAGACTCAAAATTATTTTAACATGACAAGAAAAAAATAAATTAGTGTGTGCAGAACCACTTTAAGTAAAACCTACAAGTGATTCTTATAAGTCTTGTGTTTGTGACATAAGTACAGGTTCCATGACTACAATGTCGTGGCAGGCCTTGCACTTGCATTATGATGAGGTCTCATCTACATTCCTCTCTAAAGCCTTGGCAGCAATCAAGTACCGAGCATGTATGTAAAACTTCCACATTTACATAGGAAATAGAAGTGTGTTCTTTATAAGGGGCTACTATTAACTACACTACCTCTACTACCTATTCGCTTACACAGACTGCATGAGAAACTGAAAAAGTATGGCTTGTAACTGGTGGAAAGGACTGGAGCACTGGCACTTGTACAAACATAGTAGACCAGAATAGGACAATTAAATCAGGCAGATAAAAGGTCCAGCAAGAGTTGGAATAAATATAAATGCAAAAAGGGCAGCTAGAGTGGAACTTTTAATTGGAAATGGAACTTTATAAAAAGTTTTTCTCCACTTTCACAAAATACTCTACAGCAGCCATTCTCAACTAGGGTTCCTCCAAAGGTCACTAGGGGTTGCTTAAGATGTGGCTGATTAACCCTCCCCATCTAATGGTGCCTGCAAAGCTCCAGATCCAACACCACTTGGCAGAGTCAATGGCATGATCTGTAAGTGGGGCATTAATCCCATGGAACCCCAATGAACTAATGATAGCAGGGGTCCCTTGAGACCTGAAAATTAGTTCAAGGTTCCTCAAAGATAAAAAAAAATAAAAGAAACACACACAATCGAGGAATAATAAATCCAGTTTAATCCATAAGCAATACAGTATTCTTGCAGCTAGGAGTCCAACAAATGAGTGAGCTGCAGCTGAAAGGAAGGAACACTGGAGCAGAGGCTAAAAAAGTGCAGACTGAGTTTGTGTGGAGTGGACTTAAAGCGGAGTTCCACCCAAAAGGAGAAGTTCTGCTTTAAGCACTAGTTTTGACAGGTACCCGCTCCCACTTCCACTTGGATCACCTCCTGCCCTGCAGTCTTATGGTACACGTCACAGGTCCCAGGAGACTGCCGGAGAATTCAGCAGTCACAGTGCACACCTAGCTGTGAAGCTGCAAGCGGTCACAGCCAGTTGCCCACAGTTGAAATGCTGGCGCTGGGGAGAGGAGAGGGATAGAAATGACTGTTCGGGTGACCACATCATTGGATGCTGGGGCAGAGAGCAGAGGGACAGGAAATTTGTGTAAGTTGCTGCTGAAAGGAGTGGAGAGACGGGTCAGACTGATAGCAATGAGGAAGGAGTGTGAGTGCGTTGGGTAAGGGGCAGAGAGGAGAGGGATATTATGATACCAATTTTTAACCAACCTCCTTCTAATACTGTGTACTTACTTGTGATGGCAGTCCTTTAGATAATGCTAATTAAGGTAAGAGTACAACCTTCTTCTGAAGCTGGGCCACTTCTTCCACCAAGTACCAATTATAATTTGGGGTGAAGGTCTTATTCACATGAGGCCAGTTGACCTGGTAAGAAATAAAATATAAAGTATGAAGTAATGACCTCGTAAAAAGTTTCCTACACACAGCAGACATCCTGTCCAGCCTGTACCCCAGCCACATAGCATCAGCTCTTTCCTATTCAGCATACTTTGTTCAGCTAATTATCTGCTTAACCTAAACCGATAAAAAGGTTTTCACAGTTGCTTTTCAGGTCTATGTACAGCTGCACCAGAAAGAGCAACAAACAATACAAGAGGCCAGGATGGATTTATTTATTCTGTAAATGACCACAGAATGGACAAAAAACAACCAACGCACTTCAGGGGTCCATAGATCTCCCCCTTCCTCAGGGCTTGAATACAATGAAATGGTTTAGAGACTCAAAAGTGGTTTCTGACCAGGGACCAGGCTTTGATTGCTTACTGTGTGAAAAGTCATATATGATGAGGATCAGTGAATCAATGAATCAGAAATGAACTGTGATCAATGAATTGTTCATTGACCAGTCTTTATCCTCTCAAAGGGGACAGCGAAACAAAAAATAAATAAATAAGTTCAGGTTGGTATATCACTTTAATATAAAGATAGACATCAAGTAAGCAAGTTAGTTTTAAATTGATTGGATAACCATGTATTTTTAACTTTTATACAAATGCCTATATTTCAACCTTAAAGGCTATGTAAACCCAAAAATAAAAAATAATATAGTAGTTTATCCTGCACTAATGTATTGCTGGATTGATCTATAATGTCAATCTTTATATTAAGTTATAACCTTTTAAGTTAATATTATTTTACCTTGGATGACACTAAAGCCAAGAATAGAATTCATAGAGCAACAGTCTTGCCCATTACAGAGAAATGAAATAAGCAGTAGCTGCTCTGAGTCTGACCAATCAGCTTAGTGATATCTTAAGCTTCTGGACTACCTCCTAAACTTGGGAAAACACAGGAAGCTGCTGTCATCAGTTAGTTTTTGTAGCATTTAACCAGTTCACTAACTACCTGGTTAGGAGGGCTATAAGACCACTAAAACTCATAAGGTCTGCAGGTTTGGTCCTCTGTGAACCTAAGGCTGGGTGCACACTGATGCGGCTGCAGGTCCCAGCAGGGGGTCCAGTGCGTCCCTGTACACTGATTCATGTGCGAATCAGGTCTGAATCTTTGCCTGAATTCGCACCTGAAATGGAGCCAAAGAGGCACAGGACCCTTTTCCAATGCGTACCACAGCTGCCCCGGAGCTGTGAACCCAGCCTAAGAGTGAGATACAAAACTGCTATTTCTGTAACCTGGTATCTGTTTTCAGTTAAGTAAGGCTGCATTCACACCTGAGCGTAGCGTTTTCAGGCGATTTTGCATCGGTTTCTACCACGATTTTGCTGCGTTTTTTTACAGCGTTTTTCCGAGACTTTGTGCAGGGCAAAAGTTCACCAATGTAAAAAGAAGAAAAACGCCCAAATCTGCCCGATTTGAGCGACAAAAAAGGGTCCGGAACTTGTTTGAGCTTCAGGCGTTTGGCTTCAGGCGACATGGAGTGGACATGTGAACCATCTCCATTGAGAATAATGGATTTTTCCCCCTCTAGCGTTTTGTAGCTTCAGGCTTCAAGCTACAAAACGCTCAGGTGTGGATGCAGCCTAAAGCCCCATACACACGCTCGGATTATCCGAGGACCAGGTCCGTCGGATCATGTCCGTCGTACTTTGTCCGATGTTGGTTTTGCGTACACACGGTCGGACAAAGTTGTCGGAAAATCCGATCATTCTCAACGTGGTGACGTTTGTTGCCTACGACGGGACTACGTAGAGGCTAGTAGCCAATAGCTTTGGTCTTGTAATGTGATCTGAGCATGCGTAGCACTTTGTCCGTCGGAATTCGCTACACACGATCGGATTTGGTGTGATCGGACTTTGTTGTCAAAAAATCTATCCAGCAGGAGATAGGACTTTGTCCGTCGGACAATCCGATGGAAACTGTCCGATAGTGCCTACACACGGTCGGAATTTCCGACAACATTGTCTGATAGGACAGAATCCATCGGAAAATCCGACCGTGTGTATGGGACTTAAAGGTTATTTTTCATTATTAGGGTCCTTTCACACAGGCAGACTGATTGGGTCCGCCTGTGAGTTTTTCAGTCGGACACGACTGGACCATCCATTGCCCTCTATGGAGCGGCACAAGTCCATTGACACCCTCCGACATCCAATCCTGTCCACTAAAAACAGATGGATGGGGATCAATTCCCCATTTGTTTGGTGGATTGAATCAGAGGGCAGTCGGGTGTAAACGGACAGGCAGTTCCTTTACATCCGACCGCCCATAGATGAGAGCGGGCTGTGTCTGCGGGGCATAACTGCAAGGGGCATGAATACTTTTTCAAGGCACTGTGTGTGTGTATATTGCAACATGGGGGTGTTTAACTCAAGTGAAAAGATGCATTTTTTAATGCAGTGAGTCCTCATCAGACAGGCGTATAGAGTTAAGGGCCTGGTAGCCCACGTTTATTGAAAAAGGAAAAACACAAAAGTCCATCCAGAAGTCCCACGCAGGGGTTTAACTTCATTAAGCCTTCATAAATGAAAAACATACCAAGCCACCTGGCTCTCTTGTCAGCAGTTCCTCTGCTTGCTCTCAACAGAGTTGATTCCTTCCAGTCCCCTGGACTCACTGGCTTCCTTAGTCTTCCCGACTCTCAAGGCTGTCCATCCTTTCCCAGTCTTTGGGCAAAGATTACCCCTTACACAGGGATGACCCCTCCACAGGTCTGTCTTCATACAGCAGCAGCAAGCTGCTCACACTCCACCATCCTCCACTCATTAGCCCCTCATTATATGGTCTGTGTGCAGCTGGGCACACACCTTGCTTGCAATCCTCAAGACCCGGACACAGAGTTGGAGATCCCACCCCACCCATGACTCTCAGGGATCTCCAAACAACAGACTCCCAACCAGAACTAGCAAAACCTGGAGAAAACTGACAGAGCAGTTTTCTCCATTTAAATTCTATAGTCTGTAGTCTTGCAGTCTGCAGATATGCAAACTCTGTGTCTCCTTTACCTCTAATTTCAAAGGGACAGAGCTTCGCTCTGCCACAATATATATATATATATATATATATATATATATATATATATATATATATATATATATATATATATATACACACACACACACACACACACTAATATACAGACTCAAAGACAGGTGGAATCTGTAATAAATCTGGTATGTTTACAGCTACCACACCTGATACACATTACAATATAATGTTTAGTAAAAAAAATCTTTAATGATAATTTACTAAAAATAGCAGAGTGCATAATTCCATTTAAAACATAACCCCATCAATTACAGGCCATGTAATCCAGTTGAACACAGATATGCTTTAATTAGTTAATTTTTCTCTTTTAATTAGCATGCATCCTGCAAAGTCAGTTTGGTGGAAATTGGTAGAGTAAGATGGGATCAAACGTACAGAAGCTTTTATTATAACCTTGAATATTTATTGGCAATAAAACTGACAACACTCATGTCTGTGTAGGCTCATAATCTTGAGAAATTTAAGAGCACATGAAAGCCAACAGAGCTGTGTACTTTTACAGTTACATATGTGTATCAAAGGGGCTGTGACAAGCTGAATACACACGGTTACGTTTTTATTATGTCTCTACATGAATATTTGTATAAGTGCATGAGGTGGATAGAGGAGTTCCGCCTGAAACCATTACATTTTTTTTTATTTCACCTTTCTTCTAATATGATGCATTTTTAAAAGTGTGTTAAGAGATAAATCATTCATAAATGTATAATGTACTTGCAGCATACCCAGGGGCGGACTGACCATTCGGCCACTCGGGCCCTTCCCGAGGGCCCCGGGCCACTAGGGGGCCCCATCAGGGTTGCCAGCCTCAGTAAAACCATGAAGGGACAGTATGTAAAAATCGTTTTTTTTTTACATCTGTTTCTGAAATGTCCCTTACTGACATCCTTTTGGTCTAAAAATCCCAAGATTACAGCTGCCCCACCTGTCCAGTACCTTCTCAGCCAATAGAAACATGTCTGTGTATACTGTGTAATTGTATACTGTGTGTGTGTGTATACTGTGTGGCCCCATAATCTCCGATTGCCTGGGGGCCCCATAATCTCCTATTGCCCGGGGGCCCCATGAGTTGTCAGTCCGCCCCTGAGCATACCTATACATTATGACACAAATTTGGATGCATGGAAAACATAATCTTACTGAATAGTACTTGCTCAGATATACGCCGTGCATTTACACACCTTATTTAAAAAAAAAATTCCTTTTTTGTTTTCATTATTTTAAATGGCAACACGTCAAGCGATCTATTGAAATCAATGAACGTGCATGAAAATTAGGGCTATGGCAATTAAAGATTAATTCCTTGATTAATCGATTAATTTTTTTGATCGATCAAAATTCTTTTGATTGGTACTCACCTCTCTGCCGGCTTCCGGGTCTTCAGGGAGTTCCGTCGGAGATCCGGTGACATCACAGACATTGACGTCACCAGACTCCTCCCCCCTTCCTCAAGTGCCTCTGTCTGCTAATGAAGGGAAGGGGGGAGGAGTCCAGTGATGTTGAAGTTCTGATTGAACGTAACGCATACGGGGGAGGAGCTACGCATGATGTCACCCGCTGCTGCCCTACGGAAATAACACGATTGTTGGCTTTACATGCTGCGTTTTTATAATCTTTATGTGAGTAGTTTGTGTTTGAACACAAAAATTAAATCTTATACTTAAGCGGTGAGCATCTTTTCTTTCTACCCATGACCTGGCGTCCTTGCTGAGATCTAAGGAGACGTGAGAGAAGTTTATGGTCCGTGTTAACCCTTTTGATACCCGCTTGCATGACCACCTGTTTGCACAGGGGTCCATGCCATAAGGTGAGAGTGAGGTGGAGGGATTGTCACGCTACTGTGGAAAATTACTTACGTCAGTGCTACAGTTTAAATTTCAAACGTATTTGTGAACTGTGAAGTTATGTCATGGATTGTGGAAACTAACTAGTGTCGGGTGATTGTATATAGTGTATACCACATTTACCACTGACAAATGCAGAGTTGCAATGCAAGGAGATCAGCTAAAAGTAGTCGGATCTGTATGTGCGTTATAATTAATCGAAATTAGTCGATTAATCGATAAAAAAAAAAAAAAAAAAGTTTAATCGAACACGAAAATTTTAATCAGTAACAGCCCTAATGAAAATGCATATTGATGTGCACAATAATGCACATGCATAGCTGTTAATTGGCCCTTAGTTCTCTTTATGCACTTAAATCTCTGCCGCTTCCACATACAACCCTCCTCCCTTCCTGGTTGTGTAGGAATGTATCATTGCATACTTCAAGGCTATTAGGATGTGAAGCCAGTTAGTGACAGGTGGGGAGATGTCTGATAGCTACGACTATATAAATAATATCTATTCCAGACAACTTTTTAGCAGAGTCAATGTCTGCTGACCTTCTGGAACCTTCTACTTTCCTGTAAATCTGTCATTAGCCTATAGTGTACATTTACAGAATGCATGCTAGGGTGTTCACCTATAGCAACCCATCTTCCATACTGCTATGATAATATTAGGCAATTTGCACAAGAGATTAAATTATGAAATAGCTGCTAGATAGACACTAGAGATCATATGGTCTTATTGTAGTTGCCAAAGGCAGGTAATCCAAATATGAGCAATCTTTTTGCATGTTGCTAGAAGCGAGAATGGGCACCAATGGAACTCATAGTTTGGGATTTACATAGGGGTTGATTTACTACAATTTTATATATATAAGAATACCGAGCTCAAGTCTCTAAGTACTAAAAAGCTGCTAGCACTACAAAAGGACAAATACATTTGTGTTAAAGATCATATGGTAAAAGTGCAGTGCTAATAAAGTGACAAGGAGGACATATGGGGACCTCCTCTGATAGGGACCCCCATAGACCCTTTGCTAGTGTAACAAAGTGACTAGTGTAAATCGGCAAACAAATGCTAAATTGAATAACAAAAAATTTGATAACCAAAAAATTGCATGAATAAAGTGTCAAGTGCAACTAAAGGAGCAATCCAAAAACGTTGTGTAAACAGCATATCATGCGCTTATATCATATCGCAAATAATTATCATTATATAAGCAATAATAGAAAAAGAGTGTGGGAAAAAGTCCAAAGTACTGTTGCAGAAAAGTCCCAATGTTTACATAGATGATAATCCAATGATAATGGCTGGCAATCCCAATATTCATGAATAGGTCACCACCATGAAGGATATCCACCACCTTTTATAATTGGATATGCTCACCAAAGCTCGTGGACCAGTCAGCCTACTCTGTTGGGTCAAACAGGCAGAGGCGAATATACAACAGTAGATGGATGTTTCCATGACGACTCTCCAAAGGACAAACTTTAAGGCGACTTTAAGGGACCACCAACTCCACCATCAAGCACAGATCTTTTCCTCTTATGCCGCCTAAACACGATCGGAAATTCGGCCAGCAAAAGACAGATGAAAGCTTTTCATCGGAAAATGCGACCGTGTGTAGGCTCCATCAGACTTTTGCTGGCGGAATTTCGGCCAGCAAAAGATTGAGAGCATGTTCTCAATTTTTCAGACGGAAAAAGTTTCTATCGGAAATTCCGATCGTCTGTGGCAATTCCGACGTGCAAAATTCCGGTGCATGCTCGAAAACCATTCAACTCATGCTCGGAAGCAACTTCATTTTTGCGGCTCCTCGTAGTGTTGTACGTCACCGCGTTCTTGACGGTTGAAATTTGGTGTGACCGTGTATAGGCAACACAAGCATGAGCGGAATTTAGTCAGAAAAAACATCCAAGGTTTTCCAGACGAGAATTCCGATCAATTGTACGCGGCATTAGTGGCTCACAAGTAATATTTTATCCAAAATAGAAAAAGAACAATATAGTAAAACCGTAATGTGGAGGATTTATTTAAAAAGTCAGAACACTTACATTCAGATGATAGAAAAGCGCTTATGTCAGGGCTCAGCCCTTCCTTCTCTGAGCTGGCCGCTCAGCTGTCAGCTAATTGCTAGCTCCCATCTCTCTCCACAGTTACTCAGTTGTTGATGATATCCTGCTCGTCAGTTCTGCCTACTCAAGCCGTCCAGTCCAGAGGATCTCTGCCTTCATCTTGGTCAACATCACAGAAACTTTCTCCTGTGATCCTGTTCAAGACTTGCTTTGCTGACATCCATGACATTGATCCCTGACTTCTGGCTTGGCTGACTATCCATTCCGGTTACTGAACTTTGGCTATGTTTTGACTACGTTTGTTCTTATAACTTTTATTATTAAACAAGTGTGATTTTACTGTACTGTACTGTCTCGGCTTGATTTCATGGTTTCTTACAGCTTATTAGCAGCATCACACAGCAAACAGCATAATGGATATCAACGCATCTTTGGAGTGTGGGAGGAAACCCATGCAAGTGCAGGGAGAATGTGCAAACTCCATGCAGATAATGCTCTGGTTGAGGGCAATTACACCTGTGCTGGCATAAGTGGTAACTACGGAGCCACTGTGCTGCTCAGAATTTTCTGTAGACTTTTTCTTTCATAGTTTGCATTCTCTCCATTGAGCATTGTATATTCTTCCATGTGATGTACAGTTATAGCAATCATGGGGACTATTCTGCTGCAGTCCACATCTAGAAAATATCTTTAAAAAGAAGAAATATGTTTACAGTGTTTGATATGTACAGTATAGACTATAGATTCTGATACCTTCATAGTGGAAAGCCTCAAATCCCCTTTTACATCGCTGTTTTGTTGAGTGACTATGCATGACAAGAGTAAAAAGGTGCAGTTACTTCTTTTGGTACAACATAGTATGGTTTTGGCCACATAGCATCAATAGCGGCTCCTGAAAACGTCATTAAAAATGCATGCAGAGAAACAAATGTGAACCTAGACTTAGGCATGCCATAGATGGGTCAGTTTTTTTTTTTCAACCAGCGGATTGAATGAAAAAAACTGACCAGATACCCTCATCCACACATTCGAGCTATTGTATTCTGCCAGCGGGGAGACTTCCCTGCCGTCAGAATACATAGATCAGGGTTGCAGAATATAGCCTGCAGCCATGATCGAGCAGGGAAAATATGACAGGGTGGTTGTACACAAGTTGATTGCTATACTTACATGGACTTACATTGGTAGGCTTACAGGGGCCATACGTGGATTGAAATCCACTCTGTGCCTGATGAGTCTGCTGAATTTCAGTCCATGCATTCATGTGTAATTTTTGGTTAGTATCATGTGTATGCATATCAACTACACACCTTGGCAGTCACATTGTGATCAAATGTTTATCTTTGCTTTTAAAAAGGAGCACATAGGTTCATAGGATTGAATATAGGATTGGTGTATCAACACTATGGGTTTGATTTACTAAGTAAATCTGCAAATAGACTGTGCACTTTGCAAGTTTAGTTGCACTAGTTTTTTTCAGAGCTTAGTGAATGTGGTGAAGCTCTGCTGATTTCCATTGTCCAATCATGTGCAAGCAAAAATGCTGTTTTTTTTATTTTAATTTTCCTTACACCTGATTGGGTATTATTTACAAAGTGAAGCTTCACCACATTTCTGTGCTCTGGTGAAAATTAGTGCAATTGCTAGTGCTATTTTCCTGTAGTAAATCAACCAGAGTGAGGCTCGATTCGCACGCACCAGTGCCATTTTGAATAATCACCCGGAAATGGCGAAGAGGTGATTTTACATGCTGTTAAGTTTATTGGGGGTCACATATCTCTCTCTCTCTCTCTCTCTATATATATAGAGAGAGAAAATTCTGAGCAGCACAGTGGCTCCGTAGTTACCACTTATGCCAGCACAGGTGTAATTGCCCTCAACCAGAGCATTATCTGCATGGAGTTTGCACATTCTCCCTGCACTTGCATGGGTTTCCTCCCACACTCCAAAGATGCGTTGATAGGTTAATTAGTTCCTGTCTAAATTGGCCCAAGAAAGTGTGTACAGACTGGATATGCACATGTGTTATCACATTTTTGGCCCAACCTGTGCAAATAGGGAGGGTTGCGGTAGTCCTGGCGAACTACCTCATAAAAATTTTTGCGAAGAAAATTCTATGTGAATGGTGCTCAGTGAGCTGACCTAAAGGATCGCTGACCTAAAGGATCGCTGACCATCGAATATGACTGAATAGGCATCACAGACAGGAACATTTGAGTTGGAAAGAATAGTGAATACATTCTAAATGCAGCATTTCATAGTTTGGTATGAAAGTATCAAAAAAGATTGAACATTACATATTTATTTGTTTATAGTGGAATTTCCGGCTCCCTCCTAACGAGCCTTAAAACGGTCTTAACACTTATGCTAACAAACCTGTGTAATGCCACGTACACACGATTGGAATTCCGGACAGAAAAAGATCGATGAGAGCTTTTCATCGGAAAATGCGACCGTGTGTAGGCTCCATCGGAATTTTGCTGGCCGAATTTCCGACAGCAAAGAATTGAGAGCATGTTCTCAATTTTTCCGTCGGAAAAGGTTTCTATCGGAAATTCCGATTGTCTGTAGCAATTCTGACGCGCAAAATTCCTACGCATGCTCGGAAACAATTCAAAGCATGCTCGGAAGCATTGAACTTGGTTCGATGTAGTGTTGTACGTCACCGCGTTCTTGACGGTCGGAATTTGGTGTGACCGTGTGTAGACAAGACAGTTTGAGCGGAATTCCGTCGAGAAAACCGTCAGAGCTTTTTCCGACGAGAATTCCGATAGTGTGTACGCGGCATAAGAAACATTTTCAGGCCACTTCGGTCTAGTCACATGATCTCGCCTGTGTCAACAGCGGCTGCAGAAGAGAGGAGAGACCTCTCTGACAATGGCTAGTAAAGCCTGGAGCAGTGACGTCACTCATAGGCTTCAATGGGCTATCGATTGTCAGCGCTCCCTCCTCTCCCATGCAGCTGCGCTAGCTGACGCAGACGAGCCAGATCAAGTGACTGGATTGGATGGCCTGAAATAGGTAAGTATATACTGTTATATATATTGTTTGAAGCTCATTTTTCAGACTCCTATGATGTATCAGCTATGGTTGTTGGCGTTACCCAAGTATCTCTCTCAGTGTGAAACATCAGGCCTTTTGAGTTCCTGTGAAAAATCTAACTTCTGACATACAAAAATAGTATAACATTCTGTGGTCTCTGAAGCTGCGATACCAATATGTGCACGAATACGGAACATACATAGGTTGTTGCAGATAGATTTACTATGTGAAAAAACAAGAACATGTTTCTAAAACTTTTTTTTTACAAAAACTCCTGTATTCTTTGATTCCACCTGGCTTTGGAATAAAAGCTCTTCTTCAATAAAAATACATTTTTTCCCCTAACTGTGCCCTTCTGGGATATGATGCCATTTGCAAGGCCGTTGTAAACTATTACATTCCCCATTCTCTAATCACTGATTTGAAACATCCCCCTTAATTGCCAGCAGGCACACTTTTGCCAGTACCCTTTAATTACCAGAAAGTCTCCAATAGGCATAGCTGTTCTCACAGAAACTGAAAATATCACAGCCAATATATTTGGCCTGGGCATTATATTCCCATCTTTCCAGACAATTCATCCAACTCCCAAGTCCCACTCTCAATTATCTTCATAGGAATGAATCTATTCAATTATTTCTAAGATACTTTGGCTTCGCCTCCGAGTGCTAGAAGATCAATAAATGGATGATGGGAAGTAATACAAGAGGGGGCATGGGAGGAGAGAGGAAAGGAGCACAAGACATAAAAAAAAAAAACGAGAAGAAAGAAGACATTTATGTTGTGTATATTTCCAAGTAGCTGTGGCATCACATCAGTTTCCTGGACTAAAAGTACAAAGAAATAATAAGGGCATTAGTCTCCCATTTCCTCTTTAGCTTCCAACTTCCTTATTAGCACATCTCATAATGGGCTGCTACCAACACTAATCCAATGCACTGGATGTCTGCCTCTGTATCACGCAGCTGGATGGTCAATTCTGTATAATACATGCAAGAGCTATTACTTTTCTGAAATTACATTATTACACAATAAGCATTTTTCTAGCTGTCCAATTACGCTGTCACCAGTTGTATTTCCATTTGCTTAGTCTGTGCATGTTCATTTTATTTTATTCATATCAATAACAAATGCAGCCACTTCCAGCATACTGAAAATCATTCTTAAAGTACTGTCTATCTAAAGCAAACACTTTTATCGTTGTAAACTAAAACCCCTGTCAGGTTTTTTTTGTGCGATCCGTCCATCCAATAGATTTCCCTTCACTTCCTGTCCTGTAGACACAACAAGATGAGAGGAGAAATCTCCAAAGTCATGTAAATCCCCTCTTAGGAACCGGTGACCCCATTGAAAACTTTCTCTTTTATTCCTGTTCTAGAGAGAACTCAAAATTATAGGGTTTCCCTCACTTTTAGTTCAAGTGACAATGGCCACCAGAACAGAGAGTGAATCTTCCTAGTAGGCACGCAGACAGCAATAAATTCTTCAAAGTGGTGCTATCAAAAAATAAAGGAAAATATATTGTTTACACCCCTTCCACACGGGGTGGACTCTGCCAGGAGTCCGCCTGATCCCTGATGAGCAGGTGAATGGCTGGTCTGTGTCCACTCCGCTTACCCAGAGCGAGCAGACACAGCTCACTCTCCTCTATGGGCGGTTGGATGTAAAAGCACCACCTGTCCTCTTTCCTACATATATGGTGGGAATGCCCCAAGCTGAGGCCTTACTGGCAAGACATTAGGGCCATACGCCACATACTGGATGTGGACCTCCCAGATTCCCCGAAAAACTTTCTCCTGCACATCCCTACCATTCCTCTCAACCTCTACCGGAAGTCGGTGCTACCGCATCTTTTGAACGAGGCCAGAAGACTGATCCCAATTCACTGGAAAAGCAGTCAGACCCCTAAACGAACGGACTGGATCCGATTGGTTAATGACATTAAAACGGCAGAGGAATAGATGGCGAAGTGCAAAGACAGATACGACAAATGGTATGGGATATGGGCCACTTGGATTAACTATGTTGACAGTGTTAGGCCGCCAAGCGATGCCCCTCAGACAGGAGGGGTGTAGCTATCACCTTAAAATGCAAGTCCAACAATAGATAAGCTAGAAACACTTGAAATAATGTCTGTAGAACTACCACTACAAGAATGATGAGTGCAGTATGACTACCTTTCTTTCTTTTATTCTTAAGTCTATTCTATGTATGTCCCCCAAGTGACCCGCTCTTTAAAATGAATGTATGCCGGTTGGCTATGTTTATTTTCCTCAAACTCGGCTGAGCTAGCACCTGTCTTTTACTTAGACCCAATGGCAGGGCTGGAAACGAATTATTGGAGTATTGGTTCATAGGTACCTATGTTTAAGCGACTGACATGTTTGTCCTCCACTCTGCAAATGTTGGTCAACCTAATGGGCTTAAGCCTGGACGAAATATGCAAGCATACGAGTTGATAGCTCGACATTGCGGATCATTTGGACTTATTTCTTTTGTTTTATAGTTTGATTTTTGTGTATGTCATCTGTTTGTACTTCTGTTTGAAAACGTTCACATAAATAAAGATTTTATAAAAAAAAAAAGCACCACCTGTCCATTTACACCTGACGGCCATCCAAACTGATCTGCCAGAAAGATGGGGAGCGATCCCCATCCGTCTGTATTTCGCAGATAGGATAGGATCAGAATAGACACATATCCATTGACACCCGCTGCTCCATAGAGGACAAAGGATGGTCCAATTGGGTGCACCTAAAAAATTGACAGGTGGATCCGATCGGTCCGCCCATGTAAAAGAGGCCTTTGGCTAGGTTCACACTACTCCGGTTCCCTGTAGTCACCTTTGCACAGGCCAAGCAGCCCATTCATTTGAATGGCTGCTGTACCTACAGAAAAAAGTGTCCGATCTGTCTGCCATAATGTTGCAGTCCCGATAAAAATTGCTGATCACTGCCATTACAAGTAAAAAAATAAAAATTATAAAAAATGCCATGAATCGTTTCCCTATTGGCTCCGGGGACACGCGATGGCGAGCGCGCGCCTGCTATGACGTCTTAAAGGAGCGGCGTATAGCTACAGTGATTTGCGCAGCCGTGCCAACCTGCCGCAGTATAACTGTGGCGGCTGGTCGGCTAGCGGTTAATCCAACTACTGTGGCAAAGAAATATAGGTACTATGTTATATACAGTACTGTGTAAAAGTTTTAGGCAGGTGTGAAGAAATGCTGTAATGTAAGAATCCTTTCAAAAATATGTATTTTAATTGTTTATTTCTATCAATTTACAAATGTACAAAATTAAAAATGAGGGAACAGAAGAAAAATCGAAATCAAATCTAATTTTTCTCAAGGCAAAGGGTGTTCACACCAAATATTGATTTGATTTGGATTTCTCTTTTGTTATTTTACTTTCCATTTTGTTAATTGATAATAATAAACTATTAGTATGTCCATTTCTGAATTTACAGCACGTATAAAGTAGTAGTAAACTGTAAGGCTGTTTTAAAAAAAAACACCCGTAAGGAAATTGCATAATGTGCTAGTATGAATTGCATACTAGCACATTATGAAATACTTACCTTGGAACGAAGCCCTTCAGTGGCGCGCTGTCACTGCTGAGAGGGCCGACATCTTCCCCTCTTTCTTCCAAGTTTGCACGCTCTGGTTATGTGATTGGCCGGAGCCGCGATGACATCATGCGCGCGGGAGTCCTCGGTTCCAGCACGAAGCTCTGAAGGTTCGGCAAGGTATGACGGAACTTCAGAGCACATGCACCGGTGACGTAACTGGCTGCATCCAAGATGAATATCGCATAAACTGCACGTTTAGGAGATATTAATTTTACCAAATCACCAAGCAGGCTTTACTACCGCTTTAACATCTGCCTAAAACTTTTGCACAGTACTGTATTTATGAGACAAAACTAGAGAATCCTTCATCCTTCTCTAGTGCATTAGGGAAACTCATCTGATCACTTTTCTTCTAACTAAATCTTCCATTGGCATCTCCTATCTTGATATACTGTAATTAGTAGGTACAAACCTAAGACTTAACAGAGGGTCTAACCCTTCCCTACTCGCTCCAAAACTAAAAAAATAGCACATAGCCTGAGGGCTTTCACACTGGGGCGGTGTGCTTGCGGGACATTAAAAAAAGTCCTGTAAGCAGCATATTTGGGGCGCTTTAGGAGCGGTGTAAACACTAAAGCACCCCTACCCATTGAAATCAATGGGCAACGCTGCTAAAGCGCCTGCAAAGCGGCGCTTTGAACCCTTTATTCAGTCGCCAGCGGGGTTAAAATCGCCCTGCTAGCGGCCGAAAAGCACTGATAAAACGACGGTAAAGCGCCGCTACCGCCAAAGCCCCCAACACCCCAGTGTGAAAGTGCCCTAAGTTGTGCTATCTGGTCTAATTTCTTAGGCTCCCCTTTCTTGCCAACAATGACTGCTCCAGTGTCTCCTACTACATTTACGCAAGGACAGACAGCACTTCTGTCACACTGTTTATACAGGTGACATTTTTTATGTGTGTCCTTGACTTTTTTAATTTATTACATACGATATGTATTACTATTTTTACAATGTAGAAAAATATTTATAATGTCTGCATTTTTATAGAAACATTATTCAGTCTCACCTTTTATTTGTGAGTGGACTGTAATTAGCTATAGAAAATATGACTTGCTGCCACCTAAAGGCCCCACGGCGGGTCTCCAGGCTGTCCCTGTCTTATTCTTAATATAAATACATGTCTAACCTGGGAGACAATCTGCAGAAGTTTTGGACTGATGTAGCTATGCTGTTGTCAAACAGCTTATATATGCTCTTGTTTTCTGGGAACGATGTATAAAAAAAAAATGCCCACACAATTGAGACAATTACTGTTTACTGAAAAAGTGACTGCTGATGCTCACTGACAGTTTGCTCATGACAGACTAAAAACTGAGTTGGTGTATGAACAGTGTGGACTGAAGTTATTTGGAACACTGTAGGTGTCTTTAGCACTATACCGAAAAATAATGCGTTTTTTGCATTTATGTTGAAATAAACTGTTTCTGTATAGACCCATTTTCTTTGATCACAGAAATGTCCCCCCCCCCCCCCCAATAATAGTTTATTGAGATGCAGTGTTCATTACAGAGTAAAATGCAATACTGCAAATTAGACTGCTTTCAAACTGAGTTGCTTTACAGGCGCTACAGCGCTAAAAACAGCGCCTGCATAGCGCCTGTAAAGAGCCTCTCCTCTCACTCCAGTGTGAACGCCCGAGTGCTTTCACACTGGAGTGGTGCGCTGGCAGGACGGTAAAAAAAAGTCCTGCAAGCCGCATCTTTGCAGTGCTATAGGAGCGGTGTATGAACAACTCCTAAAGCACGCCTGCGCATTGAAATCAGAGGGCAGCACCACCAAACCTCCGCGGCAGCGGCGCTTTGCCAGCGGTTTTAACCCTTTTTTGGCTGCTAGCAGGGGTTAAAAGCGCCCCGTTAGTGGGCAAATAGCACCGCTAAAACGTCAGTAAATCGCTAAACGTTACTGCCAACGCCCCCAATGCCCCAGTGTGAAAGCAGCCTAAGGCCCCTTTCACACTGAGGCGCTTTGCAGGCGCTAAAGTGCTAAAAATAGCGCCTGCAAACCGCCCTGAAAGAGCCGCTCAATGCACTGTGTGGTGCGGTGCGCTTGTAGGACGCTCAAAAAAGTCCTGCAAGCCGCAACTTTGGAGTGCTGTATTTACTGCTCCTAAAGCAGCGCTCCAAACCCGCCTGCAAAACGCCTGCAAAGCGCTGCTGCTGCAGCAGCGTTTTGCAGGCGGTTTTAACCCTTTTTCGGCTGCTAGCGGCGGTTAAAACTGCACGCTAGCCATTGAAAAGCAGCGCGCATCAGCGCCCCAATGTAAAAGTAGCCTAAGAGATTCCAACAAGACACAAAAGTAGGATAAAAAACTAGAGGTCAATGCCATCACATCACTGCCGTAATTACAACCATAAGACCCCTTTCACACTGAGGAGCTTTTCAGGCGCTTCCGTGCTATAAAAAAAGCGCCTGCAAAGCTCACGAAAACCTATTTCCATTAAAGTCAATGAATGTTTTCACACTGGGGCGGTGCGTTGGCGGGGCAGTGCACTGGTGGAGCGGTCAAAAAACCACCTGCAAGCAGCATCTTTGGAGCATGTTTGGAGCGCTAAAAAAAGCGCGTCAAAAATGCCCCTCTCCATTAAAATGAATGGGAAGCTCTTCAAAAACGCCTGAAAAGCTCTTTAAAAGCTCTCAGTGTTTTACCGGCAGTTTTCAAGCGCCTCAGTGTGAAAGCAGCCTTAGACCCCTTTCACACTGAGGCAGTTTTTAGGAGTTTTAGAGCTAAAAAAAGTGCCAGAAAAGTGCCTGAAAACTGCCTCACACTGGGGTGGTGTACTTGCGGAACGGTAGAAAAAGTTGTGCAAGCAGCATCTTTGGGGTTTGGAGTGGTGTACATAGCGCTCCCAAAACACCACTGCCCATTGAAGTGAATGGGCAGCACCTCCAAATCGCTGCAAAACGGGTTGTCAAGGGACCTTAAAAAGCAATCCGCTAGCGCCTGAAAAACCACTGCTAAAGCGCCGATATAGCACCACAAAAATGACTGGCCCTTTAGTGGCTGTTTTAGCAGCGCTTCGGTGTGAAAGGGGTGAAAAGCTCTTACATTATGCATGCCCCTTTACTCCTTCCCACAAAACAGAGACCTACCTATCAGCAGGCCCCTGCCATGATAAAATCAGGGGGTATGCTTATTCTAAAGCAACTAGCAAATTTGAACACGCTGCTATTTTAATATAAATTTTAAAGTTGTTTTGTGCAGAAAAAGGCATGCCCTGAGAGTTGTCTACTACCTGCTGCTGCTAGCTTTGTGGTTGTAATTTCCCCACTGCTTATGTTTAAAGAATTGATTCAAACAACAAGCTCAGGCAATGTGCTAGCTACTAACGCTATTCAATAAACATGGTAGCATGGGAATCCAAAGCAGCAATACACGCATTATGTTGTTGCTCTCCTATACCTTTCAGCATTCACTATTTGAGTAGATTTAGCAAAAAAGATTAACTCCTGGCAAACAGTTAAAAAAGACCTATACTCAAAAACTGCAGATTTGCTATCATACAGGGAATGTCCAAAAAAGTACTTTCAGCGGCTGATTTAATCACTTTTAATTTAATTCTTGCCTAAGTTCCAGTTTAAAGTGATCATAAACGGAAAAACAAAAGCAAAACTTACCTGCTCTGTGCTATTGTTTTGCACAGAGCAGCCCCAATCCTCCAACATCAGTGCTCCTGGCTCCTCCCCCTTTCTGAGTGCCCCATAGCAATATGGGGGGACTCATGTGGGCTCAGTCCCGACCATCGACACACAGTGTGACTCGGCTCCGCCCCCCTCCCTCCTCACTGGCTGTAATTGACAGCAGTAGGAGGGCTCCTTCTGCTGCATTTGAGCCAGTGAACGGTGCTGCTCTCAGGCACAGCGCTAGATCAACATCGTGCTCAGGTAAGTATTACGGGGGGCTGAACACAGAAGGTTTTTTACCTAATGCATAGTATGCTTTGAAGTAGTATAGGCAAGGGAGGGTTATAATCCGTCAGATTTTTTTTCGCAACCACGTTCCATTGCAGAGATTTTTCTTAATTTCCTGTCCCATAGCCAAACAGGAAGTGCAATATAACGGAATACGTTGTGGAATCCCAGGTCACCAGTCACTAGTGTCCTCATTGGAAGACTTCCCCTTTATTACTTTTCTGGGGACAACCCAAAATTTGGGATTTTCTTCTACTTTCACTTAATAATAATTCATAATAGTAAACAAGACAAACAGAGAGGGTGAATCTCCTTAACTGGGGCACAGACAGCAATAAAAGCCGACAGGCCTTCCAATCCCGCTCTACTCCATCCAAAACTTAAAAAAAAAGTTTTGCCTTTAGTTATACTTTAAGGTAAAAAACCTTCTGCCTTTAGAACTATTTTAAGCCAATGTCATGACCACTACACTAGGTTACCTGTGCCACCCTTATATTCAGGGACTAGACACACAGCCCCATAGCCTAGGATGGCAAAGCATCCCCCTGATCCTCCCTCCACCAAGGCTGCCTTCAATCTGCACGCTTCATGTTCATTCATTCCTGTGAAGGCCATAAGTGAAAGAATATGTAAATTAATTTTATTTATTATAGCAAAAAGTAAAAAATGTGTTTTTTTTTTTTTTAAATTGCCGCTATTGTTTTGTTTATAGCGCAAAAAATAAAAACCGCATAGGTGATCAAATACCACCAAACGAAAGCTCTATTTGTGGGAAAAAAAGGACGTCAATTTTGTTTGGGAGCCACGTCGCACGACTGCGCAATTGTCAATTAAAGCGACGCAGTGCTGAATCAGTGCCAAAATGGTCCGGGGCTTAAGTGGTTAAACTATGTAGAGAGGGTTCTTTACTGTAAGAGCAGCATGGATGTGGAATTCCCTTCCACAGGTGGTGGTATCAGCGGGGAGTATCGATAGTTTCAAAAAACTATTAGATAAGCACCTGAGTGACCACAACATACAGGGATATACAATGTAATACTGACATAGAATCACACATATAATCACACACACAGGATGGACTTTTTTTGAAACACACCTACCATGTCACTATGTAATGTTTTGCCTGTTCAAATATTTAAAAAAAAAAGTCAACAATTTTCATGGAATGTGCTTACTTGTTCATAGGAGTGTGCCTGAAAAATATATTCTTAAAAGGAATATGTCCTAAAATTCCTGCCTTACGTTATAGGCAGACAGTTTATAGAGGAAGATTCACACTCCAAAGTCCCAGTTTAAAAAATAAAAATAAAAAATCAGCATAAAGGTGGCTTGTGTGGCCTTCACTGAATTCACCAGTTCACATTTCCATATGCAGTGGACTTAATGCTGAGCTCCAGGGTTACATGGATGAAGGGGACATTTCCATGGTAACTTATATATGGCACCATCTGCCTTGCTTATTGAATTACTAGAACAGACGCTTTTCTGCAACAAGTGGAAGTAATTTTCATGTAATTTTAGCATCTGCTGCAGCTGTTTATCTTAAGCTGCTCAATGTGCTGTCTACATGTACAGTCTTGCAACCTGGAATCTAATTTTTGCAGATATAAAAAGGGCTCTAATCCTTCCTTTCATTGACTCATTGACGCAATGTTAAGGAATGATAAAGCTTTACAACTTTTAAATAGGTCGTGGCTACGCCAATAAAAACAGCATATGAAATCTTGGACACCCTCCAAATATCAGCCATCATGATATCCAATGCACTGACACAATGGGGTTGATTTATGTGCTGCGCCAGTTCATGCCACAATTGGTGCGCCAGATAAATTATTACTTGAGCATATGAACCGGCGCACACATAAGCACAACACATAATATACCGGCGCACCGCGAATAGCGCACGCCGTTATCATTAACAGTCCATTCACACACGGGCAACACGACTTCCAGACTTACAACATGACTTTAAGTCGCCCCCAGGCCAGGCGACTTTAATTAAATAAAAAAAAAAATGGCATGGGTTCCCCTCAAAATCCATACCAAATCTTATCCAAACACGCAACCTGGCAGGCCGCAAAAAAAGAGGGGGGACGAGAGAGCGCCCCCCCCCTCCTGAACCGTACCAGGCCACATGCCCTCAACATTGGGAGGATGCTTTGGGGTCCCCCCAAAGCACCATGTCCCCATGTTGATGAGGACAAGGGCCTCATCCCCACAACCCTGGCCAGTGGTTGTGGGGGTCTGCGGGCGGGGGGCTTATCAGAATCTGGAAGCCCCCTTTAACAAGGGGACCCCCAGATCCCGGACTCCCCCCTGTGTGAAATGGTAAGGGGGTACAAAAGTACCCCTACCATTTCACCAAAAAAGTGACAAAAGAGTTACCTGGTGACCCCGCCCCCCTCTGATGCATGGAACTGTGCGTCAGAGGGGGGCGGGGTCACCGGGTGGCCCCCGACCTCCGTTATACAAGACCTGTCAGAAGAAGAGAGCGTCACACAGCGGGAGCCTCCCATTGCACAGAGAGGCCCGATAACGAAAAAAGACGCCGTGGAGGAAGATGCCGGACGAGAACACCAGAGCAAGAAGAAGCGGATCGGAGGAAGAAGATGGAGGAAGAAAGAAGATGGAGGAAGAAGATGAAGAAACTCAAGGATGAAGAAAGGAAGAAGGAAGAAGACCAGAAGAAAGAAGACTTTAATAAAGGAATTGTCAAATAAACGTCTCCTGTCATTTTTAACTCTTTTGTCACTTTTTTGGTGAAATGGTAGGGACTTTTGTACCCCCTTACCATTTCACACAGGGGGGAGGCCGGGATCTGGGGGTCCCCTTATTAAAGGAGGCTTCCAGATTCCGATAAGCCCCCCACCCGCAGACCCCCACAACCACCGGGCAAGGGTTGTGGGGATGAGGCCCTTGTCCTCATCAACATGGAGGACCCCAAAGCATCCTCCCAATGTTGAGGGCATGTGGCCTGGTATGGTTCAGGAGGGGGTTCAATGCTCTGCAGGATTCTCTGAAATAAAATAATAAATGCACTTTTTTTTCCTGCAAAAATATGTGCATTTATTTTTTATTTTTTCAAAAAGGTGAACTTATCCTTTAACCAGCATTCACAACCTGAATATGTTTGCATTATTTCCTTCTCTAACGATTGCAAGTTTTTGTCACCTCATATTCAAAATGCAATCTTGAGTGCTGAGATAGGGAGCTGCACAGGTTTTTCCTTGTTGCACCATCGATATATATATAGCCACAGGCAGTGATCGGGCAATAAAAAAACTGATAGGCTGGATTTACTGAAGGCAAACGATTTCAGTACAATCAGCCTGCCAATAGACGGATCGAAATTTGACCAAAATCCGACAGGCTGTTAGTTGGGTAAAAAAACTGACAGGCTAGTCGCACTGAAGTTGATCAATGGAGTACAACCAGCCTGCCCATAGATGGATTGAAATTCATCCGGTTCTTGCTGAACCGGCTGAATTTTCGATTTGTTTATGGCCAGCCAAAGAGTTCATCTATTGCAATTAACTTTCAGCATGATTTTTTGGTAAACCGACAGGGTCCCTTTCAAAGATGGGAGGGAATATCAAGCTCAAATTTATCATTTTCTACTTACAAATGTGCAATTATTACCTTTATGTTGATTTGCAATAGGGCAATATTTAGGTTGTTATATTACTTTAATAGGATTGAATCAGTAGGGCATTTTATTTGTCAGCTAGTGATTCCATAAACACTTTTGAGATGACAAGTGATACACTTATGAGCAACAGTTCCTGTAGCCAGTTATAGGACTTATGCATACGGAACCTTAAAATACATTGCTAATATATGCTGCTACAGTGCTATCTACTGTAAATCAAGTTTCTTCTTGGTTTTGTGCCGATTTCTATTTTTGTGATGTCTTGGGTGAATCATCTGTCACCTGGCACTTCAAAGGCGACTGATCTTTTAAACCACTTTCAGCAGGAACCGGCCAAGATTCTGTAAAAGAACAAAAAGAGGGCACACCCATATTGCGCATTACCCAAGTGGTTTATTGAAATCAAAGGGAAGGAAACACTCTCACAAGAATCCCTCTGAGGAAGAGGGGAGCTCCCTTTGAAATGCGGCAGTTATCTGGAAGGTCCTCCGGCGCACTGGACCTGGTTCTGGTGAATTGGTGAACTGGTGAACTGGTCCATTGTGGACTCTGATATGCTTTAAATTTCCCCTTTTTGTGAGTATGTTTCCTTCCCTTTGATTTCAATAAATACCACTTGGGTAATGCGCAAGGTTGGTGCACCCTCTTTTTGTTCTTTTACAGTGTTTCCATTGGGTGTCCCCTGACCCTTGGAGGACAGCAAGGCCTGTGCATTTACTGGGAGCCATAGAAATTCTAGGCTATTTCCACTGCCACAGCACCACTGTTGAGCGCAGGAGATTTTGTCTGTGAAGATTTGTGTATGGGCAGGCTGAATGTATCAAGTTAATCGATCAACTTGGGTACAACCAGCATACCAGGTTTTACCTGCCATTATAGCTAACGGCTGCTATAGCTGCTAGTAATAATTACTGTCTTCTCCCGGCGGAGGAGCCTTCCCTTGCCCTCTTCTGCTGGGAGAAGACAATAGCCCGGCAGAAGGGATTTCCGCAGCAACACTGTCTGTGTTGATGGGGGAATCAAGCTAATTTCTTTCCTGAAACCCGTGGTTGTAGAAAAGAAATTCGCTCTGTGTATGGCAGGCCTAAGTCAGTGATTGCTCCACATGGTTAGGGAGGGTGGAACACTTTGAAACAACAGTGTTGATTATGCTACACAGTTCATAATTATGATGATAATGATGAATGGCCTACGTAGGTCATTTTCTTTGTCAACAGTTACTTTGTTGAAAGTAAACAATGTGGAAGAATTTAACTCCTGTAACTAAAATGAAAGTCTTGGCAATAGGGAAGTCTTGGCTTTGGCTGCATTGTACTTATTGTCCATGATGACAAACCGTGGCCAATGATTGATAATAACAAAATATCCTTCCACCATCCCAGAACGAATGAATGGAACCAGTGCATTTAGCATGCCTAGCAGTAAAGTGCGCAGTAAAATGCTTGTGAACAGACCCTCAAGTCAAAAGGTAGTCAGGTAGGCTGTATAGGGCCCTGGGTATGGCTATGGGGCTACAGGCACAGGAGTACTTCCATCAAGTGCACTGCTAGTATTCAATTCAGGACAAACGTTCATGTTTTCAGGGTACTGCTTAAGAGCAATTAACATTTTTTAAATGTTCCTTATAGCAAAATCAAATTTTTGCATTCAGGGCACCTCGACATTGTCACCCAAAGTGGATTTTGGTGTTTTTTGTTTTTTTTTTATGGGCACAACTGATCTCAAAAATGGATGCACTGCCTGCAAAGATGTTATTTAATTTTGGCCAGTGGCCCCTGACCTGTAACATTTTACCAGCGATATTACATATTGAGGTGAATATTCCAGGTGATAATTATAATAAAATTAAAGCCTGAAAAAGTAGCGCTAAAATGAAATCTAAATGTGCATAATTGAAAAACAATCATGAAAAACTTAAATACATCAATCCACGTGATAAGTGAACGTGATATAAACAAAGGTGTAAAGTGAAACAAATATATAAAAATTATAAGATTATGTATACATGAATCGTGAAACAGAATGTGCAAACAAAATATTCCAGAAAAATGATCCAAATATTGCATAAAGTGAACAGTCCTTTTGATGTGACTCTTCTTAAATCAATATATAATCTTCTTCCATCCACCACACCAGTGCTCAAAGTGCCACTCCCATAGGAGACTCACTCACCAGAATTTTTGCCCCCACTTTCGTGTCGGGCAAATCAGCATAACAGATCTCACAACAGCCAGTGGGTAGCCTTCCTGTATACTTCACTCAGTGTTAATAACAGCTCCACATGTAAGAATAAAAGTGCTCCAAATAGTGTGATAACGTAAAAGAAATTTAATAGCACACTGATATAAAAGCTTCAATCAATTCACTCACATTTTGAACAGGTATTAAAAGCAAGGAATAATAAAACCACAGCAGGAATCACTCCAATCACTATAACTTGGCAAATTCACTTCACAGCAAAGCATATGCACAGTGGTCACGGCGGACCCGAGGTGTGTGTGATATTGTAATCAGGATCTCACCGTCTCCCCTCCATCAAGTGTCCATAAAGTAAATGATGAAAAAAAGACCAGCATCGAAATCTGTTTGGAAGTAAAGTTCAGACTCAATCTCACTGAACATCGCTTAGGCCACGCCCCGACATGTTTCGTCATAAGACTTAATCATGGGGTTGGCCAGGCGAAGTATCAATCATGTATATATATCCCTCCCCCCCCCTTCCATTGGTGGGATGTTGATTGTGCAGTTGTAGCCGGCATGAGTGACAGATACCAGCGCGTCGACCCGCGCCGCATCTGTCCCCCAGCCGTTAGTCTATCCAATCATCACGCAGAATGCAGAGTTACGCCCATTCAGCGAGCACGCCGATAGTTGTGCATGTATATGTCAGCCGCCATTGCCCTATGAGAGGGCCATGCCGAGACGAGCCTCCCAGCCTTGCGTCCGGCCAATCCCCTCACAGAGCGTCATGGTAGCTTCACCTCCCTAGCGCGCAAGCGCACGAATAGCTCGTGCGTGTATGCGCATGCGCACGAGTACCCAGACTCGTACATATAATAGCCACCCCGCATCCACGCCGTGCCCGCGCACAAGCTGTCCCACTCGTGCGCGTGCGCGCCATGCGGGAGCGCCATTGGTGGATCACAGAAGGGGCCATTCCGATCACGTGACTAGAATGCAGTGACGTGTTGAACGCTATGTTTGGCTGTATGTAGTCCCATAACACTACCTCCATCATACCTAGACCTCGTCACAAAGGTATCTGTGATCCCCATCAGTCTATGGACTCACAATTACACATACACCTCGCGTCCCCGTTTACATAGGGAGGGCACAAAATATGCAGTGTTGAAATGTCCATAAATAATGAATTACTAAGAAAAGCATTTTACTAAAAACCAGGTGAGTGATATTCAGCATATAAAAAATGACATAAAGAGTCTTACACTAGTTATCTCAATCTATATTAGATCCCCTTAAGGGAGGAAGTATATAGCATTCTGTATAAAAGAAAAAGTATAAAATAAATATAGAACTAAAAATAAAATAAAAATCTAAAATAACCTAGAGTGGCTGGTATTCCCTCAAATATAAATTGCTATTATAAATCTCATAGTAGATTTAAAGGGAAATAAATAGTAAGATACTGATGATATTGCACACTCAAGTATCTTAGGCATAATGAGTATGTGCAATAAGCAGATATCGGAGACGAGCGACAATAGAATAAAACCCCCTCCTCTGCACTAATCAATGGTGATCAGAGATAACGATCTGTGCAGTATCAATAATTGCCCATGACCACAGTTTGTATAATAGGAGCTCAAACTAAAAATCATTTAAAAAACAATTCAAGTCGAGTTCAATGTTAAGGCCCCTAGGCGCAAGACTCTTGAACAAGAAGATCCATCGGGTTTCCCGTTGTGATAGGTCCCTTACCCGATTAGATCCTCTCCATGATGGATGTATTGTGTCTATACCTACAAATTGAAGTAGGCTGGCGTCCTGATGATGCTCCAATTTGAAGTGTAATGATACACTATGAAGTTGATAACCTCTCCTAATGTTGGCGAGATGTTCAGAGATTCGCACCCGCAGCAATCTCTTCGTCCTCCCAACATAGAAGAGGCCACAAGGACACCACATCAAGTATACAACATGTGATGTGTTACAGGAAATGAAATCTTTAATCGGGAAGCTTTCATTATCCCTATTAGTGACAGTGGTAACACCCCTATTAGATACCCGTACTGTCTTACAGCAGATGCACTTCCTGCAACAATAGAATCCTTTCAAGTCTATTTTAAGGTTCCCTTCCCCAGGGGGGTCCAAAACCCTTTTAACCACCTGATCACCAAAATTGGGTGCCCTTTTATAGATGAACTTAGGTAGCTGAGGCAGAATTCCCCCCAGGTGGCGGTCCCTCAATAAGATGTGCCAGTGCTTTTTATATATTTCCTCAACCTCTCTGTATTGGCAATGAAATCCCGAGAGAAATCTAATTTGATGATTGTCCAGAGATTGATTGGCATCAGTGTTCTTCTTAAAGCACTGGGTCCTTGGTAGTTCCGCAATCTCATGGATAATCGTATTCATTGCTTCTGTATCATACCCTTTCTGAACAAACCTATCTTTCAGCACATTGGCCTGTTCATAGTAGTCGGCCAAATAGGTACAGTTGCGTCGAACGCGTAACATCTGCCCTTTGGGTATATTTTTTATCCATATAGGGTGATGGCCACTCCTAATGGATAAATAACTGTTCCTATCTGTAGGCTTAAAGTACACTTTTGTGCTGAGCACATTGTCAACCTTACTAATAGTGACATCAAGGAAATTTACAGAGGATTCGCTGATTTGGTAATCCAATCTGATATTGTTGGTGTTGCTGTTAAGATACAGAAGAAACTCGACCGCAGACTCCTCAGACCCCTCCCATATAAACAGGAGGTCGTCGATAAATCTGCGGTAGAATTTCAACTGTGGCAGGGACCTGCTGAAGATGCGCCTATCCTCCCACTCAGCCATAAACAAGTTGGCGAGGCTGGGAGCATATTTGGCTCCCATGGCCACGCCTACCTGTTGGGAGAAGAACTTCCCCCCAAACCAGAAGTAGTTATGTGAAACACAAAAATCCAACACCTGTCCCAGAAAGTGTTTTGAAATACAATTGTTTCCTACACTAAAGCATAGTTGAAAAAGTACAATATTTTATAAGTTGCATCTCAAATATGTCTTATATCCTATACACATAATGGTACAGTATGTTGTCAGCTATGCCAAGCACTGCTCGTCTAACACGGGAGCTGCGATGAGTGTAGTGGGCTCTCCCTCCCCTCCCCGTGTACGCATCGCGTCCGGGAGGTGTGGGCGGGTACCCATTCACTCATCGGCGCCACGCCTGTCACACTATTGTGTGACGCTAGTTACGCCGTGCGCATGACGTCAGTTATGACGTCATTGCGCCGGCGTCTAGTCATAACATCGTATGTTCCGGTATGGGGAAGCTTTCGCGCCTGTTATTGAGTATTCACTCGGTTCAGGTGCGACTGCACCTCTCCCATTGGTCCATTGCGTGGCGTTGGCGGCATATATTCATACCCCCCATTGTAGTGAGCTGTTCAATCGATCAGTCTGCTGCTGGGATGTGTGCACACCGGCTACGATTGTTTGCTGGTGATGCCTGGATGCAGCATCAGGGTAAGCCTCCCTCCCTGCTCATATTTCTATTTTTTCCTTTGCTTTCTTTTCTTTTGGTGACGGAATGTGTGCTGATTTAAACACTTTTGCTTATTCCTTATTTTCACTCGCTACAGACCCTTCTACGTTGGTCACACTTTATAGACTGACACAACTGCTCACCATCCTTCTACACTGCTACATTGCTACCTTCACACCCCCTGGCACCCTTCTTTCCTCGCCATCACCTTCTGTGGAGCTACACTGGGTTTAACCTTATAAAATAATTACCACTTAGAACTTACTATAGTTGTAACTATATACATATTTCAATATTTTGTTCCCAGATACTCTTGCCTCACGAAGTACATTTCAAGCATTGGCCACATGGAGATTTTATCCCTACTTTCTCACGCCCCCTTATCACCAGATGCTGCATCACTGTAATATGCCGCCTCAGCTCCCGCGGTGGAGCCTATATTCTTGGCCGGGCCCTATGCTAGCTACCCCGCAGCTCGATCGCTGTCTATGTTGGTGAGTGTTGTTGGTTTACCATCTAGACTCATTAAAATCAATCTGTATAATTCCCTCTGGAGTTTAGGTTTTTACTCTTTGTATATATATATATATTCCATAGGAATGTCTGCTGCATCCGCTCCTGACGAGTGGGAGTACCCACGAAACGCGTAGAGCTTCATTCGATGTCGCAGTTACACCACATATGAATTGCTATTCATTTCCATCAATATACTCCATGATGTTTTTATATTACTCGATAGATGTATATATATCATGTGGGTGCGTGTGCCAGCACCGGGCATGGTGCTATTGGCACATGTACGCCCCCTCCCTACACATTTACCACCTCTATCATGTGTTTGTATGTACATACCTCCTGTTCTACGCCAAATCTTTGGGCATGCTCCATGTGCATTCATGCGATATAAATTGTTTTAATATTTTGAGATCTATGTCAAACAAATAAAATACGTTGTACTGTAACTTACCTCCACTATTCAATTGTTTCATCTAAAGTCCCAAACTCCCCATCCTTTCTCTTTCATAGAAACGATTACTTTTTCATGGATTTCGTTATCGTTTAGTATGATAGTCCATAACACTTCTGGATGTTTGGCAATGCCAGCATTCTGTTTTCTGGGCTGCTGATGTTAAGCAGGCAAGCTCAAGCAGATATGTCTTTACTGGAGGTTTTGTTTTCTCTGATGCTCTGCAGGGGCTGTATCTACCGCTATATTATATTATATAAATTATATATATTATATATTATATATGTACCTCTATATTCAGAACACTTGTCTCAGATGAAAGATGTCACATTACTTACTATACATGACTATGTGCACAAGCTGTAGCCTCTCAGCTGAATGCATATACAGTATATGTACATAGCTCCCAACTGTCCCTGATTTCGAGGGACTGTCCCTGATTTGGAGCAATGTCCCTCTGTCCCTCTTTTCTCCTCATTTGTCCCCCATTTTGGTCTGATCTATATAGTTATATATAAAATGCACTTTTTATCTTTCAAAAAGTGTTTCCTAGTGCTAGACCTTCATCCAATTTCTAAATTGCTGCATTTGTAAATGTCAAAAGCCAATATAAAGGAATAGTAGTGGTAAAAAAAAGCACTTGTGGTTTTAACGAATATTTATTTTTGTATAATTCTCCTTTAAAGGGGGCATGGCTTGGGGTATGTGTCCTATGCCTACATACTTTTGCCAATAGGTGTCCCTCATTCCCATCTAAAAAAGTTGGGAGGTATGTATGTAACTCTTGCCATTATACATACAGTATGTGTGGGTATAATGCCAGCCGGTAATTTCTTATCTAACAACGCACAAAGAGATATACCACTTTTATCACCCATTGGTTGAAAGCAACAACAGGGTCAATTGATAATAACATTCAGTTTTCTAATCTACGAAAACAGTGTCCAAAACATGTTTAGCACAAATAATGTTATCCCTACATGTTCAAATACTTGCAAATTAATTGCAGCTTTCATCACAAATTACAGGTAAGAAATACAACTCCAGGCTAACCATTAAATACACATTTGGAATAAAAAGGGAGCTATTTTAGTTGTCAAAGGATTTATGTTTTTGTCCATCTTGCCAGAAGATTTACACAGCCCTGCCAGACAACACAACAGCTTGTTATCTTACCTTTCTAGTAGCAGCATTTAAATACTGTATATACACAAGTTTTGTATAAATACATAACCACATTAATATGTGTGTTACTTGGCCTGTTTTAATATCTGCTGGCGATTAGGACCCTGTTCACATTTGTGTATTTTCAGTGTAGTTAAATGCATGTAATATACACACAAAATGCAACATGAGATCTGGGGTATTATAGTCGATGGCATTAAAACTGCAAGAAAATGCAGAGATGGCTGCCATACTCAAGCTTAGTGCTTCTCAACCTTTTTTCAGTCTAGGCACACTTTTTAAAATTATGCACACAATCTTGAGATGCTCTATTTTAAAATAAAAAAACAACACCAAACATTAGAAGTGCAGTGCAAGCGTCTAACATCCTCGTTATCAGCTGATGATGTCATTAATTAGCAAAACATTCTCTGTTAAAGTGGTTGTACACCCTGTACAACCACTTTTACCTACAGGTAAGCCTATATTAAGGCTTAACTGTAGGTGCTGGTAATATCTCCTAAACCGTAGAGGTTTAGGAGATATTACCAGCACCTACAGGTAAGCGGCAGATAATTACAATAAAGCTGTGCGCCGATATCTACGGCGCATGCGCACTTTAGAAAGGGCAGATTGTGCTATTTATAAAGGGGTCATGCCATGACTGGCGGCTTCCGGAAGGAAGAGGGGTGAAGATGGACGCTCGCTGCTAGTGGGGACAGCGGTGACATCGCAGGCTTCGGTTTCAGGTAAGTGACACATTACTACTATGCGATGCATAGTAGCCCATTATGCTTTACCTTTGCAGGGAAATAAAGAGGAAGTAAAACCTATCAGGGTTTATTTACTCTTTAAAGGAGTTGTAAAGGCAGAACGTTTTTTATGCTAATGCATTCTATACATTAAAGGGGTTGTAAACCCTTGAGGTTTTTCACCTTAATGCATTCTATGCATTAAGGTGAAAAGACCTTCTGTAGTGCAGAACCGCCCCAGAGCCCCTCTTTTACTTATCTGAACCCGATCTTTCCAGTGACGAGAATGAGCCCAGTAGCTCCAGCCGCTGTCTTGGGTCCTCATTGGATAGATTGATAGCAGCAAGAGCTGTTTCCTCCCGCTGCTGTCAATTAAATCCAGTGACGGGGGAGTCGGAGGGGAGGCTGAGTCCTGCTGTCTGTGTCAATGGACGCATGCCCGCACGAGTGCCATGGGGGCACCCCAGAACAGGAGGATCGGGGCCGCACAGCAGAGGTAAGTATAACATGTTTGTTATTTAATTTTTTTTTAAAAACAAACCTTTACAACCCATTTAAGTTAAAAAGCCTTCTGTGTGTAGCAGCCTCCTCAGCACCCCCCTAATACTTCCCGGAGCTCCCTCTCTGTCCAGCGATGTTCACGAGTCCCTCGGCTCTCCTGATTGGCTGGGACACAGCAGACACAGCAGCAGCACCATTGGCTCCCACGTCTATCAATCAAAGTCAGTTAGCCAATTAGGTGAGGGGGCGGGGCGGAATGGCAGCTCGGTGTCTGAATGGACACAGGGAGCTGTGACTAGGCTTGGGAGCCCCATAGCAAGCTGCTTGCTGTGGGGGCACTTGACAGGAGGGAGCGGCCAGGAGCACCAAAGAGGGACCCAAGAAGAGGAGGGTCTGGGCTGCCCTGTGCAAATCCACTGCAACAGAGGAGGCAAGTATAACATGTTTGTTATTTTTATTTTTTATTTTAAATAAGACTTTACAATCACTTTAAAGGAGTTGGAAATGGTTATGAGAAACCACTTTGTAACACTGTCACTGTGTATGTTTGACTGTAAAAACTTAAAGAATTATACATAAAAAAAAAAAAAACTCTTTGCTGCCAGACAGCAATAAAAACTGACACGTGTTCTAATCCCTCTCCACTCTATACAAAACGAAAAAAAAAGTTTTGCCTTTAGTTATACTTTAAGTAAAATGGTGTGCTCCATTTTGGCTTGACAAACGCCAGTCATTGAGCAGTACACTGATTCTCCATGCTCTGTTCTAAATAATACTTGCATACTATATGGCCTTGTGAAGGGGTAAACATTTTGTCTGTCACTTGAGCGCCTTTTTGTTAGCAGGTCCGTCTGTGCGTGGGTGTCACTGCTTATGTATTTGCAGGTAACAGATTGCCTGTGTGGGTGAAAACGATTACGTGTTTGCAGGTTGTCAGTGTTTGTGTACATACACTGTAGCAAAAACACTGATTTAAATATTTAAACAAGGAATTATTATTTTGTGTTTTCAGTAATGTTATTCATTTGTCAATACTGTACACAGATGATTTGTGTATGATAGTACTGGAAAAAGGCTTCATTCACAAACCTAACACACCAGGATATGGACCCTAAGGCCCCTTCAACACGAGGCGGATCCATTTCCGAGGAGTCCGCCAGCTCAGCGGGAGTTCGCTCCACTGATCTCCGATGAGCCGGTGGATGACAGGTCCGTCTCTGCTCACTGAGCGGGGAGGGACCTGTCAGAGCCCCGCTGATCTCTATAGGGAGATCGGACGAAAACGGACATAATGTCCACTTTCATCAGATCTCATCCGATCTGCCAAGACGGATGGCTGACGTATCACTATACGTCTGTCTTGAGCGGATAGGATGGCAGGCGGGTGTCAGCGGACACATCTCTGCTGACATCCGACTGTCCATAGGAGTCAATGGATGGCCCGCTCGGATCCGCCTGAAAAAACGGACAGGCGTATCCAAGCGGGCTTGTTGTGTGAAAGGGTTATTTTTAGCGTAATCCAATTAGATTTGAAAATGACAGTTACATGGCTAAAAGATCCTTATCCTCATGCAACGCTTAATAAATTGCCAGGAATATAATTTTTCAGGGTTAAATATACACAGCTTCATTGCCCCAGAACAGTTTCATTTAAATATAATACTCAATAACTACAATAGATATAAATCTAATTTGCATGCACCAAATGCCTTTGCCAACACAGGTGTGACACCATCACTGTGTTACACATAACCTGTGAAGAGGGCCAGCCCACCCCATTTAGGATGCCTGTGTTCTGTCAGAATCGGCGACCCGTCAGATTAGGTAACAGAAGTAATGTGCTATCAGCTGCGCATGCGTACTCTGCTACCAGGTTGGCTAATCTGACATAACACCAGCAGTCAAAAGAAGGCAGCAGCGGACATCTTACTACACCCAGCTATGTCCTGAATTTCACAGGAATTTTAGCAATAAAGTGAGCGTATATAAATAAATAAATATAGTATGTTGACATCTGTGATGCTGTTTTGATATTACATTTTGAAAGAAGCTTGATGCCAGCAGTAGGAAGGTGGCGGAGGCCATGTTGGTACACCCCGCACTGCTCAGCATTAACCACTTCAGCCCCGGAAGAACTGGCTGCTCAATGACCAGGCCATTTTTTGGGATTCAGCACTGCGTTGCTTTAACTGAAAATTGCGTGGTCATACAACGTTGTAACCAAACAAAATTGACATCCTTTTTTCCCCACAAATAGAACTTTCTGTTGGTGGTATTTGATCATCTCTGTGGTTTTTATTTTTTGCGCTATAAACAAAAAAAACAGTGACAATTTTGAAAAAAAAATAAACCATAATATTTTGTACTTTTTGCTGTTTTAAAAAGCAAATTTTTTCCTCGTTTTAGGCCGATATGTATTCTTCTACATATTTTTGGTAATAAAAATGACAAAAAGCGTATATTGATTGGTTTGCACAAAAGTTATCGCGTCTACAAAATAGGGGATAGATTTATGGCATTTTTATTATTATTTTTTTTAATATTAATGGTGGCGATCTGCGATTTTTACCGAGACTGACATTATGGCGGAAACGGACACTTTTGACACATTTTTGGGTCGATTGACAATTATACAGTGATCGGTATACCAAGACTAAGACTAAAACTAAAACACTTTCAGAAGACTAAAATGGGACTAAAACTAAAATGCCATTTTAGTCCTAAGACTAAAACTAAGACTAAATCGAAATTTTCAGCCAGAATTAACATTGGTTGGAGGGGATGTGGTCAAAGAAGTACATTCCTGCACATGTAGTGGGACTGTCCAGTGTTATTGACCTTTTGGTCCACTGTTCGTAAACACATAACCGACAGCCTTGACATTGATCTCCCACCTTTGCTAAAGCACTTCTTGCTCCACATCCCCACCATCCCTGAATAACAGGGACAGGGGAGGACCTGCAGCTGTTGCACTGTGAATTCTTGTACTGATATCTCAACCAGTGTTTTCTGGCATTGTGAATGCTGATCTCCTTTTCTTCCCCGTCTCTTCTGTTTTTTACTTTACGTTTTGTATTGACTAAAAATGTAAAATAAAGATTGCATAAAAAAAAAGCAGAACTCCACCACTTCCCCTGTCACAGAACAGGAAAAAGAGCCTTTAAAGTGTAACTAAACCCAGGACCATGCATTCACTATATCTGGTCTCCCACAGTACACAGAACATGGAAATGCAATTATTTTAGTAAAATAAATCTCATCAGTATATAGTCTTTTGACTTCTATCAGTATCTGGTTAACGCTTGTAGGAGGAGTTTTCATTCTACCATGATTGTCCTATGAGGCTGCAGGACCTCTGACCTTTTGTCTGGACAGTGTTGATTGGGCCTGTGCTGATCACATGCACCCTCCAAAAGGAAGAAAAAAAACTCTCTAGCAATACACACCAAACTGAGCATGTGCAGAGTGTGCCTTCAAGGCTCTGTTCTATCAGAAGATGGATTGGGGACTGTGGAAGAAGGGGAGTATCAGAGAAGACAGGATCAAATAGCCTTTTTACACAATGCGCAGCATTAACCCCTTTGGTTCCACATTGAGTATAACACTTTAAGTTGAATGCGACACTCCATGGGGCTCCACCTTGCCTTCAGTGAAGGTCAGCAGCATCATTTAGTTATGTAGCATACTTATTGTGTGTGTTTACTTTAGAGAATCCTCCATTGTGCTATCCAAGGGCAATCCCCTGAAAAAGACCACACTGGTCGAAGCGCATCAGGGCCGCTTGGCAAAACATATAACAGAGTATCTATTTGGATTCACTCTATTGTATTGCCTTGTACATGTTTAATGCCATTTGTATTTTTAATGTTAAGTGATGTCCTCTACTCTGATAGAGGTGACATTTTATCTTTTTCAATAAAGGTTTGTTTTATATTTTCATTACTGTGTACAACGGTTTAAAAAATAGCTGGGTGTCACAAAGCCTTGTTGTTCCTCACCATTTCCCCTTTCCTTTGTAGACCATGTTGTACACGAATTGGGCCGACACCCATCATTGGTTATTGTTGGCTGTATATGGGCTATGAAACCACATGTTAAATGGACTGTAGTACAAATCAGAAAAATGCAAAAAGCACAAAAAATGCATAGGTGTGAATCAGGCCTAATACCGCCTAAAGGATGGTTTGGTACCAGATCCCACAGCGTACCTTCAGGGGTCTAGTGGAGTCCATGCTTTGATGTGTTATGTGGGTGGGCATAATGTTATGGCTGATTGGTGTATATCCACACAGGTTCTTGCACTACATAGATGTTGGGAAATACAAAGGAGATTGTACAATCAGACTGCAATATATGTGGCCAGTTTAAGGATATGTAGCACCCTGATGTTTAGGCAGGGTTGCTAATAAATTTATTTGCCAAGTGATAGTTGCCTTGGCCAATTGATAGGAGGTCAATTGGTTTCACCCTAATTCTGGAATTGCTGCACTTCTCTCTTCTGTCACTAGATGGCCGGGTATCTGGTGGCATTAGATAAGACAAGGGCATTACAAGTCTAGATTAGGAATTAATGGGGTGTCTCAGCCAATGGGCAGGGATTTTCTTGGATCCCTTGGCCTGTTGGGAGAGCCTACTTATTTGGGTGAGGTCAGGTGATCAGGGTTCTGTGTCACATGGACGGCTGTCTGTGTGGACGTGTGTTGTACTGCCCCGGGCTGCTATGCCAAAGGCCTGAGGCCTATCCCAGGGGCTTCTGGCTGCTAGGCTGTCTATCCAGAAGCAATGGAGCAGCGTAGGGTTGGGACTGCAGCTTGCAGTCCAACCAGAAGTGACGTTCTGCCGGCCGGAGAACCTGTCATGGTCAGAGGTAGAGGGGAAGCTGTTGTTACCTTGTTACTGGGGACCACTGTGAGTAGCTGAAGCATGTACCAGAGCAGTGTTCTCACCAACCAGGGATGGTGAAGAACTGGGAAACTTCAGCAGGCACCAAGCCAGGGACCCAGCCATCAGAGGTGACACTTGCAGAGCAGTAATGTGTGTCAAGCAAGGGACCGAGCAGGCCAGCAGGGTGAAGCTTGAGGAGTATCTGTGAGTGCCAAGCTAGGGACCCAGCAATGATCCGGGGGTGACGCTTGAGGAAGATACTGAGTGAGAAGATTGGAAGAGCTCAAGGGATCCAGTGGCAGTGGATCAGCAAGTCTAGTGAGAGAGACTGGGAGCTCAGTTGAGTGAAGATCTACAAGAGGAGATTGTAGAGGAAGCAAAATAGTTTGTTACAACTTGTGTTAGAAACTGTTACAAGACTGTTGCCTACTCGTGCAGATGTGGTCTCTTGCCTGGATGCCTTTCCCTGCATGGCTGTCTGCCTATAGAAGTCTCGGAGTCTGCCAATTAACATTGCAACTACTTAAGGGTGTCTTGGCCCCTACCCTCTCTCCCACAGTTCTGTTCAAGAGACAATAAATCTCTTTGCATTCAAGAAGTGTCTGGCGCCCATTAATCCACCTTGCATCACACCCACCATGCCTTGTAATTCACTCTACACAGAAGGATGTCGGCTGCCCCTAACCCTGGAGGTCACCATTAGGTCTCACGGGCCCTGGGACCTCCCTACACTTAAAATGCACACATTTTTGGCACTCTAGTAATGTCAAAGGACATTTGGTAATTATAGGCTTACAATTTTAGTACAAAAATGCCTGTGCTTTATACACTGTGCTCAGTCTAAGACTGGATAATGATGCTTTATTTTGCTTTGTCTCCATTCCCCCCTCACTACCCTGTTTTTCCCTCTATGAGCTTACTATGTAGTTTATCACTCCTACAGTCCTCCCACATACCACTGGTGCGTCTATGAAGTTTACTAGTTACATATTGTTGCAACAACTTTTTATAAATCTCATCTTCAGAAAATAATACCTTTGGTTGATAAAAAAAACTGACAAATCACATTACTGGTCCACAGACTTGCTCTGAATCACTGGAGGACAGTCATGAACAGTCCCCGATGGGCATCTTCCTCCCACCTATATACTGTAAAAAAAAGTATGATAATAACATTCCTCCCACACATCCAAAATCAAGGACAGCCAAATGCTGTTATGTTCTATTCTGTAAGACCAAATTGCTCACAACAGATTGAATCAACCAGTTCATTTCCAAAGCTGGTTCTGAAAATAAGCTTGTAGCTAGTCCTATCTGTTCTATAGTATGTACATTGTATAAGGAAGCAGTATATGCATTACTGAATTATAAAAATGTGAATTGAGGGAAAGTAAAAACTAATCAAAATACAGACCTTAATAGCATGATGCGGCAGTGATGATGTGGTTTACCTCTAACAGCCAGATATTTGCTTTTTGGCAATTTACTAAAGTCAGAGTTGTGATTGTTTGCCAGGAATATTCTACCATCCTTAATTGCTCAGCAAAATCTTATACTGGAGGATAGAATTTTTTTAAATTGAAAACACCAGCCAAAGTATATTTGTGTGCTTTTGGTTAAATGGTACTAGTCTGTCTGATATCCATTGCTTTCTGTGTCCCTTGCAGAGATAGCAGATATTTCACCTTGTGACAGACCTAACCAGGACAGGGGCTTTTGGAGAGGACTGGGAGCAAGCCCCTGACCCACTGACTATGTGCCTTAGCATTTTTAAGGAAACACTACTCTTTGGGAGGTGTGTGTCATTGGGGGATCCCTGGAGTGGTCTTGTTTCTGATTCTGCCTAGAACACACAAACTCTGAGAGTCTAGGTTCGGGATCCATGTTAAGGGCCTAGATGCCACATTTCCAGCAATGACTGCTCCACACTGTGGGACTCATAGCAGATGTTAATCTCAGCTTAATTCACCTGCCTTTCACCTAATGTTAATTGTGCTAATTAACCCACCTATTGTCTGCTAGAAAACTACTGTGGGGATGTTAAACTTATGATAATGTGTAGTGTACCGTATGAGCTCGGTGCCGGCAAGTCTGACCTGGAATGAGACCTCTGAGTGTCCAAGTGGCTAATTATTTAATTAACTTAATATTTATAGTGTTAATTATATTTCTGTATACAGTTGCATTTGCATATGATAATGTGATCAGCCTCACCTGAGTGTGTAGTGTATAAAAAGTTTTGCAGCTAAACTAGTCCCGTCTTGGTTACAATAGGCGGCTATAATATCTGATATCTATGTTCAGACTAGAGGAAGTGGTATACTGATGGAAGCACTCAAGCGGAGTGTGGGACAGTTCCGTCACATTTGGTGACAGCAGTGGGTAGCTCCATGCAGTCTGGGACATCCAAACCTCCACCTGGATCCAAGGTCCGGATAGCAGACGAGGAGAGGTACAGATACCAGCTGCCATGGAAGAAGAATTCGGAAGGAGGTTGCAAGAGATGCGGATACAGCACAGGGCACCAGTGTCAATGCAGGTACTGCTGGGATGGTATGATTCTGTACACTGGGATCTCTGGAAGGAAGCGCTAGCCCGGAAGCAGCAACACCAGGGAAAAATTCTCCCCTCCATTCAGGAAAGGTACTGGTCGCAGTACGAAGTGTGAATGCTGTTATTGGGGAAACAACAGCACAAGGAAGAAAAAGCTGAGTTAAGCAGGCTGGTCCAGGTGGAGATCCGTTCGGACGAGAGCTACAGACCCCTCCGCTGGTATGTAGCCCAAGTGTGCCCATGGACAGAGGATGACAGCCTGATGGAAGGCTTTGGCTGCGGCGGCCTGGGGCTGTTATTCGAGAGACTGTCCAAAGGCCCTGGAGCGGCGTTTGGAAGAAATCTTGGAGTACAGATAGAAAATGCTGAATGTCTCGGAAGTGCTCTGGGCACTGGAAGATTTGGAGTTTCTAGCCAATCAGGAATGGGAGCTTGAGATCGCCTACAGACAGCTGCTAGACTCTGCTCAGCAGCAGGTCTGGGCTCCCTTTACCTGGGACTATCAGGAGGTACCAGCCAACAGTTCTGACATGCTGGCTGAAGTGCAGCCAAAAATGGAAATCATGTGGACTGACTATGTGGGTTCACTCTGGCCGACTAACGCAGGTCCAGACAAGGTGTAGGTCTAGGACCTTGTTAGTTCACTTTTCATGGGGGAGAAATGTGATAGACCTAACCAGGACAGGGGCTTTTGGAGAGGACTGGGAGCAAACCTCTTACCCACTGATTATGGGCCCTGGCATTTAAGGGAACACTACTATTTGAGAGGTGTGTGTCTGTGGGATCCCTGGAGTGGTCTTGTTTCTGATTTTCCCCAGAACACACACTCTGGCAGTCTAGGCCCGGGATCCATGTTAAGGGCCTAGATGCCATATTTCCAGCAATGACTGCTCCACACTGTGGGACTCATAGCAGATGTTAATCTCATCAGCTCAATCCACCTGTCTTTCACCCAATGTAAATTGCGCTAATTAACTCACCTATCGTCTACTAGCAAACTACTGTTGGGATGTTGAACTTATGATAATGTGTAGTGTACTTTGTGAACTCGGTGCCGGCAAGTCTGATCTGAAGAGGGGATATCTGATTAATCACAACATTGTCTGGGTGGGCATTGAGTCACCTAGGCTGGATTAAGTGACTAGTTAATTAGCACATGCTAATTATGTTTCTGGTTACAGTTTGTATTGTTAGGGTAAAATAATTAGGAAGGAGGGGTGTCCTCCTGTGGTGTATAAAGTATCTGTGTGAGTTTCAATAAAAAGTCTTCCTTTTGGATTTCACCTCACATCTGGTCTGTGTACGATGCTTGGGGTAAAAAGGGCTGGTATTAGCTCTCTATCTGCTCGGAATGGTTTGGAGGGCAGGAAGTGCTGGTTGGCAGAAGGAAGCACCTAGTTGAGGTGCCCGAGCTGTTCCGTCACACACGCCACTTTCAGGTACTGGATATCACTAAAAAGCCTCACTTGAATGAAACTTATGATGTTGACATGCCTGCCTTCATTTCAGACTTTTGAATATACAGCCCTGGCCAAAGGTTTTGAGAATGACACAAAAATTTAAAAGTGTGCTGCCTTGGTTTTTATGGTGGCAATTTGCATTAACTCCAGAATGTTATGAAGAGTGATCAGATGAATTGCAATTAATTGTAAAGTCCCTCTTTGCCATGAAAATTAACTTAATCCCCAAAAAACATTTCCACTGCATTTCAGTCTTGCCACAAAGGACCAGCTGACATCATGTCAGTGACTCTCTTGTTAACACAGGTGTCAGTGTTGACAAGGACAAGGCTGGAAATCACTCTGTAATGCTGATTGAGTTAGAATAACAGACTGGAAGATTTAAAAGAAGGGTGGCACTTGAAATCATTGATCTTCCTCTGTTAACCATGGTTACCTGCAAGGAAACGTGCATTCATCATTGCTTTGCACAAAAATGGATTCATGGCAAGGATATTGCTGCTAGTAAGATTGCACTTAAATCAGCCATTTATCAGATCATCAAGAACTTCAAGGAGAGAAGTTCAATTGTTGTGAAGAAGGCTTCAGGGTGCCCAGGAAAGTCCAGCAAGCAACAGGACTGTCTCCTAGAGCTGATTCAGCTGCAGGATTGGGGCACCACCAGTGCTGAGCTTGCTTGGGAATGCCAGCAGACAGGTGTGAGTGCATCTGCATGCACAGTGAGGCGTAGACTTTTGGGGGATAGTCTGGTGTCAAGAAGGGCAGCAAAAAAGCCACTTCTCTCCAGGAAAAACATCAGGGACAGACTGATATTCTGCAAAAGGTACAGGGATTGGACTGCTTTAGTAAAGTAATTTTCTCTGATGAATCCTCTTTCCAATTGTTGGAGCATTCAGAAAAAAACCTTGTCCGGAGAAGAAAAGGTGAGTGCTACCATCAGTTCTGTGTCAAGCCAACAGTAAAGCATCCTGGGACTATTCATGTGTGAGGTTGCTTCTCAGCCAAGGGAGTAGGCTCACTCACAATTTTGCCTAAGAACACAGCCACGAATAAAGAATGGTACAAAAACTTCCTCTGAGAGCAACATCTCCCAACCATCCAAAAACAGTTTGGTTACGAACAATGCCTATTCCAGAACGATAGAGCACCATGCCATAAGGCAAAACTGATAACTTAGTGGCTTGGGGAATAAAACATCTACATTTTGGGTCCATGGCCAGGAAACTCCCCAGACCTTAATTCCATTGAGAACAATCTTCAAGAGGCAGGTGAAAAAAAAAAAACAAAATTCTGACAAACTCCAAGCATTAATTATCCAAGAATGGGCTGCCAACAGTCAGGATGTGGCCCAGAAGTTGATTGACAGCATGCCAGGGCGAACTGCAGAAGTCTTGAAAAAGAAAGGTCAACACTGCAAATATTTACTCTTTGCATACATTTTATGTACCATAATTGTCAATAAAAGCCTTTGACACTTATGAAATGCTTGCAATTACACTTCAGTATACCATAGTAGCATCTGACAAAAAGATCTAAAAAAAAAAAAAAAAAAAACACTGAAGCAGCAGACTGTGTGAAAATTAGCATTTGTGTAATTCTCAAAACTTTTGGCCAGGGCTGTACAGTATGCTGAAGCTAAGCACTCTCATACTTCTGGCGTTAAGCTGAAACTATTTTTAGTTGAAGCTAAAGACCAAGCCGGTTTCAGTTTGCTGACAAATAAAGCAGATTTTAAAGCGGAGTTCCACCCAAAAATGGAACTTCCGCTTTAAGTACTATTGACCCCCTGACATGCCACATTTGGCATGTCATTTTTTTGGGGGACGGGAGCGGGTACACAGTTTTTACAGGCACCCAGCTTCCACTTCCTCCCCTGGCGCCGCGGCACCAGAAGGAAGTTCACCTCTCCCCCTCCCTCCCTGCAATCTTCTGGGACACGTCACAGGTCCCAGAAGATTGCCCAGCCATTCACAACGCGCAGTTGCAACTCAACAGCGACTTTTAAAAAGGTTCCTGCACTACTTTTTTGGCCGCTTAAAAAACCTAAAGGAACTCAGTTATAAAAAAAAATCCCAGGATTCAATTTTTCTATGCTACTACCTACTCTATATAAACCATTCTCCCCAACTCAGAACTTGATTAGACTCCTGGTAGTTGGGAAGCTTGAGCCAAGTTTGCCATTGAGCACCACAATTAAAAGATCGTAATTCTGGTAATATGATTCTCACAAGTTTGGACAGCTGCTAGGGTGCAGAGAGCCTGTACTGTGTGTGTACTGTGGCTTTGATGTGATCCCCAACAGAGTCATCAAGCATGTACAACGTATCATGATGCTACATAAAAAGTAGGTCATGCAAGCCAAGGCTCAAGTAATTCCAAGGCTGTAAACTCACCACAATGTTACAATTGGATTATACAATTTCTATCTATCAACAACTATCTAGTGCAAAGGCCTGCCTGATTAGATGCAAATTGATTGGATAGTTTAGCTATAGATCATATAGCTTTGGCTAAAGTAAATTTTACAAAGATTACACAAATATTGTAAAGTATATAATAATCAAAAGAAAACTAGAACAGTTAAAGTGGTTTTAAAGTGATACTAAAGTCTCTTTTGTTTTTTTTTTTGTTAAAAATAACAAACTTGTTATACTTACCTGCCCTCTGTAGTGGTTTTACACAGAGCAGCCCGGATCCTTCTCTTCGGTGCTCCTGGCCCCTCCCTCCTGTTAAATGCCCCCACAGCAATCAGCTTGCTATGGGGGCACCTGAGCCGAGCCACAGCTCCCCGTGTCCATTCAGACATGGACCCGTGGCCTGGCCCTGCCCCCTTTCGCTCCTCATTGGCTGTCTTTGATTGACAGCAGAAGGAGCCAACGGCGCCACGCTGCTGTCGGGAAGTTCCCGGGCAGTCGAGACACCTCTTAAGTATTAGTAGTGAGAGGGGCTGCTGCACACAGAAGGATTTTTATCTTAATGCATAGAAGATGCATTAAGATAAAAAACCTTCTGACTTTACAATCACTTTAAGTTTTATTTTTTTTTATTCATTTGCATTAGAGAAAAAAAACCTGTGCCAAAATGATCCCAAACCCCGCTTCCAGTCGCCCCTTATACTTACCTGAGCCCGATCTCAATCCAGCGCTGTACATGAGAGAATTGCCTCCATCCACTCTCTCCCTTTTCACTGGGCAGATTTACAGCAGTGGGAGTCATTGGCTCCCACTGCTGTCAATCACATTCTGTGATGGGGAGCGGGGGTTGTGGGCCAAGCCCTGTGTCTGTGTCTATAGACGCAAACATGATGTCTCAGGGAATGAGCCTGCACATTGAAGAGGAGGAGCCAGGAGTGCCGTCAGGGGACTCGAAAAGAGGAGGATCGTAGCTGCTCTGTGCAATACTAGTGCACAAAGCAGGTAAGTATAATATGTTTAATATTAGAAAAAAATAAATCAAAGCTTTACTAATTACACTATACTTTACACTTGTGTTAAACTACCAGTAACAATGTGAGAAAATCAAATAAACAAAAAACATAAAAAGTTGCTGCTTACACTGAAATGTGTATTCCCACACCCTCAGCAAATATCAGATAAAAAAAAAAAAAAAAAAGTGTTGCGCAACACAATACTCATTCAGATATCAAAAACGCATTTGTATTGTATTTACAGTGCCGTGAAAAAATATTCATTCCCCTTGAAATTTTCCACATTTTGTGATGTTACAACCAAAAACGTAAATGTATTTTATTGGGGTTTTATGTGACCAACACAACGTGGCACGTAATTGTGAAGTGGAAGGAAAATGATAAATGGTTTTCAATTTTTTTTACACATAAATATCTGAAAAGTGTGGTGTGCATTTGTATTCAGCCCTCTGAGTCAATACTGTTGGGTAGGTCTCTACCAGCTTTGCGCATCTAGAGATTTGGTTGTAACATGACAAAATGTTGAAAATTTCAAGGGGTGTGAACACTTTTTCAAGGCACTGTATTTTTTTTACTTCTTGGTTTTTTGATTGTTCAGACACTGATTTGAAGGCTAGTGGATTTCCAACAGTAATTTATTTGTCACACATCTTCATGCACTTAAATGCATGAGTTTATACATGCGTTGTGTTGATATCGGAATGAGTTTTGTGTTGCGCAACACTTTTTTTTATCTGACATTTACGGTAATTCACACGTGGGTATATAGGCACACTAGCATTTTTCAAAAGCACAAAAAAAGCTGGAAAAAATGTGGGATTAAAAATGCTGATAAAAGCAGTTTTATGCCAGCTTCTTATTTTAGTAGCTTTTAGAAGCATTTAGAAGCTTTTAGGAGCAATTAGGAGTATTAGCATTTTATTAGCATTTTTGCAGTACAAGAAGATAAGGCTTAATGTACACGGGACGTTTTTAAAACTCCCCTAAACGATTTAACTTGACAGATAGTAAACGTCCGTTTTGCCGTGTTTACATGCCGCGTTTAAATTATTTTTTTTTTTTTAAATAGTCAAAAATGAATCTCCATTAAAAACACCTGTAAACGAAACACGGCTAAACGTGAGTTACCGCGTTTACAAGCTGTTACAGGCATTTGGCGTTTCAAATGCCTCTGAACATTCGTCCTGAACGCATTTTTTTGCTTTCCAAAAAATGCTTCTAAACTCCACTGCCTAGAAACCACTATAAACGACCCTGTGTACATGTACTGATAAGATAACCTACAGGAGAGTTCAGGGGCAGCCAAACCAGCAGCAGTGTACATGAGGCCTTAGGCCCCTTTCACACATACGGACCATTCAGGTCCGCCTGTCAGTTTTTCACGAGGACCTGAACAGATGCTCCATTCACCTCTATGGAGCGACGAATGTCAGCGATGACATGTCCGCTGACATCTGATCCGATCCGATCCGCTAAATGCAGACGGATGGAAACCCTATTTTCCATCCGTCTGGTGGATCGGATCGGGTGAAGACGGACAAGTGGCCCGTTTCCATCCGTTCCCCTATAGAGAAGCGCAGGACTCTGACAGGTCCTTCCCTGCACAGTGTGCAGAGATGGACCTGTCATCCTCCGGCTCAGCGGGGATCAACGGATCGATCCCTTCTTAGCAAGAGGAGTCCGTCAAAAACGGTCATAATGTGTGAAAGACCAGTTAAAAAAAAAAAAAAAGCTGTTAGTAGCATTTTAGAAACTTTTAGAAGCAGTTAGGAGCATTCAATGTTTTTTTCTGCTGGAAAGAAACTCTACAAAAACTATTTTTTTCCTGCTCCTAGATGCTGAAGCTCAAAAAATGCTAATAGCCCAAAGTAGTGTGCATAGACATATAGGATAACCCAGGGGATATGAGCAGTGAGCATAACATTATAACAATATAAGATACACATATGAAACAAGTTTTATAAGAGGAACTATCGAACTGTAACAACCCTCTGGTCCAAGCGGGGGGTCAACACAAGGTGTTAGGGATTTGGCTGTGGACAATCCACAAAAATTGGGAGAAATAAATCCGAACTCACCATAATAAAATAAAAAAAATAAAAAGGGGGGGGGAAGGGGGAAAGGATTAGATGGCAGAGGGGGAAGCAGGAAGTGAGAGGAGATTACACAATTAAACATTGCATCCCCAGCATTTAATCCAGTATGAATAGGCTTTGCATGCCCTTTTCTGCCACTAGATGGTGATGTGCCTCAATCAAGTACAGGGGGTCCCCTACTTACAAACATCCGACTTACAAACGACTCCTACTTACAAACGGAGGGAGACAACAGGAAGTGAGAGGAAATCCACCCCAAGGAAGGAAAATTCACTCCTGTAAGAGTTAATATGGGAAAAAAGGTGTCTCCACTGAAGCTTTATCACCAGTCCATGTTTCCCTAACAACCCCAAATTTTCAAAATCCAATTGTCATTGGGACAGAAGGTGAGGTGAAATCTTCTGAACAGGGGCACAGACAGCAAAACAAATGTTACAGGGGTGATAACCCTTCTCTATGTTAGTTAAAAAAATTCAAAATAGATTTTTTGGCTGGAGCTACACTTAGAAAAAATGTACCTGTTCCGACTTACAAACAGATTCAACTTAAGAACAAACCTACAATCCCTATCTTGTTTGTAACCCGGGGACCCCCTGTATCTGCATAACAAGCGAGACATGTCCATATGGCAGAGATGTTGGGGATGCCACAATTCAAATAACTCTAGTCCTCCCTCTCCCAGCTCTGTGATAAATCTGATAGTGTCAATAATGCGCTAATCGGGTTGTTGAGTATTTCAGATGAATTCATTATTATTTCTAACCTGGACAGAATTCAGGAGGAATGGATATATTTTTTGTAGAATATATTTGCATACTCTATATATACATATATGCATATTCTGGTGGATGTCAAAATCTTCCAATAGGAATACATTTATTGCATTAAAAATACTGAAATTAGACAAATCACTGGGCTTTAGTTTTCTATATTTTAAACCAATGTGTAGAATAAATATAGCTTAACATTCACAGAATGTTAGTGATGAAACAAAAAGGTCACACGTGCTTATCTATTAAGAAAGCGCAACATTTTTGTTGTATTAATAGCATAAAAGCACTTGCCCAGCAAGACTTTCCAGTATGTGTTCTTTTTTTTTTTTTTTTTTTTTTTAAATCTTTATTTATAGTTTTGAAATGCATACAAAAATATTACGTCGTGGACATAAGTGAAAAATAAAAAAGAAATACACAAAAGCATTTGTCATTTTCTCATATCCCCCCCACCATCCCCCCCGTCCCTGCCTTGCAAAACGCTTATATGGGTGCAACCCCTTGGATACTTGTGTATCACGTCCATCACCTCTGGTTCATTATTTCTTCAGCGAATCTCCATGAGTCTTTAAAGATTTCCCAGCTCTCCCATTTCCCCCCTCTTTCCTCAGCTCTGTCTCTTCCTGTCCCTTGAACTTCGGGGCTTACTATTTTTTGCTGTAGATTTACTCTGATTATCCACTCTCCTATACTCGGACTCTCTATATCGCGCCAGTGCCCTGCGATAAGGTTTTTTGCTTCATTTAGGAGTATCGGGATTACTGAGGACTTGTACTGTCTCATGGGTATATCAGATCCATGGAACAGCACAGTCCAGGGGTCCTCTGGTATAAATTTCCCTGTGATTGTTTTAATTAAGTCCAAGATTTGTTGCCAGTATTGTTTGATCTTGGGGCATTCCCACCAAATGTGGGCCATCGTTCCTATACTCCCACAACCTCGCCAGCATTCCGCAGATTTATCTTTTTGGAACCTACTGAGCTTCAAGGGGGTTTTCCAGTATGTGTTCTAATAAGCATATGCTCAGTGTTAAAAGTAACAACTCCACAGCTCACACATCCTAACCTGCCAGTCCATGCAATATAGGCAATTCATCATTTCTCTATTACCAACAAAGCCTCTATACTGGCAGAGACAAGCAGGGCCTTCTGAAGCAGCCAGCCTTGCCTAGCGTGTTTAATATATGCCTAAAACCTACAACAAGAGACTGTACTGAACACAAATTACATATAACATGCATATTAAAGAGGAAACCCTATTATTTAATATACATTTCAGGCTATAACTTTGGAGTTAAAGATAACTATTAAGGTTTGCACCAGTTTTGTCATGTTTTCGATTTAAATTGATTCTTTATACATACACACACATGCACAAATGAACATTTAATACATGACAAAAGAATCCTAAGACACAAAGAGTTATTTAAAGAGACAGCACAGCAGTAGCTGCCTGCTTTGAGGTTTGCATTGTCTGACTGAAACATCAGATGCAAAGGCTCCCATAAGTGACAACTAATTTCTCTGATTTAACTTGTTTCAGCTTGTGCCCTCTCTCTCTTCCTATTCAAAACCCTCCATTCTTACATGAACTTTCCTGCCACACTACACCTCATCACTACCAACCACCTATATCATGTAGGCTTACCTTGACAGGGAAATATTTATATAGAAGCCAGTACATAGATTTTAGACAAAAGTCCATTAAACATAATTCAGTTTATATTCTGACATGATTCGTCTTTAATGTCTTATTTATTATTGTTCTAAACAGGTTGCTTTATGACTATTGCCAGCCAATGCCGCATCACTGAATTATACATCTCATTGAAACTATGTTTTGGTATCAATTACACTGGCTGTCAGAATGATATTTTCAGTGTTAGTTCACCTTGTTAGATTTATAAACTGTACATCCTTTAAAAAAGCCAATAAAAACATTTTCTGTAAATGTCAGCTTCAGCTACTGAACTCTGTAAACTGTTTTTTTTATGCATGCATGCCATCTGTCCCCAGTGCCACGTGCCATCTGTCAACTCTGTAAACTGTTTTTTTTATGCATGTCATCAGTGCCACGTTTCAGTGCCATCTGTCAGTGTCACGTGCCATCAGTTATCAGTGTTTTGTGTCATCAGTGCCATCTGTCATCAGTGCCACATCAGTGTCATGTGTCATCAGTGCCACGTATTAGTGCCATCTGTCATCAGTGCCACATTAATGTCACATGTCATCAGTGCCACGTATTAGTGCCATCTGTCAGTGCAACGTATTAGTGCCATCTGTCAGTGCAACGTATTAGTGCCATCTGTCATCAGTGCCACATCTTAGTGCCATTTGTCATCAGTATCACGTGTCATCAGTGCCATGTATTAGTGCCACGTGCCATCAGTTCCACGTGCCATCAGTGCCATCTGTCATCAGTGCCACGTCAGTGTCTTGGTGCTCCAGGGACTTCAAAAGTGTAATAGGTAGTCAACAAGTTAGATGTGTAATTTATGCTCCTAGAACACCTGATGGCGCTCCCTGCATGTTGGGCCTCTCTATGTGGCTAGGCTGTGAAAAAGTCCCACACATGTGGTATCGTAATACTCAGGAGGAGTAGCAGAATGTATTTTGGGGTGTTATTTGTGGTATACATACGCCATGTGAGAGAAATAACCTATTACAATGACAATTTTGTGAAAAAAAAATCTTCATTTTGAAAAGAATTGTGGGAAAAAATGATAACATCAAAACCTCACCATGCATCTAATAAATACTTTGGAATGTCTTCTTTCAAAAAAGGGGTCATTTGGGGGGTATTTGTACTTTCCTGGCTTGTTCAGGTAGCAAGAAATTAGATGGGCCACCAGTACATCAGGTGTGATCATTTTTTTAATGATTTGCACCACAGCTTGTAGACTCTCTAACTTTCACAAAGACCAAATAATATCCACTAATTTGGGTTATTTTTTACCAAAGATATGTAGCAGTATAAATTGTGGCCAAAATTTATGAAGAAAAATTTATAATTTGCAAAATGATATCACAGAAACTAAGAAAAATTTGTTTTTTCATTTATAGCGCAAAAAATAAAAAACCCAGAGGTGATCAAATACCACCAAAAGAAAGCTCTATTTGTATGAAAAAAAGGACAAAAATTCATTTGGGTACAGAATTACATGACTGAGTAATTGTTATTCAAAGTGTGAGAGCACTGAAAGCTGAAAATTGGTCTGGGCAGGAGGGGGGTTTAAGTGCCCAGTAGGCAAGTAGTTAATAGGGTTAATTTACTAAATCTGGTGCAGCTGTGCATGATAGCCAATCAGCTTCTAACTTCACCTTACTCAATTAAGTTCTGACAAAAAGCCTGGAAGCTGATTGGTTTCTATGCAGAGCTGCACTCCCCAGTTTTAGTAAATGAACCCCCAACATGTTTGTCTCAATTTATGGGATCTCAGCCTTTTGGTGCTGAAAGCTGCTGGGCACTGAATGGTACTATTGTTTAGGGCGGTATGCACCCACGGACGATTGCCTGGAATGCAAGAAATCTGAGTTCTGGGCTTTCGTCCCTGGGCGCATACTGCCTTAAACTTTACTATTTCTTAGTGCACAGTCCATCCCTCTCCATCTGCAATCTCTTTCAGCCCCTCATAGATTTTTACAGGCTTCCGACAGCGGGGCTGGACAGTGTGCCCGTGCCTTCTGCCCGCACCAAAATGCCAGAGACTCATGCATCAGAGCTAAATTCCCAGTGTGAAGCCTAAAGCCCAAAAGTTAAACACTGGGGTTAAAACACTGGGGGTTTAATACAGCTTTACGGTTCTTTGTTGGAGAATTTTTCATTGTGACATGTTCCAGGGACCAGCAGACAACTATTCAACATGTCTATGCTTGAAAGTACTTCCATTAAAAGAATGAGTTAAAATGATAGAAAATAGTTTGGCTTGCAGTCCGCTGAGTGGGCTGCCAGAGAAGCAATTGTGCTGGGAATTATTCCTCAATTGGAACAGTAAAGCTCGAGGGAAGCGTGTATTTTCCTTAGAGGGAACAGTCTTAATGATAAAACACTTTGTACTTTTCTCCAGCCCTATAAAAAGGCCTGGAGAGTTTTGTATTTGCCTTATTTAGGAAGGGATAAAGTTTGCTGAATTTAATCAGACAATGCATTATTTATCGTACAGGTAGGTAATTCTTGAAACTCCCTCAAATAACTGCTTTAAAAGCAGCAAAAAAAAAAGGAATAGTTTAGTGGAGTCACATGCTCATATGGCCAGTATGGGAAACGAATACTTACCTGTGACATCTTGAGTTGCAAACACCATCAGTTATACCAAGTATTACAAGTTTACCCAACATTTAAAAAAAAAAAAAGGTTTGTAACGTTTGTGGCTTTAATGAGAAATTTAATGGTTCATCTGAATTTTTTTCTTTTATTTTGGATTAGCTGGGGAAGGATTAGAACTCCTTTTAATGCAACCCGAGGCATGCGTTAGATTACCGAATTTTCCTTTGATATACTAGTTACTGTGATTTTACTAGACCAGAGTAATGCCCCGTACATACGGTCGGAAATTCCGATCACAAAATCCGTCAGATTATTCCCGACGGATTTTGTCCGACACTGGTGTTGCATACACACGGTCGGACAAAGTTGTCGGAAAATCCGATCATTCTGAACGTGGTGACGTTCGTTGTGTACGACGGAACTACGTAGAGGCTGGTAGCCAATAGCTTTGGTTTCGTAATTTGATCTGAGCATGCGTGGCACTTTGTCCGTCGGAATTCTCTACACACGATCGGAAAAAGTCAGATCGGATTTTGTTGTCGGAAAATTTGAGAGCAGGATCTCAAAAAAGTCAGATGGAGCCCATGGGCGGATTTTCCGACAACATGGTCCGATCGGACATTTTCCGTCGGAATTTTCCGACCGTGTGTACAGGGCATAAGGGAAATTTTCCAAACAGTAACACATACAGAAATGAGGAAAAAAAAAAAAAATGGTCTTATCTTACTCTTAACTGCCTTATCTTACCCCATTGGACCAAATACCCTCTAAACATTTAGGCCCCACCCTGTGCCTGTAGTATTTTCCTGTCTTTTCTGCTCCAGGGCTGGAAAAGGATCCAACGTGAACCTTATTTCTTTTTGCCCCTACCTAACTAATTTCCTGTGGTCTGCCACCCAAGTTCTTTTCCTCTCTTGGTCAAAGTTCCCACTGCACAGCTTCTAAGTGTCGATTTATGCCAGAAGCCCCATTCTGATAGTCTTGGGTGTCCAGGGTCCAGCACATGATTCGGAGGCTGTCGGTAATCTTTGGCCCTAGATGCTTTGACAGGCCCTCTGTTTCATTCAATGGATTGCTCTTTGTGGAATTTCACTATAAAGGTGGTGTTCCTGATGGCCATAACGTCCAGCCAAAAAGTTTTAGAACTGCAAACACTGTATTGCAAAGAACTACACGATCAAGCAGTTTTGCAAACACAGGCCAAAAGTTTGTTCTACATTCCACCTGCCTTAGGACATGGTGCTGCCACTATTTCAAGGCGTAGACTTTGGGCTTCCACAAGTGTTAGAGGAGTCACGGTTCCCAGGGTGCATATTGAAGACAGCAACATGAACACATGCTTATAGCCGATTCACGATCTTGCTTGGCACTTGAACAGGGATTCACAGCAACTTGAGTCAGGAAGACAATCCAAAAAGTCTATTTCAACAAAGAGGTCAATCTTCCAGTGGGCCCTACAGCACACTCTACCAGAGCAGTTTTGTCATCAGGGCCAGCCCATAAAGGTGTTTTCCCCGAAAATCCCAGCAGGACTGAAACAAGGGTATCATATGGAAGCATCTTGACCCATTATTGGGTAAATCTAGCATCTCTGACAATGGTCCAGGTCGGGAGAGTGGTTCTCCAGTCTTAAGCTTTGTAAAATGACTAATACATTTTTTCTGCATCACCCTCCCTTGTTTAATTGCTACATTTTACATGTATGCTGCTTGTTGGTAATTTTCATTTCCTGGCACATTTCCTGGTATGGCAACATAGGAGTCCCATTGGTGGCTGGGTGGGGCTTAAACTTATAGGGTAGTCACATGGGGTGGACACAGTCAGGAGTCCACCTGCTTTGCAGGGAATCTGTCCGCTTATCCCCACTGAGCAGTTGAATGGCTTGTCCGTGTTTGCTCCGCTTATGTAGAGCAGACACAGTCCGCTGTCCTCTATGGGCAGGCGAATGTTAACAGACTGCCTGTCCATTTACACCTGACTGCCATCCGATCCGATTGGCCAGAACAGATCCCCATCCGTCTGTTTTTAGCGAACAGGATTGGATCAGATGTTGGCGGGTGTCAACAGACACATGTCTGTTGACACCCGTCGTTCCATAGAGGGCAATGGATGGTCCGATTGGGTCTGCCTAAAAAACTGACCAGTCCACCCTTGTGAAAGGCGCCCGTGTGAAAGTGAAGGGAAATTTCTCTAATTAAGCCCCATATAGCTGTAAAACTTGACAGAAAAGCTCAAACCCTTCCTGATTCTACCTGAAACAATAAACAGTTTTGGCTGGACACACACTTTAATGGTAACCCTTCCAACCCCAAGCGCAATACATTAGCGTTTCTTCCTTTGAGAAAACATTTTGCAGTGTAGGTACTGCTGTTCAGTTAGACAAAGTCGGTACATTAAACCTATTAACAGAATAACCCATGGAAATGCATCTGTTGGCATAGTTACTATGGGGTTTTTGGTCATGTGATTGAGCTAAAGGTCCCTATTCTAAAGACTTTATGGAATAGTGTTCAATTCTGTACGTTCATAGGGACAGGTTTGCTTTGTCACTGCAGATACAGGCTCTGCCTCCTGTTGTACAATGTGCTATAGAACAGATGTGCTTTATTGCTCCTTCTCACAATGCAAGCCTTTGAGTAATCTGACACATTGCAAACAATGCACTTGTGCGGCTGATATCCCAGATTAACAGCTAAATATATTGGAAGCTGTCAGTGAAATACTCAGGTACCTCTAGTGACCATCCTACAAATCCTTATATGCAATACCAAGATACAGTATGTAGGAGTAAGCATCTACCCTGACGTTGAGGGACTTACTCAGCTGGAGAACCACATTTCCCTCCCATCCAACATCTCTCTTCTCTTTTTTAGCCTTGTCTGGTCCACATTTCTCCATAACTGCGGTGGAGGAGCAACAGAATTGTGAATGCCTTATCCTTACTTCTCTTAAGCTTCGTACACACTACTAAAACTGACAGCTCACATCAGAGCCGCTTTACTAACAATTCAATGTTAGTACAGCGATCTCTCCTGCTGCGCTATTGTGTTCTGACAGGAGGGGGCGACCTCCCCGCCAGAACACTCTGGTCAGCGCTCTCAGCCATTGGCTTCTGTCAGACCGACTGCCTTACACACAGGCCGAATGTCAGCTGGTTTCTATTGAACCTGCCAATGCCACCTGACATTCGGCCATGTGTACTAGGCTTAACAGCCAACCTTTCAGCATACACTTATATTTTTATCTGAGTCTTTGCCTTTGATATTTTGATGTAGTCTTCGATGGGCAGTCTTCCTCCTACTTATGTGCTTCTTTTTTTATTATATATAGTTAAAAAAATGTAATCTTTAAAAAAAGTGTAAGCATATAAATATGTGAACATCGCATAAAGAAGTTGCTTTAGGGTCCAACCAATACTTTTTTTTCGGATAAAGAAATGTAAGGTTTAGAATTTCTGTGCCCCCACTGAGGGGGATTTTCACTGCTCATATCCATGTTATATATAAGAACAAGGACTTTCCAGTACAGGGAGAAATGTCCTCAACAAGAAAAAAAACGAAAGCTATAAATTAAATTTAAAAGGGTACGGATAAGTTGAAACCTGTTAGGTTAATTGCAGGCTATGTCCCTATTGGGGGTGTTTTACCTCACTTCCTGTTCTGGTGATGGGTGTTAGGCAGAAGTAAAGAGATTTCTCTACAGCAATTAAAACCTGACAGAGGCTATTATTGTGGTTTTACCTAAAAAAGAGAAGGATCTATTATGTCTAGATTCCTACAGACCAATTTCATTGCCAAGTATTTTCAGATTTTAAAATATTGGCTAAAATTCTGGCCAATAGGTTGAGTAGAATTATTACAGCTATTATTCATCCAGACCAGTGTTTCTCAATTCCAGTGCGCACCAAAAGGTCATGTTTTCAGGCTTTCCAATATTTTGCACAGGTGATTTGATCAATTTCACTGCCTAAGTACCGTATATACTCGAGTATATATTTTGTGAAGGCCTAGTGTGCATTAACACGGCCTATACCCCTGAGAGAAGCTTAAACAGATAGACATAGAGAGTATATGCATATAAACAAAAGTATGTTTTATTGGGGCAATGAGCCCAAAAAATAATTGGGTAAATTGGGTAAGTAAGCATACAGTGTTACAAGAAATCAAGGCATATACATGAAAACGTATGTGACCATATACATGTACATAAAATGCAGAAATTGCACAACAACTTGCGATATTAACAAGGTCTTTCAGGAAAATGCCGACATGTTTCGGACGGACGTCCTTTTTCAAGGCAATAACAGTTCCTGTGTTTGCTCAATAGTACTGTATAAAACAGAGTAAGGGCATTAGTATACAACATATTGTATTAATGAATATAGAGCCTGTCTTTAAACCACTAGGTGGTAGAGGTACTCACTTGCAAAACATTGAAGAAGAGGGCTCAAATAGCTCGAGTATAGGCCGTCCCGAGAATAAGCCGAGGCCCCTAATTCACCACAAAAAACTGGGAAAAACGCATTGACCCGTGTATAAGCCGAGGGTAAAAAATGCAGCAGCTACTGTAAGTGGAAGAGAGGGTCAGCAATGCCCATCTGCAGCTGCATGTCCCCTGTACAGACCCCTCCCGTGTCCCCATTGCAGCCTACCTGTGCCGATCTGCGCCGATCTGCCGATCTGCGGGTCCTGTGTCATCTGTCATCTGTCCTGTGTCATCTGTCATCGGTCTTCCGCCGATGCAGTCTCGCTCTGTCCCCCCACAGCGTGTAAGGCGCCATTCTAAAATTACAAAAGCCGCGCCTCCTCCTCGTCTGTGATAGGAGGAACGCTGTTTTCCCAGCAGTCAGTGTGCAGTGTTCCGCCGATCACGGACGTCCTCTCATCCTCATCCATGAGATGAGAATGACAGGACGTCCGTGATAGGCGGAACACTGCACGCTGACTTACTGCTGGGAAAATTAGTGTCCGCCTATCACGGACGGGCGGGAGGAGGCGCGGCTTTTGAAAACTGCCGTCTGTCTGCATGACACGCTGTTCATGTAGGCAGACAGCGGTGACTCGAATATAAGCCGAGGGGGGGACTTTCAGCCCTAAAAAAAGGGCTGAAAATCTCGGCTTATATTCGAGTATATACGGTAATTACCACAGCTGAGGGAAATCCTGAAAACATGACCTGTTGGTGCGCCTTGGGGACTGGAATGAGAAACACTGATTCAGAGCAAACAGGGTTTATACCGAACTCCTAAACTGTCATTAATATAAGGTTTACATATTTAACTATTCAGATTCCTGTGGATAACTTGACAAATAGAGCCTTGCTGTCATTAGATGATGCTAAGGCATTTAATAGCATAGAATGGCGTTTTATGTGGGAAGTGCTTAGGCATTTTGGCTTCAGGGGTACTTTGTGGTACATTTTTGGGTTAAGCCAAAGGCCTTGATCAGGGTCAATGGAAAACTGTCCAGCTCTTTTTCTCTGTTTAGTGGTACTAGACAAGGATGTCCAAAGTCACCACTTCTGTTTTCAGTAGCTATAGTGGAGGGGTCTACAAACTTTCTAAAGAAAAGGGTCAATTTACTGTCCTTCAGACTTTAGGGGGGCCAGACTGTGCCCAGTGGGAGTAAACAATGCCCGATCTTTGGTATTAGGGGAAGAAATAGTTGGTGTCAATGGGAGGATTAGGGCCACATTTTTGTTGTAAGTGGAAGGAATTATGCCCCATCGTTGATGTCAGTGGAAGAAATAGTGCCCTATTGTTGGTGTCAGTGGAAGAAACAGTGCCCAATTTTTGGTGTTAGTGACAGGAATAATGCCTCAAGGGCCGAATAAAGGCAAGCAAAAGGCTGCATTTGGCCCCAGGGCTGCAGTTTGGAGACCACTGCTATAGAGCCTCTGGCTGCTTTGTTGAGACAAACGGAAGAGGTTAGAGGCTTCTGTAGAGACAAACATGAGGAGAAAACTCAGGGTTCACTGGTTACTGCAATGTCTGTCATAGAGACTTTTTTTTTACTTTCTGGTCTTGCGATCAACTGGGAAAAGTCTAGATTACTCCCATTGGACCCCCTCTGTGACCCTCTCCCTCCTGCAGAATCATAACTTAAGGTGGATGGAAGGTTAAACATCTAGGGGTGGTTATCTCTACTCTTAAGGAATATGTCTCCCATAATTTGCTACCACTACTTCAGAAATTTAGATCTCAGAGTAAAGTATGGTGTAAATTGCCAATCTCTGTGGCAGGTCGTACTAATCTCTTGAAAATTGTTTGGATGCCGCAATTAAAATATTATTTACATAACTCGCCCTGCTGGATTTCGCAGAAATATTAAAAAAAACTTGCTAAAAAATGTTATGACCTGACCTGATATGTGGTAATAAGCTCACAACAATTATAAAGGAATATTTACAATATCCAAATGATCAAGGGAGCTTTCAGCAGTAAATCCCTGGTTACATTTTCAGGTGGCCCAACTCCAACATCTTGCAGGCTGGGAAAAAGATGGTCTTCATATATCCTCTTATAATATACTCAGTTCTCTATTTCACAATGGCAGCCCTTTATTGGCCTTGGATTCATCTACTCCACCTTTTAAGCAATATACTAATCCTACATTGATTAACCTACAGCGCTGTCACCCTTTTTAAACCCTAACTCGAAATGAAAACCTGTGCAACAACCTGTTTCATAAATACCAATGGTTGACTAACGTTATCCTATATAGGACTGCTGCTGTTAAGCAAGAAACCATATAGTAGCTGCTTGTCAAATAAACGTCTAAGTCCACAGCGCTGTCCCAAAACAGTATTACTCCAATTTACCCATCAGTACAACAAGATATGTATATAACAGTATACATATACTATAAGTAATAAAACAATATAAATATACTGTATAATAAATGTGCAAGTATGATTAGTCCCACAAAATAGTTCATATTAAACTGATTTATAGAAAGTGCTTCTTAAAAGACAACAGTGCTCCAGTGCAGCTTCTGTGCTCTTTTAGTGCTTCATACAACACTCTGTGCTTTCACTCACTCACCAGATATCATTGACCTTGTGCTTTTCAGCAACAAAGTCTCCATGAGATTGTGGATATTACATTCCCAGGTCTTGGCAGGAATGATCAGCTTCTCCTCTCCTTCACTGATATGCTTTCCCAGTGCTCTATTGTGCTGCACTATTCAGATCTGCATACCTTGGACACCATACAGGGGAACAAAAGGGGGAGCCCATCCAGGATGGTCATGTTCCTGGATCAGGTGGAATTTTCCAGGTGTGGTAAATGTCTGCAGATCGGAGTGGTATCCTAGGAGATGGAGCGTTCTATGGGTTCTCTCATCCTGTGCACTCCTCGTTCTCATTCATCTCCCCTCCACCCATCTATAGGGGGGGGGGGGCTCAGCTCAGCACTGCATTCCCCTGCACAGGGCAGCCACACCGAGCTCCGCAATCCTCTGCAGCCGGGGAGCATATGGGGCTCTGCAGAGGCTTCCCAGCTGCACAGGCTGTATTCTGTTTGATCACTTGATATACATATCTTGTTGTACTGATAGGGAAATTGGAGTGATACTGTTTTGGGACAGCACTGTGGGCTTATTAGTTCATACTTATCCTACATTCTATTTGATTTATAAGGTCTGGCAATCCATTAAAAAAAATGATGGGTATTATAGTGTATACCATTATGGTCAAACAGAACGCTCTCTGAAGTTTTCAGGCTGGAAGGTTTTTCCAGGTGGGAATGCTCTGGGATTGATACTTTAGTGCAGTTGTACTCAGACGGAGAGCTGAAAACCTATCAGCACTTCTGTATGAACCTAAGGATCTGTTGTGCTTTTTTAAGGATAGTTTCCCGCACATTTTTATTAAGTCATTTTTAACGAAGATATTTTTAAGATACAGAATCAATCTATATGACACAGTCTATATATGCGAAACTTGTTCACTGAGACGAGTGATCGGAAGTGTTTTTTCCATCACCTACAACTAAGACATGCTCTGAAATTCCACAATTTGGTTCTGAATGCCTCTTTTTTTGTGACAGTGTAGTCCAAGCTATTAAACACAAAAAAAACTCATTTCTAAAGTTTACACGCGATAGCTATCCAATTCTCTTCTTAAATTTCCTATACCATGTAGGCAGAAATGGGAGTTGGATGTTGATGTGGCTCTAGGAGACATAGTTGCATAGTTAGTCAGGTTGAAAAAAGACAAGTCCATCTAGTTCAACCGGGGGGGGACCCACACACAATCTCATATACACTATCCTATACAAACAGTTGATCCAGAGGAAGACAAAAACCCCCAGCAAAGCATGATCCAATTTGCTCCAGTAGGAGAAATAATTCCTTCCTAATCCCCCCGAGAGGCAATCGGATATTCCCTGGATCAACTTTACCTACAAATGTTAGTACCCATTTATATTATGTACATTTAGGAAAGAATCCAGGCCTTTAAAGCAAGCTACTGAGCTTGCCAGAACCAGCTCTTGGGGAAGTATTTTTCACATTTTCACAGCTCTTACTGTGAAGAAACCTTTCTGTAATTGGAGATTAAATCTCTTTTCCTCTAGATGTAAAATGCCCCCTTGTCCTCTGTGATGACCTTACAGTGAATAACTCAACACCAAATTCACTATATGGGATCAAACAATGATGAACGTCTCCAACTCAGAGTCACTCAACTCTTCATCTTGCATAGGTCCTATTGAACCCCAGAACTGCTGCATAGGATAGGTAAGAATGAATCCTGAATGTTCAAGATGCCCAATATCCTGGCTCTTTCATTCACTTGTTTTGGAGATGTCCAAAATTACATTGGTATTGACAGGATGTAATAGGTGTGATAAACTCGGTTCATAACACTGCGTTAATTCCAGATCCCGTTCTATGCCTATTAGGTTATATAAATCCCAACAATCTAGAACATGATCAGGTAGTGGCTGTTATAAGATCACTTTTTGTGGCCTGTAAGTTGATAGACTCTTGTTGGGTCTTGCCCAACACTCTTTCCCTGGGGGACTGGACCCTGGAATGGATAAATGTGTTATGGTATACTTGATAATAAAATAAATGTGTTGTTAACGTTTTATCAGCCTAACTAAGCAGGAAGGAAAGGAGAGAGGGAGAGACCGAGAGAGGAGAGGATAGGAAAGAGGGGGAAAGGGAATTTCTTGTTCTGGGTTTTTTTTTGTTGGTTGTTTTGTTTATTTGTATTTTTATTGTATGTTTATTTTTGTTATGTGAACAAAAAAAAAAGAAAATCTGATTAAAAAAAAAATAAATAAAAAAAACCTGACCTATAATCTTTGCCTATTCTATTCAAAATTAACACTTGGGTTGGAGATGTTTGTTAAAGTGAACCTATCCTTATTTTAAAAGTGCCAAACAAGAGTGCTAAAGAGCAGGCAGCAGTACCTCTGACTCCCAAGATCATTCAGGTGCCATTACCCACATCAACCTGCTTTGGTTTTCACATTGACTTGTATGGGGAGGGAAGAAGTTCTGACGCAAAGAAAAGCCTGCCGACACAGGTCCCCCCCCCCCCCCCCCCCCCCCTATAATTTTAGGCCTATGCTGAACATAGGGGTTTGATTTTTGTCTCATTTCAAACTGACGTAAACTAAGCCTAAAATACTTCCTGTATCCTGTAAGCACACCTCGGGGCTTTCACATTGGAGTGGATTGAGCGGCTCTTTCAGGGCGCTTTGCAGGTGCTATTTTTAGCGCCTGCAAAGCACCTGAGTGTGAAAGTAGCCTTAAAGCAAAACTAAACTATCCTATCCTTTTCAGCCAAGGAAGCTGCTATCTTAGCCTCTGTTTGATTTGCACCTGCCGAAAGGCTTCACCGCCAGTTTCCCTAACAAGAAATGATGGCGGCAGCACCTGACAGCTGATCTAAAAATTGTCTGGGGTGGCCACATTGCGGGCTCCCTGGACAGGTAAGTGTCTATATATGAAAAGTCAGCAGTTACAGTATTTGTAGCTGCTGAATTTTCTTTTTTTTTTTCCCAGGCAGAACACCGCTTTAAGAGCCCATTCACACTGACAGTGCGGGGGCGTCGGCGGTAAAGCCCCGCTAGTTTTAGTGGCGCTTTACTGTCGTTTTAGAGGCGCTTTTAACCCCCGCTAGCGGCCGAATAAAGGGTTAAAAATGCCCACAAATCGCCGCTGGCGCTGCCCATTGATTATATATCGGTATACACCGCTCCTAAAGTGCCTCAAAGATGCTGCTTGCAGGACTTTTTTTTTTTAATGTCCTGCCAGCGCACCACCCCAGTGTGAAAGCACTCGGGCTTTCACACTGGGATTGCAGATGAGGCATTTTTCAGGCACTTCACAAGCAATATTTTTAGTGCTAAAGTGCCTGAAAAATGCCTCCAGGGCGAAAGGGGTCTAAGTAACATGATTAAAGTAATCAGTGCTTAAAGAAAAAACAAAATTCTTCCAAATAACATTAAACTGTTTGTAATCCTTATGCTTCCAGATAGGAAAGTGTATATCTACTTGTTTTAACCTTTTTTTTCTTTTTTGTTACATTTCCTTCCTGGGTAGTAGCCTAGACCAAAATTAGGTAATATATTCAAGTATTCATGTCAACAATAAAGCACCCAATCTGCCCATGCAGGGGCTTGGAGTGACAATATAAGTGAATATAAAGCTTTATACAATGCCAAAGAAATAAGAGATAATAACAATAGTTAAAGGAGTGGTAAAGGCAGAAGGCTTTTTATCTTAATGCATTCTATGCATTAAGATAAAAAACCTTCTGCGTGTAGTATCCCCCCAGCACCTCCCAATTACCTACCTGAGCTCCTTCTCCCTCCAGTGATGTCCGCGATCCGCTCAATCATCCAGTACACTCCTCCTAATTGGCTGAGACAGAGCAGCGGCACTATTGGCTCCCACGGCTGTCAAAGTCAGTCAGCCAATCAGGAGAGAGAGGGGGTGGGACCAGGTTGGGACTCCGTGTCTGAATGGTAGCACGGAGCTCTGACCCAGCTTGGGTGACCCCTGTAGCAAGCTGCTAGCTGAGGGGCACTCAAAGGAGGGAGGGGCCAGGAGCAGCAAAGAGGGACCCGTGAAGAAGAGGATCCAGGCTGCTCTGTATAAAACCAACTGCACAGAGGAGGTAAGTATAACATGTTTGTTATTTAAAAAAAAAAAACAAGCCTTTACAATCACTAAGAAGAATATCTGCAGCCTCACCTTTCCCATCATTGCAGCCTCGCCAGTGTTGGATTATCCCTGCTATCTCCGAGGGAAGAGGAGGAGCGAGCGCCACTGAATTGCAAAGCCGTGATCTCCCGTGTACCCGGCGTTCCGTCACTAAAAGCCACGCCTCCTGGCCCTGCTCATATGATAGACAGAACAGTGGCCCAATGTGGGGCCAGGAGGCGTGGCTGTGAGTGACGGAGCGCCAGGGTACACAGGAGATCGCGGCTCTATGTACGGTAACTCAGCAGCGCGCGCTCCTCTTCCCTCAGACACAGCAGGGGTCGGTGTATAACACGCACCCATGATTTCCCCCCGATTTTAAGGGGAAAAAAGTGCATGTTATACGCCGATAAATATGGTATATTTTGTACTAGACATTCTGCAAAGCATTTCAGTGGTAATGTGACAGATTACCGTATATACTAGAGTATAAGCAGAGTTTTTCAGCACATTTTATTGTGCTGAAAGTGGCCCCCTTGGCTTATACTCGAGTCAATCACTTTTCTGCAGCAGAAAATGACATTTTCCGACCCGAATTTGGGGCCCCCGTATCTCTGGGCCTCTTAGTGCTAGGAACCCCAAATTTGGTATGCAAACTCACAACATATGACACGACAACATATCCAATGGGGTTCCTAGCACTAAGTGGCCCCAAAGTCGGTTCAGAAAATGTAATTCTCTGCTGCAGAAAAGTGCTTGACATTTTCTGAACCGACTTTGGGGCCCCATATCTCGGGGTCACTTGGTAATAGGAACCATATCTTTTGATATGTTGTAGTGCCATATGTTTGTTCCTAGCACCAAGTGGCCCAAAGATACGGGCCCCAAATTCGGTCAACTGTGTCCATCTGCAGCAATGTTATTTCAGAACCCTTTGGGTACAGAGACCCCACATTTTGGCTGCAGATAGGGGGCATCTAGGAACCCTTAACTACCAAGTTTGAAGTTTGGGGGACCTATGGCTGTAAATGGGCACAGTGAGGCATGTAACTGGGCACAGTGAGGCTGCAAATGGGCATTGTTGACCCTCTTTTCCACTTACAGTAGCTGCGCATTTCTCACCCTAGGCTTATACTCGAGTCAATAAGTTTTTCCATTTTTTTGTGGTAAAATTAGGTGCCTCGGCTTATATTCGGATCGGCCTATACCCGAGTATATACAGTATCTGTTTGCAAATTATAGAAGGAAATATTGCATGCTCAATGAAATCAACTGCCTGAATTTGAGATGTAACATATGTGACATTCTAAAAGACAAGCAGGCCTGGACCTCTCTCTCCTGCAGAGCGAGTGGAATTATTTAGCAATGAAGTGTTAACTGAACATGAGCACAGCTCAATTTTGGAAGAAAACTGCAAGCACCAACTGGTTACTTCTTGTAAGTAGGTGAGTGGATGAGTCACAGCTCTGCTGTGCACAAGCTGTATTGCTGCTTCAAGAATGCAAACAAAGCCAGTAACATTATTAATGGAGACGGTTGAGAAAGTATACTGGTGATTCAAACCATATGCTTGTACTACTTACATGCACCAAAGGGTGCAATCAGCATGAGTTCTTGATGCAACACAGTCACGCGGTGTATTGTGAAAATATGAAATACAACAGCATAACAATCTGTCTGTGCTTGAGTGATAAAAGAATATAGTCTTGCTAGTAGATTTCTTTCAAGGTTCCTTGTGACAATGTTCCCATAGAGATACACAAAATAAAATGATATCCATGGCCTTGCAGCTCTTTCTAGAATGGGGAATCTTTAAATCAAACTAGAAAACAAAAAGAAAGCGCACCAGGCTTGTGCAATTTCTTTAATCAAACTTTATTAAAAAATACTCACAAAAGATGCTTTGCAAAAATAGTATAAACCAGCACATCCATTCAGATGATAGCTCACTCTACACACTGGATACAAGTGACCCACTGTCAACTTTATCTCACACACAGTTAATGCCGTTTACAGCAGGTTAGCTACCATCCCATACAGCCCTCGACCTGGATGCCATTGCTTAACATGCAAAATGCTGAATAACGTCATACAGCTCTGGCAAAAAGGGCTTACCCTCAAAACATCAGCGCTATTCACCAGTATGATAGTGACTAATTGTCAGAGAATGCCTATCAGATGCTTTGCTCACATAAATGCTCATTATTGGTAGAATAGGGAACAGGCGCATGCACACGCAGTGCATGTTGGCGCTAGATGGGCTATTTAAGGATGCTCAGCCTTTAAGTGCTGACTGGCCTTTCAGCTATTCCCTGCATCCTTCTACTACTCTGCTTCTTCCTTTGTTGCTGACCAGGCTTGCCTCTGACCTTAACTTGGATCCTGATTCTGCCTTTTGCAAGTTCCTGACCCCATCTCTGTTCCTGATCATGTCTTTGCCTTATGATTCTGTACCTCGCTGTCTGCCTGCTGCTGAACTCGGCTATTCCTGTGACTAAGGATGAGCTCAGGCGTGTTCGCAAACAGCACATGCAGAGCGCGCCAGGAAGTCGGCACTGCGGAGTGCTAATCACAAGAAGTGAGACATTGTCCCGATGCGCGGCTGCAGAGATCGGGAAATGTCTCACTGCTTGCGATTAGCGATGTGCAATGCCGACTTCCTGGTGGGCTCTGCACGTGCGGTTTGCGAACATGCCTGAGCTCATCCTTACCTGTGACCACACTTCTGTTCCTGGCTCTGTTTCCACATCCTGTTCAAGTGCCTACCTGGCTGCCATCTGTATCAGCTCTGCTCAACACAGTGCATTCTTGTCTCAAGTCTGCTGGGAGCTCTGCAAGCATTGCATCTGGAACTTAAAGCCCATGTGGAGTGCCCCTTTAACTTTAGCTGGATCTCCGTGTACAGTTATTGTTCCTGACCTGATGTTCTGCCAGCATGCCTGGAACTGCATCACCTGGTGCAAGCACTTTTATCAACACGTGCCACCACTCGTGTTCCTCTTGTCCCTCGGTACCCTCTGTTCTACCTTCAGTGGGACCTGAGCTGGAGATACAAGAGAGGCCTACCTCATCATTTCAGTCTCCAATCAGGTACATGACACTAAGTGACAGTAGACAGACTCCACAGTGGGTCACTTGTATCCAGTGTATAGAGTGAGCTTTCACCTGGATGGATGTGCTGGTTAATACATGTTTTGCAAGCAACGTTGTGAGTAAAAGAATGTTTTTAATAAAGATTTTAATAACATTTGATTAAAGAGGCTGATGCACCTCCTTTTTGTTTTCTAGTTTACTGTAAAACGAAATGATGGCTGTATTTCTTTCCACTTTAACATAACTGTAGGAAATGAAAAAAATGGCACTACAGTGTATGTACATTTGAATTGCTCCCAGCATGTAATAAAGCCTGACACCAATCTCTTCACTGAAGTATTGGATGCCCTTTGGAAATGCAACACTTGTGTGGGCAGAATGATATTCCCTTGTATAATTGCCCTAGGTCTTTGGACCCAGACCTCATTATAGAAAACAATCTTGCCAGCACACAGGTACAAATCTTTATCTGCAGCCGCATTGCTCTACTGCAGCAGCTAAAGCAGAAGTAGTAAGGTCTGACTTATTTGCACATCTGGTAGGTCATGTGTCATTTTACATGCAATCCAGAACTGTGGTGCAGTCCCACCATTTCCAATAAGACCACATTCGTTTTTGTTCCAGATCAATAATATGTTCAAAAAGCCATTACAGACAGATTTTAGATGCAGGTTCATTAATTGCCCATCAGTAGGAATGCCAGTAAATAGCAAAGCCCCTAGTGTATGGGTAATAGGAGATATATTTTTTTAATGCCAAGGGACATTTTGACATCTATTAAGACCCCTTTCACACTGGGGTGCTTTGCAGGTGCTACAGCGCTAAAAATAGTGCCTGCAAAGCGCTGTGAAAGAGCCGATGCTGTCTCTCCAATGTGAAAGCCCTGAGGGCTTTCACACTGGAGCGGTGCGCTGGCAGGACACTAAAAAAGTCCTGCTAGCAGCATCTTTGGAGCAGTGAAGGAGCGGTGTATACACCGCTCCTGCCCATTGAAATCAAAAGCACCCCGCTAGCGGCCGAAAAGCACTGAAAAATTACGGTAAAGCGCCACTAAAAATAGTGCCACTTTACCGCCGACTCACCCACCCCCCCAGCATGAAAGGCGGCGCTGTAGCATCAATTTTGTGGTGCTTTTCGGCTGCTAACGGGGGGGGGGGTTTACCCCCCGCTAGCGGCCGAGAAAGGGTTAAAACCACTGCAAAGCGCTGACTTTTTTTAGCATCCTGCCAGCTCCAGGGCTTTCACATTGGAGAGACTTTGCAGGCGCTATTTTTTGCGCTGTAGCGCCTGCAAAGCGCCCCGGTGTGAAAGGGGTCTTAAAGCCCTATTCTATTTTGGCCATAAAAAATAAAAATGATTCTGCTGTTCCAGTTGCTATACTTACTTGATTTCCTGTGCTGTCCAATGCTGTGCTCAGTGTTATTTAAGGTGGAAAGCTGCAGAGAGCAGCGCCATGTTATCACATCTGCCCACCAGACTATGATAAAGAGATCAAGAGATGAAGAGGATCTGTAAGGTTAACGGACTCGGCCGAAGACACCTTGAAAATGGGTAAGTACACACATTTTCTTTCATGGGTGTGGGGGCCTTCCAAAGGTTTCTTAATGGGTGAACCCTAGCCCAGAGTTGGGGTTTAATGTACAACTGTGGTCAGACTATGGAAATTCAAATAATTTACATTTCTTTACATTCAGTAAATAAGCTTTAAAAAAAGCCCACACTGACCTCTACATCAGCCACAGAGCAATTCATCCTCAAAATTCACAAGCACTAAAATCATTCAGCTTGGGTCTCTTGTGCCCAGCTCGCCAACCAGCCTGCAACAAACCCAGTTGTCCTAACAGTTCAGGTTAAAACCATAGGATTTAGTTTGCACACATTTTCAAATATATGCGTAAGCTGCAGGGCCACTTCACAGTAAGTGAGCTAGGAATTTTTATTTGTTGTTTTTTTACATGTGTCACTCTTCCATGTGCTCCTTGCTGCAAAGGCTAGTTATAGGTTGGGGTGGTTGCCATTTGTTTTTACGGTTGCTGAATTAGTGAGAGGACTGGATACCTTTGCTGCCATTGTGCTGTTGCTGGATGTCCAGTGCGTTCCTATACCTAAAGGAGGGGTGGGCTCCCTTACCTGCCCTTAATCTATCCATTATTATATACAGTATGTGCTTAAACTTTGGAGGCTCTCAAAATTTATAGATTTAGGACTGCAGTACAGTAGGGTGATGTGCAGTGGCCCTGTAGCTTATGCATATATTTGCAAATGTGTGCAAACTAAACCCCTGGTTTTATTGTGAACTGTTAGACAGGACAAATTGGTTTCTTGCAGGCTGGCTGGTAAGAGAGCTGGGAATTATTCTTTGTTGTCTTTTGACATGTGTTTCCCTTCCATGTGCTCCTTGCTGCAAAGGGCAGTTATAGGTTGGGGTGGTTGCCATTTGTTTGCACTATTGGGTCTCTTGTGCAGCTACTGTAAACTTTAAAGTGATTGTAAAGTCTTGTTTTTTTTTCTATTAAAATAACAAACACGTTATACTTACTTGCTCTGTGCAATGGTTTTGCACAGGGCAGCCCAGATCCTCCTCTTCTCGGGTCCCTGGCTATAGCTCCTGGCCCCTCGCGCCTGTTAAGTGCCCCCACAGCAAAAACAGTTTGTTCTGGGGGCACCCGAGCCGAGCTGCAGCTCCATGTATCAATTCAGACTCAGAGCTGCGGTTCGGCCCTGCCCCCCCTCTCTTCTGATTGGCTTTGCTTGACATCAGTGGGAGCCAATGGTGACACTGCTGTGTTTCAGACAATCAGGAGGGAGAGTCCCGGAAGGCTGAGTCTCTCATGGACATCACTGGATAGAGAGGGGCCTCATGTAAGTATAATGCCTCGTACACATAATCAGACTTTCCACCAACAAAACCGTGGAATTTTGTCCGAAGGGTGTTGGCTCAAACTTGTCTTGCATACACACGGTCACACAAATGTTGGCCAACAATTACGAAGTAGACGTACTACGTGGTTTTTCAGCTCTTTAGTGCCACCATTTGGGCTCCTTCTGCTAATTTTGTGTTAGAAGTTTGGTGAGTGTTGATTCGCGCTTTTCATTTCATGCTTTTCAATTCGTTTCTGAACGGCCGTTTGTCAACCAGACATGTTACGGAATCGGAAGAGATAACGTGATATTTATTATTGGCCTTGGATAATGATTTGATTTGGTATATTTTCTATATGTTTGGATGCATAGAATGCACTTTTTGGTTAAGTTCTATTGGCAGATAGCATGTCTAAAAAAAACTTTTTATATAATGCACAATAAAACAATTGTGTAGAATAATACTTGGCTATGTGTTTTACTTCAAATGACAGTTTGGGAGTAGGCAGTTCGATTTAAAAAAATACAATGTAAAATTGACAAGGGACACCAACATAGTTAGTTGTATCTTTGATCTTATAAACTAGGGAATAATGGTGTTGTGGTAACTTGCACAAAAAAAAAAAAAAAACATAAATAATATTATTCTTGATATCACTAGAAAAAAAAAAAGCCTTTGAAAATTTGTTTGCAATAACTCCATCAGTATCACCAGCAAACTTAAACCCCAGATTGTTTATTGTGTACGCGCCCAGTTGTAAATTTTCCTTTGCTGCCTATCTGGTGAAATTGCTGTCATTAGACAAGAAGGGATGGTAAATTGATCTAACCAAGCCCCAGATAGCCGTAAAAACCTGACAGAGGTCCTTACTCTATCCAAAACTAGGAAAAAAAATGTTGGCTTTACAATTGACACTTTAACAAGTAAAAAAGCTGTGGAGAAATTAATATTTACATTTTATGTCAGAGACACTGGGACAGCAGGTCAGCCTTCGAACGTAAACAAACAGCAGGTGCCTGCAAGCTGTTAGGGGCGTTACTCCATGCATGGAAATATGTTTAATGCTGCGTGTTAAAATGCATTGCATTAAGGCAGCTCTTTAAGTTCAAATGGGCCACCAGTGCACCCTAGCCCACCGAAGAAAACGGATCTGAACCTTTTTTGTCAACACAGCATTCCACGGTGCACAGAAATGCATTACCTACAATTTGCAGTGTACTGCAACACAAATCCATTGCCTTAAGGTGGCATACGACAAAATTTAAAGTACCACTTCTCACTAGCGTGTGCATGCTGCAGTGCCGTGCCTTTAGCTACAGAGGCTTGAGTTAAAACCTACATTTAATCAAAAAGTTTAGTTTTTTTACAAATCACCAAAAGAGATGTTACATACAATCAATCAGAAGTGTCCCTTGTATGGATGGCTGAAATAATATGAAACATTCGGTCCCTCTCTATAGTCGCAATTTTCCAGTGCCTTGGGGGTTAGTACAAACTGAGTGACAGGCACTTTTCATGATTGCGGACTATACCTGCCCTTTTTGTCCCTTACCTCCATTCAAAGAAGCTGTCTTACAAATCCTATCTATGAAAAGCACTCTATGAATGGATAAAGCTGACCTTTCATTTGTCCACCCAGCCATTGATGAAAGCTATATGGATTGGTGGGGGGGGGGGCCTACCTGGCCGGCAGAACACAATGAATACTGCTAGTGGCTATAGCCACCACCAGTAATCGCATGTAAAAAAACATAACAGGCAAGATGGCTGCATAGACTAGGAGCTCCGCTCTGCTCCGATGGGTCAGCGCCCACACCAGCACACAGCATGCCTGGTTACCCACTCTGACAGCGGTCTGCAAGGGACAAATAGCCCCATGCCAGTGGGACCCATCCACAGGTCCCTGGAAGCCCAGATTTCCCAAGCAGCGAATGCTCCTCAGGATCCCAAGATGACCGCCGCGACCAGACCTCATGCACCGGAGATACAGGGGACTCATGAGCACAGCCCAGCCCCAGACCCTTTGCTCTTCTGCCCTATCTCAGGGGGCTCCTGTGGGTATGCTGCATGCAGGGGCTGCCTCACCAGCATCCACAGAATCACTAATAGGTCACACTATGGAGGACTTCCTATTATGCTCTATGGAGGAAAGCTCCACACAACCCCAGAGGAGGGAGGCCCACCCTATCCACCACCCTGATCTGCCCACTAACATTGCAGACATGTTTTCCAGATTCTCAGACATGCTCAGCATTGGTCTGTCCCAAACTGCTGCTAAAATTAAAACAGAACTCCAAAACTTAGGATATTGCAAAGAAGCAATTGAAACGCACTTGGACGTTACCAATACCAGAACAAACCAAAACACGTATCGCATACAGGATCTTCAAGACCATCTTGAGACAGCAATATCTAAGATCGATGACCTCGAGAATAGGTCCGAAGATTTGATAATCAGATATAACTTCAGGATTAGGGGTCTCCCGGAAACTGTAACAGACGTCCATGCAGCAGTACTTTCCCTCATCCAGGACCTCATACCTGACACACCTTCCCCAAGATTCAAATTGGACAGAGCTCACAGAGCACTGGTACACCCCGATCAGATGGTCTCCCGAGAGACATTGTGGTGAAATCCCACTACTATGCGGTTAAGGAGGAGGTCATGAGGCGGGCTAGCTCCTCTGCACAACTGAAAATCCAGGATCACCCTATCCAAGTTTTTGTGGACTTATTCAACTATTCAAAGAAGGAGGACACTTAAACCGCTCCTGTCAGTGCTCTCTCAGAAGGACATAAAATATTGGTGGCAATTCCCATATAATCTTAAATTCTCATAGAAGAATAAGTCGTACACATTCTCCAAATTTCAGGAGGGAGAAAAACTCCTCCTAAACCTGGGACTCCTCACTCAGAATCCAAATTCTCAACCTTCTCTCCCAGAGGTCGACATATTGGCCGGTACAATGGGCCACATTCTACTCTCTATTATATGTTATAATACCATGGCGCTGCAGTTGGAGCAGCTCATTTGTGCCTTCACCTGACCAGGAGACATGGTTTACCCCTCTCCCCTGGACAGGAGTGCTTCTTCTCTGGCAGAAGTAGACTCTACTAAAGTGTCAGAGGAATTGTTGGGACACAGTTCCCCTTCCCCTCTAGAGATAGCTATATATCTTTTCCAATGTTCTTTGACTCCTCTTTCTCTTGCCCACACATTTCTTTCTTCTAGATGTCCTACCAGAAGCACTTACATATTCACCCTACCTAACATGAAACCCAGGCATCCGGGCACTTCATTTGACTCCATTTCACAAGGCCGGAAGGTAAGGGACTGTATGTGTTCTCCCTCCATTTGCTCCATGGCTGATGCTGATAGACCACCCCCACTCCTACGAATAGTGTCCCACAACACACAAGGCCTGAATTCTCAGATTAAAAGACGTAAAGAATTTCAATACTACCATAACCAAAAGATTGATGTGATCCTGCTTCAGGAAACACACTTTCCAAGAACGTACAACCCCAAGTTCATCCATCTTAAATTTCCTCATTTTTTTACTAGCTAATGCAGAGGATAAAACAAAAGGGGTAGCAATACTTCTCACACAAGTGCAAATTCACTCTCATGTCAGAAAATAAGGACCCGGATGGTAGATTTATCCCGATTAAGGGAATGTTAGATGACCGACTCTTCTCTTTTGCATCTTACTATGCACCCAATTGAGGCCAGGCAAAAGTTCTTTGATAGCATGTTGCAGAAGCTGGGACCCCTGATTGAGGGTACTGTAGTATTTTGGGGAGACTCCAATGTAGCTTTTGATTCTGGGCTTGACAAAAAACGCCCGCCGGGTGTTCAAACAACCCGTCCTCCCAAACAAAGCCTCTGCATAGCTAGGAGCATCCACCAACAAGGCCTAACAGATATATGGAGAGAACTCTATCCCCAAACAAGGGACTTCCCTCACTTTTCTCACCGGCATCAATCCTTCTCCAGAATTGATCACATTTTCTTATCAACAATCAATCCCCATTAGTGCACAAATCCTTTATAAAGGGACTCCGTGTGGTTAGACCACTCTTTAGTGTTTCTTCTTCTACAAAGACCTCAAGGCCCTAAAGGAAACAGACATTGGAGACTTAATGAATCAATCCTTAGTGACCCAGTGAGGACTATTGAAATTGAGAGAGCCATCAATGACTATTTCCTCCTAAATGACATAGAAAGTAAATCCAGAAACTCTATTGGCAGCTTATAAAGCCATCATCAGAGAAAAACTCTTTCAGATCTCATCTCAAACCCGCCAAGTTCATAGGATTCACAGACTAGGAAAGGATTTCCTAACTATTAGTAAGCAACATAGGAAAGATCCTAAATCCATGGCAATGACCAAATTAGATAAGGCCAGACTAGCGTTAAATCTTGCTCTCACCTCAAAAGGCAAATGAGAGATAAGATGGGCTTGATGCTAGCAGCTGGTCCGACTCCTAAACCTCGCTCTTATACGAAACCCTTACTACAAAACTTTTGCACCCATTCTATCCCCATACTTAGCCCGCTTCTTTAACGCCTTAAGAAAGGGAGCTACCCTGGAACGTTCATTCAACTTAGCCTTTATTACAGTAATCCCAAAACCAGGAAAAGACCCGGGAGAGGTTGGCAACTATAGACCCATATCACAGATTAATAACGACCTGAAGATTCTAACCAAGATTTTGGCGGACTGGGTTTCATCCTTAATAAGCCTATATGTACATAAAGATCAGGTAGGGTTCATCCCGCGCAGCCAAGGTCCAGATCAGATTAGATGGGCAATAGACATCATTTCACTGTTGAGATCAGGCTGGGATGGAGGGCAACCACAAGAAGAAGGACTTATTTTATCTATAGATTTACAAAAAGCCTTTGACTCCGTTTCCTGGCCTTATCTATTCAATATTTTACAGCATTGGAGATTCGGCCAGAACTTCACTAACATTTTAAAGAGCTTTATACTCGTCTTCTGAAGCCAGAGTAAGACTTCAGGGATATTATTCAGAGCCTTTATGATCCAAAAGGCAGAAGACAGAGATGCCCACTTTCCCCCCTGATCTTCACAATAGCAATAGAAACTTTAGCAATAGCAATTAGGAGTCACCTGGATATCCATGGTGTACGTCAGGGCTTGACAAATTAGCTTGGACTCTAGAAGCCAGCTAAAAAAAGTTAGGAGCCAGGTTTCTTTTTAGTGGGCGTCGGTGCGGGCGACGGTGAAAAAGGGTTAAAACCCCCCGCAAGCGGCGCTTTGTCAGCGGTATTGCCGCGCTGTCACATTGATTTCAATGGGTAGGAGTGGTGAATACACCGCTCCTTTACCGCTCCAAAGATGCTGCTAGCATGACCTTTTTTTACCGTCCTGCTAGCGCACCGCTCCAGTGTGAAAGCCCTCCGGCTTTCACACTGGAGTGAAAGGAACCGCTTTTTTCAGGCACTATTTTTAGCGATGTAGCGCCTGAAAACCGCTTCGGTGTGCAAAGGGCCCTAAGGGTCTGATCAGGTCCGCCTGAAAAACTGACAGGCGAACCTGATCAGACAGCCTGTGTGAAAGGGACCAAGCAGGGAGATTACAATTAATACATTTTTAAATTTTAAGAAAAAAAAAAAAAAAAAAAAAAAAAATATTTTTTTTTTTAATTTTAAAAAATAAATAAAAATCAAAGCTATTATAAAAAAAAAAAAGGCTATATGAACTCAAACCAGCCCCACCACACTCACCGTTAGGCAAAAGGTGCCAGATGACGCCTGCAATCACTTCCTTCTCTTCTCCACTTTAGGAAGGAGATGGGCGGGCAGTGAGAAACAGGCAGGGCTTTGAGGCTCCATTAACATTGCATTAGCAATGTTAGAGGTGTTGCAATATCAACGGCCACCACCAGATGGCGCCATATTACATATTAGTGCTTCAGAAGGCCGCAAAGCCGCGGCCTAAATTACTGGCCGGCGCGGCCCGATTCGATCGCACGGCGGGGTCTGGGTCCACAAGAAGACAGGATACCCCAGCTGTGTCGCCCCAGGCACCAGGACCCTAATTCTAGTCGCCATGGCGACCGGGGTTCATCAAGCCCTGGTGTACGTTATGGCCCACACACGTGCAAATGTGCACTCTTTGCAGATGATCTTCTCCTTTTCATCACATCCCCACTTATTTCCCTACCAAATGTCAGTCGCCTACTGGATGACTTTGGAAACATCTTAGGCCTCCATGTCAAAGTTGCAGGCCCTTAACATAAATATACCAGACTCATTAGTCTCTCGGCTAAAAAGTAATTTTACTTTTACATGGAATGATTCCACCATTCCTTACTAGGGGTGCACCTACCATCCAAGATAGATCAAATATATGCTACCAACTATCCACCAATATTTAAAAAACTGCAATCAGATCTGCGTGACGGGTCTTGACTCAATCTGTCATGGCTTGGGAGGGTGCACTCTGACAGACCTAGCCGGGACAGATGCTTTTGGAGGGGACTGAATGCCAGCCTCTTGCTGACCGATTATGGGCCCTGGATTTTAAGGGAACAATACTCTTTGCGAGGTGAATAAAAAATCCAGTCTGATCTGTACTAAATCGGACTCAATCTTGTATATATGTATATATTGTATATTGTCTCATGCTGTTGTGTACTATTTGCTGTGATCGTTTGGGGTGGGGCTGTATTCCAATGTTCTATTGTATCTGTTCTGGATATTATGGGATGTTCATCTCTATGGAGGGAGGGGGGGGGATTCCTCCAGCAGCCCCCCTGCTAAGACGGTTTACTGATAAGAAGTTAAACACACCTGACCTGTGTGTCCATTGTCAGTGGACAGTTTAACCCGCCCTGTTTTCCAAGGGTGGGGGGGGGTGTTTTGAAGTGGGATCTGTATAACATGTGCTTGAATAAAGATTCATTACTGCTTGACCCTTAACACAGAGCCTCGTCTCGTCTTGGGGGAGAATTATTCGTATGGGTTTCTTGTTCGGCTGATTGGAGTGTTTGGTAGCTGCCTAGGTGTTCGGGAAGGGAATGTCCTAAACGACTTTAACCCCTTTCCTACACGGGGTGTCGTTACACACCCGATCAAGATGACTTTACTTACGCAAATCTGCTACCTTTTTCACTATCTCTAGTGCACACAAAAACAAGCAAAAACAAAAAACATATGTTGGCCCAGGAAAAAGATCTGAATCAGGAATGGGAGTTCGACGACTGGCACAGAGCGACAACATGGTCAAATCGAGGTATACACGTCTTTAAAGGAGGCAGACCTAAAAGTTATAACAAGGTGGTACCTTTTTTCTACTAGATTAGAAAAACTGTACTCTTCGACCTCCATGTTAAATGTTTGGTAGGAATGGCCAAAAATAAGAGGGTTCTGGAACAGGATCTTTACAATAATCAGAAAGACTACAGGAGTGTCCATTCCTAAGTCCCCTCACATTGCTTTACTGAGCTTCTCAATAGAGAAGACATCTACAAGAGGAGCCTTATTCACTTTATCCTTCTAGGAGCTAAACTAACGATAGCGAAAACATTGAAATAGCCCATTGTCTCCAGTAACCTGGCAAAATATCAAGGATCATGGCCCAGGAAAAAATGGTCAATATCCATCAAGATACAGTCAAGAAATTTGAGGCCACCTGGGAACCATGGGCTGATTACATGCACAAATGTTTCCGACAACCTCAGCCAAAACTTGCTAAGTGAAGCACCCCTGTAGGACATCTTTCTTATTCTTACCCATCTTCCACTTCACCTGTCCTCTTCTTCTTTTCCTTCCCAACCCATCTTTCTTCTTCTCTGCCTTATCTCATATCTCTTCCCAATTAAGGACGGTTACTGATTGTAGAAGGAAACAATCCCACTAATTCTATTGCGAAAGTTTAGAGCACGCCTTGGTAAGGAACAAAGCAGTTTTCCGGATAACTAATAAAGAATGTAAAGAACAGTACTATTACAGGAGTCATGCCTAGAATTAATCCCCCTGAAGGGAGTCTACCATATAATTACCTCAACCGGACATACGTTCTCATATCTAAATACTGTCAAATGTCTTAAATAGCGGTTGAAACAATCTAACTTGTAACACCACTTGCTTCCTCTTCACTGTATGAATGTATTTTCTACATGCATACTGTTGTGCTCTGTAACCATACACTGGTAACCTTCCTTTTTGTATTGTTGTTATTGTATAATTTTGAAATTTCAATAAAAATCGATTGAAAATAAAAAATCCAACAGGCTGGTTGTATTCAAGTTGATGTCAATATCGACTTGAGTACAACTGGCCTGCCCATAGATGGTTCAGTCCCTGCTGAACCGCCCGAGATTTGTTCCATCTATGGGCGGCTTATGTAACGTTGCTTTCCTGATTTAAAGAAAAAAAAGACTAAAGGCTTTATAGCTTGTTTAAATTAAGAAACTGTACTATTTTAAGAGAAAATTAATAAAGCAATTGTGAAATTGATGGCAGCAAGACGTCTCAAAAAAGTTGGGCCAGGGCCATATTTACCATGTTGTAGTATCCCTCTTCTTTTAACAACACTGTAAATGTCTGGGAACTGAGGAGACCAGTTGCTGGAGTTTTAGGAGAGGAATGTTGACCCATTCTTGTCAACAGTACTGGGTCATATTTGTTGTAATTTTCGTTTGAAGATGTGCCAAATATTTTTAATCAGTGAAAGTTCTGGACTGCAGGCAGGTCATTTAAGCACTTTCTACTATGAAGCCATGCTGTTGTCACAGATGCTGCAGAAATATGCAAGGCCTTCTCTGAAAAAAAATGTTGTCTGGATGGAAGCATATGCTGCTCTAAAGCCCGATATAGATCTTTCAATGTTGACAGTGCCTTTCCAGAAGTGCAAACTGCCCATTCTGTATGCACTAATACACTAATGCACCCCCATACCATCAGAGAGGCAGGCTTTTGAACTGAAAGCCGATAACAAGCCAGGTCTTGATCCTCTTTATTCCAGAGGATGTTGCACCCATAGTTGCCAAAAAGTTTGTCAAATTTAAATTCGTCTGACAACAGAACAGTTTTCCACTTTGCAAAAGACCATTTTAAAATGAGCTTTGCCCCAGAGAAGATGGCAGTGTTTCTGGACTAAGTTCAGATTTGGTTTCTTCTTTGCATGATAGAGTGTTCACAGACAGTGCATTTTGGAAGTATTCCTGAGCCAATGGTTGCCAAAAAGAATGTAAAATTTAGATTCGTCTGACCACAGAATAGTTTTCCTCTTTGCAACAGATCATTTTAAATGAGCTTTGCCCCAGTGATTTTTGGAATTATTCCAAGTCCGTGCAGTGATTTCCATCACAGAATTATGGCCATTTTGAATTCAGTGCTGTCTGAAGGCCCAACAATCATAGGCATACAATATTTTGTTTCAGCCTTGTCCCATGCACACATAGATTTCTCCAGATAATTGGAATCTTTCAGTTATGTACTGAAGGTTGAGTATATATATATTTATATTTATTTAAAGTCTTTGCAATTTTACCTTGAGGAACATTATTCTGCCCATCTTTACTTCTGAGACACTCTGACTCTCTAAGGTGCCCTTTTTAGACCCAGTCATGTTACTGAATTGTAACAAATTAACCTAATTAGTTGCAAAATGTTCTTCCAGCTCTTCCTTGCTAGTACCACTTATTTTCCCAGCTTTTTTTTGCCCTGTCCCAACTTTTTGGAAACGCATCCAGCCATCAATTTCAAAATTACAGTATTTTTTCTTAAAATTATAAATTTTCTCAGTTTTCTTTTGTGAATAAAATATGGGTTTATGAGATTTGAAAATGATTGCATTCTGTTTTTTTTTTAGTTGGGGCTGTATGGGTATATACCTGAAGGTCCATTGCATAGCCATAGCTCACTTGGGATTCCATATCTGAACTTGGTAAAACTTTAACAAAAGTTTTTTTTACAACTTTCCAAAACGTTTCCTATAAAGCAAGTACGTAAACAGATCTCCATAAAACACATGGAGCAGCCAACATATTGCATATCCTTCCTCACCTTAGGAGGAAGCACAATATTATTCGCTCTCTATGTCACTTTAATCGTGAATGATGGATTAACTTGCTTTTCCGTGCAGATGTCAGCAGAAGTATCTATGGCACTTAACAAAGATGAAGCAAATAATAATTACGTTAATTACCACACAGATTTTGACATCAGCATATGTTTCATTTTGTGTGGGCAGACCTGTTTAAAAGGAAGCACTGTGCAGTTTGTGCTATAAATAGTGAAAATAATAAAAATAGTAACAGAATAAGCTTTAAATTGTTTGGCTGATTTACTTCAGAAACGCTGTTGGAATGAAATACTCCCACTAAACGGCTGACATTTAAAATGGAGCAGCAATCTTTATCAGACCATATTAAGCAGTAAATTCTATGATGAGGAACAACTGTGCACCTGATGCAGAGAACCAATTAAGCTACTGCAAAGGCCTCTATAGAACATTTCCTGACTGATACAGCGGCTGCTCACAAGGACGCTTGATTAGAAACTGCCACTACAACAAAAAACATCCTCATTTTAGGAGTCACCCTCCACTTTGTCATCATCCTCACTGATACAAACAACCCACGCAAAGCACGGGCAGCCACAGAATCACACAGACAGACTTAACGTAACAGAGTTTTCCCTCATGTATATGAATCACTTCACATCCTTTGCAGTAAACTGAAAGTAGTGCATTGGGTAGCTTTGTACTTCATTTAGTTACTTTTTTGCATAAATATATCTTACCTTACACTTTTCTTGTAGAACTATAAATGTACAGGTTTTGTGAACAGTCTGGTCACACTTTTAGTTTTTATCCAATTTTGAGACCTTTGTAAATGCGCCTTCTAGGGCCTGTCAGGTATAGGTAACATTCTTCCCTGCCCCATCCTCCTTCCTGTTCCCTATTCTTCTTCTTTCCTTTCCCCCCTCCCTTTTTTCCCCCCTCTCTTTATTTCTTTTGTTCTTGGTTTCCTACTTCTATATGGAATTATTTGTTTTTCTTACCAGTTTCTCGTAAATGTGGTGCTCTGATATTTACTGCTACATTTCTTTTCTGGGAGGTAGCACCTGTGTACGTTTGCGCCATTTTTAAAGTGATCAGCGTATATGTGTCCGCTGACACCCCGTCTGGCATCCGATCTGACAAAATCGGCTGAAAACAGACGTATGGAGATACGTTCACCATCCGACCAGCAGGTCGGATCGGATGAAAATGGACATGCTGTATGTTTTTATCCGATCTCCCCATAGAGAAAAGCAGGGTCCATCTCTGCACAGTGAGCGGAGACGGACCCTGTCATCCGCCTGCTCAGCGGGGATCAATGGAACGATCCCCACTGAGCAATCAGAGTCGGTCAAAACAGATCCGTCCCTTGTGAAAGGGGCCTAATGTACACAAATTGATTTGTTTTTTATAATCTTTACAGCTTAAAAATACACACAGACTCTTTTGCATATGCCTTTCCCATTGCTGCAATATTTGGTGTACGGAGCTATGACAGTATGTATATTGAACCCATGTTGATATAGCCCAGGACTGACGGTCTTTTGCTCATTTTATGTGGTTCCCTCCACCTCTTTTTTTATTTGTGTGTTTCTCCCTTTTTTTCTTGTACGTTACTGCATTGTATTATGATATTGTTGTAAAATTTGTTTTTCAATAAACATATTATGGGGAAAAAAAATACACACAGTATACACAGTACATTTTAGTAGTGTAACCTTTAGGTTTGGACCACAAATGGAATGCCACAACCAATATTTTGGATATCCTTTACAGTATTTTTTTCTCCTTTATATAAAATATATATGTAGCATCCTGCTCCTGTTGATCAGGCGCTTGCATGTAAATTTAGTGGGTTGTCTGTTCTGTATATAGTTCAGATTTAATATGGCTAAATTAGCCTTTGTTCCAGCATTGGCTGTGTTGCGTGTAGTTCCACACTGTTGTCTGTAGGTGTCGTTGTCACCACCAGCCAGTGATGGAAAGGCAACAGGCTAAGGTGTATTAAGTGTGCTTCTTCCCCCAGAAATAGCCCAGTGGGAGTGGTTTACCGCTGTGCATTCTGGTAAAGGATACTTAAAAGGGGCAGACGCCATTTTTTTTGCTCTCTCACCTCATGGCCCACCTGGTCTAAGGTATGTGACCACTCATCTTCTGCCTTGGGCCTTGTCGGCCCGAGGCTACGCTACTGCAAGTAGGCCTAGAAGCTGTCTGGGGCCTACTGGTTGAGAGGTGGTCCTGCGCTGTCTGTCCTGCGGGAAGAAGCCGAGCAATTTAAAGATCCAAGGGAGGACTCATCTTGGAGAGGACCGTGCGAAAGGCTGGTATCTCAAGAGGAGCCTGGTGACTCAATTGGAGGATGCATCCAAACCCATCTACTTTACAGTACTGCCGGATGGCTAAAGGAACTTTTGTACTGTGTTGCTGTGTTTGCTACCATTACTAAATCCTGTGGCAGAGGATTGCTCAACTAATACTAAATCCTGTGGCAGAGGATTGTTCAACGATTATTGTTATCATCAAGTCTGTGGCAGAGACTTTTGTCCGTGCATCATTCCGGCTGCTAGGCCAGTGAGAGAGGCCTATCCGGGTAAGCAAGATCCGTTGATTGAAAGTGTACTTGTCTTTGGGATCTCAAGTTCCTCAGTGATCTGCGTAAGGTATCTGAACTTTCCCCTAACCCTCTGTTCTTCTACTACTCAAGCTGTTTAATAAAGAGCATTGGAAAAAGTGACTGGTGCATACATCGGTGGGCGCGAGGCCCAGTACAGACTCTAATTTTCTGGTATGGTAACGGTGGGTAGGGGTGAAGGCAAAGACCCAAACAATCAAAAGCAGCTCCTTCGGGGGTCATTGCTACATATGCTATACCATCTGCCAGCCCCAAGTCATTACTGGGGTGTCAGCGTATGGAACCACAGAGGGCACCAGTGGACCAGGCATCTGAAGTATGCAAGATGATTAAGATTTTTTTTAGCCGCTGTCGTTTTCCAAGACAGAGCTACACAGCTAAGAAAAAACTCTACAGGCAGGCCTTTTTAAGAAAACTTTTGCTTAATTCTATGGTAAAAACCCCAATACTTAGAATGAGTGGGCATAGGCAAATTAATAAATGAATGTCTCATTTAAAAGATGAATTGATTAATGAATATGCTGCTTTAAACAAAATTTATGAGCAGGTCACACACTGACAGCTAAACAACTTTTAATTAAATGATTTCTAAACCCAAGAACAAAAATGTAATATATTGCAGCTTACCAGTCCTCAAATGTGGAGGCTGCATTTGTTTTCATTTCCAGGCTAAGAAAGTTTTTAACAAATCCTGTCTGAAATCTGGTGTCCTTGTTGTTTCCTCTGAGTTTCCTTTCATGCTACTGTCTTTAAACGGATTCCCCATACCCACCCATGGAATAGTGGTAAAACAAGAGGAAGATGTGTTTTCAGGTCTGTCCCAGGGTGACAACCACGGCTCCCACCATATATACAGTGGATTATGTGAGTGTAGCCAGGCAGGAAGAAGAAAGAAAGAAAGAAAGAAAGAAAGAAAGAAAGAAAGAAAGAAAGAAAGAAAGAAAGAAAGAAAGAAAGAAAGAAAGAAAGAAAGAAAGAAAGAAAGAAAGAAAGAAAGAAACTAATGCAGCCACCACATCTAAAAGGCTAGTAAGCTGTAATTTTACCTTTCTGTTTTGCAATTTAGATACAATTGAAAAACTGTAGCAAAAGTTAAAAGTTCTAATTTAAAGTGGAATTAAACCATTATATCCTTTACAGCCAAGGAAGCTGCCATCCTAGCCTCTGTTTGATCTCAAGTTGCCATGGATTCTGCACATGTGATCAGCTATGACATAAGCCATTTGATGGCTTGAATGTTCGATTCATAACATAAGCACACTAGTAACTGTGGCAGTTATCATTCGAGGCACGCCTTGACTGTAACGGTTTTAGAAAATCGTTAAAGTGGTTGTAAACCACAGACATGAAATATGAACAAAGCTTATCTCTCAGTAGTATGTATTTGTCTCAATTAAAAGCACTAAGTGTCATTTCTGTCTGCTGCCTTGTTCCTCTGCTATCAGCATAAATCACTTCTGACAAGTTTTCCTGACAACAAAAGAAAAAAGAAGACAGGGGAGGAAACTCCAGCACACAGCCTATGATTGACAGCCTCAGCTCTGTTCCTGCATGCTGTGTGAAGGAGAGGGTGTCCCTTTCATCTAATTAGATCTCAGAGCTCTGCAGAGTGTAACCTCAGATCTCTGCCCCAGTCTTTTGAAAGCTTAGACAAGCTTTATAAATTCTGAACTCTGAAAGGCTGTAGAGAAGACTACAGATAAAAAGCTACAACTTATATAGAAGGATTTTTTTCATCTCTGGGTTTCAGAGGCCATCCATTTCACTGCCTATCACCTCATGTGTGGCTCAGCTTACAGTGCTGGGCCAGGATGACTAGCATGAGCAGCAGTGATGTCATCCCCCACAGGCCAATAGAGAGGCTCAAAGACTGACTCTCAGAAGAAGATGCTGGCGCCAGTGAGGGACCACATGGTGTTGGAAGGTCCAGTCTATACAATGTACACATTACACGGAGACAATGAACCAGAAAATCCTTATACACTGAATGGAATCAGAGGGACAGAAATATGCTCTAAGGATTTTTATTTGCAAGCCCCCAGAGCCATTTCTTTAATACAACGTAGCTCCAAGTATGCTGAAAGCTTAGAGGTGAATGTAAGCAGGCATAAATTGATCTATTTAGTGTGTTGTCATCACACATCACACAGCAGTTTGCAGAAATGTTGAAATATTTATATTAGTACCTGCTCCACTGCAATTAACAGTGTGACAAAAATGCACATATAAGACATCAGCACTAAAATAGCATTGAAAAATTAAAAAAAAAACGCTTCATGAAAAAAATCCATAGTGCCCCAATTTGAAGACAGTTCAAGTGCCCCCTCTTGTCTTCACCTCGAACCTTAAAGATGAAATCCGGGGGAAACAAAAATTCCACATTTGCTGTTTAAAATTAATTAGCCCTAATGATGTGTGTATCCTGTAGGATGGATAAGGTTGCGTTAAATTTTTTTAACCTAACTATCATTCTGACACCACTGTAAACACCGAACTTCCAGCTTTGAAAAATACACAAACGCTCTAAAAAAAAAAAACACATTATTGTAGGCCGGGTACTGAGTAAAGCCGATTTAAGATTACATGTCAGTGAGCATCATCCATTCTAATAACAATTACCTATTGTAGGGTTTACTTTTCCATACCTGATCAGACACTAAGCAAATTTATCAAAAAGATAGAAATTAGCAATTTTACTTATAGAACTGGCTGATATAATCGTTAAATTACAGATCAGATTCACCCCCTTCACCATGTAGAAGGAATCTGAGGTAACTGGCGATAATTCTTTTATAACGTCAGTGAGATCATTCTTGTTGTCATGTAATCTGCTTGCCATTTAAAAAAAAAAAAAATTACAGCAGATCATTAATCAGACTGAGGCACTACAACCATAAAGCTGTAAGAAAATGTTATGCTCTGAAAATATTTACGACGCTTAGTTAGATATATTCAATGCACTTTACATAATTAGTCAGGTTGAAAAAAAGACCATCTAGTTCAACCAATAAAAAAAAAATAATAAAAATAATATCATCATATAATCTCATATACACAATTCTATACCCACAGTAGATCCAGAGGAAAGCAAAAAAAAAAAGAAAAAACTCAAGCAAAGCATGATTCAATTTCCTATAGCAAAAAATCCTTCCTGTTCCCCTGAGAGGCAATCAGATATTCCCTGGATCAACTTTACCTATAAGGCTACTTTCACACTGGGGCAGGTGAGGGCCGGCGGTAAAGCGGCGCTATTTTTAGCTTTACCGTCGTCTTAGCGGAGCTATTCCGCCGCTAGCGGGGATAAAAACCTCCCCGCTATCGCCCGAAAAGCGCTGATGCCCCATTGTTTTCAATGGGAAGGGGCACTTTAGGAGCGACGTATACACCGCTCCTATAGTGCTGCAAAGATGCGGCTTGCAGGACTTTTTTGAGCCTCCTGCAAGCGCACCGCTCCAGTGTGAAAGCCCTTGGGAGACACAGTAGAGGCGCTTTACAGGCGCTATGCAGGAGCTATTTTGAGCGATGTAGCGCCTGTAAAGCGCCTCAGTGTGAAAGTAGCCTAAATGTTACCTATAAAAAAAAGCACCTGAAAAGCTCCTGAAAACCTATTTCCATTAAAATCAATGAATGCTTTCACACTGGGGCGCTGGCAGGGCAGTGAAAAAACGCCCCTTTCCATTGAAATGAATGGAAAGCTCTTCAAAAGTGCCTGAAAAGCTCTTCAAAAGCGCTCAGTCTTTTACCGGCAGTTTAGAAGCGCTTCAGTGTGAAAGTGGCCTTAGTATCCAGTTATATTATGTACATGTAGGAAAGAATCCAGGCCTTTTTTAAAGCTAAACTACTGAGCTGGCCAGAACCAGTCCATATGCAAACCATGACTGACTATCCCACTCTGTTTATAATCATTTTTGGGCAGTGTCTATATTCAACATCCATGTAATATCCCCCTTAACATCCCAATAAAAAATAAAACAACAAATAATAAAAAAATAAAATAATAAAAAGCTCTTGCTGGACACACATACAATGACATCTTCAGCTAGATGACCTCATACTGAGGTCATCAGGGACACAGTTGTATGTGACAATGGAGTTGGGCAGTTTTTTTAAACCCAGTGACAAGAATGACCCCTGTCACCCCGGTTTCCCTTGTACAAGAGTCATAAAACACTTACCTGAGTGAAAGGACCCAGTATACCGCAAGAAAATCCCTTTTCAGAACGGAAACTCAGAATTTCATGCCTGGGGTAAAAAGATAATTTTATTATGAGAAAATAACCTTGGTCCAATAGCTACACTCCTGTCAAACTATAAATGAAACCTTAAGATGAGTAGAGAGAACAGAGCTTACCTGCTGTGTGCTCAGATTATCATCAGGCATTGTTACGCCTCCCAACCATCTGAAATGGGAAAGAGGGACACCTGTTAGCACAAAGTATTTAGGCAAAGGACACACCCCGTCCATGTCTTAGTTACATGGAGAATAAAATAATAATCAGTAAACAATGATTAAATCCACAAGTACATTTTTTCACCATTACTGTTCCTTTATACTAGATTTTTAAAATAACAAATGCAGCAATTTAAATTTTGATTGAGGGCCAATTAATACCAGCCCTGGCCGCTGCAGTGCATTCCTGTCCATTGTGTCACAGCATTAATGTGCATTGCCTAGCACAAACCATCTATACAGATGTGCCGGGTTCTCTGTAGTACAATGGTGCAAATGGGCTCTGAAAGTTTAGTGTGGAATAACCCTTTAGGAAGTTAAACATTACATTTTTTTATAGGTTTATACATTAGGACAAAAAAGGGGCCAGCTGGGGAGGAAAGAGGTACACATGGGTTAGGTTCCAAAAGAGAACAGTTGGAAGTTATTTTGCTGTAAGGCACCAATCTATCATACTCTCTTTTACTGGCAACCTGGTGATCTTACAGGAACCTTCCTTGTGATTAGAAGCACGTTCAATACAGGCCCCTTGATGTATATTACATACAGAAAGTTGGTTGTAAAAAATAAACACTAGAGGTTTCTGACATCTGCCAACTAGACTTATGCCCCGTACACACGAGTGAAATTTCCGTCAGAAAAATCTTGGATGTTTTTCCGACGGAATTCCACTCAAGCTTGGCTTGCATACACACAGAAAAGTTTTCTGAACTTTCGACAGTCAAGAACGCGGTGACGTACAACACTACGACAAGCCGAGAAAATGAAGTTCAATGCTTCAGAGCATGCTTTGAATTGTTTCCGAGCATGCGTAGGAATTTTGCACGGCGAAATTGGTACAGGAGGATCGGAATTTGGGAACCTGCACTCAATCTTTTGCTGGTGGGAATTCCGCCAGCAAAAGTCCGATGGAGCATACACACGGTCTGAATTTCCGACCAAAAGCTCACGTCCTTTTGCTGGCGGAATTTCCACTCCTGTGTACGTGGCATTAGGCTTTATTCAAACTTGCTCAAAATACTGACGCGCCATATGACTTAATGTGCGTTGTTGGTAGCGTTTGATGCACGCTTAACAGGCGTACATAGTGCGTTAAAATGCTCTCCAAGCACCCTACACCATTTCTTTGGCTTTTGTGAACAAGACCTAAATGGCATGTTTATGGTGCATTACCACAGACTTGAATAGAAGGAGTTAAAGTGGTTTTAAAGCCATATCGTTTTTCACCTTAGTGCATTCTATGCATTAAGGTGAAAAACTTCCTGTGCTGCAGCTCCTCCTCAGACCCCTCTTTTTTCTTACCTGAGCTCGATCCGACCCAAGGACGCGCACAAGATCAATGGCTCCAGTCGCTGTCTCTATCCTCATTGGGCAGACTGATAGCAGTGGGAGCCATTGGCTCCCGCTGCTGTCAATTAAATGCATGGAAGCGGGGCGGGGACAAGTCCCACTGTCTAGGTCAATGGATACAGCAGGCCTCCGGAGCGAGCATGCACAGTTGCCGCCATGGACAGCGGCTTTCCGTGGGGGCACCCGCTGAAGAGGAGTGGCCTGGAACACTGGCAGGGGACCCCAGAAGAGGAGGATCGGGGCTGCTCTGTTCAAAACCATTGAACAGAGCAGGTAAGTATAACATGTTTGTTATTTAAATAAAAGAAAACCGATGCTTTAATGTCACTAAGATGCTTCCAATCTCCGCACAAAGCTTCATTTTTTGAACAAATTCGATAGTACCATTATTGACTCGACAAATTTTGCATTAAGACCCAGAAAAAGTTTACACGATACCAATTTTTCAAACGCTACATTTGATTTCAGATTTCACATGTGCATTATTACAATAAGTAAGATTTTTTAGGAACTAAAACTGAGCTCACAGTTAAGATTTTCTTTTGTTCAGGAGACATTTTTTATCCTTCTTCAATTTTCTCTGTCACTATGGTTGAAAACAATTGCTAATTCAACCCCATTAACTATCATCAAAGGAATGTTCCACAAACATTTTTTTTAAACAAAATTGTGTTTGGTCAACTCCACCTGTATTGCAAGTTAAAGGAGGGTAATAAACTTTTGGATTAAAAAAAAAAAAAAAAAAGGGCCCCAGGTGGTTTAAAGCCATAAAGCACATTTTGGCATACTACCCTTAAAATGTAGCCCTCCAGCGGGGCGATGTCATTGCTGACAGGGTTTCCATACTCACCTGGTCTTCCTTCTCAGTTTCAGTGCTTCGGTCCTATGAATGGCTGAGCCACGATGATGTCACTCCCACACATGCACATGGGAGTCACGGCCACCGCACAGAGCTCTGAACAGGCGGCATGGGTATGTCATCCCTTCAGACTGCATGCGCCAGTGAAGTCATCAGCTGCATCCCGTGTGAATATCTCCTAAGCACTGCAATTTTAGGAGATATTGACTGTACCTACAGGCAAGCCGTATTATAGGTGCTCTCGATGATGTCACATTTGACGAAGTGTGTAGGGCGGAGCCACGCACACACGCAACCACACATGTGCAGTTGGTTGTCAGACATCTTTGTTACAGGAGGAAGACCTCTCTTTTGGCATTCCCGAGATACGCTTTTACTTAATGATGTAATGTAAGTGTATCCTCTGTTATCAAATCCAAAATGGTTTACAGCCTTACCCTATGTGGAGTATTTTTACTTTCTTTATTCCAAGGCACATCTCGAGTTAACTGACTGAGCTGGTTGTCTGAGGAGCCTCTGTTAAATAGCAAATGAACTTGTACTTGAATCGCTCCTATATATCTCTGGGATGCATATGAAGATTACAACCTTTTTCATGAAGTTGGCTTTTCGGTTTAATTGAGCGTTTGCTGACCACTCTTATTAGGGGGTCACAGGCATTCCGGTAAGCCTCATGTGAGAATGACTGGCTATCCTAGGAGTCTTTCCATCTCCAGCATGGCTTGTGGGACTTCATTTTGACTGTTTACATCGGTCACTTCTCTTTCTGTCTTAGGACAATTTATGAATACTTCTTTTGTTTGTTTATAGTCTTTATTCTTCACTGTACAAAATATTTTATTGGTCATTATATATTGATGATAGTGTCACAATTATTATTCTGTATTACTTTAGTTTACTGTCATTTTTGATGCCTTAAAGAACACAGTTGACAGTAGATGCACTGCACCGATTGGTTTACACATATTACAGGCTTACCTGCAAAAGAGGAGTTTTCTATCATTTTAAAGGAGAAGTATAGCCAAAAAGGTATTTTGAGAAGTTTTTTCCCTAATGCAGGGAATGCATTAAAAGATTAAAAAAAAAAAAAGTTTGAACTTTAGAACCACGTTAAACAATTAGCATAGAAGGTAAAATAAAATGTAGGATTCCTTCAAGGCAGTGTAATCTGGATAGGCGGTGGTCCTTTTCTGCAATATCACCTGGAATTTATTGCACAGCATAAAGACGAGTTAGACTAATTAAACAAAATGTGTTTACACGAACTTAGACCTGTAAGAGAATAAGCACTGCACATTGTATAATTTGGAGACAACATGATTCTTTGCCCAGTCTATATTTGGACTTACATTTGGCAGCCTACCCAATGCATGCGAGGGACAGAAGAGAGTGCTTAACAGATGTTCCAGAATCAAAATACACAGAAACTGCTGCTTAGTTACTCTATTTCCTTCCAAATTTAAAACATATATTCCTTTAGGGAACATTAAATTGTCATTATAACTCGGAAAGCTTATAAATGACAGCATGAGGCTATTTTCTAAATAAGGCCTCATGCATGTGGGCTTATGAAAATAAGCAACATTTTTTCTGGCAGAAATTGATAGAAAAATGCCCCAATGTTACAATATGTATGTGCGTTTATGCATATATTTACGTGCGGCTGTACTCGGCAGCTGCGAGTCCCAGTAGACTGATTATGCAGGCTCTGCACCTTGTATGGCCATGTGCCCAAGTAACTGTACCAATATCATACCACATTTTTCGTGGAGTAGGCTGTATGTGTGTTGATGCCTGCCACCCTGCCTCTTTTTTGCCTGACCCCCTCTGCTTCCATTGACTGGCGTCAGTGATGTCCTCAGAATGGTCCTCATTGCTAGGCATTGGGTCAGATCTGTCTAAGCCTCCCCTGTATTAATTGGTCTACAGCCACACATCCCCTACCTAGCTTCTAATCCTCACCTTGCCTTGGTACCTGTCTGCCTTAAAGAGGAACTAAACCCCCCTATCCTTCACAGCCAAATAAGCTCCCATCTTAGCCTCTGTTTTATCTGCAGTTGCCATGGTGATGCCCATGTGATCAGTTATGACAACAGCCATTTGATGGCTTGACAATTCCGTGACAGTTAACATTCACAGCATTCCCCGAATGTAACGGTTTTGGAAAACAGTTAAATCCATGGGCTTAGTTCCGCTTTACCAGTAAAAGTTTGTTACTGACCCATTTTTGCCTGGAATACAGACTACTCTTTGGACTGCTGCCTTACTTTGACCTCAGATTTTTTATTTATTTTTTTAATTACACTTGTCTGCTGCCCACTGTGACTTCAGTCCATTGCTGAATTTTGCTGTGCCTGCTCTGCTGCCTGTCCTGACCTCAGATTGTCTCTGAATAATGCTATGGTCTATCGCCCACCCAGATCAACATTAGCCTCTTGACTTTCATACAGATACTCAGCTTCAGCACTATGGCTTCACGCCTAACCATCCTGTAGACCACAGGTTCTCTTTTCTCTTACCTTCGCCCAATTCTTGTGCCATCAGTCCTTATTTGTTAGTTTTGGATAGCGTGAAAAGGGATTAGAACAGCTGTAGTCAGGTTTTAATTGCTTTCTGAGTCCCTGTTAAGGAGATTGACCCTCTCTATACGTTTTGTTTACCATTATCACAGAGAGTGAAAAAGTGGGTTGTCACTTGGACAGGAATGGAGACACCAGTTCTGGTGACAGCAAGGAATTCCCTTACTTTGGAGAGATTTCCTTTCACGCCCCGTTTGGCTAAGGGACCGGAAGTGAAGGGAAATTGACCCAATGGGGTAGCAGATGGCAAAAATGCATAGAAGCCATAGGTTTCCAAAGGTTAGATTTAATAGGACAGCAGAACTAGGATAAGACGTGGAGAGCAAGAAGACTAAAGATGAAAAGAGAGAAGGGAAATAAAAAAATAAAAAAAAGGGGGCAGTGGGTTAGGTTTGATGTATTGAATTAGCCAGAGTATATACTTATTGTGTATCTATATATCAGCCAGCAGCTCTTGGTATTTCTGAGAATGTGTGAAGTCAAACCAGTAGAACCAGATTAGCAGTCCTCTTTATTTTTTAGGGCGGCTGTTAATTCCTACAGTGCCTTTAACTCATTTTTTTGGTACACCAGAGACTCAAGGGGAGAGAAACTGTAGTCTTCTATGTTTTTTTACAAAAAGATAAAAAAAGTCTACATTCTTTAGTTCCCTGCAGGCATGAATCTCCCCTTTAACCATCGATTCTAGAGATTGAGTCTGTAAATTTTATACTGAGCACTTAAGCAGGTCTAAGCAGCAATGAACACAAAACATATCACAGTTTGTTGGTATATAATTACAACACAGTCATGCATGGCTAAATCTAGAGTTCTTCACAAGATACAGAAGCCTGTCAGACACCTTGCTTGAAGCAACATTAAAAGAGAAGTATGGGATTTTTTATTTATTTTTTTAAACATACGTACCTGGGTGGATGCTGCACCTGTCCCCTGCCGCCTCTAATATTGAGAACCGCGTGAGCAAACTCCGCCGATCGCTCGGTTCTCAGAGCGCCCTGAGCAGAGAGCTGGTAGCTGTTAGTCAGTGGCTCTCTGCTATGTGTTCACTGGAGCGCTGGACTGTGGAGGGGGCGGGAGCAGCCAGCTCAGGTTCTCATCAGCTTGCCCAGAGGCCGAGCTGGGTGTGGGTCCAGGCACCTGGGCGGATCCCAACCATATGGTCACAATCTTTCCTGAGCCTGGACCGGCTCTGTGATGTCAGCTGAGAGCAGGGTTCAGCCCGCTGTCTGCTGATAACGAGTCACAGGAGTGCCAAACGATCTGCATGACTGATCTATAGGAGAAGAAGAACAACCAAACAAGCTTTGACTGTACTTCCCCTTTAAACCCAAAAGCAAAACATATTGCCGCTTACCAATTCTTGGATGTGATGGCTGCATTCATTTTCATTTTTAAGTGTTTTTTCCCTTATTTTGATCTTGTGCTCTGGCCAGTAAGTCTGCTGTTATTCAAAAGAACACGCTCTCTTGAGAATGTATCAGTTACATGGATGGGACAAACCATTTAACACTGACAGTGATCTGCTTTTATTTATGTAACACCTTTATCCCAAAAGGAACAAAACTGTTGCTGTAACTGCTTATAAAGTATTAGCTGGAGTTCAGCCTCAATTTGTTAGTGTATCTAAATCTGTTAGTACATCTAACACTACCTTGCACCCTTGTTCAACAATGTGTTGTCCACTCACTGGCACTCGAAGGCCTCATGCACAGTGGATGGTATAAAAATGCCAGTAGCTTTAGCTGCAGAATGCTGCATTAAAAATGCAAGTTTTGGGGGCATGTCCAAGATGGCAATGGGAGCAGACCTGTTAGTCTAAGCTCCCCAGAACCGGACTTTAAAATCATTTTTTTTATCGGGTGCAGACCCCTAAAAGCACCCCTGTACATCTCTCCTGATAGGGGGGGCCATTCCGGACCACATGGGAGAAAAATCAGCCAGCTGGGACCCCGGGAAAAGGCAACGGAACCGGGAACCGTGGACTAGGCCGAAGCCGCGGTCTCGCCTTAAAATTCCTGCCCGCGGCCGCACGGGGCCGGCGCGGTGCCGTCCGGACGCCGGGAGGGGTAATCCCAACCGCAACACCACCTGCCTGGAGTTTGCATGTTCTCCCTGTGCCTGCGTGGGTTTCCTCTGGGTACTCCGGTTTCCTCCCACACTCCAAAGACATGCTGGTAGGTTAATTGGCTTCTGTCTAAATTGGCCCTAATATATGAATGTGAGTTAGGGACCTTAGATTGTAATCTCCTTGAGGGTAGGGACTGATGTGAATGTATAATGTATATGTAAAGCGCTGCGTAAATTGACGCTGCTATACAAGTACCATAATAAAGCATAGGCTATAAGAAGATTGCCAAGAGCTGGAAACTGAGCTGCAGCACGGTGGCCAAGACCATACAGCGGTTTAACTTATTTGGGTCAGATGGTGTCAAACGTGTGTGGCAGCAACCAGGTGAGAAGTACAAAGACAAGTGTGTCAGCGTCATATCCAGAGGTTGTCTTTGGGAAATAGACGTGCATTGCTGCAGACGTTGTCAAGCATGGTGGTGGAAATGTGGAGGGCATGAGTGCTGCTGGCACTGGGGAGCTACAGTTCATTGAGGGAACCATGAATGGCAACATATACTGTCACACACTGAAGCAGAGCATGATCCCCTCCCAGTATTCCAAAATGATAACTGTAACAATATAATGTACTGGAAATGAAAAGCTGTAGCTAGTGGCCATGTTGTTTGAGAACCTTAGGGCAGCCACGACAGCTTGGCTAACAGTTTAACATTACAGTACAAAGCTGAACTCCCTCCCTTATGTTCAGGAATTCATAGGCTTATCCTTCAAAGGAACTGTTATCTCAACAGAGAAAGCTGAACCAGGCTAGGTCTGTAAAAACAGCTAATGTTGGCCTGGCAGGATGTCCAGGCCTATCGTAAAACTGTCACCCTCTCAATTCAGAGAACCAGCAGATACCGGTCGAAAATACTTTAGTGCACATAAAGCTTAAATAGTGGAATAAGTATGACATTTCAGCATGTTTCATAACTTTCAAAGTAATAATAGCCCAGCCATAATAGGGACATATTAAGTTTCCTCAGATGATTCGTAACGTTTCAAGTCCAAACACCCCTATGTCGGGTCATATGGGCAACCACTGGTACCCCTTATTCCTCCTAGGTAAACTAGACATTGGAGACATGGCATGTTTATATCTTTTTTGAAGGAAATCTCACGCTGAACAATAATATGGATATTTGCAGTCTGTAAACAGTAGAGATGCAGAGATATATCTGTATCACAAAGTGTACCTGGGACATGGTCAGGAGTGTAGACACCTCCCAGCAACCAACCTCTAAACAAGATGACCAGACGATTGGTCACTGGTCACTGTCAACACCCCTTTGATCTGACGGAAAAGAGGAGCTGCCAAGACAATGGTCAGTTCTCCTTTTACCATCCAAGCAGGAACATCTGCCAAGTTTGAGAACCGATTACCCAGCTCATCGATCGAACTCTGATCAACCCTCAGACATTAATTGCAAGTATTCTTCTTCCCCGATTCTACCTTATTTCTTTGTGGCTGTATAGTGTCATTATCTCTTTGAAACATCTTTTTTCTGTAAATGTTTTGTGGGCAAGCTATAAATGAACCTGCCTCTTGAAGAGCGCTACTGTTTTAGAGTAAGGTCTCTGAGCAGACATGTCTGTGGTGGCAGTGTGTGTTGCAGACGTTTATTCTGAAATCATAATTGGTATTGCTAAAATTAAGAGTCTCCCCCGGCTTGGTCTTTTAAAACAGGGGTGGTGGCAGTTAAAGGGTTAACTGCGTAATTAGCCAATTGACAATCGCTCTCAGGCTGCTGGCACCTAGATTGTGGTCCCGCAGGCTGGAAAATCTTTGCGCTGGGCGCAGCTGAGAGTGGCATTGTTACGTAAGTGACAGTGTGGTGTGAGGTTGGCCGGTCCTTCGTCTCGAGTTAGTGAGGAGGGCAGGAATCTGACACCTAAACTCTATTGAGCATCTGTGGGGCATCCTCAAAACGGAAAATGGTGGAGCGCAAGGTCTCTAACATCCACTAGCTCCATGAAGGAGTGGAAGAGGACTCCAGTGGCAACCTGTGAAGCTCTGCTGAACTCCATGCCCAAGAAGGGTTAAGGCAAAAACAGCAGCTATAAAAAAAATGCAGAGTGTACATGAGGCCTAAAACTGGAGGTGTGTTTTCAAACAGAAGAAAAAAAGACATCAATACTGTGCCAGTGAAGTTATAAAACCTCATACATAGTGTCAATTACCCTAGGTTCACACATGCGTTTTTTATTGCATTTTGCAGAAATGCACTACAGTCCATTTAACGTGGTTTCCTATGGTACACGTTCACATCTATGCGTATTGCAGCCAGTGCGTTTTTGAAAAGGGTCGGGGACTTTTTTCCCGCGCTTTGCGTGTAATAGACTTCATTGAAATCTCAGCAGAAATGCAAGTGTTGTGTTCGTGATGCGATTTATGATGTGTTTTGCGGTTTTTACAGTTTAAACACTGTTGCTGGTTGCTAAGGAGCAGGTCAGGAAGCCAGCCATCGCGTCCTTAACAACCAATGAGTCATCAGCTGTCAGCGGGGTTCCCCACGGACAGCTAAATGTAAAAAAAATATATTGGCAAAAAAAAATAAAAAAATTGTGAAAAACATGGCGTGGGGTCCCCCCCCCCAGGTCCACCCATACCAGGCCCCTCGGGTCTAGTATGGATTCGGAGGGGACCCCCCCACGCCAAAATAAAAAAAATGGGAGTGGGGCCCCCCAAAATCCATACCAGACCCTTATCCGAGCATGCAGCCCAGCACATCAGGAATGGGAGGGGACGAGGGCCCCCCCCCGAACCATGCCCTCAACATAAGGGGATGGGTGCTTTGGGGCGGGGGGGGCTCTTCCTTCTTCCTCCGGTAGATTATTCTCTCTCCGATAGAGTTCCCCCTCCCCCCCGGGCTTTTCCTTGCCACCATTTACTCGCTAAAAAAAATCTAGATCTTCTTCTAATGCTGTCTTCCATTGTGTTGTCTCCCGCTGTCTGCCATTTCTTATATAGCCATGGGGCGTGGCCATCCGATGATGTCACCTGGAGAATCCGCCTCTTGTGACAGGAAGACAGCATTAGAAGAAGATCGTTTTTTTGTTTTTAGCGTGTAAACGGCAGCGAGGAAGAAAACAGCACAAAGAGAAGACAGCTCAAGGAGAACACTGCACCAGAGGAAGAAGACATCGGTACCGGTGATAGAAGACACGTTGGAGCTACGACGGGGGACATTTTTCATGTTTAATAAAGGACTTGTCTCTTGTTTTTTTTTTACACTTCACTTTTTGGGGTGAATGGGTAGGGGTACAATGTACCCCATACTTATTCACAAAGGGGGCTTCCAGTATACGATAAGCTCCCTGCATGTAGACCCCCACAACCACCAGCCAGGGTTGTGGGGAAGAGGCCCTTGTCCCCCGCCCCAAAGCACCCATCCTCCCATGTTGAGGGCATGCGGCCTGGTATGTTTCGGGGGGTGGGGGCACGCTCGCTTGTCCCCTCTCTTTCCTGACCTGCCGGGTTGCATGCGTGGATTTTGGGGGGGACCCCACGACAAAATGTTTTTTAAAAAATGGTGGTGTGGCGTCCCCCCCAAAATCCCTGCATGCAACCCTCTGAATCTGAAATGTTTGTCCCTGGGGGGGACCCACGCTGTTTTTTTTTTTCCACAATCTTTATTTTGCTGGCAATTTTTTTTTTACATTCAGCTGTCAGCAGGGAACTCCACTGACAGCTGATGACTCATCGGTTGTTAAGGACGCGGCGGCCAGCTTCCCAGCCCACTCCTCAGCAACCAGCAATGTATAGTGTGTTTAAGGACAGGAAGATTTTACCCCTTATTGACCAGGCCATTTTTTGCGATACGGCACTGCTTCGCTTTAACTGGCAATTGCGCGGCCGTGCGACGCTGTACCCAAACAAAAATTTACATCGAGTAGAGCTTTCTTTTGGTGGTATTTGATCTCGGTTTTACGTTTTTGTGCTATAAAACAAAGAAAATGGGACAATTTTGGAAAAAAAGCTATATTTTTTACTTTTTGCTATAAATACCCCCTCAAAAAATAAAAAAATAAATAAAAATTTTCTTCCTCAGTTTAAGCCGATATATATTCTTCTATATATTTTTGGTAAAAAAGAAAAATGCAATAAGCGTATATTGATTGGTTTGCGCAAAAGTTACCAGGTCTACAAAAATAGGGAATAGATTTATGGCATTTTTTATTATTATGTTTTTTTTACTAGTAATAGCGGGGATCTGCGATTTTTAGCGGGACTGCGACATTGCGGTGGACAGATCGAACAACTGACATTTTTGATACTTTTTTGAGAACCAGTGACATTATTACAGTAATCAGTGCTAAAAATATGCACTGCTATTGTATTAATGATACTGGCAGGAAAGGGGTTAACACCAGGGGCAACAGGATCTGTGTGCTCTCCCCTGTCAGAATGAAGATTTGCCTTGTTTACACAGGGAGATCCCGGTTCTGTCACTGCAGGGAATTATCAAGGGTGGCCGGCGGACATAGAGTCTGCACCACCCGCTGATTGGCTCCCCCGCTGGTCAGTGGGCGTGCACACGCCCAAAAGCTAGAGTTCCAGAGTCGGTGTACAATGACAACGATGAGCGGAAAGCCGACCTGCCGTAGTACAATGACGGCGGATGGTTGGCAAGTGGTTAAAGAGGAAAAAAATAAAAAAAATTTAAAAAAAAAACGCAAAAATGAAAACTGCATGCGAATACGCATTAAAAAACGAGGGAATGTGCCTGAAAAACGCATCAAGCGCAGCCACATAAATGTGAACCTAGACTAATACAAAGCACGTTCCATGGCTTGGAACACAAAAGATTATGATCATAGTACTCCCATGCACAAAAAGAAAGAAATATAATTAGGACCTAATACAGGGAGGTGCGTTACTGGCCAGATCACCAAGTAAAAACAGAGGGGAAAAAGCCACCACATCTAATTTTTGGGTTTAATTCCGCTTTAATCCCTTTTACTGTAATTGAGTCTAGTAGATTGAGAAGGCCCCCAATTACCTACTGAATAAGAATGTTACGCAAATACAGCACAAGATAGGTTTGTAGATAACATCAGCAGCATAGGCGTGCGCGTAGGGTGTGCCAGGTGTGCCTGGGAACACCTTAATCACCCTGTGTGGTGCAGATTTCCACAGTTTTTTTTTTTATCAATTTTTTTATTATTTTATCAATCAAGAAAATATTCAAAAAGGTTGCTGTATATATTACACAACATTGTAATACAGTAAACTATTAAGGCATACAATATATTATTTGTTTAAACCTTGATGGCCTAGTCCATCCTACCCCAAATGGGTACTAGCTGTAGGCCTGGAAGATCACCACTTTAACTATGCCTCAGTAAACACAAACTTTAAGTATAGAAATTATAATGGGGAGGGGGGAATTAAAAATAACTACTAACCAAAAAAAAAATAAGGAATATCAGAGATAGTGTTCTGCACCGGGATATTGCATAGTTCTTCGATCAAGGTATTACAAACTGTAAAAAGTATTTAAATTATACATTCTTTGGAGGCTCTTGGGTGAGATAACCAAATTTTCAATTTTTTTATTAAAAGTGGTAGTGGAGTGGTTTTTATAAGCTAGCAATAATTCAAATTGTGCCTGGGTGTTCAGTCTGGTTATTTCCAAAGGTGAGCTACTGTGAGCCTTGAGGCTATTAATATGTGGACTACAATTGTTCTGTGTATAGTGGGATATTTCTCCAGGTCTATACCTAATAAAGCTGAAGCGGGAGTAAGCGTGGAAAGGTTTCCTGTAATATCTGCTTTGAACGTTGAGTTCCAAAAGCTTTTCAGGGTTTTGCAATTCCAAAGAGTGTGTAAAAGATTTCCAGTTTGCTTGTTACACCTCCAACAGATGTCGGGTGTGGATGGATAGATTTTGGATAATTTGTACGGGGTTAAATACCACTGATTGATTATTTTTTGAGCATTGTCCCAGTGTTCTATACATGATGATGATTTGTTAATTATTTGGAATGATTTTTTCCACTGGTCCCAGGAGAAGGTTTGAGTTAGATCTCTCTCCCATTTTAACATATGGACATTTTTATTATTTGGTTGGGACGAGTGAATCTCATAAAAAAAAAAGGAAATGCCTTTCTTATTATTATCTTCATGGTGAGAAAAATATTCCCAAATAATTAATGGAATTTCTATTAAGTTATTGGGAATGAACAGATTCCCACTGTTTAAACCCCTGATATTTCACCAAAGCCCCCTAACGGGAATCCTAAAAATAATTGTAAAAAAAAAAATATATAAAAAAAAAAAAAAAGTACTGGACACCATCCACTGCACTACTGACACCAATCTCTTCCCTACTGACACTGTCCACTGCTCTACTGACACCGTCAGTGTATATATATACTGTAGTTTTTATCTTAATTTTAATCTGTTTGTAAGTCGGAACAGGTACATTTTTTAAGTGTAGCTCCAGCCAAAAAATATATTTTTACGTTTTTTAGATAACATAGAAAAGGGTTATCACCCCTGTAACATTTGTTTTGCTGTCTATGCCCCTGTTCAGAAGATTTCACTTCACCTTCTGTCCCAATGACAATTGGATTTTGAAAATTTTGGGTTGTTAGGGAAACATGGACTGGTGATAAAGCATCAGTGGAGACACCTTTTTCCCATATTAACTCCCTTCCTAGGGGTGGATTTTCTCTCACTTCCTGTTGTCTCCCTCCATTTGTAAGTAGGAGTCGTTTGTAAGTCGGATGTTTGTAAGTAGGGGACCCCCTGTATATATATATATATATATATATATATATATATATATATATATATATATATATATATACACACACACACACACACACACACACACACACAGTATATGAGCTTTGAGGTGCAAGCCCTAATGCAATAGTCTGCGCACACCTATGATCAGCAGACTCAAATCTCTGCAGTCTTGACTTGATGAAATGCTTTGCAGCTCTAACTTGTGCCGAGTGTATATGACAGCTGCATTCAATTTAGAGATTATTGTAAATCAGAAATCCAACATCTCTTTGACACACTTCTTCACCCACGTGAACAAGGCTTAAAAGAACACTTGTCAGGGTAGGATAACGTGGGCTGCCATAGTAGCTGACTTTCTTTTGAATGCAAGCTTCTTGCCTGTCTCTGGCTTTAAGACATTCTTTGTCACCAACTGGAAAAAAGCAGGGGGCAAAAGAAATTATAGTTATCTGTATACTTGTTCCAGGCTAGTAATTTAGAAAGCATTAAAATGAAATGTTACCTGTTAACTAGACACTATATAAGGGAAAACCCCTCTAATATGGACACAGACAGCGAAAACAGACTTCACTCTCTTTTAGAGAGATTTCCTTCATTTCCAGTGTGCCAATAAGCCAATAAATTGATCAACCTGCTGTGAGCTGGGGATTGCTAGCAGGCACAAAAGCTCCCTGGGGTGAGCACACTTTCAGGCACAGATACCAGGTCAATGGAATAGAATCAAACAGTGGTGTGTTTATTGATACCATTTACAAGTCTATTTAAAAGGTGCTGCTTAGTGTTCCAGAAAAATAAACAGGGCACACACAGACACACAAAAAAAAAATCCTAGCCATGTCCCGATGCGAACTACACAAAATCACAACTCTGTCTCTCAGGCTGAGCAAGCCTAACGCTTGCCAGCCTCCACATACACAGCGTGCTTGCTTTTCACCACCCTTGCAGCTCTCCCAGACAGGACTTGTCTGCTCCTGAGATATGAGAGCACTACCTGTATGTCGAGTATAAATTGCCCTCGGGGAGAGGAATAAAACCTGAGCTGGACCAAGGCTCAGAGATCCCAAACAGTGTATGAGGAGCCTGAGAAATATGAAAACTCCGAACAGGACTTTTCCAAGCTCCCCCTGAGACAATCTGCTACACTAGTCAGTTCGGAATTCTTTGTTTTAAACACTTGCCTACTTGTCATTTTTACCCCCTTCCTGCCCAGGCCAAATTTTCATTTTTTAGCACACTTTGAATGACAATTGCGTGGTCATGCAATCCTGAACCCAAACTAATTTTTTTTAAGCTTTCATTTGGTGGTATTTAATCACCACTAGGTTTTTTATTTTTTGATAAACCAATAAGGATCGACAATTTTGAAAAAAATAAATAAAAAAAAAACAACAACTCATGGTTTGTTATAGAATTTTGAAAACAGGTAATTTTTCTCCTTCACTGATGTGCGCTGTTAAGGCTGCACTGATGTGCACTGATGAGGCCACACGGATGAGGAGGCACTGATTGGCAGCACTGATGGGCACTTATTGACAGCAATGGTGGGCACTGTTGGGACTGCACTGATTATCAGTGTCCTGATTATCAGTGCACATATCCCTTTTAGAGGAGATGGTTATCGGCTTTCTTCTCCTCTCCCCATGCTGTCAGCATGGAGGAAAGGAATGGCGATAACCAGCTTCTATTGACATTGGAAGTAACCAATGATCAGATTGGACACAGCTGATCATGAAGTAAAGAGCCGCTTATTGGCTCTTTACATCAATCTGTTATCAGCATTGTCCTCCGGACATATGATGGTCTCCCAGAACTAGCCAGCCACGGTGTAGCTGTCATTCGACCTAATCAAACATAATTCATGTAGTAGATATGCTTTTTTTGGTCTTGGATTTAAATACGCTAAAATGTTCTTGTCCCAGAAACAGAAGTTATCTTACTATGTATTTTACAAGAGAAATATGAGAATTTTTTTTTTTAAATCATGCTTACCTAGGTGGATGCAGCATTGATCTGATGCTGCATCAGTCCCCCCGCTGGCTCCAAGGCTGAGAACCGAGTGATCAAACACTTCTGATTTCTTGGTTCTCAGAGCCTCCTGAGCAGAGAGGCAGGTATAGGGGATCAAGAACCAACCACCAGTACCCAGAAATACCAGCCAGCAGTACCCAATAGTACCCAGAAGTACCACACAGCAGTACCCACCAGTACCCAGAAGTACCAACCAGCAGTACCCAATAGTACCCGCCAGTACCCAGAAGTACCAGCCAGCAGTACCCAATAGTACCCAGAAGTACCACACAGCAGTACCCAATAGTACCCGCCAGTACCCAGAAGTATCAGAAAGCAGCACGCAACAGTACCAGCCAGCAGGACCCACCCTGAAGGACAGACAGCAGCAGCCACCAGCCATACCCACCTAGGAGACAGCAGCAGCCAGCAATACCTGCAGGAATCCTGAGGAAGAAGTGAAGATTGAGGTCAGTTAAGGTGCAGGTAAACCGCAGTGCATCAGTGTGAAAGGAGCCTTAGGCTCCTTTTACATGATCACCTCTATAGAGCGGCAGATTTAAACTGACCTGCGTCCTTTTACACCCGCTTTTTAAGCAGATCTCCATAAAAAAAATCCGCTCATTGTGGCCCGCGACCAGATGCCAAGTCGCTAAAGTGGCCCTCGCTCTTCAAAAAGGTTGGGCACCCCTGTGATAGACCAACACAAAGTGTTTTTTTACTAATAAATATCTGAAAAGTGAGGTGTGCATTTGTATTCAGCAACTACAAAGTGGCACATAATTGTGATGTAGGTCTGGACTTTAATCCAGAAAAAAGTCTTTATTTGATAAATGTCAGTTTTCAATTTTTTTTTTTGACTGGGCCATTCTAACACATGAATATGCTTTGATCTGATAGACCAACACAAAGTGGCACATAATTGTGAAGTGGAAAGAAAATGATAAATGGTTTTCAATTTTTTTTTTACTAATAAATATCTGAAAAGTGAGGTGTGCATTTGTATTCAGCCCCCCTGAGTCAATACTTTGTAGAACCACCTTTCACTACAATTACAGCTGCAAGTCTTTTTGGGGATGCCTCTACCAGCTTTGCACATCTAAAGTGAATTTTTTGCTAATTGTTCTTTGCAAAATAGCTCAAGCTCTGTCAGATTGGATGGAGAGCGTCTGTGAACAGCAATTTTTAAGTTTTCTCAGTTGGATGTAGGTCTGGACTTTAATCCAGAAAAAAGTCTTTATTTGGGTACATACAGTCCAAAAGTCAGCAACAACACTTTTAGCCACACATATAATCCATTAGCCAGTAGGTCTGGACTTTGACTGGGCCATTCTAACACATGAATATGCTTTGATCTAAACCATTCCATTGTAGCCTGGCTGTATGTTTAGGGTTGTTGTCCTGCTGGAAGATGAACCTCCGCCCCAGTCTCAAGTTTTTAGCAGAAGCTAACAGGTTTTCTTCTAAGATTGCCTGTATTTGGCTCCATCCATCTTCCCATCAACTCTGACCAGCTTTCCTGTCCCTACGAAAGAAAAGCATCTCCACAACATGATCCTGCCACCACCATGTTTCACGGTGGGGATGGTGTGTTCAGGGTGAAGTGCAGTGTTAGTTTTCCGCCACACATAGCATTTTGTTTTCAGGCTAAAAATAGTTCGATTTTAGTCTCATCTGACCAGAGCACCTTCTTCCACATGTTTGCTGTGTCCCCCACATGGCTGCTCACAAACTGCAAACAGGATTTCTTTTGGCTTTCTTTCAACAATGTCTTTCTTCTTGCCACTCTTCCATAAAGGCCAGATTTGTGGAGTGCACAACTAATAGTTGTCCTGTGGACAGATTCTCCCACCTGAGCTGTAGATCACTGCAGCTCCCCCAGAGTTACCATGGGCCTCTTGGCTGCTTCTCCAATTAATGCTCTCCTTGTCCAGCCTGTCAGTTTAGGTGAATGGCCATGTCTTGGTAGGTTTGCAATTGTGCCATACTCTTTCCATTTTCGGATTGAACAGTGCTCCGTGAGATGTTCAAAGCTTGGGATATTTTTTCATAACCTAACCCTGCTTTAAACTTCTCCACCACTTTATCCCTGACCTGTCTGGTGTGTTCCTTGGCCTTCATGATGCAGTTTGCTCACTAAGATTCTCTAACAAATCTCTGGAGGGCTTCACAGAACAGCTGTATTTATACTGAGATTAAATTACACACAGGTGGACTCTATTTACTACTTAGGTGATTTCTGAAGGCAATTGGTTCCACTAGATTTTAGTTAGGGGTATACCAGTAAAGGGGGCTGAATACAAATGCACGCCACACTTTTCAGATATTTATTTGTAAAAAAATGTGAAACCATTTTTCTTACACTTCACAATCATGTGCTGCTTCATGTTGGTCTATCACTGGGGTGGTTGGTTGGTATTGCACTCTGTACGTAGCGCACCTCTGAAATGGAGCTTGACACCCCTGTTCTACTGCATAGGATTTTCAGCACATCAGGCTGAAACTAAATCTCTTTTTTTTTTCCCTTGTATTCTTCTTTTACAATACGTTACAATTTCATATGATGGAATTCTGAAAAACATCAATTTATATTACAATGTTTCTGGAAGTTTTTAGAAACATTATTTTTAAATGAGGCCATTGTCAGTCCAACTAATAAAGAGCAAATCATTATTACACAAGGTGTTCTCTTCATTGCCTGACAGCTGGGCCCACTGCCATTTCCATGTGTAAATGAATAGACCTTATCTGCTGAGCCAGCAGTCTCATGTACATATACAGATTGATGCTGTTCAGCCGCTGCGCTGCTAAATGCTGGGAAAATTACTCTGCTGACAAAACTGTGCCTGCAGACCAGTTTTCACTATAACAATCTATGCCAAAAAATCCCCAAGTAAGATGACAGTTCCTAAAATATTAAATTTAATTTATTTTCCTTTAGTAGTCCAAGTAGTTTTGTAGTCCAAAATAGCTCATATGATTTTGGACAGTTAGCAGTAAAGCAGTCCTTCAGCCATCTCTGTAATTTGACAAAGTCATGGAAAAAAAATTGATTCTTGGGGACATCACAAGCTCTTAAAAGGGGACCTGTGCCCACACTATTGGCAAAGTACTGGCATAAGGCCAAAGTATTTATATATTCTCAACAAGCTGTAAAATATTTTTAATGCCCCTTTCACCCTTCAGGTTCATAAGAATGAATGCAATAAGTTGGTGTCCAGGTGCACTTTTACTGGCTCTACCATTCGTGAGCAGATATAGGCAGATGTATGTTGGCCACCCGTAGGAATTATATAGGTCTGATTTTTTTCCCTCCATCACAAGATGAAGGAAAAATTTGAATAGGCACATAAGTGACCTCCATTTTCATTCTGATCCTACTCAACAAGGAAAGACCATGTAAAAAAGAAGCCTAAAACAAGCGATCCCTGTAGCTGTAGGCACTGTGGAGAGATTCAGCTTGAAATTTCAGAAGACGTTGAAATGACAAAATTGCAGCTCTTCTCCCCTTTGGCCTTGTTCACACGTTTTGAATATGCTTGTCAATCGTCTCTAAATTGCTTCTGAAAAGGAATCCACCTTCAGAGGCTGTTTACAACCACCTCTGGGGACATTCAGGAGTTGATATGTCACCTTTTGAATGTTTTTTTTTTTCCATTCCCCAAGAGGAAATTAACACTGAAATCCCACCAGACTGCACAGCATCCACATCATAACCACGTCTATGGCACATGATTGCAGCATGGTCTGGTGGGATTATAATCAAAAAAATCTATCAAAACATTTTTTACTTTTTTTACTTTTTTGTATACCGTGTCACAGTCCCATTGTCTTCAATTATGCACGGTCTACCAATTGTGGCATGCTATTTTAAATTTGATGTACCACAAATGACCACAGCATAGTAAATACAACTGCAGCAGAGAGACTTGTATTTCTCAATGGAACACAAGTGTGGTGACCTCGTAGCACTTGTAGTCAATTGATACTTCCTTCAGCCCTGTAACCAAAAATCTGAACCTCATTACGGACCTACAGCTGGAAAAATCAGCAGAAGCAAAAAAATGTATAAAAGCACGTCATTTAAAATCAATATGGGTATATTTATAAATTTATAAATAGGTCTTCAAGCTGTTAGAAATGAATTACTCCACAAACAGTGCTCGCAGCTACAGAAGTTACATAGTTAGTCCGGTTCAAAAAAAAAAAAAAAAAAAAAGACACAAGTCTGTCCAATTCAAACAATAGAAAAAAATAAATAAGTAAAAAACCTCCATATACACAATCCTATACCCCTACTCTCCTTTAACCTCTTCAGCTCCGGAAGATTTTACCCCCTTTATGACTAGGCCATTTTTGCCATTCGGCACTGCGTTACTTTAACTGGCGATTGAGCAGTCATGCAATGCTGTACCGAAACAAAATGTATATAATTTTTTTCACATAAATAGAGCTTTCTTTTGGTTGTATTTGATCACCACTGGGTTTGCAATATAAAATGAAACAAAACCAAAAATTTTGAAAAACAAAACAATATTTTTTTACTTTCTGCTATAAATCATATCCAATAAAAAAAAAAAAAATTTCTTCATAAATTATTGCCAAAATGTTTTCAACTAAATGTTTTAGATAAAAAATAAAATTAAAAAAACCCAATAAGGTGTTTATTGATTGGTTTGCATTACATTTATGGCATCTACAAACTATGGTATATATCCTGGAAAATGTTTGTTTTTTTACACTACTAATGACCGCAATCAGTGACTTAACGGGACTGTGATACTGCGGGGGTCAATCTGACACCAACATACGGGGGGGGGGGGTTGAATTAACTGCTACTGACCTCATTAGTGACATTAATACAGTGATCAGTGATAAGTGGTTATTATCGTGTTTTAGGGAGCTTTCATACTACCCTCACCCTGTAGTTTTAGTGTGGATTAGCTGCTTTTTGCCATAGACTTCCATTATTCCTACAGTTTTGGTGTGCTTTCAGAAAACTCACCAAAATTGCCACAGTGCACAGTGCAATACAAGCCATCACCTCCCAGCCCTTTAAGGGGTTGAGGATGTCGAGAGTCAGAGCAGGGTTTATGATCATGTGACCGCTGTGATTGGCTGTCACGGATATCACATAATGCTTGCGATCGGGAGCTTTCTGTTAGCCACCAGGAAGCAGCGATCGGGAGCTTTACATAGTTACATAGTAAATCAGGTTTAAAAAAGACACAAGTTCATCTAGGTCAACCATAAAAATAAATAAATAAAAAATAATATCATACAATTCCATATACATAATCCTTCACCCACAGTTGATCCAGAGGACGTCAAAAAACCCCAGCAAAGCATGATCTATTTTGCTACAGCAGGGGAAACAATTCCTTTCTGATCCCCAGAGAGGCAATCGGATTTTCCCTGGATCAACTTTACCTATAAATGTCAGTACCCAGTTATATTATTTATATTTATTATTATTATATATATATTATGTACATTTAGGAAAGAATCCAGGCCTTTTAACAGCTTACAGACTGCCCGCCGTAGCGATACTTTGAAGAGCTAGCTGCCATAACCCGGTATCCTCTTCTTCAGCGGGCGTTCCGCTTTTAGCTAAAAGCGCTCTGGTGCCCTCCGCCGCTACCGACGGCCCAGACCAGGTCCTGTCACGTCTGTGGTATGGAGAGGAGTGAGAGGAAGATGGCTCCCACCCGTCTCCATACCACTGCAGGGCGGAAACAAAGTCAAAACATCACTTCCGCCTATAGCTCTTAAAAAGGGACATTTTTGACATTTAATTTTAATTTTATTTTTTATTGCATTTTAGTGTAAATATGAGATCTGAGGTATTTTTGACCCCAGATCTCATTGTTAAGAGGCGTTGGGGAAGAGGCGCCCCCCTTCTCCAAAGCACCCACCCCCCATGTCGAGGGCATGCGGCCTGGTACGGCTCAGGAGAGGGGAGTGCTCGCTTGTCCCCACCCCCTTTCCTGGCCGGCCGGGCTGCGTGCTCGGATAAGGGTCTGGTATGGACTTTGGGGGGACCCCCACGCCGTTTTTTCAGCGTAGGGGGTTACCCTCAAAATCCATACCAGGCGACTGGGCTCGCAAGGTGTCAATCTCGCCAGTTTAAGCGGCGAGATTGACTTACTTCTCTAGTCCCGTCGTACCTGTAGTCACGTTCAAAATGGACGGACTTTAGTCCGTGTGTGGGCAAGTCCGTTCATTTGGAAAGTCCGTCGGACCTCCGATTGTCCGTCGGACCTAGTCCGCTGTAAAGTCCGTTCGTGTGTGCGCAAGTCCGCTCGTTCGGAAAGTCCGGCGGACCTCCGCTGCAAAGTCCGGCGGATTGTCCGCCGGACCAAGTCTGCCGGAAAGTCTGATCGTGTGTACGCGGCATAACAGGGGGAATTTGTCCATCTGTGCTGTATTGCAGGCTGACCAAAAGCATTGAATAGTTTATGCCCAGCTAAAGGAGAAATATGACAGCCCTGAAGCATCAACCATTAAAGACAAGTCCGGTATGGCAGCTCTATTATTTCTATCTTGACATTTCCCATTCAAATCTAGATTTGGCTGGTCCTTTGTACATGTAATAGTTTGTTTAATTATCACTTTTTTCTCAGACTGGGCTTGCAATATGTTAATATTCAAATATTTATGTTTGATTTCCCAAAATTCTAAAAAGTGTTGCAAACCATGCAGGCATATACAAACAATAGTAATCGTGGCAATTACAATAATAATAATATTATTATAAATGCATGGCTTTGTCTCGTGTAAATGGAATTCTCCATCTGGTTCCTTAATGCCTATCATTTCCTGTACTATTTATTTAACAAGTATTATCCTGAGGGTAATTGCTTATTATTGGAGATAATAATTTCTTAGTACATCTCTATAAACTAGCATGTATAAAGGACTGTAGAGCTCATCTTCTACTGTGCTACAACTAAAGTCACACATCTACAAGCGCTTATCTGTCAACGACAAAAATAAGTTGCCTTGTCTTCAACGGCAGGAAATGACTATGTAGTGACGAGTACTGGCCAAGTAACTGCAATCATCTGACATTGACACTCTCTTATACACCAATACCAATATTTTCTTTTGCTTGAAGTTATTGTTATAATATAATATATAGTTGTAGTGAAGTTCTTGCAGTTAAAGTTAAACTATTTGTCACATCATCCACATTTATTTTTTTTGTTTCAAATACATCAAATAAATTTTAGCAAAAAGCCTTTTTATGATATCAACCCGATGACACAACATTGTGACATACTTGTATACCTTTCAATCGGTCACTGGAAGCACCAACAAAAGAAGTTCTTAATTTACTCACTGCTACAGTCTACAAGTTGGATAACCTACAGAATTTCCTACTACAGCCTTGCTATGAAGGTTACCCAGTGAACCTCCAATTTTTTTTTCAGGTCACTTAAATGTTTTTTAAATTTGTACTTAAAGCGCACCCCCCTTCACTGCCACATTAGGCACTTTTTGATTTTAACAGGTACCCGTTCCCACTTCCTAAGATTGTCGTTGTGATCTACGAGTATGTCCAGCCCTACTCCCCCTTCCCCCCACTGCCTTCTAGGACACACACAGGTCCCAGAAGATGGCAGGACCATTCACAAAGCTTGGCGCGACTTACACTTGCACAGTAGGAAATTGGCTGTGAAGCCTTAAAGCGGGAGTAAACACTTTTTTTTTTTTTTTTTTAACCTGTAAGGGAAAAGGCATAATGAGCTAGTATGCACCGCATACTAACTCATTATGAAATACTTTCCTTAGAACGAGGCGTCGGCATCTCACTCAGTCCATGCCGAGGGAGCTGACATGTTCCCTTGGCGTGTCTTCCGGGTATGCGCGTAGGAGCTTGCACCTGAAAACGATTGAAGAATCGTCTGCCGGACTTTCAGCCGAGAATCCCCGGTGCGCAGGTGCCGCTGAAGTCAGCGGCTCATTGCGAGGGGAATATCTCCTAAACCGTACAGGTCAGTGTCCTTATAATAAAAGTCAGCAGCGACAGTATTGTAGCTGCTTACTTAACTTTTTTTTTAGGGGTGCGGGGGGGGGGGGGGGGGAGACTGGAGCTCTTCTTAAAAGTATAACTAAAAGGCCAAACTTTTTTTTTTTTAAGTTTTGGATGGAGTTGAGAGGGATTAGAGCAGGGGTCTCAAACTACAAGTCCCATCATGCCTCTGCCTGTGGGAGTCATGCTTGTAACTGTCAGCCTTGCAATGCCTCATGGAACTTGTAGTTTTGAAACAGCTGGAGGGCTGCCAGTTTGAGACCCCTGGATTAGAGCATCTATCAGGCTAGTATTGCTACCTGTGCCCCCGTTTACCAATATCACTGAGAGTGAAAGTAAAAGAAAATCCCAAATGTTTGTTAGTCACCAGAACGGAAAGAGGGGAAATCTTTCAATAGGCACAATGAAGTGCACAAAATGACCTTAACCTCTTCATGACCGAGTCCCAACAAACCGTAACCATTTTGCGCCCATGCTTATAGCCCAAAGAAGGCTACCGCGTGGGCTTAAAATGCTGGGAGGGCGTACATGGACGTCCTCCCGTTCTCACGTGCGGCACGCTCTGTGATCACAGATCAGGGTAAAGGGCCAATCACAACGAGTCCTTTACCACGTGATCAGCTGTCAGCCAATGACAGCTGATCATAGAAGTGAACAGAAACCGTTCTCCGGCTTTTTTTTTTTCTTGAAAAAAAAAAAAGAAGAAGCAAGCCGTTAACCGGCTTCTGTTAGCGTAAATTCAGTCCCCTTAGTGATAACCAGTGCCCTTCAGTGTCGCTAATCAGTGCCCACCAGTGCCACCTTTCAGTGCCCACCAGTGCCACCTTTCAGTACTGCTAATCAGTGCCCATCAGGGTCACCTATCACTTTTTTTTTTTCAAAATGTTCGTATTGGTTTTGTTTGTTTAGCAAAAGAAAAACAAGAAAAAACAGTGGTGATTAAATACCACCAAAAGAAAGCTCTATTTGTGTGAAAAGAATGATAAAAAATGTCATATGGGTACTGCATGACCATGCAATTGTCATTCAAAGTGAGAGTGTGAAAGCTGAAAATTGGCCTGGTCAGGAAGGGGGTATAAGTTCACAGTAAGCAAGTGGTTAACGCCCTTTGTTTTCTTACCAAAAACATACTGCTTCTAACTAATACTTACACCGCCACTGACTGGCATGCTGACACTTAGACCTCGTGCACCATGTGCAGAGATGTCAGTTTTTCTGCATACGTTCTGCAAGGGCACAAGAAAAAACAAAAAACAAAAAAACAATTGTTCTCTATGTGCCCTGTTCACACCACAACACTAGCTCAGAAAAAAATCACTGAAAACGTGCATGAAATCTGATGTAAACTCTTCCCTGCAAGTGAAACCTATGCATCAGTTTCAATCAGTTTTTCTGCATGTATAGCATGAATGAGATCTTAACCTTTTAGCTGCCAGAGTCGTTTTTTTGTTTTTTGCGCACGTTTAAAAAAATATTTTAGCCCTAAAGATGTTGTAAAACTCCCAAACATTATATATTTTCTGAAGGCAGACACCCTAGAGAATACAATAGTTGTAGTTACAATTTTTTATGTCACACGATATTACAGCAGGTTTAGGAAACGCAAAATTTCAGTAAGAAACACACTAAAGTGAATTGTAGGGCAAACAGACACAATATATTACCCAAATGTTGGTAAAATATAAAACATGAGGTTGTGGCGAGTAAATAGATACCCAACATGCCAAAATCTAAAATTTGTGTGCGCACGTGCAATGGCGACAAACTTCAGTACCCTATATTTTCTATAGGTGACTCTTCAAAAGCCCCCTATAGGTATCAGTTTAGTGTTATGGAGGAGATCTTGTGCTAGAATTATTGCTCTCACTCCAGCATGCGCAGCAATATGTAAAATGTATCGCAATCAACGTTTTCATATGTAGGCGCCTCAGACGCATGCGTTTACGTTTGTACGTGCCTATATGTGGGAGGTGGGGGGTGGGCTCACAATTTGCATGTCTCCCCTGTACCCCACTGAATTTTGTGCAATGCTGATCACATTGCAAAACATTATTTCCCAGCTAAGCTAGCCAAAGACACCTAGATGACCCCAAAGTGATGTCACAGACTACACTTTCCGGGTCACAGTAAGAAGGGGAAGAGATCGCCTCCTCCACCCCCCCCCCAGCCGCACCCGATATGTCACTCCTGGGCCTGCAGATGGTCAAGCAGAGCCCGGAAAGCATGGCGGGGGGCGTTGGTACGGGGGGGTGTGTGTGAGCAAATTCCTTTAACCCAAGGTTGAATTCTGATGGCAAGGGAATCCCTCCCGCTGCACTATTGTATTCTGACAGTGGGAGGTTTCTCCACCGTCAGAATACAATGATCACTGCCCGCGGCTATAGCCGTTGGCAGTGATTGCACAAAAAAGAACCCCAACAGGCTGACTGTACTGATTGATCGATGGATTGACTTCAGTACAACCAGCCTACCCATAGACAAATCAAAATTTGGCTGGTTCCTGCTGAACTGGCCAAATTTCAATCCATCTATGACCAGCCTTGCACTGACATTGACACCTACTGTAGAATGACATTCACTAAACTAGTCATTAAACTAGTCCTGAACTAGTTAGGGCCTTTTCACACGGGTAGACCCGATTGGACCCTTCAGACCCTCCTCTATGAAGCAGCGGGTGTCAATGGACATGTGTTGGTTGACACCCACCGACTTCCAATCCAATACTATAAACTGATGAATTGGGATCCATTCCCCACCCGTCTGGCGGATCGAATGGCAGCCAGGTGTAACCAGACAGGCAGTCCATTTACATCTGAACGCCCATAGAGGAGAGTGGGCGGTGTCTGTTTCTGCTCTGCATAAGTGCAGTGGACCAGACATCTGCCTACTCAGCGAGGATCAGGGGACAGATTCCCTGCTGAGCAGGTGGACTCCAATGGAGCCCTCCACGTGTTTGAGGGGCATTAAAGGGGTTGTAAAAGGTACATGTTTTTTCACCTTAATGCATTCGATGATTAGGGGCCCCCCGTTTACTTACCTGAGGCCTTAAAAGTCCCACGTCATGAACGTGCTGGCTTCTCAACCGGGCTTCTCGGCTCTTCTTGGCTCATTCTTTGGATGATAGCAGCGCAGCCATTAGCTCCCCCTGCTGTCAATCAAATCAATGACGTGGCGCTCTGGGGGCGGGCCGAGTGATACAGTTGGCGGCTATACAGTTGACTCCCTTGGGAGAGCGCTTCCCAGAACGGGAGTTAGCCGCCAAGGGACCCCAGAAGACGAGGATCGGGCCACTCTGTGCAAAACAAGCTGCACAGTGGAGGTAAGTATGACATGTTTGTTATTGAAAAATAAAAAATAAAAAAGGAACCTTTACAACCCCTTTAAACTTAAATCTTTTTTTACCAGATCTTTTATCGTTTTAAAAAATGTTTTTCAAAATTCTAGGGAAAAGAAATAGATACATTGTATCCTCCTTGCTGGAGGAGTAGTCAGTTGTTGACAGAGGAACAATATTGGCATTGTGATAGCAAATCAGAGACTATCACAGCAATCATGTGATTGGGGTCCGGTTCCCCCGAGTCCCGAGTGTTAGTAGGATATATGCAGCGCCAGCAGTAATGTGTTACATGATCAAATGGTTAAAGCCTACGCATTTTTTCATACTGGTGTGCCGTGTGATATTAAAAAACTAAGCTCTGGCTGCAATACTTGATCCTTTTCCCCAGGACTGTCTATCACAGTCATTTCTTTGTGCCTCTAGATCCACATTTTCTCGGTTAAATGACCCTAGCTTATCTCAACCCAGAAAACTGAGCACATCCTGTGAGTGCGTGTGACAGATTTGTCCCCTGAAGGGATGTCACTACAGCACCCTGCACTCACATTGTAATAATGCAAAAAGCAGTGCTGGTGTCATTATATCACCACATCTTTCTGCAACATTATAAACCATAAAATACAGCTGCTGGGGGCCTGGGCAGCGATCTGAACACGCGCAAGGAGTTACATCTTTTTATCTCCTATTATGTTTGGGGATTGTTTCGCCTAAGTGTAGCGCTCACCAGTGAGTAAAGTCCATGCCAGAAGTGCTATTTAAGGGCTTGTTGGCCCACTTTAAATAAAGCAGAATGAAAAATTCCAACAGAACAAAATGTCCAACAAGAAACAAGAGTAATATTCAACCTCATTGCTCTCTTTAGCAGCGACGCTACTCAAGCCTTGTGCCCTGGTCCTCCTGACCATCTAACACAGCTTGTGTTCCTGTGCAAAAGCTGTACCTCTGCCAGCTCTCCTTCTGGCAGCTCCCTGCTGCTCCAGCCCTCAGGCTTGGGCCCTCTGCCTGTCCCCTGCAAACATGCACACTTCTGGCTGCTTCCTTGCTGATCTACCGCCAGGTTCCAGACTATAACAGGTTTGAACACCTGTGCCAACATTCTGCTGGTTGCCTGCAAAACCTGGTGCCAGGATTGGAGATTTCTCCCTCCCAAATCTCTATGAAATCTCCAGGCTCCAGGTCCCAAACTGGGTCTACCAACCACAGAAGAAACTGCAAACCCAGGTTACCGCCAAATGAAATAAGACTCATACAGACCCTCAACTTGCCTAGTTTAGAATCCTGGGTGACCTAAGTCCCTTTTAACAGCGTGACAGGGCGCCACACTGTCACACTCTTTATAGTCTCGTCTTACATGTTATTTCTGTCTTTTTTTCCTCTTGGAAATGCCATAACATGACCATTTCTCTTAGGACACAATACTAACATTTCCTAATACCCCAGCATGCTAGCTGCAATGCTAAAACGAAATGCTGCCTGCAGTATCTATACCAGTGATTCTCAACCAGGGTTCAGTGGAACCCTAGGGTTCCTCCAGAGGTTGCTGGGGGTTCCTTCAGCATTGGGCAATTTCTGCCTCTCAGATAAGTTCCCGCTGACACCATTGTTCTTTTTAACTATCAGTAAGGAGGTAATTCTTCCCAATGACCACAAGTGTAAGGACCATTCTTCCCACTGACCATCACACTAATCTATAATGAGTTGTAGATTTCAATTTTTTAGCAGGGGTTCCCTGAGACCGGAGAACTATGTCAAGGGTTCCTCTGTGTTGAAAAGGTTGAGAAAGGCTGGTCTATACACTTTGGAGCTGCAGCACTCATGCAGTGGCTCCCCTGAATGCTCCACATGTACTCTTATGTACAGTACAAGATCTAAGGCAGCCAATCAGCAACTTGAAGAAAAACAACCATAAAAACAGCAAAGCTGTCCAAGAGATCTGCAGTATGAAACACCATTTAACGTAATACAAAAATCATTTTCAGTCATGCTAATCAAAATTAAACCAAAAAGATCAGACTATGAGAGACTCAGTCTGACTCAATTTTGTTTGCTGGCAGAGCTTTCTACATATTGCATTAGCGATTTCATTTCACATGGCTCCATTTAATTTGAATAGTACCTGGCAGTTAGTAACAGCTCCCATTAACTTTTCAAACAAATGTGTGTTAGCCAAGGCAGAATAAGAGCATACCATATGAATACATCTATGTAAATCTCTACCCAACTCTGTTCATCTGTAGAGAATGCATGTTTCGCTGGCAACAGAATGGGCAACAGAAACACTAATCCATCTTCCACCAGCCTAATAATAGCATAGATCACAATGGTTCATTTCCCAGGAATCCATTTTTCCAGCATAGTTATCCCAATGGAGTTATATTTTACATTAAATCATGACACATTTATAGAAACAGTGACCTTTAACAGTCAAACCATTAGGTTTTCATTACTGTCCAGTTTGTGTCTGGTTTTGGAGTATTAAGAGGTTTTAGTGAATTATTTTAAAGCAATCCATGTTTTATCTATCTTTTTGAACACACATGTAAATGTAATAATTTATATCATGTATATAATATTTCCAGTGAAGTGGCCATGATCTTAAAAGTAGAATTTATACTTTCAAACAATTGAAAGCTGCATCACAATTTTCTGATGTGAGCAGCAGGGACGGTAGAGAAGTACAGGCAGCTTATGGTACCATCTATAAAGATAACCTTCTACGCTGAACATTAGGCTGTTTATTACCCTTTTATGGGGTGATGTGAAAATTCCCTCATCTCCTTTATTTTTTAGTTTCGGTAAGTTGTGAAAGGGTTAGACCAGTCACTCGCAACCAGGGTTCTGTGGAGGTTAAAGTGGGAGTAAACTTGCATGCATAATTTTTACCTATAGGTAAGCCTATAATAAGGCTTACCTATAGGTACTGTAAATATCTCCTAAACATGCACTGTTTAGGAGATATTTATTGTACATGCAGCCTTTGACCTCACTGGCGAATGCGCTCTGAGTCCTGTGCTGTAAACGTCGGCTTCTGCATGCATGTGCGGGAGTGACGTCATCGCGGCTACGGCCACTCACACAGCCAGACTTAACAAACCCAGAAGTAAGACCAGGTGAAGATGGAAGCCTTGTCAGCACACCGCTGGAAGGCTTCATTCTAAAGGTAAGTTTCACATAATGTTTACTACCTCTTTTAGCTGTGGTTGATTGACCTCCCATTTTGATGGTGCTTGCATAATTCTGAGGCTAATGTCACTTGGAAGGGCCAGTGGCATGACACCAATTATCTTTAGAGCTATCTGTAAGAGGAGGAGCAGTCCTATGACTAACCCCCAGTGAATTGGTTTCATCTAAAAGGTACCTAGAAATAATTTTATGGGTTCCTCTAGGGTAAAAAGTTTAAGAAAGACTGATATAGACAAGCTACAAGTTTGCTTTAAAAGTAATCCTGACATGGCAAAAGTGTGTGCTCATGCAAGAACAAAATCTATAACAGGTGCTGCATTGGTGCTTTATTAATGTACACTTTTCCAATGACAGATACTTTAAAGCAGGGGTGTCTAACATGCGGCCCAAGATGGCGTTGAATGCGGCCCAACACAAAATTGTAAACTTGCCTAAAAATGTTGATTTTTTAGGGAATGCTTTGTAAAAATGCATTTACACTTAGCAAACACATGCGGCTGCAAAATAAATTGATAGTGTCTCTTTACTGGACATTAATACGTTTTACAAGGTGCATACAGAAAAATGTTACAATTGAACATCCTCTCCTTCAAAGTATGCACCTTGTGAGTGTACACAAACCACCCAGCGATTCTTTCATTCTTCGTAGCTACCCTGGAAGTCTTCAAGTGAGTTGGTGATCAGAGCCTGCGTAGTGGCTCTTTGGACATTATCCACACTACAAAAATGGTGTCCTTTAAAACCGTTCTTTATCTTTGGGAATAAGAAAAAGTGTCAAGCAGCCAAGTCGCACCGTGATGTGTTCTTCAGGCCAAAACTCTGACAGCCAAAGCGCTGTGACTTGGTACACTGTCGTGATGAAGGATCCAAGTTGAGACGATCTCAGGACGCACACAAAAAACTCTTCATCTCAAGTGACAAAGAACTTCCAGGTAAAATCTTTGATTCACAGTTTGACCAGTAAGTACAAATTCCTTATGGACAATTCCACGTGAACCAAAAACAATGACTATTGATTTGAAATTAGATTTTCTCATTCAAGGTTTCTTGGAGAAAACTGACGTGGGTGTGTGCCATTCTGAACTTTGTTTCTTCGTCTCGGGAATCATACCCAAACACCCAGGATTCATCTCTCGTGATCACTTGACTTGGCTTGCCATTGGTACACGTGTGCAGATGATAGTGCAGCTTCTCCATAAGCGTATCTTATCATTTGCAAAGTTTCTGATGCATTTTTACCCTATTTCACACAAAAACTTGCTTGCCTTTTTCTTAATACAAGGCACTTGAACAGCGTGTCACAAAAAAGAAATGTCTTGACTCCGCCAGGGCTGTATTGCATCTGATCCGTGTTCTAACGGATACATTGCACCCCACCCCAAGTGACCTTGGCCAGCGTCTCTCTTCACAGAGCCCTTCTCGAGCATAGGCACTTCATTCTCATTGTATTCTGGACACACCTTGTATCTTCCCAAAGAAAAAAAATCCCATTCTTCACAATCGGGCCTTCTTCATATCATCAGTTTTCGACAGCAACTATTTGTGAGCAAACATTTTCAAGGATGAAGCACAACAAGGGCTATATCTGATGAGCACCCTAAGAATTGCTACTACATCCATCAAAACAGATATTGATGCGTTAGTTTATCAAAAACTGTGTCAAATATCACACTAGTTTTATGTTGCCCTCTTTTATAACGAAAAATATTACAAAATATTAAATTTCATTACTCAGATAGGTACATTATCTATATCGGTGTTCGGTGTGACATCTCTGACTTTTTCAGCTATCTTTATTGTTAGTGTATTTTATGTGTGGTACAAGACAATTCATCTTCTTCCAATGTGGCCCAGTAGGGTCAAAAGGTTGGACACCCCTGCTTTAAAGCAACCCTTACCAGTGTTGGTCATCTTACTTTAAAAAAGTAATTAGTTAAGTTACAAATTACTTCTCCCAAAAAGTAATTGCGTTAGTAACTCAGTTACTACATTGGAAAAGTAATTAGTTACGCAGCAAAGTAACTGTGACTTTTTTTTTAATATTCTATACGGGTAACTAAGGGGCGGGTCTAGTATTACTGTAATCAAGGGGCGCATTTATTATTATTGTTGTATATCGTGTAACCAAGGGGCTGCTCTATTATTACTCTTACATAGGGGCAGATCTGTTATAGAGTGTAAGCAAGGGGCGGGTCTATTATTATCCTCCAAGCAGCTTGGTAGGCTTTCAGCGTGTTGTGTGACAATGAGAGGTTTATGAGACTGGTGGCGCCGTGAAGGTGGTGACTACAGAAGAGGGGCTGAGAGTCTGGGGATGGTCCAAGCTCTGAAGGCTTGTGCGAAGTTGTCTGCCGGGCCCGCTTCGGGAGGTGATGGGGCGGGGGTTGAGATTGTCGCTGCCGGCCAGAGACATGGCGTCTGCTAGAATAAAAGAGGGGGGGGGATGCATGTTTCTCTCGTTTACTTTTTTTTTTTTTTGAGTTTTAAGTTTTGAAGGGCAGGAGAGGATGTATCTGTGTTTGTGGATTGCGGAAATATGAAGGGGGGAGGGGGGCAGGGCGGGATACCTGTGTGACGGGCATTGGGGACAAACGGTTTGCGCGCGTGCGCTGAGTGGGATGTTCCATGAGCCTATATGTAAACTCGGAGGATGCGTGACACCCGAGGTGAGCCAGGAGGTGACTGGCCGGGTGTCCGTCTGTGCTCGGCACGGACTGGTTAACCAGAGCCCCCCCAGGGCGGCACTGGGGGGAGTGGCTACTGATTGGTTTGCTAAGTAGGAATGTTTCGATCTGTAGTAATTTGACGTGGGTTCGGTCAGCTAATACTTGCACTGCCAGCAAGTCATGAGATTAGGTGACCTTGTCTGCGTAGTGAAGGCAGAGCTCGATATATAACAGTAGTTTGACGTAGGTTCGGTCAGCTAATACTTGCACTGCCAGCAAGTCCCTTGGTTACAGTAATACTAGACCCACCCCTTAGTTACACGATAGACGCCCCTTGCAGAGTAGCACGAGCTATTTCACATAACCTGCTCCTATTGCAAGGCTTTTTGATAAAATGTTGGCTAAAAAAAGTAATTTTATATATATATATATATATATATATATATATATATATATATATATATACATACACACACACATATACATATACATATACATATACACACACTTTTTTTAGCCAACATTTTTATCAAAAAGCCTTGCAATAGGAGTACACACATAAACATATATAATATATATATATATATATATATATATATATATATATACACACATATATACACACACACATATTATATATACACACACACACACACACACACACACACACACACACACACACACACAATGCAATATACCTTGCTGAATTCCACTGAACATATATTCATTGAATTGTTAAACAGCAGGCCCCGCAGCCATGTTCCAAGGAGAAAACTAAACTCCAAATAAAACACGCAAACATAGCAGCTGCTAGAATTGACGAGTTGAATCAGTATATTAAAATGCATCTATAATAAAAAGACATTCCATCTCACAGTTAGCAGGTTACCTGTACCCCCACTCTCCAATCCTTTTCATCTCAGATTAAGGCTGCTTTCACACTGGGGCGGTTTTCAGGCGGTACAGCGCTAAAAATAGCGCCTGTACACCGCCTGAAATAACTGGCCCCATTCACTCCAGTGTGAAAGCCGGCGGGCTTTCACACTGGAGCGGTGCGCTAGCAGGACCGCAAAAAAAGTCCTGCTAGCAGCATCTTTGGAGCGGTGAAGGAGCGGTGTATTTACCGCTCCTATACCGCTCCTTCCCATTGAAATCAATGGGAAACCGCGGGGATACCGCCGGCAAACCGCCGCTGCAGCGGCGCTTTGCGGAGGTTTTTAACCCTTTTGCGGCCGCTAGCGGGGGTTAAAACCACCCCGCTAGCGGCCGCATACCGCGGGTAAAACGATGGTAAAGCAGCACTAAATATAGCGCTGCTTTACCGTCGCCGCCCCGCACCGCCCCAGTGTGAAAGCAGCCTAATGGAATGTTCACAATTAGATAAACAAAGAACCACAGCTTCCAGTTTTTTTGTCAAAGCTTAATTGAACAAGCTGAAGTTGGAAGCCATTTGTCTACCATGCACAGCTGCAGGGGCGTTGCTAGGTCTACAAAAGATCTAGGGCTAGAGCCCATAGCAGCGAAGTAAAGAAAGTCGTACACTTGGGCGAGCATACACATGTATATAATATAAATGTGTGTGTGTGTGTGTGTGTGTGTGTATATATTTACATCAGGGTTCCCAGAGAGCCCCCCCCCCTAAATCAGGATCCCCAGAGCCTCCTCATTACATCAGGGTCCCCAAAGAGCCTTCCCCTTACATGAGGGTCCCCAAAGACCCCCCTTACATCAGGGTCCCCAGAGAGCCTCCCCCTTACATCAGAGTCCCCAGAGAGCCTCCCCTTTACATCAGAGTCCCCAGAGAGCCTCCCCCTTACATCAGAGTCCCCAGAGAGCCTCCCCTTACATCAGGGTCCCCAGAGAGCCTCCCCTTACATCAGGGTCCCCAGAGAGCCTCCCTTTACATCAGGGTCACCAGAGAGCCTTCCCCTTACATCAGGGTCCCCAGAAAGCTTGTCACGTTACCTGCCACAAGATGCAGCTTGTCACTTGCCACGTCACCTGCCACCAGAGGATGCAGCTTGTCATGTTGCCTGCCACAAGATGCAAATTTTGACTTGCCACGTCACCTGCCACCAGATGCAGCTTGTCACGTCACCTGCCACCAGATGCGGAGTTGTAGATATTGATAAAAAGGTGTGGGAGGGCATTAAGTATTTTTTCTGCAAATTTTGAAATGTTTTTAGTATATTATCTGTATAAAGCTGTGCAACATATTTTATCCCCTTTTCTCTCCTTATTCCAAACCCTTTTAGTCTGCCCACTTCCTCATAGTTTTTATTTCCCCATAGGGGAGAATAGACTGAAATATTACTATATTGTATAATATGTCTAATTTCCAGCCATACTTTTATGTATGAGTCCCAGGGTAGGTGACGCATAAGAGACATTACCTGATTCTAATTGAGCTATCAAATGAAAACTACTCAGATCTTCTGAGATCTACTCAGAAGTATCGATTGGATAGGAACCATCCAGTCGATCACTCCCCATCCTGCAACCTGTTGGAGTTGTGCTGCTAAAAAGTAAATTTTAGCATTTGGAACGGCTAAACCTACCTTATCTTTAGGGAGTTGTAGTGTTCTTAGCTTAATTCTAGCATTCTGCCCTTTCCATAACAAGGTTCGAAACAGGAAATCAATTTTTTTAGACCATTTAAGTGGTATCCAGATCGGGGAGTTGTGTAAAACATAAAGTAACTGTGGGGCCCAAAACATTTTAAATTTACACACCCTACCACCGATAAAGTTAATTTATTCCATACTCTTCACCTTAAATGTATCCAATATAGGGACCAAGTTATAATTGATATATTCCCTTATGTTAGAGGAAACCCATATTCCCAGGCATTTAAAGGATGTAACAACCTGTATTTTATGATCTATCTGGGCTAAAGCTGGTGTTAAATCATCAACTGGCAATAGCACAGATTTTTCCCAATCTATAACAAACCCCCGAGAAACTGCCAAAGGTCTTAATCAGTTTTATCGCAGATGTCAGGGATTGATCTGCATCTCCCGGGAATAGTAAAGCATCATCTGTGTACAAGGAAATTTTGTCCGCTCTTCCTCCTCTCTCAAATCCCCTGACAATGGTTGTTTGTCTAATTGCTATTTCCAGTGGTTCTATAGCCAATGCGAATAGCATCGGTGATAGTGGGCGCCCCTGCCTAGTACCTTCTGGACAGAGAGAAATATTCTGATAATGAGCCATTTATCTGTATACATGCTCGTGGAGCTGAATACATTAATCTAATCCACTTTACGAATCCTCTACCGAACCCAAACTTCTCTAGAACCTCCCATAAATATGTCCACTCTACGCAATCAAATGCTTTGGCTGTGTCTAAGGAGAGAATAGCTTTTTTCACACATTGTCTGATGGTATCTGTAAATTGATAAATAATCTTCTCAAATTTGTTGTTGTGGATCTTCCTGGTATGAAGCCTGATTGATCCAAATGTATCAACTTGTGTATGACTTTATTTAATCGAGATGCCAAGACCCTTGCCAGAATCTTAGCATCAGAATTTAACAATGAAATTGGGCGATAGGACTCTGGCAATAGAGACTCTGGCAATAGAGAATCTGGCAATAGAGACTGTGGCAATAGAGACTCTGGCAATAGATGCTGGACTTTGAATGGATGTAGAGGAGAGGGGACTGCAGACAAACAGACACAACGTATGTTGGAGGATTTGCTTCATCTCTGTGCATCACCTGAGGCCAGTCACTTCACTGGGTATATGTAAGGGTTTACATTTTACAACCACTTTAAGCTAAAACTTGATGCCCGTTTCCAAATTTACCTGCAAGACTAGATATGTCTCTGAACAGTGTTTTTCAACTTTTTTTTTTTTTTCAGTCAAGGCACCCTTTACAATTGCGCACAATCCCAGGGCACACCAGTCTGAGGGCTCGTTCACACCAGGAGCTTTTTGTGCGTTCCTGCTTGTCACATTTTTTAATGGGCTGCTCTACGCTCGGGTAACATGCAAAAAAGATGCTGGCATAATTTTTTAAATCCCATCGCACAAAAATACTGTAGTACCATGTGTTTTAGCAAGTGCCAATGTACTCAAATTTGCTAGATAAGTGGGGGTGCCATTAAGATTTGATGGCACACTCCCGCATCTGCACAAGGCATCGGATTTTTGTCCGGTGCGGGAAAACATAAACGTAATACTGCACGAGTTACCGCACTGCATGCCCTAAAATGTAGTTTGTAGGGCAGAGTTAAGTGGTCTGTAGTCGGATGTGAATATACAATAAAAGCGCTGTGTAAATTGGCGACGCTACATATGTACCTGTAATAAATAATAAATAGATCCCACCACATCCCTGTTAAAATGTGTGCAAACAAGGGAAAGATCACATGGCAAAATAGTTGTCCTTATCTGAGGCAGTGGATGGTTTCTGTTACATTATATACAGTTCAGTATATATAGTCACAATTTAGATCTTGAACTTTCCATAGAAAGAAATCTTGCTTCAATACTTGTTGCAAAAAATCTATCACTGTACTGTATCGGGAGAAGGCCGTTGGGAATCTAAAAATGAAATATCCACAAATGAATAAAAAAATAAAAAAAAGACCTGAAGCACAACTTGGAAGCAAAAGATTTTGATTGTATTAAGCAAAGGCTATCTGAATGTATTAGAGACATTGACATGTCGCTGAGAGGCTGAGCCAGGTGCCAGTCCAGGGTTGTGGGCGGAACCTGACTTTATCGTCGCAATATTGCCCCGGCCTGGACTGGCTATATAACATCATCAGGCTTTAGCCCGCTCTCTGCTGAAAATGAATTGCACTCGTGAAAAAATTGCACTCCTGTGATCCATAGAAGTAAAGCCAATCTTTAGCAGTACTTCTCCTTTAACAATGATTAGCTCATTAAAATAATAAATTGACCCCACCTTGATGGATAATCGGGACAACTAACAAAATCACTTTTCATTAGCGTTTGATCACAGTTGAATTTGGCCCACCTCATAAACCATAAAAAAAGGGCAAGCATGACGAAACATGTCAACCTCTTCATTTGGTGCATGAAAGCTGGGGGGGGGGGGGAGGGACTAGGGGCACAACTCCAACCAATGGCAGTCAAATTCTTAGGTAAATGATAAACCTTAATTGGTTGTTAAATTTAAAAAAAAGTCCCTTTTTCCTTTTCATAAATCTTACCTAATAAAGAAAAAGTGGCGGCAATAGTACAGAGTGGAATTTTTAGACTCTGGGCTGTAAAGACCTGCACAACGGGTTTAAGCAATGTGAGAGGATTTTAAGCTGAGATTATGTGAGATCACCTGAAAAAACTTCACGGCTCATCATACAATTTCCTGTATCAAGGGGTTACTCTTATTAGCAAAAAACTTTAGCCAAAATGGTAAGACTTTGAGACTACTGAGAGAATAGGGAGGCTACCGTTGCTGACGTCTTCATCTGAAAACAATAGTTGCCTGGTTGTCATGCTGATGCAATTGCTTCAATACTTTGAGGCCCAGACTTAGAACAAATATGCAGATCATAAAGCTGGCCACAAATAGATCAAAATTCAGTCAGTTCAGCATGGCCCAGATTCAATTTCAACTCATGCATGCCCATTCGCACTTGACAGAAGGCGATCTAACAAACTTTTTCTGCCGAACAAGAATGCTGGAGAACTTTTGTCGATCAGCGTCTGCAGCCACTGATCAGTGTATTCTGACTACGGAAAGTTCCCCTGTCTGAATAAAATGGCTCAGCCGGGATTCTTCCAACCACCTCGCTTGTGTGGATGGGGAAATCGGGAAACAAAACAAGTCATCTATGGCCAGCCTAATGCCTGGTATACACGGGCCAAATGTCGAAGACAACGGCCAGTTCAATAAAAAATAGCCGACATTTGGTCTTTGTGTATGTCGGACAAACCTGCTGAAAAAAACCAGCAGCCGTCCGGCTCCAGCTCAACGCGACTGAAGTGTTCTGGCGGGGGGGGCTGACCCCTGTCAGAACACAACAGCTCAGCAGGGGAGATCGCTGTACTAAAGTCGGACTGTTAGTACAGAGGCTCCGACCGGAGATTTCCGTTTTTTTTTTTTTCAATTCAACCTGCTGGGTTGAACAAAAAAAAAAAAAACTATTAGTGTTCTAGATCTAGACTTAAAGAGGTTGTAAACCTCAGAAACATGCAAGACAATGGCGTATGCATCGCATACTAGCTCATTATGAAATACTTACCTCAGAACAATGCCCTGAATCTGCGTCGGCACTTCAAGTACACAGCGGACATCTTCCACCGGAGTTACCTCCGGGTTCACGGCTCCGGCTTGTGATTGGCTGAAGCCGTGATGACATCACGAGTCTTAAAGAAACGGCACCAGCGGCCCGTTTCTTCAGTGCGCATGCGTCGACGACTACAGCAGCAGCGCATATACTGAATATCTCCTAAACTGTGCAAGTTTATGAGATATTTAAGGTACCTACAGGCTTACCTGTAGGTAAAGGTGGTGTAACAACCACTTTAGGTTTGTGTGATGATGTGAAACTTCTAGTGCTTGGAAGTGGCAGTAACCATAACAAGGCCTGTCTATCATAAGCAATATATGAATCTGTTTCCTTGCTTGCATTTATAGGACACTCATTCTTCAGTCACTTTGGCAAAAATGAAAAGGCAGCATCTACAAAAACTGTAGATGCTGACTTAATAAAACAGGACACTTACCTGTCCCACAATCCAGCAATGTGCTCACCTGGGTCGGTTTCTTCACCAGTCTTCAGTCCCTGGCTCCTGTGGGCAGCCGGCTGTGACGGCTAGCGGCTTCAAAACTGGCTGCCCACTGTGCTTTGCCAATGGTCCCGCAGCCTTCTGGGACCTGTGACACGTCGGGTGGAGGACTTACCCTTGGATCACCTAGGCGATCCAAGCTGAAGTGGGAGCAGATACTTGTCAAAACCAGGTTCCCACCCCCCCCCCAAAAAAGATATGAGCCAAAAATGTTAGAGGAGAGTAGGGGGAGGAGGAGGAAGAGTGGAACTCATGGAGGTAAGTGATAACCTCCAACTTGTCTGAACCCAACTGAACACCAGTATGCAATAAAGATGTAGCATCTCATTTGGCCAAAATATTCAGTATATTTAATCATTTTGACAATGCCTCCATTTTTTTTTCCAAATCCCCAAAATCCCCTCACCATAAAAGAGTCGACCCAAACCCTGATGCATTAGGTCCATCTATCCCCCACGTTACAATTTTGGTGCTGTCATTTTATCCTGCAAACTGTAAACGTCGCCAGCCAGCTGATACTTTGAGTCCCTTTATTCCAGGGCTTTTGCTTATCACTTAATCTACTACAGGTATGTTTGTTTATCATCCCCACCCAGTGTTGACCTTTCTCTCTATTATTTTGAGATTATGCTGCATGTAATCTTGACATGAGCAATAGTTTACAATGTGTTTAACAAAGATCTGAATACAAGGTTGCATTTTGCCCGTAAACATACCAGTCTAATAAGAATAATATTTTGGAGAAGGAGCAGAGGGCACAGAGGCGGGAGATACTTATGACAACGGGGAGAAGGAGGACCTAAAAAAGCAGCAGCACAGAAGATAACAGCAGTAACATTAAGGGCCAGTTCACATCAGTGAATGGTGCGAGATCGCATGTGATTTACACCGCACTGCAAATCACATGCAATTTCCATGCGATGCGATTTCAGCCATACAGATTGTATGGCTGATATCGCATTTGGTCCAAACTCACACAGGACTCTTTTTTTTTTGGTCTGCACCAGAATCAGATCGCATGAGTGTTCACACCCATGGGATCCGATTCATGTCCGTACCGTCATCTCGCAGTGCGATATGCAAGCTGAAATGGGGACATCAATAACAATGTATTGACACTCCCGGCAGTTCGCATATAGCAGTATGAACTTGGAAGCCATCATAATTCTGGACAAAACACATCCGTTGCCATAAATTTATGGCATATAGTGTTTAATCTCATTGCTCTAATTAATCAATGCCCAATGGGGGGGGGGGGGGTGTTAGAATCAAGCAGGACTTGGTCGCTGCTGGGAATCTGAAGGCATTCTGCGAGAGACCCCCTCTTGACATGGGGCCTCAAAGACAGCAGTGGCCACTGTAGTAGCGGTGACTACTATAGTGATTCCCTGCTTCTACAGTGATCCCACAGGTATGGCATTTACATACAGTACTTACAATTGGTCTGACCTAACTATGTGATAATATCTACACCTGGAGTTCAGCGATCCTATGTCCCTCCATCTAAGAAGCATCATTCTTTTACCTAGCATTTGGATGCACACAATCTATGCTGGAGTTGTTGCCATTGTTGGCCCTGTGGCATCGTTTCCAGTTCTCTCACCAGAGGCTCATTTTTGAAGCATGAATAATTCAGGTGTATTGGTTGTGCTGGCAATCGTCAATATGCTCTGCAAACACTGTTTGTGTGAGAACAGGGTGAGAACTCCCTACTTGGGAGAAGGTGAGCAAAAACCTGTCCAGGACCACAGCAACGGCATAAATACACACAAACGGTTTTCCATGTCAAAGGATTTGGAATTCCATTCAGCCAGCCTTGTGAATCTACCCCTACCAGACCACACAGTCAGATCCTTCACCTTGGCTACAGCACAGCTTAGTCCAGCCGGTAGAAGACTGAAAACGTATCAACATAGCTGAAAAACATCACAGCACACTGCCTTAGTACTCCTCAACCCTGAAAGCAGTGGTCTGACACTTGGTATGAGTTGAGCAAATATCAAAATGACTCAATGGGTCACTGTCAATCTGGAGGAGTGGGTGTTCTTGGGCAGATTGTATTTACATGCAGACCGCCTTAGGTAACACCCACATATGATACTGATCATCTTTCATCTTTGATCTTTGATTTAACTACTTCCGGACTTCCGCTTTCCTGCGGCTTGTGCACTGGTGCGTCAATGCCTGCTTTTAGGTTTAGGGCGCGCACATGCGTGGCCCTCCATCATGATTGTGCCCAGGGGGGAGTCTGTCAGCAAGTCCCGGCCAATGATTCATGGCTGGGACCTGCTGATCGGGCTTTTCCAATCACAGCCCAGAGCCTCTGTACAGGGGGGACGATCTCTCTGTTTCTTATCCCTGCAAAAGCAGGGATAAGAAACAAATAGATAGGTTAGTAAAAGCAGAAAATAATACACACATTACACATTTTTAGGCACACACTTAACCCCTTGATCACCATAGCTGTCAACCCGTACCCAGTCAGTATCATTAGTACAGTGACAGCGTATATTATTAGCACTGATTACTGTATTAGTGTCACTGGTGATGTCAGTGGCAGTTAGTCAGTTCCTCCCCAGTATTAGTGTCAGATAGATTGTCCGCCTCACTATTGCAGTCCCATTATAAGTCGTTGATCACCATCATTTGTAGTATAAATAAAAACATATACAGTACACACACACACATATAATATACACACATACACATATATACACACACATATATATATATATATATATATATATATATATATATATATATATACATACACACCATAGTTTGTAGACAGTTTAACTTTCACTCAAACCAATCAATATACACTGATTGGGTTTTTTCCTAACAAAGACATGTAGCAGAATACATTTTGGCCAAAATTTATGAAGCAATTCGATTTTTATTTTGATATGTTTATAGCAAGAAAGTAGAAAATACTGGGGGTTTCAAAATGTTCGGTCTTTTTTCGTTTATATCGCAAAAGATAAAAAACCCAATGGTGATCAAATACCACCAAAAGAAAGCTTTATTCGTGTTAACAAAATGAAATTTCATTTGGGTGCAGTGTTGCATGACATGCAATTATCAGTTAAAGCAGTGCAGTGCCGAATAGCAAAAAAAGAAAAACCAGCCTGATTGTGAAGGGGTAAAACCTTCTGGAGCATAAGTGGTTAACCACTTAAGTCCTGGACCATTTTGCTGGCCAAAGACCAGAGTACTTTTTTTGTGATTCGGCACTGCGTCACTTTAACTGACAATTGCGCGGTCCTGCAACGTAGCTCCCAAACAAAATTGATGTCCTTTTTTCCCCACAAATAGAGCTTTCTTTTGGTGGTATTTGATCACCCCTCCGGTTTTAATTTTTTGCCCTATAAACAAAATATTTTTTTGAAAAAAAAACACATTATTTTGCTATAATAAATATCCCCCAAAAATATTTAAAAAAATAATTTTTTTCCTCAGTTTAGACCGATACGTATTCTTATGGTAAAAAACAAAAAAAAAAAAAAAAATTGATTGGTTTGCGCAAAAAAAGTTATAGCGTTTACAAAATAGGGGATAGTTTTATGGCATTTTTATTAATATTTTCTTTTTACTAGTAATGGCGGCGATCAGCGTTTTTTATCATGACTGCGACATTATGGCGGACACATCGGACATTTTTGACACATTTTTGGGACAATTGTCATTTATACAGCAATCAGTGCTATACAAATGCACTGATTCCTGTGTAAATGACACTGGCAGTGAATGGGTTTAACACTAGGGGGCAGTTAAGGGGTTAAGTGTGCCCTGGGGAGTGATTCTAACTGTGGGGGGCGTGGCTACGTGTGGAATGTCACTGATCCCCGCTCCCGATCACAGGGAGCAGAGATCAGTGACACTGTCACTAGGCAGAACGGGGAGATGCTTGTTTACTGAAATTCAATGAATGAAATAGCAGGCCAAACACAGTCACACTGGGGAGGAAAAGGGTATATTTATATGATGGTGGACATCCTCCATTCCAGACATCGCATATGATTTGCACCACACTACTGTGCAGATCACATGTCTGTGTGATGCGAATTCAACCGTACAGATTGTATGGCTGAATTTGCATCACATTCGTACCAAAATCATGCAGGACCTTTTTTTTGTCTGCACCAGAATCGGATTGCATGGGTGTTCACACCTATGCCATGTGAATCCTGTCCGAATTCAAAGTTTGCACTGCGATATGTGAATCGATTTGGGGGTGTCATTAACTTTCTATTGAAACCCGCAGCGGTTCGCATAAGGTAGTGTGAACTGCCTGCAAGTTCTATGCCATGCGGGAACCAGTACTGGAACTGCGTTTGTTCCCACATCGCGCTGGTGTGAACTGGCACTTAGGCTTCATTCACACCACAGAATTTTGAATCTCGAAAGATTTGCCGTGGATCTGCCCACGATTTGACAGTGCTGAGGTGTGAATGACAAAAAGCGGGATTGGCATTCGAGATGCCCTTCATTTAAATGACACCTCAAATCGCGGTGCGGGTCTGCCACGATTGTCGCACGATAAATCGTGCTGCAATCGCGAGACACATGTCGCCCAAAAGTAGCTCCTGAACTATTTTTGGATGACATGCATCCCGCGATGCCGGTTGCTGTGATTGCAGCGTAACAATCGTGGCAGACCCGCATCGCGATTTGAGGTGTCATTCAAATGATTGCCACCTTGAACATGAGCCCTGCGTTTTGTCATTCACACCTCTGCGCTGTCAAATTGCGGGCAGATCCGTGGCAGATCCGTGGCAAATCTGCCCGCCATTCAAAATGCTGTAGTAGAGTGAATGAAGCCTAAAGGAGAAGGGAGACTTTACAGCTGTGCAAGACTGAAAGTAAGGCTGGAGTTCAATTTTATTGTCTCACTGATATTCACCTTAAGGGCCGGTTCAGACTGCTGCGGTGCGGGAACGCTGCGAATCCACTGCGGGTTCCCGCACCGCATGTCTCCCGCCGGCAGTTCACACTGCCCTATGCGAGCTGCTGGGAGTGTCAATGAAATGTTAATGACACCCCCATAGCAGCTCGCATATCGCAGTGCGATCTGCAAACTCGGACAGGAATCGGATCGCATGGTGAGAACACCATGCGATCCGATTCTGCAACGGACCGAAAAAAAGGGTCCTGTGCGAGTTTGGGCCGAATGCGATGCGAATTCAGCCATACTATCTGTATGGCTGAATTTGCATCGCACAGAGATCGCATATGATTTGAACTGCAGTGCGGTGCGAATCATATGCGATCTCCCGCACCGCAGCAGTCTGAACCGGGCCTTAGGCTGGATTCACACCTATGCAGTTTTAGTGCTTTTTGCATTTTTCAGATTTGCACTACAGTCCATTTAACATGGTTTCCTATGGAACACGTTCCGTAGTGCAAATCTGCAAAATGCAAAAAGCACTAAAACTGCATAGGTGTGAATCCAGCCTTAAACACCAACAGTCTCAGGTGAACACAAGCAGCAATTCTACAAGATTACAATCAAAAATCTCCCGTCTAAACGATCAGAAATCATTTCACAGGCTACAGACACTCCCGAGGGAGAAAATGTTTCATTAGCATTCGCAGAAGTAATAATAGACCAGCAATGGATGAATCTGTTTCTGAAGAGGTTATATAATTAAAGTCTAGGCCTGCAATGTGCTTGTCAAGTGATCTCTCACACTTACAGAGATAATAAAAAGCAACTGCAAGTCCAAGAACATGATAGAAAGACATTTTTATCTTACTCAATCTACCCAACAAATTCTGGGAGTTTCACTAACCCCCTGAGACAGAAAAACGTATTAACACTGAGTAATAGGACTAGCAATAAAATAGCTTACAATATAGATAAATAGATACAATCAAAAGCTTAGCCATGCCATGTGATTGTACAGTGACGCTCACGGGTGGCAAGGGAAGAGCAACTAACAGTACATGACAGAAATACTTTATAGTATACCCCTAAAATGTAATAAAAAAAATAAAAAAATCACAGACAGTACTTAAAGTGAAGTTTCAACCACAAAAAAAAAAATTTAATTTATGTGCATAAAAAAAATAAATAAATAAACATTTGGAGAAATTTTTTTTTTTTTTTTTTGTTGCTAGGGGGTCCCTCAGTCTGCCTCCTTCAGTGCCTGGGCTCCTGACGTCGCTTCCCTCGGTGCAGGAAGGGAGATCAGCTCTGCCCCCTCCCTCTTGTCAATCACCTGGGAGGTCCCAGATGATTGCGCGGCCAATCACGGCGCTGCTCGTGCATGCGCAGGGGCCGCTCGCGCATGCGCAGTTACAATGCCGGCGCCGCCAAGCGGAGGGGGAGACGAGCGGGGCTTCGAGTGGGGGGCTTCGATCCCCCACATCTGCTGGACAAAACAAAAAAAACAAAAAAACTTACAAATCAATAACTTAAAGCGGGACTGTACTGAAACTTTTTTTTTAAAAGCCAGCAGCTACAAATACTGCAGCTGCTGACTTTTAAAAAATGGACAGGTAAGTGTCCGATTATTAAAAGTCAGCAGCTGCAGTATTTGGCCTTAGAGCCCTTTCACACCGAGAAAAATCCGGCATGCAGCATCTTTGGAGCATGTTTAGAGAGCTAAAAAAAATAAAAAAATAAATAAAAAAGCGCCTCACCATTGAAATGAATGGGAAGTGCTTCAAAAGCGCCTCCAAAAGTTTTTGAGTCACGTGTACTTTAAAAAGCGTACCGCAAATGCCTCAAAAGCGCCTGAAAAGCACTGAAAAAGTGCTCCGCCTTTTAATGGGTAGTTTAGAAGCTCCTCAGTGTGAAAGGGCTCTTATTTCAGCTCTAGTAGTTTATTGTAAATAGTAGCATGGCGATTACCTATTCTATAAGTGCACCAATATGGCTACAACTTTCTGCATTCAGATCCACTAAAACACACAGAAGGCCAAAATGAATGCAGCAAGATGAATGGCTTAGCGCAGCGCACTCACGCAGATTTCTACTGCATCATAATGAATGTACACCTTATTGACGTTCTGATTCTACAGTCCCCTTTATTTTGTATTGCTCGGACAGTTTCTAACTAGAGCTACATAGGAGAGGTTACAATGGTGATGAATGTTCTGCTCCATCCAGTACCCACAATATGCAGCCTGGGGAAGCATTTAGACACTGAAAGGCATTACATCATCTAATATTAGTGATTTTAGCATGTTTCTAAGTGGTGCCAACAACCACCGCCCATTAAAACGCCAATCATCTAGGTTGGAAATTTTTGGGAACTCAGAGCCAGTTTGTACAATACACACAATACAAAACACTGTCCACACTGACAGCAGAATGTAAAAAAAAAAAAAAGAAATAAAAAAAAAAAAAAAAAGAATGCAGACAATAAAAAAAAAAAAAAAAACGGGGGGGGCCCCCCCCCCCCCTAAAATCCATACCAGACCTTATCCGAGCATGCAGCCCAGCAGGTTAGGAAAGGGGGGAGCTGATTCTCCTGAACCATAACAGGCCACATGCCCTCAACATGTTGATGGGGACAAGGGCCTCTTCCCCACAACCCTAAGCGGTGGCTGTGGGGGTCTGCGGGCAGGGGGGCTTATCGGAATCTGGAAGCCCCTTTAACAAGTGGAGCCCAAGATCCCGGCCTGCCCCCCTCATGTGAATGAGTATGAGATACATAGTACCCCTACCCATTCACCTAAAAAGTGAGTAAACACAGTACACCAGTTTTTGACAATTTCTTTATTAAAAACAAAAAAAAATAATTCCCACAAAGTAGATCAATCTTCAATCACGCCACCTGCCGCACTGCCAACCCAAAAAACAAAACAAAGAAAAAACCTCCGGCCCTAACATCGCCAGCTAAAACCCCCCTTTTTTTTTTATGTCACCAACCTGGCATACCATCGGTCGAAGATGTCACAAGGGGCGGTGCCACCCAGGGACGTCACCGGGCAGCCCTGCCCTTTAGTTATTTAAGAGCTGTGACACGGCGGAGTTGGCGGGATCCTTTGTCGGGGCCAGAGGTCTTTTTTTTTCTCTTCTTCTTTTTTTAGGTCGGCGGGCGCAGTGATTGGTGTTGGATCTACTTCGGGGGACATTTTTTTAATTTAATAAGTAATTGTCAAAAACTGGTGTACTGTGTTTAATTACTTTTTACCCTTGTTTGGTGAATGGGTAGGCCATACTCATTCACATAGGGAGGGGGGGGGCGGGATCTGGGGGCTTGCCTTGCAGATTCCGATAAGCCCCTGGCCCGCAGACCCCCACAACCACCACACAGGGTTGCGGGGAAGAGTCCCTTGTCCCCATCACAAAGTACCCCCCATGAGGGCTTGTGGCCTGGTATGGTTCAGGGGGGGGGGGGGGCTTTCCTGACCTGCATGCTCGGATAGGGGTCTGGTATGGATTTTGGGGGGGCACCCCACGCATTTTTTTTGGCGTGAGGTTCCCCTTAAAATCCCCCCCTAAAATCCATACCAGACCAGAAGGGCCTGGCATGAATTGGGAGGGGGGGAGGAACCCCCCGCTGTTTTTTTCAGTTTTTTTTTATATTGCCGCCATTCTTTTTTTTTACATTCAGCTGTCAGTGGGGAAACCCGCCAACAGCTGATGAATCATCGGTTGTTAAGGACATGGCGGGCGGCTTCCCGGCCTGCTCCTTAACTATTCTGCACATAGAATTCAAATTCCAATTGTTCTGAAAATTTGGCATTCACAAAATCGCATCAAAGTCCCATCAAATCAGTCGCACAGTGGCAATGGAAATCGCACGATTTTTAAGTTGCACATATGTGAATGGAGCTTAAGGAATATATTAAATTTGAAAGTTTTTGTGCCTGGAGTTCAACTTTAAAGAAGAAGCCTCATTTCTTTTTTTTTGTTACAGTGTTATATCCCTCAAAGGACAGAGGGCATGTAGTATATTGTCCCATCTTCCTACATGCTGTGGAAGGCCAGCTATGTGATTGGACAGGACGAACTCCACAGCTGTCAAAAAAAGCAGCTAACAATGAGACATCTGGATTGAGAACTTCCACTTATCTCCAGCTCCAAGCAATTTGCCAAGACAAGCAGCAACAAGGGAAGTGCAGAGGACAGGCGCAACAATCCCCCTCCCCCCGCCAAACATCCCAGGGCACAATTCACACAACTATACCATCATAGGCCAAATCTTTCTTACATGCTACACTTCCATATCAGAAGGTAGAGCTGCACAATTAATCGTTAACCACTTTCAGACCGGACCAATTTGCAGCCAAAGGACCAGGCCCCTTTTTGCAATTCGGCACTGCGTCGCTTTAACTGACAATTGCGCGGTCGTGCGACGTGGCTCCCAAACAAAATTGACGTCCTTTTTTTCCCACAAATAGAGCTTTCTTTTGGTGGTATTTGATCGCCCCTGCTGTTTTTATTTTTTGCGCTATAAACAAAAAAGCAACAATTTTGAAAAAAAACGCATTCTTTTTTTTTTGCTATAATAAATATCCCCAAAAATATATAAAAAAAACATTTTTTTTCCTCAGTTTAGGCCGATACGTATTCTTCTACATATTTTTGGTAAAAAAAAATAAAAAGAAAAAAAAAACTCGCAATAAGCGATTATTGATTAGTTTGTGCAGAAGTTACAGCGTTTACAAGATAGCGGATAGTTTTATAGCATTTTTATTAATATTTTTTTTTTTCACTAGTAATGTCGGCGATCAGCAATTTTTATTGTGACTGCGACATTATGGCGGACACCTTTTTGACACATTTTTGGGACCATTGTCATTTATACAGCAATCAATGCTATTTAAACGCATTGATTCCTGTATAAATGACACTGGCAGTGAAGGGGTTAACCACTAGGTGGCAATGTAGGGGTTAAGTATGCCTAGGGGTGTGTTTCTTACTGTGGAGGGGGCGTGGCTGTCAGCTAGTGAATGCCGATCTCTGCTCCAATCACAGGGAACAGAGATCGGCGTCACTAGTTGCTAGGCAGAACGGGGAGATGCTGTTTATTTCCGCATCTCCCCGTTCAGCCTTCCCGTGAGACGATCGCGGGTGTCCCCGCGGCGATTGAGTCCGCGGGACCCGAGACCGGCCTCAAGGGGGTCCCGACGGGAGCGCGCCGCTCCCGACGCGCTCCCGATGGCACGGAGGCATTTAAAAAGGGACTTATATATACGCCCTTATGCCTGTCCGTGCCATTCTGCCGACGTACATGGTTGTGCGCCGGTCGGGAACCGGTTAAAGAATTAAGATTGCTATTCCTCACTATCTTCACGCGGATATACTGCGGCAGAATCATGTACCTGTACATTGCCCTTTAAGAGGCGGCCGGTGGGTGCGCGCGCCCACGGGAAGCTCCGTGAGTCGGGTCGCGGGTCCTGCGGACTCGATCGCCGCAGGGATACCACGAGAGGAAGAATGGGGAGATTCTAATGTAAACAAGCATCTCCCCGTTCTGCCTAGTGACAGTGTCACTGATCTCTGCTCTGTGTTATCGGAGCAGAGATCAGTGACATGTCACACACAGCCACGCCCCCCCAGTTAGAAACACGCCCCTAGGACACACTTAACCCCTACACTGCCACCTATTGGTTAAACACTTCACTGCCAGTGTCATTTACACAGGAATCAGTGCATTAAATAATGTGAATAAAAAAAAAAATTGCTGATCGCCGCCATTTAAAACTAAAATAAAATTATTAATAAAAATGCCATAAAACTATCCCTATTTTGTAAACACTATAACTTTTGCGCAAACCAATCAATAATCGCTTATTGCGATTTTTTTTTTAAACAAAAAATATGTAGAAGAATACGTATCGGCCTAAACTGAGTAAAAAAAATAGTTTTTTTTTTTTTTTTTTTAGATATTTTTGGGGGATACTTATTATAGCAAAAAGTAAAAAATAATGCGTTTTTTTTCAAAATTTTCGCTCTTTTTTTGTTTATAGAGCAAAAAATAAAAACCGCAGGGGTGATCAAATACTATTTGTGGGAAAAAAAAGGACGTCAATTTTGTTTGGAGCCACGTCGCACGACCACGCAATTGTCAGTTAAAGCGACGCAGAGCCGAATCGCAAAAAGTGCTCTGGTCAGGAAGGGGGTAAATTCTTCCGGGGCTGAAGTGGTTAACACAGCATTTTCCTGATTCAGTGTAGAGTGTTCCCTGCTCACAGCTGTACAAAAAAAAAAAAAAAAAGGAAGCCTGCCAAGTTTATGACAACATTGCTAAGCAGGAGAGAACTATAAACATCAAACATTGTAACACTTGGTACTTTTAGATCAAAGGAATGAACTTCTGTCTGTAGATGAGGGCAGTTTAACCACCTAAAGACTAAACCTTTTTCTGACACTTGTTTCTTACAAAGTTAAAAATCTGTATTTTTTGCTTTTTCAATTTATCAATTTTATTTTTTTTGGATAATGTGAAAGATGATGTTACGGCGCGAGAATCGTGATCTTTATTCTAAGCAAAAAAATTGTGATTATCATTTTGGCCAGAATCGTGCAGCTCTATCAGGCGGTGACACAATGCTGAGCACAGTATACACTCCTCTACATAGCAGGAGGTGACACAATGCTCAGTACGGTACACACCATATACGCAATGCTTAGTACAGTACACACCATATACGCAATGCTTAGTACAGTACACACCATATACGCAATGCTTAGTACAGTACACGCTATATACACAATGCTTAGTATAGTACACACCATATACACAATGCTTAGTACCATATACACTGTATACACAATGCTCAGTACGGTACACACTATATACACACACACACACACACACACACACACACACACACACACACTGCTTAGTACGGTACACACCATATACACAATGCTTAGTACAGTACACGCTATATACACAATGCTTAGTATAGTACACGCTATATACACAATGCTCAGTACCATATACACTGTATACACAATGCTCAGTACGGTACACACACAATGCTTAGTACGGTACACACCATATACACAATGCTTAGTACAGTACCCACTATATACACAATGCTTAGTACAGTACCATATACACAATGCTTAGTACAGTACCATATACACAATGCTTAGTACAGTACCATATACACAATGCTTAGTACAGTACCCACCATATACACAATGCTCAGTACAGTACACACTATATACACACACACACACACACACACACAATGCTTAGTACGGTACACACCATATACACAATGCTTAGTACAGTACCATATGCACAATGCTTAGTACAGTACAAACTGTATACACAATGCTCAGTACAGTGCACACTATATATACACAATGCTCAGTACAGTGCACACCATATACACAATTCTCAGTACAGTACACACCATATACACAATGCTCAGTACAGTACACACCATATACACAATGCTCAGTACAGTACACACCGCATACACAATGCTCAGTACAGTACACAACACATACACAATGCTCAGTACAGTACACACTATATACACAATGCTCAGTACAGTACACACTATATACACAATGCTCAGTACAGTACACACTATATACACAATGCTTGTACAGTACACACTATATACACAATGCTCAGTACAGTACACACTATATACACAATGCTCAGTACAGTACACACTATATACACAATGCTTGTACAGTACACACTCCTCTCACCTGCATGCTCAGCACTCCTGATCCTCTCCTGTCTTCTCTTTCTCTCTCTTTCTTCTGCCTTCTCTCTCTTTGCAGACAGGATGTGGCAACAAAACAAAAGAAAGAGAAAAACAGAGTCAGATGAAGGGGGCGGTGAATAAAAGTATAAATGTAAGAAAAAAGCAGCAGAGCCAGGAAGTGAAACTTCAGCAGAGTGTGAATAGTGAGTGCAGTGCAGGGTAGTGAGAGGTTGTGAGGAGATTAGCAGGTTTTACTCAGAGAGTCTTCAGTCTGATCACACCCTCGTAGAGAAGCCGCCTCTCCCCCAGACACACACATGACATAGGGGAGGTTGTGAGGACTCCCTGCTCCTAGGAATGATCTTTGTACTCTCCAGGAAGAGGAGGCTGAGCACACACTGACAGGGAATCCTCTCCCTCTCATACATACACACTGGATGTTGTCTGCTGGGCTCTTCACACACTCTGCAATGAAATGTGTAGGAGTGCAACATCATATTCTCATTGTGTCTTTGTATAGAGGAGACCAAGGATGGCTAAACCCAACAACAAACATGTCAGCTCTCCAGTCCTTGGATGTGGAGGATGTATGAGTTGCTATCTGGATAGGACATGTACTACAAGTACCAACCAATACACATAAGATCAAGGTCCCAGCAGCATAGGGAGGCTCTGTCTGGGTGTATAGATGTTGTCCTCACTGATATCACCTTCACCCTCACAATAAAGTTCTCTCCAATCCATCCTCCTCTTTAATACAGCTATTTTCTATTTACCTTTTTTCCATGAAAATGTGTGGCTCCGCCCCCATACGCATCATTCACCTAGGGCGAATGACGACCATGGTGCCAGCTGTGCCTCCTCGGATATGCTCATCACATATCTCAGGAGGCATAGCCCTTCATTCACATATCTCAGGAGTCATAGCCCTTCATTCACATATCTCAGGAGGCATAGCCCTTCATTCACATATCTCAGGAGGCATAGCCCTTCATTCACATATCTCAGGAGGCATAGCCCTTCGTTCACATATCTCAGGAGTCATAGCCCTTCATTCACATATCTCAGGAGGCGTAGCCCTTCATTCACATATCTCAGGAGGCGTAGCCCTTCATTCACATATCTCAGGAGGCGTAGCCCTTCATTCACATATCTCAGGAGGCGTAGCCCTTCATTCACATATCTCAGGAGGCGTAGCCCTTCATTCACATATCTCAGGAGGCATAGCCCTTCATTCACATATCTCAGGAGGCGTAGCCCTTCATTCACATATCTCAGGAGGCATAGCCCTTCATTCACATATCTCAGGAGGCATAGCCCTTCATTCACATATTTCAGGAGGCATAGCCCTTCATTCACATATCTCAGGAGGCATAGCCCTTCATTCACATATTTCAGGAGGCATAGACCTTCATTCACATATCTCAGGAGGCATAGCCCTTCATTCACATATTTCAGGAGGCATAGACCTTTATTCACATATCTCAGGAGGCATAGCCCTTCATTCACATATCTCAGGAGGCATAGCTCTTCATTCACATATTTCAGGAGGCATAGCCCTTCATTCCAATATCTCAGGAGGCATAGACCTTCATTCACATATCTCAGGAGGCATAGCCCTTCATTCACATATCTCAGGAGGCATAGCCCTTCATTCACATATCTCAGGAGGCATAGCCCTTCATTCACATATTTCAGGAGGCATAGCCCTTCATTCACATATCTCAGGAGGCATAGTTCTTCATTCACATATCTCAGGAGGCATAGCCCTTCATTCACATATCTCAGGAGGCATAGCCCTTCAATCACAAAAGAGGAGGTGGGTGTACCTAGTACTGCATCATCGGGAGGCATGATGGCTGAACCCAGAAGATCCAGCTGGCCTCTTGACATCACAAACAATATGGCAGCACAGACAGGACCAGGCGTGGCAGAAGACAAGAGGATCTCAGCGGGACAACACTGGATCCACTGGGTGGGTGTGTATCTGAAATGTGCACAACACACAACCTGGTAAAAACAGTAAATAAATGGAGGGGTGGGGGAAGATCCGCTCCCACCCAGTGTATAGCAAACTGATGGCCGGGTGGGACTTTCATCAATCCGGGTAGACGTCCTCCCAGACTGCGTTGCGGTGTGATCTGTCACTGGCTGGTGTCGATGACTGATCAGTGTACCAGCTTGCTGCCGCTCCATGTGACCGCTGTGACCAACCACAGCAGATCATATGACAGTTGTAAACAATGGATGGCTTACTTTCCTGCCAACCATTGTGTACAATTGTGTTGCTAGCTGCAATTGGTCAATGTGAACACATGGTACAGACAGGGCCAATCACAGCACCAGCTGTACCATGCGATTAGCTCTGGCCAATCATAGCTAACCAAACAACAAAACAAACTGAATGGATTGATTTCATTCAGTAAAATGTTTGCTTATAGCAGTAAAAATCACTGCTATAAGCAATCCCAGCACAGAAACCAGGCTGTTAGTGACAGACCCAGGTCTCCTATTAACGAAACCTGGATCCTGATCACATGATCACTATAATAGCCTCTGATTGGCTATCACAGTGATTATTCACTTTACAGTCTACTTCGATGCTGTTCCTCCTCTGTGAAGAGGAGAAACAAGAGACTACTCCTCTAGCAAAAAGGAAAAGACACAATACATATTTTCCTTCTCACTAGAGAAGTCTGTAAAATAATAAAATAAAGATTAACCACTTGCCGAACAGCCGCCGTCATTATACTGTGGCAGATCGGCATGATCCTGTAAGCCATTGTAGCTATAGGTCGGCTCCTTTAAGTGGGATAGCAGGCAAGCGCCGCTGCACTCAGGGGTGCCGATGCTCATTAAAACTGTGGGGGAAATACTGCGCCAAACCTAAGTTGTATCTAGCAGCTGGCACAACAATCAGACGTAATTGTGTAAAGCGTGAATAAGTGAAAAAGTGCAGCGCTTAAATAATCAAGTGTCCCTGATTACACATACGGCAACGCAGGAAGATGTGAGCCTGCGGGCAGGAATGTGTGACAGGAATTTTAATGGTGAATACCCACCTAATTGGGTGTATCAATAAAACTTTTCAGCTAATGTCAGTGAACTGACCCAAACGGGTCATGTTTCTATAAAGTGTAGAAAAACGTGGAAAAAAATTGAAATAAACAATCTGGTGTAATAAAGGTGTGAAATAAATAGTCACTAGTTCAAGGGAACCTATATCAAATCCCTATAGGGAGGGCACAGGCTTTCAAGCGTGATATCAAAAGTGTGCGATTTCGAAAAATCGCAAAAAGTTATTTGTAAAAATAAACTAAAACACAACACAAATTGAGGTGAGTATACGTGCAGTCAGTCAGAAGAACTTATCAAATTATATCAATATACTGACTAGGAAAGGGAACCGTATTCCCATAAACAATGGACAAAAGATGGAAGTGTCACAACAACCCTCTTAAGGCCTTAATAGTATGTAGAATGCATCCACCTATTTTCCAAAAAAACTCTGAATAACCCCTGTAAGAAAATATGGGTTTGGGCTGTAATTCAACCAGTTTGTGTGATGAATACAAATCGCCTAAATAAAATAGGCGTATATGATTATAATATATATAGGAGAGAATTCTAGATCAATATAATAATCGATGTAAAGCAAAAATAGTGGTAGTTATATAAGTGAAAGGCTATACACTATAGACATTTCTTCAGTATAGGACCAATTACATAATATGTGGTAATTGTAGTTTTATCACTAACACCGCTCCTATACCGCTCCTTCCCATTGAAATCGGGAAACCGCGGGGATACCGCCCGCAAACCGCCGCTGCAGCAGCGCTTTGCGGAGGTTTTTAACCCTTTTTGCGGCCGCTAGCGGGGGTTAAAACCACCCCGCTAGCGGCCGCATACCGCGGGTAAAACGATGGTAAAGCAGCGCCCCAGTGTGAAGCCAGCCTTAGGAGAAATCATAACACCAGGCTTAATGGATTTGCATTAAGCGATTTCTCATGCAATGGTCCACATTATGTAAGAATAAAGTGATAAACAAGCAGTAAAATCAATACAAGGGGTGAAAAAAGTCCATCTCCAAGGTGTGGTTCCCAAATGGTGAGATGCAACTGTATTGATACAGTTCCCAGGGAGATGAAATATATCACTTGAGACTCTCTAGATGTTCAATCGGCTCATTGATCTCTATACAAATCTTCTCATATGCAAATATGCAGGTAACGATCAAGATACCCTTACCAGATCAGTTGGACTCACAAACCTTTCGTTGGTGAGTCAAAGGTGCCTGGACCGGATTTACCGGATTTGTGGGAACGATGTTGCAGTCAGACAAATCATCTGAGGATGGTTTTCTGGGTAAACATACCCTCTTACTCACCAGCAGCTGATTGAGAGATCCCGGGAAAGAGGTTATGTGGGGGGTCCTTGTTGCGGTCCTCACCAGTAATAGCTCAAAAAAGGAGATATAGAAAAAAGGAAACAACTCCTCATAGCGTAACTCCAACAACCAAATTGGCGTTTATTTATTGTAAAGATTTTTCAATCTATTAAAAAATATATAAAAGTATAAAAAATATGCGCAAGAAAGATATAGTGGCTCAGGCAAGCATCCAACCCGACATGTTTCGCCTGATGTAGGCTTCAACTGCCGATGCTCATGACCAGCGGTCGCGATGTCCGCCGGCCACGAGCGATCGCGGGCACGAGAATCCCTGTTCTGTTCTGTGAGGAGAGGCAGATTGTGAGTTCCTAATAGCTAGGAACCACGATCTGTCATCTTCTATAGTCAGTCCCCTCCCCCCACAGTTAGAACACACAGTCAGGGAACACATTTAACCCCTTGATCGCCCCCTAGTATTAACCCCTTCCCTTAATTTTTTACAGTAATCAATGCATTTTTATAGCACTGATCGCTGTATAAATGCCAATGTCACAGTCACTATAAAAATCGGATTGCTGCCATTACTAGTAAAAAAAATAAAAAATAACAAAAATGCCATAAATCTATCCCCAATTTTGTAGACGCTATAACTTTTGCGCAAACCAATCAATATACGCTTATTGTGATTTTTTTTTTTTTATCAAAAATATGGTTTGCATTTTTGCTTTTTTTTTTTTAATGTGGATACTTATTATAGAAAAAAGTACAAAATATTGTGTTTTTTTTCAAAATTGTCGCTCTTCTTTTGTTTTAAAAAAAAAAAAAACGGAATCGGCTGTGGAAAGCACCATACTTATGATCTGAAAATCGGCAGATCGTTCGTCGGACGAAATTTTACTTTCAATTTTCGTATCATGCGCACGGGCCTTAACAGTAAGGCTGCATTCAGACCTGAACGTTTTGTCGCCTGAAGCCTGAAGCTACAAAACGCTAGAGGGGAAAAAATACATTATTCTCTATGGAGATGGTTCACATCTCCACTCCAAAACGCCTGAAGCCCTACGCCTGAAGCTCAAACAAGTTCCAGACCCTTTTTTGTCACTTGAATCGGGCAGATTTGGGCGTTTTTCTTCTTTTTACATTGGTGACCTTTTGCTCTGTACAAAATCGCGGCAAAACGCGGTAAAAAACTAAGCGAAACGCAGTAAAAACCTGGCAAAAAACACTGCAATTCGCGCAATTTTCTGCCTGAAAACGCTAAGCTCAGGTGTGAATGCAGCCTTAGGCAGGCCAGAGACCGCGCAAATTTCTTTTTGCACGATTAACCCATCAACACAGGCAGTGCTGACAGGGGTATCCCTGCTGCCGAGAAATTGCGTTCTCCTGGTGGGGGAAGCCGCCCCCCCCTGGGAGAAGACAGTGACTATTGCTAGCGACTATAGCAGCCACTAGCAATAATCGGAAGTAAATCCAGCAGGCTGGTTGTATCCAAGTTGAATGATCGATCAGCTTGGTACATTCAGCCTGCCCATACACGGTTCAAATCTCAGCCGCTTCAGCAGGAACTGGACTAAGATTTGAACCGTGTATGGGCAGGCTGAATGTACCAAGTTGATCGATTCGAACCGTCTATCGCCGGCCTAACTGACTCTAAGGCTACTTTCATACCGAGGCGATGGGTGCGCTGGCGGTAAAGCGGCGCTATATTTAGCGCCGCTTTACCGTTGTTTTAGCGGCACAATTTTGGCCACTAGCGGGGCGGTTTTACCCCCCGCGAGCGGCCGAAAAAGGCGCTTTGCGGGCGGGTTCGGAGCGCTGCCCCATTGTTTTTAATGGGAGGGGGCCCTTTAGGAGCGGTAAATACACTGCTCCTACAGCGCACCAAAGATGCGGCTTGCAGGACATTTTTCAGCGTCCTGCAAGCGCACCGCTCCAGTGTGAAAGCCTTCGGGCTTTCACACTGGAGACAAAGCAACGGCTGTTTAAAGGCGCTTTGCAGGCGCTATTTTTAGAACTTTAGCGCCTGCAAAGCGCCTCAGTGTGAAAGGGGCCTAAGAATAACTGACACACTGACACTTATGGAGGCTTCACACTGCCCCACTGCGCTTTTGCTAAAGCGCAGCAGTGCTGCCTGTCAAACTCAGCATGGCAAGTTAAATTTGCCATAAATAAGTGTATGTCAGTGCAGTGGTAGCAAGTAAATAAGTCTGTGTGGGTGTAGTGGTTTTTATCGAATAAATGCAAGGCGTGTGTTGTGTACTTGTGCACACAACACATAGACTACATCTAAAATTTTCTCAATGGAATGCAACAGCACTTTCTGATTTTATTATGATTTTTCAGTCAGTTTAGAGAAGAATAATTAATTCTGTATATGTAAGACAATAGGACTTTGTTTGTGACCTTTTCACAAGTGCCTGCTTTTTTTTTTTTTTTCAGGAAATGAATAATGTAGGGTTAGATTGTCATTCTATTAGACAGCTGAGCTGGCGCTTTCTTCCAGCACAAGCTGAGCTGCCAAGTACACAGTCAGTAATGTCTAAATGCCTTTATTGAACACCCTGCAAATCAAGAAACTCTGTGTTGCCTATATAAGCCAGTGCTCAATGGTGGTTTCATTACCTGGGGCCCAAAGGTGTTCATTTAATAGGATTATCCATGAGGATCAGTGTGAGGAAAAGAAACGTGCAATAATACATGGCAAGAATATCTCTTAATTATGTGGATAGTAAACTAAAATACGTTAGCTCTAGAGCTAGCCATACACTGTATGAGTTTCAGCTGGGTTCTGTCCTGACAGGGTTGCCCTTTCAGTCAAAATACTTCAATTTAAAAAAACACAGAAACGCTAAAGGCCCATGCACACAATAAGAAGATCGGAAGAAAAATATCGTACAGCGAACGATCCGCCAATTATCTGATCGTTAGTATTGTGCTTTCGACAGTCGATTCCGACTTTTCAGAAGACAAAAACTGAAGGTGCAGAGGCTAGAATTTTTTTATCGTAAGTGAACACAACGTCCAATTATCGCTTGATGTGTACAGTAATCGCATGGAAATAATCAAACAGAAAAAAAATGTGCATGCTCATAAGCATAGAACAACCCTACACTTCCTCTTCTACTACGCTAATACGTAGCTACGTTTGCCTACATTTGCCTTTGTTGGCCGAGAATTTTCATACAAGTCAATAAAATTCCGACATACAAACTAGTCCAACACTACTGAGACTATTATTTTTGTTTTTGTTTGTGCTTTGTCCCCTGGGCTTTTTGGCACTGATGTGGCGCATGGACATCTTCAAGGCTATGTTCACACTGATCCGACATGAAAGTTGTGCAACTTCCGATCCAACTTTGCCCTCCAACTTCATGCCCGACTTTCATGTCCGACTTTCGTGGGGTCCCCCTTCCAAGACCATACCAGATTTTGAGGGGAAACCCAATGCAAAAAAAAAAAAAACAGCATTTCCCCCCCCCCCCCCCAAAACCACACCAGACCCTTATGCAAGCATGCAGCTCGGAAGGTCAGGAAAGGTGGGGTGACGAGCGAGCGCTACCCCTCCTGGACCATACCAGGCCACATGCCCTCAACATGGGGGTGGGTGCTTTGGGGCAGGGCGGGGCTCTATGCCCCCCACCCCAAAGCACCTTGTCCCCATGTTGATGGGGATAAGGGCCTCTTCCCGACAACCCTAAGCAGTGGTTTTGTGGGTCTGCGGGCAGGGGGCTTATTGGAATCTGGAAGCCTCCTTTAACAAGCCCCCTATGTGAATGAGTATGGGGTACATTGTACCCCTACCCATTCACCCCTAAAAAAAGCAGTGTAGTGCAAATAAAAACAAGAGACTGTTTTTGACCTTTATTAAAAGTGAAGACTATCCTGCTTTTGACAACATCGCACTTTGATGACAAAATGCGTCAAGGTGACCCTCCCACACATCGCTTCTGGCCCAGGGAGTGGAGCGCATGGTATGTTATGATCCAGCGTCCACATCTCACATAAGAGTAGGGCTGATGGTTCATTGGATGACGTCCAGTCCTGTCATATTGACAGTTTTTTAAAAGTTTTATGTATGCTGCTATTTTTCAATAAATCAACTAAGAATTTTACCCTATGAGGAGCTTTTCATTTCATTTTCTTACACCGCCCGCTGCACACTCCTCTGCACCTGGAGTACTGGAGCCATCACTGGAGGGAGGTCACCTAACACAGAGGGAAGTGGCCCTTGTCCCCATGGGGACAAGGTGCTTTGGGATGTGTGGGGTGGGGGGTGCAGAGCCCCCCCTGACCCAAAGCCCCCACCCCCCCATGTTGAGGGCATGTGGCCTAACATGGTCCAGGGGGTGGCGCTCGCTGCCCCCCCCCACCTTTCCTGACCTGCTGGGCTGCATGCTCTGATAAGGGACTGGTATGGTGTTGGGGGGACCCCATGCCGTTTTTTTTTTTTTTTTTTTACTTTTGGCGTGGGGTTCCCCCCTCAAGATTCATACCAGATTCAAAGGGCCTGACAATAGAAGATTTTTTATATTAAAGCAGTATTAAACCCATAACAAAACATTTATTATCTTGCAGCTTACCAATTCTTAGATATGATGGCTGCATGCGTTTCCATTTAACACTAGCAGGGGTGCTTCAAATGATAAGCTTTTATTTATATATGTAAAACCTTTATCCCAAAAGGGGAAAAAAAAATCTTTCTTTAACTGATCATAAAGTGTGAGCTGGAGTTGGGCTTCAATTTGTTACTGTATTTAAATCTGCAAGTACTTTTAATACTGCTCTCCCCCTCCCCCCACAGACTGATAATGCTGCTGTCTAAGGGTACCCCTGTGTTCCCTCATCCAGAGTGGGGGCACTATAATACAGTGGGTGTGTCATTAGGGGAGAACAGAAGGAAAAATACCAAACATGCTATACTTACCTCCACTGTGCAGCTCGTTTTGCACAGAGTGGCCCCGAACCTGGTCTTCTGGGGTCCCTCGGCGGCTGTCTCGGCTCCCTCCCGCAACGACTCCACAACTTCATGCAAGCTCCCTCGCATGGTGTGGAGTGCTTACGGGCGCTCCCGTGATACAGCTGGCGGCCGAAGCCGCTCACTGTATCTCTCGGCCCTGCCCCCCAATGGCTGCGCTGCTTTCAATCCATCCACTCTAGCAAAGCAACGGCCAGGGTGAGCGGCGAAGAGGACGCTGCTGCGGCGCTTTGCGGGCGGTATTAACCCTTTTTCGGCCGCTCGCGGGGGGTCAAACCGCCCCGCTAGCGGCCGAAAATCGCAGCTAAAACGACGGTAAAGCGGCGCTAAATATAGCGCCGCTTTACCCCCAGCGCACCCAGCGCACCCAGCGACTCGGTGTGCAAGTAGCCTAAGGTAAACGACGGTAAAGCGGCGCTAAATATAGCTCCGCTTTACCCCCAGCGCACCCAGCGCACCCAGCGCCTCGGTGTGCAAGTAGCCTAAGGTAAAAATAACCTTCAGCATTTACAACCATTTTATGCGGATGATCCAGTCTAATACTGTAACACCACCAGGAACAATTCAGAAAAAAAAGCTTCTAGTAAAACTGGTATTTTGCTGGAAAAAATAGAACCAACTAAACAAGTTTTTCCAAATTGTTGTCTGACTGCCAGTAGTCTTTTGTTGATTACCGTACAAGGGAATACCACTGTTTTCGAAAAAGAAAAAAAAAATGTCCCACTCAAATGAATAGGATGTCCTAACACAAAGTGAAAAAGAAACGGGTTCATGATCAATAGTCATAATACATTGGGAGTAGAACAGAGTTTGTCAGATAATTATTCATGGATGCTGCTCTGACATACCCACATGAAGGGTTCAAAATACTTTCTATTCTTATCCAAAATTTTCCTTTTAACGTGTCTAATTTCAAGTTTAGCCTGCGGGTCAATGAATATGTAAACTAAAAAGAATGTCTTCTTTTTTTTTTTTTTTTTTTTTTTTTAGCTGTGCATATTTAAGATTTTTCTTATTGGCCTGTTTTACCAATGCATTAAATGCTGTCCTGATCTTCATACACTTCATCAAGTATATTGTGTTAATGCACTGTTATACATACTTTGAATATGATGGAATTGATAGTTTGGCTGTATAAAGAAGGGTTGCCACATCTTGAGTTTTTAATGCCCAAGTACAAATGTGGCATAAATATGAGCAATCTGTTTTTTTTTGTTTGTGTAGCGATTGTACATAAATGCAGTAGTAGAAATGTCTATGGACTTTGAAGTCCAGTAATTTGACTGTGCAGGGCTGGACATAACTCAGCAGTTCCACCTGCTGGTCGCAAGTAATCATGCAGCTTCTGTAATTTTGAGTGTCAAAGGAGGCTTTTTGAAGGCCAGTTCCACCTTTTACAAAATAATAATAATAATAAATGTAGCAAAAAATATCCATTTAATATTTGTTTGCAAATGAGCCTGAAAAAGCATTGCAGCCACTATCAGTGGATAATGGGCAACAATGTCAAGCTCCTTCAGACTCTTCCTCCAGCTCTATGTTTGTACTGAGGTAGGAGGTGGAAGTTGGAGAGCTGAAGGAAGTGTCAATGTGCTACAAGTGTGGTGATAACTACGCTTGTGTTCCATTGGGAACTACAAGTGGGTCTGCTGCAGTGGGTGTAACATGTAACATAGAGGGTAATTCAATAAGAAGAAGGTGCTGCACCAGTTCATACATTAATTGGTGTGCCGGAAAAGTGCGCACATTGAAGCACAAACAGCGATAATAAATACTCGCATATGTTAACTGCAACTGGTGCTAGGGTAACTGCAGTTTTCTCATTGATAATAGCGCACGCAAAATACAATTGGTCAATCTCATCTAATTGAGTGTCTTGTTAGGCAATTAGTAGGTGTTCTCAGTTAATTAACCATTTTGATGTTAATCTCATTCCTATTACTTCTAATATATCTTTGAAATTCGTTTTTTCTTTTTTTACCCAAATATTTCAATACATTACAAAGAACAGAGAAGTAAGTGTTTCTAAATTGAATAAATTAATATATTCAGATCTTGATCTTTAAAGGTGACCATACACTGCAATCAGTTAGCTCTTAAATAAATTAGATTTAGTGCAAGAGCCTGTTTGATTTCCTGTAATTTTAATAATTGGTCAAGTGTATCTTCCTATTACCTATTTTTCCAAAATATATAGTTGTTCTGAATTGGCCAATCAGATTGCATAGTGCATCACCATCTTAAAGTGGAAGTAAACCCCCCTATCGTTTTCAGCCAAGAAAGCTGCCATCTTTGCCTCTGTTTAATCTTCAACTGCCACGGTGCTGCACATGTGATCCATTATGACACCAGCCATTGGATGGTTTGACTTTTTGGTTGAGAGCACAGCCAATGTGCAGTTAGGATTCCCGGCATGCCTTTTTTTTTGGAAACTGTTAAATCGATGGGTTTACTTCCGCTTTAAGTGCCACATTTGGAATGTAGATGTGCCATGACCCACTTGTATTTTCCGAACTATATCCCTTGGGCATTATACAAGGCACATGAGAACACCTTTTTTCAAGACATGCTAGAGAGATCAGGAATCTTCAAACTATGGCTCTCCAGCTGTTGCGGAACTACACGTCCCATGAGGCATTGTAAAACTCTGATATTCACAGACATGACCAGGCATGATGGGAATTGTAGTTCCTGAACAACTGAAGGGCCGTAGTTTGAAGACCCCTGTGCTAGACCTTTATTATGCCTCCATAATTGGGAGTGTGGCATCTACCCAAATTTTCTCTGCTGGTGGACACAAGAACCTACATGTATAGATATATCTTTATACATCTATATCTATATCCAAACACACTGAAGCAGAAAGCAAAATACATTGGCCGGAAGTAAATCTGTACACAGGAAATAGGTGTGTGTTTTGAGGCCAAATCATTTAGACGTACACACATGACCCACACAAACACCACCCCATGTAAAAATAAATAAAAAAATGATCTTGATTTGCAAATAAGGATCATCCCTTTCTCAGAGAACAGTGAGCAGGGCATGGTGGTGGGAAGAAATTAGCAGCAGTACAAGCAACTTTCTGGAGGGGCGTGATGTAATTCCTGTGTGCTGTCCGCCACTTCCGGGAAACAGATATGCGCATCTAGGTGCAGGCCCAAAACTTTATTGGCGAATAATAGGAAAGCAGATGCAGATTTCTTGAACTGGACTAACAAATGTTTCCAGTGAAAGGCAACTGGTGTTTTCTATTAAACAAGATCTAAATGGGCCATTGACGTGCATCACAGTTGAACTTAGGAATGTGTCTTTGCAATGTAAAACTAAATGAAATCCTTTCTTTTTTCTGCTTGGGGATAGAGTGCAGAGGGATTTGAAGTCTTGTCAGTTTTTTGGGGATGTCTGCACCCCTGCTGAGTGAAGACATCTCCCAAACTTTGCCAGTTTCCCCTTCAAATTTATTCACTTCCTGTCACATAGCCAAACAGGAAGTGAGGGTAAAACCCTACCAATGTCTTTCCTTGGGGACACACAGATGCAGCTAGCACAAATGCAAATGCAGCTAGCACAAAATAAGCCACCCCCATGTCCAAACTTAAGCATGCTACAAAATTACAGATGGGACAAACACCCCCCCAAAACGAAACAAACAGCCTTATACAACAAATACCATCGCAGTCTATGGGAACTGACCTGTTAATGTTGATAGTCTCCACTTTACTGGCTTATATTCTAGTTATTGGCCTTAAAATGCGTATGGGGGCCCAGGTCGCACCCTGAGGGACATATATCAATGTCACCTATTTGAACAACCCCGAAAACGAAACAAGGAGAAGTGCCTTTAAAAATTAAAAGCTGGGTAACTGGGGGGGGGGGGGGGGGGGGGCTTACTCTGCCTGTAAAGTGGTGCATCTGTAGCATGTATCCAAAATGCTGCTTCAAGATGTATGGATTTAGAGAAAACTTACAAATCTATATTGCAGCTGCAAGATTTTAACCCCCCAAAAAAAACGGCCTGCCCCCCCAATACATACAAGGCCATATGGGTCTGTTAAGGCTTAAAATGAGAACCCCCACGTGAAAAATACCACCCTAAACTAAAAAAAATATTGTGCCCCTCCCACACACTAACAAATCCTTAGCCAAACACACAGCAAGCCAGCCCATGAAGGGGGTGGATGCTTGGGGGCAGGAGGGGCTCGGGGACCCCAAAAGTCAACCACCTTGTTCCCATATTCAGGGGGGCAAGGGGTTCTTCCACACAACCCTAGGCTGGGGTTGTGGGGGGCTGCAGACAGGGGGCTTTACGGAATGTGGAAAGCCCCTTTAAACTGGTGGGTACAAGGTGCTTTGTAGTTGGTATTGGGCTGAGCCCAACATGCCCCAAAGGCAGCCAGTTTTGTTGAGTGCATATGGCCTTGTATGGTTCAGGAGGGGGTTGGGCACTCGTTCTTCTCACCCCTTTCCTAGCTGGCCCTGTTGTATGCTCTGAAAAAAGATGGGGTTTGGATTGGTGAAGGCAGCTCACAGCCTTTTGAGAATCAAGTGGAGTGTGGAGTTCCCCTTTAAAAGCAAAAGTTAGCCCATAGAAATTCAAGGGATTAGAGGGGGGAGACAAGAGCATTGGAGAATGGAGTGTGGAGTTCCCCTTTAAAAGCAAAAGTTAGCTCATGGAAATTCAAGGGATTAGAGGGGGGAGACAAGAGCATTGGAGAATGGAGTGTGGAGTTCCCCTTTTAAAAGCAAACGCTAGCTAGTATATTTTTTACTTGGGCAGTTGTTACTAAACTTCCTCACATCACCCCATAATATTGGCACCTCCATCTTGAGTTAATATTGAATTGAAGATGATGTGCGCCATGTCCATAGTGGCACACAGATTACATTCTCCCGTGCACCAAGATCGCTATAGTAAATGGGGGATTCGAGCTCTGTAACCGGCCCACGATGTCGTAAATATGGAAATGTGCGGTGCACCTCGCCGTGCGCCTCTACTGATGGCGCACGGCTTTAGTAAATCACCCCCATAGTCCAAAAGGTGGTGTTAGCTTTAAAGGGTTGAATGGCTGCAGTCATTCTGTGTGAACCTTTGTTACTATTCACCTTTTCCTGCTCCCTAGTTATAAAAGCATGTCTAATCATTTCATTCACCGGGGTATTTGATAATTTCCCTACTTTTTCGTTAACCATGTGCTTTATATTTTGCAAACAGTTTTATCCCTGTTTGTCAAATTGTGTGTATATTTATTGCAATTCTTCTTATTTTTAAACAGGTAAAAAGGGACTTTGCAAATAAAAAAGTGCATGGTTAGTTCAGTTTTTTGACAGTGGTGCACGTTATTACACATACCTTTTCCTACAAATGGGCAGATTCGGTCCAGTTTGGCAGGAGCACGTTTTAACCACTATTCAAAAATAAAATACAGTATTCACTGATCATCTTATCCTGAACTGGCTGGTGAGAACTTCTCAAACTCCGTGGAGACTGAATCTGAATGCATTTTAGATAACACATTATTGGTGATTCCACAGACCTATCACTCTAAAGTAGCCTTTTTCAACCAGGGTGCCCAGGCACCCTGGGGTGCTTTGAGGTTTCGTCAGGGGTGCCTTGGCAAAATGCCTAAAAATTGCCCCAAAATTTTATACAAGCCAACAGATGGATGAAGGCTGCCTTTTAGTTACAAAAAGCCACAGGTTTTCATTGCGCACCATTACAGCCTTCTTGAGGGCACCTTAGCTGAGTGATGGAGACAATTGAGGGAGAAGAAAAACATTGGAATACTAGTCAGTCAGTATTTGGTTTGGAAGAATGAATCACCTCTAACTTTGGGGGTCCTACTTGTGTGGATGCTGCTGTGTTATGCAAAACTATTAGAATATTTTTTACATTTTAGAATGGGGGTGCCTCAAGACTGTCCATAGTTTTTAAAGGGTGCCTTGACTGAAAAAAAAATTGAGAAACACTGCTTTAAAGGGTAGGAGTTCTTCCAAAGAAATGTGAGTACCTTTGACTATAGCTAAGACTGATCAGAAAGCAGTTACACAGTTAGTGCAGCTGAAATACTGTTTACACAAAACCATCTTGGACATACCCAGTCCGATGAGGAGATGAGGAGTAAATTATACTAAGATATTCATATTGCTAATAGTAAACATAAGGAGTTCTTTTCTAAGCAATGCGTATTTCAGCATAGGAAAGATGTGGATCTATGCTGGTATATCTTGCCAGGGAGCAGATCTTGCCCCCTTTGATAACTGCTTTTAGGATATAAAATAATACAAGATCCTAAAGACATAGGATCCCAATTCTATACCAACTACAGTGCCTTGAAAAAGTATTCATACCTCTTGAAATTTTCCATATTTTGTCATGCTACAACCGAAAACTTATTTTATTGGGATTTTATGTGATAGATCAACACAAAGTGGCACATAATTGTGAAGCGGAAGGAAAATGATAAATGGTTTTCAAAATGTTTTAGAAATAAATATGTGAAAAGTGTGGCGTGCATTTTAGCCACCGAGTCAATACGTTGTAAAACCACTTTTCGCTGAAATTACAGCTGCAAGTCTTTTTAGGCATGTTTCTACCAGCTTTGCACATCCAGAGAGTGATATTTTTGCCCATTCTTCTTTGCAAAATAGCTCTGTCAGATTGGCTGGAGAGCGTCTGTGAACAGCAATTTTCATGTCTTGCCACAGATTCTAAATTGGATTTAGGTCTGGACTTTGACTGGGCCATTCTAACAAATGAATATGCTTTGATCTAAATCATTCCATTGTAGCTCTGGCTGTATGTTTAGGGTCATTGTCCTGCTTGAAGGTGAACCTCCGCCCCAGTCTCAAGTCTTTTGCAAACTCCAACAGGTTTTCTTCTAAGATTTCCCTGTATTTGGCTCCATCCATCTTCCCATCAACTCTGACCAGCTTCCCTGTCCCTGCTGAAGAAAAGTAACCCCACAATATGATGCTACCACCACCATGTTTCACAGTGTGGATGGTCTATTCAGGGTGATGTGCAGTGTTAGTTTTCCGTGTTTGCTTTTAGCCGCGTTTTGCTTTTAGACCAAAAAGTTCAATTTCAGTCTCATCTGACCAAAACACCTTCTTCTACGATTGCTGTGTCCCCCACATGGCTTCTTGCCACTCTTCCATAAAGGCCAGATTTGTGGACTGCACGATTAATCGTTGTCCTGTGGACAGATTCTCCCACCTAAGCTTTGGATATCTGCAGCTCCTCCACAGTTACCATGGGCCTCTTGGCTGCTTCTCTGATTAATGCTGTCCTTGCCCAGCCTGTCAGTTTCGGTGGACGGCCATTTCTTGGTAGGTTTGCAGTTGTGCCATACTCTTTCCATTTTCAGACGAGGGATTAAACAGTGCTCTGTGAGATGCTCAAAGCTAGGAATATTTTGTATAACCTAACCCTGCTTTAAACTTTTCCACAACTTTATCCCTGACCTGTCTGGTGTGTTCCTTGGCCTTCATGGTGCTGTTTGTTCACTAAGGTTCTCTAACAAACCTCTGAGGGTTTTACAAAACAGCTGTATTTATACTGAGATTAAATTACACACAGGTGGACTCTATTTACTAATTAGGTGACTTCTGAAGGCAATTGGTTCCACTAAATTCTAGTTAGGGGTATAAGAGTAAAGGGGGCTGAATACAAATGCACGCCACACTTTTCAGATATTTATTTGTAAAAAAATTTGAAAACCATTTATAATTTTCCATTATGTGCCACTTTGTGTTGGTCTATCACATAAAACCCCAATAAAACACATTTACATTTTTGGTTGTAACATGACAAAACCTGGAAAATATCAAGGGGTATGAATACTTTTTCAAGGCACTGTATATGGTAAACCTCTTGATATTTCTGTCCTGGTGTATGTCCTGGTGACGGTGAGTATTACAGACATTCATTAAAAGCCATTGTTATTGTGAACGTTGATATTTATGATAAATGTCTGGTGGCAGTGATTTGGTTATAAAGGGTTTACTGTGTAGGTAACTAAACCCAGTGATGCTAACTCTCAGTCTGCTGGCACTTAGATTGCACTACTATTAGGTGGAAAATCTTTGTGCAGGGTGAGGTTAAGAGTGTCATTATCACACGTCAGTGACAGGGTGTTGTGAATTTAACCAGCCATTTGGCATGGCAAAGATGGGTATGGTAGCGAAATCCACATACTGTACAGCTAAATGTGCATTCTCTTTTACTAGCCAAAGATATACAGTAGCACAACACCAAATATAGGAAAAGGAAAGCCACATCGAAGACTATGGACACCCGAGATGGGTTCCCTATGTAAGTGGATGTATGCAATGTAACTATCAACGTGTAATATCCAAAGAATTGTTAAGAACTGTTTGATTTGTATTTTGTAAAACCTTAATAATAATCATTGAAACATAACCAGCCATTTGTCACAAGTCTGTGAAGGTGGCCAGGGTTTGACAATGCGTCCATCACAGTAAACCTGCTAATTTCATGCTTATGTAGTGATCCTGCCCATGTGTGGAGGGCTACTGGAAACAGGTTGTCCAATTCATACATGATGTACTGGGGTCCCCTCTGGCTTTGGCCCCAGGGCATGTCTTATTGGGCTTTTGGACTCTTGCCCTATGGACCCATCTCTTCAACATGTAATAGAAGGAATATAAAGATTGCTTTATTGCTTGGAAATGTCTTGTTATGAGTTGAATTGAGAGGTATCTTGATATAGCGTGGTCTTACCCGGAAGGGTCCCGACGCGCTTGACTAGGGCCAATTTAGACAGGAGCCAATTAACTTACCAGCATGTCTTTAGAGTGTGGGAGGAAACCGGAGTACCCGGAGCAAACCTATGCAGGCACAGGGAGAACATGCAAACTCCAGGCAGATGGTGTCGTGGTCGGAATTCAAACCAGCGACCCTTTTGCTGCTAGGTGAAAGTGCTAGCCACTACACCACTGTGCTGCCCACTGTTATCTGCTGGATAAAACCTGAAACCCCAACCTTGGCCAAATGGATTAATAAAGGTAATGCTAGTCTTCCTAAACCAGGTAGAGAGGATTCCTAGGAAAATTGAATACAATTTGAGACAGATTGCTGTCACATGTAGAAACCTAGAGATATGATGTTTTATAACTGGTGGATGATCCCATTAATGCATGACACTTATGCCCTGTACACACGGTCGGAAAATCCAACCACAAAATCCATCTGATTTTTTCCAACGGATTTAGTCCGACACTGGTGTTGCATACACACATACACATGGTGTCGGACAAAGTTGTCGGAAAATCCGATCATTCTGAACGTGGTGACGTTTGTTGCCTACGACGGGACTACGTAGAGGCTAGTAGCCAATAGCTTTGGTCTTGTAATGGGATCTGAGCATGCGTGGCACTTTGTCCGTCGGAATTCGCTACACACGATCGGAAAAAGTCCGATAGGACTTTGTTGTCGGAAAATTTGAGAGCAGGAGATAAAACTTTGTCCGTCGGAAAATCCGATGGAAAATGTCCGATGGAGCCTACACACGGTCGGAATTTCCGACAACATTGTCCGATAGGACATTTTTCTGTCGGAAAATCCGACCGTGTGTATGGGGCTTTATAGAATGCTTAGGTCCAGTGACTTGTTTAGGGGTGCAACTACTCCTATATTCTACCTACCCATGTTACTCCAAATGCTCTAAAGCCCAATGGAGACCATGGTCCTCCTGATCTTCCCCGTGTAACCCTTACCTACTGCATATGACATTCTTACTTTGATTTCTAGCACTGTACCATACTTTAAAAAAAAAAAATTATGCTTTTGTGTATGGCAATTTTACAATATAAAACAAATGTATTGCGACAAACATTGTTTCTGTTTTATTGTCTATCAATAAACCAGTTGATTACTGTAAAAAAATAAATAAAAAAATCACACACAAAACCAAAAAAAGACCATGTGATGTTATTATTCTATTTTTATTTACTTGTCCTTGCAGTGTCATTGCCTCTCTACATCATGGGAAATGTGATGCATGACCTTCAATTTTGATATGAAAGTGAACAGAAAGGTAATACCTATGTTAACCAAAACGAAGGATTCCCATGGATGCAGTTTTCCAAACAATTTTCTTGTATCACATTTAATATGTTCACATTATGTACTGTATGGCAAGCCCTGCTATATGCAGGGCAAACATGGGAGAGCATGAGGGGAATACTGTGCTATAATCCGCAGGTTGCTATTGGAGGATACAGCAGGCTAGCAACAGCGCCTGGTTGGTGGACAGCGGCGGGCGCGCTAAAAGCCCGCGAATTTCGGGACATTTAAGGAGGAACAGTCCGGCCGTACCTTATCCTGGAAGCGAGACCGGGACCCCTGCGGAACGACATGATGGAGCAGGAAACTTCAAGGGAGCGCGAATCGCTGCTACGCCGCCTTATCGAGAAAGCAGAAGGCTTAGGAGGAGAAGATTGGCTGTTGAAATGCCTGGAGGCCGGTCCGACCGTTACCACGCCTGATCCACCCCCTGATATGGCTAGCATCATCCCAGAGGCAAAGATGGAGGAGCCCACAGCCACCATGCGCAGTCCGCGCCAACCCAGAGGCAAGAAGAAGGCTAAATCCTCTGCTTCCCCTGTCCCTCGGAAGAAGGAGAGAGCCAGCAGCATCCATCCCACTGAGGACATCTCAAATCAGGAGAAGTGCGGTCTGCCTGCAGCTTCCAGCAGCCTAAAGGAGAGGAGTTTGCCTAGTGGTGAGACTTGCTATAGCATCCCTGTTGATAATTTGCATTCATTAATGTCATCATTGTCAAGCCTTGTGAATGAGCTTAAAGGGGTACACACGGGTGGTACTGGTGTAAAAAATGTACATGCTAGTAATTTACAGGGTTTGCACACAACTGGTGCTGGTATGGATATTGATACAGGTGCACATATGTCTGGTGCTTTCTCCTTTTCTGAGAGTGACAATGAGTTTAAAGGGGCACAACGGTCTGGTGCTATTTTGCAGAACGCCACGTTTGGTGGTTTTAAAAATAATATTGACGCACAATATCTTGGTGCTTTTCAGGACAAAAATGATATCGGTGTTTCCAGAAGGGCACACTTATGTGGTGCTTTACAGCCAGCCAGTAATGGCGTGCAGGTGGATGTGGTCAGCCCAGTATGGCGGCAATTGTCAGCCGCTCAACAAGGGGCTGCAAAGGTGGCAGCCAGTAGTGAGGTGCTGCCTCATACAGGCAGGCACGTGCATCAATCAGTGGTCGCTCCGCAAGCAGCAGAGTCATCTTTTAGGTTACCTATGCCTTGCGACATTTCACCGCTGGGTTTTCATTTGTCTGATGCTATAAAAGAGAGGATTTGGAAAGGGGATTTTATTGATTTAATGTCACTATTGCCTGCTTCCAAAGAATTTTTTGCTAAAATAGATAAGCGTTCTGAAGAAAGATCCGAGGAGGAGCGCAAAAAATCTGTTCCAAAAACTTTTCAAAATTGGTTGCAGGCCTTTTGCATTTATGCGGCCGTGCTGGGGGAGCGTTCTCCTGAAAAGTGTTCAGGGCTTTTTCAGCATGTAGACATAATCGCTGAAGCTTTTCGCCACTTTGGGGGCATAGCGTGGTTCACATATGACGAGAACTTTAGGCAGAAATTAGCCGTCCACCCGACATTAAAGTGGGGTTGCAAAGATGTGGGTCTGTGGCTAAACCTAATGCTGCCACAGAAACCGCAGTTTGCACCAAGGGCCCTGCCCCCGCAGAATACTTTTCGCAAAGGATGCTGTTTTGCCTTCAATGAAGGGCAATGTAAATTTTTTGCAAATTGCAGGTATAGGCACGAGTGCTCTTTCTGCAATGGTGCACACCCAGCAAATAGATGCTTTCGTAGGTCAGCAACATCTACCTCAGCAGCAGTTTCTAGGGATCCAGGAGAAAAGGGCCAAGACGCCAGTGGAGCTAGCAAACATGCGCCCCTGGTTAGATCAATACCCAGACCGCATGATGGCCAGGCTGCTAACTGAGGGTTTTTCTGAAGGTTTTATGGTCCCTTCCTTTTCAGGTTCTGGGTGCATCATGGTGAGGAATTTACGCTCTGCCAGGCTGCACCCTGACATTGTGCGAGAGAAAATTGATAAAGAAATCGCTGAAGGCAGGGTAGCAGGCCCTTTTGAACTACCGCCTTTTAAGAACCTTCGCCTCTCCCCCTTGGGTATTGTTCCCAAGAGGGAGCAGGGGAGTTTCCGCCTCATACACCATTTATCTTACCCAACGGATGGTTCATTGAATGATGAAGTAGCAGGGGTTCTGGCCCCTGTGTCTTATGCATCATTTGATGAGGCACTGTTGCTATTGCGTAAGTTTGGGCAGGGGGCTTTATTGGCAAAAGCGGATATCAAGTCCGCTTTCCGATTGCTCCCCGTTAATCCGCAGGGTTTTAATTCCCTGGGTTTTCATTTTCAGGACCAGTTTTATTTTGATAAGTGCATGCCTATGGGTTTTTCTTTGTCATGTTTTTATTTTGAAGCTTTTTCTACTTTCTTACATTGGGTAGTAGCGCAGTCCATACCGGACGGGGGCCTGTTGCACTATCTAGATGATTTTTTGTTCGTAGGTCCAGGAGGCTCACAGTTATGTGCCAGGTCACTAAATACCTTTTTTCTGACATGCGATTCTTTTGGTATTCCTATCGCTCATGAGAAAACAGTGCTCCCATCTTGTACAATTGAATTCTTGGGCATCACGATTGACTCAGAGCGAATGGAGTTTAGATTGCCAGAAGGGAAGTTGAGCCGCATGAGGTTATTGATCTCTTTATTTTTATCTAAACGTAAAGTATTATTGAAAGAAGCTCAATCCCTATTGGGGCTTTTTGCTTTTGCAGCCAGGGTAATTCCAATTGCCAGAATTTTTTCAAGACGTTTTGCCTTGGCCACTAGTAAATTGAAGTCTCCTTATTCGCATGTTCACTTGTCATCAAATATAAAGGAGGACTTAAAGGTTTGGGATTCTTTTCTATCCAATTTCAATGGTGCCACTGTGTGGCAAAAATCGCTTACGGACGATTTTCAATTGAACTTCTTTACAGATGCGGCTGGGTCGTCAGGTTTTGGGGCCTTTTTAAACGGTAGTTGGTGTGCTTCAAAGTGGCACTCCAGCTGGCATCAGGAGGAAGTGCTGAGGAATATAGTCCTGCTAGAGTTGTTTCCAGTGGTAGTCGCCATTGTAGTATGGAAAGAATTTTTCCAGAACCGAAGGGTGCTAGTGCATACGGATAGCAAAGGCGTTCTGTTTGCTATAAATATGCTATCATCTAAGTCAGAAATGGTGGTCAAACTTCTGCGGTTTGTGGTTTTACATTGTTTTCATTTTAATATCTGGCTGAAGGCAAGTTACTTACCCGGCCTAGATAATGATATAGCTGACGCCTTATCTCGTTCTCAGTTCCAGCGTTTTCGGGAATTGGCACCTGCGGCGGATCCGGTAGGCACCCCATGCCCAGATTTCCTCTGGGGCTTGATATGGGACTGATGTCTGGTCATCTTCGAAATTCACTGGCACCGAAAACTTGGCAGGAGTATGGTTTGGCGTGGTCCAGATGGGGCTCTTTCTGCTCCAGGCAAGGTGTCGAGGTACTGGAGGTGAATGGTATTGTCGCATTAGCCTTCTTGTCTTCCATGATAGAGGCCGGAATGAGTCCTGGCTCGGTCAGCAAGATAGTAGCTGGAGTATCTTTCTTTTTAAAGTTTTATGACAGGCCAGCACTTACTTCATTTTTTCAGGTTAAACAGATTCTTAAAGGATTCCGTAAATCAGCCCCTTCAAGGGACAGTCGCCGGCCTATTTCAGTGGATTTATTGATTAGACTGTTATACGTTCTTGAGGTGGTTTGTACTTCTGATTTCGAAGTATGGCTGTTTAGGGCAGCATTTTCTGTCACTTTCTTTGGTGCTTTAAGGATCGGTGAGTGTACGGCACGTAATAGGTCGTCACCTTCTTTTCTATTATTAGAACATATAGTCTTGGGTGCCGACAGCCTTCGGGTATTTATATGCAGATCAAAGACTTTTGGTCTGGGTAACGGTCAATGGGTGTCGCTAGAGAGATCACCGGATCAGAGAATTTGTCCAGTTACGCTCGTATCAAAATTCTTGAGGGTACGCCCCTCATATGATGGTTCCTTTTTTATCCACCAGGACCTGTCCCCATTAACCAGATTTCAGTTCTCAGCTGTCCTCGCTTCCTGCCTTAGGAAACTCAACCTTACAGGGTTTAAATTTTCATCCCATTCATTTAGGGTTGGGGCCGCCACAGCGGCCAATTTGTTGGGTTTCCCCCCAGAAAGTCAGAAGAGGGTGGGTAGATGGTCTAGTGATAGGTATAAAATTTATGTTCGCCCAGAATTATTAATGGTATGATTTTATTTCAGATCCAGCTCCAGAGGCAATTTGGATCGTAGGCCACTCCTACATTTTCTGGGCTGGTAAGCAGGCTTCCTCCAGGATTTATTCCAGTAATTTGGGATTGGATGATAAGTTTACAGTTTTTTGGTCAGGCATTCGGGGTCTAAGATGGCGCAATCTTAGAGGACATCTGATATATTTAGCTTCTATCTGGCCGCCTCCCAAAATTCTGGTGATTCATTTAGGGGCCAACGATGTGGGCAAGGTCAGAACCTGGGAACTACTGTGCGAAATCAAAAAGGATATACACGACTTTAAGCTTCTGTTCCCAGGTACCACCTTGGCTTTTTCAGAGATGATCCCACGGCTCCTGTGGTCCCCGTGTGGTAACCTATTCTACATGGATAAGATTAGGAGACGGCTGAATAGAACCATAACTAATTTAATCGTTTCTTTAGGCGGTGTATCATTCCGCCATTTTGAGCTCGAAGGGTTTTTCCGGGGCTTTTTAGGCAGGACCAGGTCCATTTATCTTCAATAGGTCTGGATATTTTTAACATGGGCCTGCAGGCCTTGATTGAGAGTGCCATGGTGGGGGGGGGACCTCAACCAGGAGCGTCGCCCCCGTTTTCGGTCAGTGGGGAGTAGTCGTCCAGCTTTGCTGGATGGACAGCGTGTAAGTAAAATTTAATTTATTAAGTTATAGCCGAATTGGCTAGAGTGAGATTTAATTTAAAGGTTACCCCTTGACCGACACCAGGGCCATAAAAAATCCATCAATAAAGTTATGGTTATAAAGTATTTGAGTTGTACTTGGTTTTCTTATATATGGTTAATGACTCCGGAATGTTAGCCCATGGCAAGCCCTGCTATATGCAGGGCAAACATGGGAGAGCATGAGGGGAATACTGTGCTATAATCCGCAGGTTGCTATTGGAGGATACAGCAGGCTAGCAACAGCGCCTGGTTGGTGGACAGCGGCGGGCGCGCTAAAAGCCCGCGAATTTCGGGACATTTAAGGAGGAACAGTCCGGCCGTACCTTATCCTGGAAGCGAGACCGGGACCCCCCCCCACCCTCCATTTATTTTTATTTTCAAAGTCATGGTGTTGGTTAGTGGGGGAGTAGTCGTCCAGCTTTGCTGGATGGACAGCGTGTAAGTAAAATTTAATTTATTAAGTTATAGCCGAATTGGCTAGAGTGAGATTTAATTTAAAGGTTACCCCTTGACCGACACCAGGGCCATAAAAAATCCATCAATAAAGTTATGGTTATAAAGTATTTGAGTTGTACTTGGTTTTCTTATATATGGTTAATGACTCCGGAATGTTAGCCCATGTACTAGGATCATGTCCCATTAGCAACCCTGTTGATAGCGGAATAATTCAGGATCACTAAAGAGAACACTCATAGTCTTCTGTGGCATTGCTCCCTTGACAGACAAAATTATGCAGAATCTTGCTTGCTAACCCTAATACATGGATTATATGGTGAAATATGCTGTTGCTCAGTCAGATGCCAGAGTAGATGAACAATGTTGTTGATGGGTAACATTGGGCAACAGCCAAACACTGATAAAAATTCAAAGTAACATTTTGTGCTTAAGACCCATTTCACACTGGGGCACTTTTCAGGAGTTTTAGCGCTAAAAAAGTGTCTGAAAAGCACCTCTCAAGCCACCCCAGTTTAAAAGCCTGAGTGCTTTCACACTGGGGCTGTGCGCTTGCAGGACAGGAAAAAAAGTCCTGCAAGCTGCATCTTTGGGACGGAGGCGATTTGGCAGCGCCACAAAACGGCGCTATTAACCCTTTCCTCGGCCGCCCCCCCCCCTAGCGGCTGAAAAACGCTGCTATAACAGTGGTAAAGCGCCGCTAAAACTAGCGGTGCTTTACCGCTAACGGACCTGCCGCCCAAGTGTGAAAGGGGTCTTATGGATTATATTTTCTACGTGCTAGTTTGTGTGTATAAGAGCCAAGAAAGCAGTATTTCAGAAGGTACGCAATGGTAGCCCCTTATTTCTTTCATGATAGGTTAACTTTTTAAACAATAAGCTAGAATTGTATTCTTCAGGGGTCTAATATCATTCAAAGCTGAATTCCAGGCCAAGCGAATCTTGTCAAAATACAAGATGCATGCGTGTGCTTTTTCTCTTTCTTCCAGATCTGTGCAGTAATCCATTGTGAAACTTTGCCTCTGTGCAGAAGCTTCCTGTAAAGACCGACCACTGCTCTCTCTGCCTGCACAGGGTGACTGGTCTTTTCTCCACCTCCTCCTGTAGTTTTTTGCAGGTAGCCTGTAGTGGGTGAACCTGCTGGGTCCCTCCAAAGCTCTGCAGCTCAATGATGTCACTTTTGTTACTTTTAGGCTTCACTCACACTTGTGTGACTTGTCATGAGACTTTGGACACATGAAGTTGCATGACAAGTCGCAGCCCATTCATTTCAATGGAAGCTGTTCACATCTATGCAACTTTTAAAAAGCTTCCTGCACTACTTTGGAGTGACACTTGAGGGCCGATGACTGCAATGTAATCTCTCAAAATTTGCATCCTAATGTTATCAATGTGACAGTTGTGCATACCTCCCAGCTTTCTGAGATGGGAATGAGGGACACATATTAGCAAAAGTACGTAGGAATATGACACACCCCATGTCACACCCCACTAAAGGAGAATTGTACAAAATAAATTGATTGTTTAAACCCACAAGTGCTTTTTTTACCACTACTAATTATTGGCTTTTGTAATTTACAAATGCAGCAATTTAAAAATTGGGTGAAAGGTTTAGCACTGCAAAACACTTTTTGATAGATAAATAGTGCATTTTGTATTCAACTATATAGATCAGACCAAAATGAGGGACAAATGAGGATCTATGAGGGACAGAGGAACTTTGTTCCTAATCAGGGACAGTCCCTCGAAATCAGGGACAGTTGGGAGCTATACCGCTGTGCAACAGTAAAAGCCAAAGTCAACAGCCAAAGTCACCTCCAAGTGGCGTTGCATCAAAGTTGCAATGTAAAATCGCAATGAAAAGTGCAAATACCCGCGGGACTAACACGTCCAAGTCCATGCATACTAATAGACAAACGTAGATTGCACTCAAGGATGAGATACGCTCCAAACTCTCCATATACTAGCAAAGGCTCTCAATAAAGACCAAAAGCATAATAACCTGCTCTGCTCCAAAGCAGAACGGGACAGATACTACACTACACAATGAAACATTAGTATTTACCATCATTATATATCTGTTAGCTGCCAAAGAAGTATTTTTTATGACTCAAGATGTTATGTTATACGTGTCATAATTTGAAGTTTATTTTTGTATTTGTATTGCAATCGTATTATGTTGTAACCTGTTGGTCCATGTGGGACCTGTTCCTGTGTGAAAAATAAAAAATTATAAAAAAAAAGAAAAGTGCAAATAGAGCCTTACAAGGCAATAACTGGGTTTGCAAAGGCCTTTGTTGCACACAAAGTGAATACTGTGGTTATGGAAGAGTATATTTAAATATTCAAATTAGGGTAGACTTAAGATCCTTTTATAATATCATTTTGCATTTAACTGAAAATTTGGATTTGCTTAATCTGCAATAAAAAAAGAAATAAAAAAAAAAAAAAAACTAAGTAAAGAAAATAAATAAAAAATTTAAATCTTGCTGATGAAAAGGGATATGAAATTAAATTATTTTATCATAATGACCAAGCAGAATATTTCACTGACCTCATTCAAGCATTTATTTAAGCAAACTCCTCTAGGTTTCTAGATTCAAATCCAATTGCTACGTAGGAGGCAGAAACAGACTAAATTATACACTTGGGTTTAAAATCAATCATTTTCTTTGTTTTCATGTAAATCAAACAAGAGCACAGGTCATGTGACTCATAATACTGAATACCGTTGTGCTCTTTGCTTAAGGGGATTATTCCAGAAAGTTTCCATGTATATAGCAGAAAATTTTCAGTTAGATCCTATCATACCCAGAAAATTCATTATATTAAATCATTTAATGCGGAGTAGTTATATTAAAATGGTAGATGCCCATGATTGAGAAGAGACCTACTGTTCCCCACTATTCCTTCCTCTCAGTTTGTTGGAGCTGACAGCCCTTTGTGCACTAATCTAAGTGTCTGCCATGGATTTATGCCTATTTGAAGCATGTATGTACTTGAAAGACAATCCAAGTAGGTATAAAAAAAGTAGGCAGTACAATAATTAAACTATTATAACTGTGCTGGTTTGCCTCATTTGTGGATGTGCATTTACAGAGCCACTTGTAAAATAAATGTCTTTCATTGCCAGTCACTGAGATCAGAATGTGTGTGTCCAAATGTACTTGCGAAAGCAGGGCATCACAAATCCTTCAGTTCATTGACTCCTTCATGAAGTTTCAGAATATTCATCAACTTCCTAAACTTTTGTTATATAGAATTTGATGGTAATATTGAAGGTTTCATGGCCTCATTGCTGAAAGTCTTTTCACATTATAAAAGAGGCTTCAAATACGAATTTTAAATATTCTTTTAAATACTGCCTGCATTTCCCCTTGGTATAGGCAGCTGCCATTATGATTGTTATAATGCTAAATTCTTAGTAAATGAACAGATATCAGTTCTTTAGCACCACTCCTATCCCAGATAGCAAGCAATTGTCCTGCAAGTTTGAAAATGACTTGCTAAGCTATTGCTAGATTTGCCAGGCTTCACAAGGTTGTTGCACGAATTCAGCAAGTCCATATTGCACGACTCCAGATCAACTTTATTTGCAAGAATTCTGCAATTCTGCTCCAAGTTCTGGTTCGGTTATGTTGTGTAATAGTCATCCCACCACAGGGGTCACTGTGGCTGAATTTTCATGATTCACAGAGCTCTTGCTGTAGACCAGGGGTCTCAAACTGCCGGTGTTCTGTCACGAACAGTCCGGCTATCACCAGGTGTCGGAAGTGTACTGCGCATGCGCAGCACATGCGCAGTACGAAGCATAAAGATTTTCGGAAATTCTCTGAAGATGACCGGCGCCTGCGCCGTGAGTCGATGTGTAAGCCCCACCATCCAAGCAGACATAGGGCTACACAAACTTAGAGGGCCCCTCGCGGGCTCGCTTCGCTCGCCACGCTTCGGGCACGGCCTCGCTGCGCTCGGCTCTTTTATATTCTAACTCTATGTCCACTTGGATGGTGGGGCTTGAAAGTGGACTCATGGCGCAGGCGCCGTTCATCCTCTGCAATTTTCAGAATATGGGTGTCCTGTGTACTGCGAATGCGCAGTACACAGCGGACACTTTGTGATGGGGGCGGCTAATGATAGTACACCGGCCCTCCAGCTTTTGCGAAACTACAAGTCCCATGAGGCATTGCAAGGCTGACAGTTACAAGCATAACTCCCACAGGCAGAGGCATGATGGGACTTGTAGTTTCGCAACAGCTGGAGGGCCGCCAGTTTGAGACCCCTGCTGTAGACTCACCACCACTGCAACTTTTCTCTTGCTAGAGACTTGCCACGCAAATTTGCTACAAATTGGAAAAGTGTCAACTAGAACTGTGCTCTGCAAGTGAAATTGTGCAGCAAGTTAACACACTTACAATTCAACACTGCCACAAATTTGTGGCAAGTTATCCTTGCTATCTGGGATTGTTATGGGTGTACTTGGCTCTCCTACAGACTTGAAGTTCGGTGTATGCACCGGCTGTCTAACAGAGTTAGAGGTGGGGTAGTACACTCTGTAAGGAAGTGAACATGTGCAGTGTGTGCCAGGAAAGGACTCACCTTCTGGTGGCACTGTGGCTCCCAGATACATAGGATTCAGTTCCAGTGTCTCCCAGCATATGGACTATACAGGGAATTAGGCTGCACCTGATATGGACTGCTGGGGGTATATAAGCCCACTTTTCACTGCTAGCCGTGTCCCTGCCTGAGTCCGATCCACTCCTGATCCTGTACCCTGATCCGGAGACCTGCCCCCTGGAACCTGCTTCCTGCTCCCACTAACTGGCTCCCTGCTCCCAGTTTCTGGCTTCCTGTTCTCCTTGTCTCTTGTCCCTGTCCTGTTTTGCTCATGTGTGTTCCCCCCACGTGTATATATATTATATGGAGTTTTGGCTGTGTTACGTTTACTTTCCACTTGCTTGTTTATAATTTACTGGTGTTGATATTGGAAGTGTGTCATTATCTTAATAAATATATTTTCACTTACTCATCTGGTCCTGATTCCTTTGGTGCAGCCAACTGATCTGATCACGCCTGCTGGATGTCTGCATGTGGAATCCCTGACAGTATGTATATGCTTCCCGGAAGGAGGAGAAGGGAAGTTCACAGACAGACAACATAAAACACACTGGTAAATGAGGCCACTAACAGCACACAGCTCATAGAGGCATCTCAGGGCTGCTCACACTGATGGCTGACCATCCAACCCTGAGTAATATTGTCTCTCTGCTAGTCATCTCAACTTTAGCACAAGGGACTGGCATGGAGTTCTATAGAGAGCTCAAGGTTTAACAACCCCAACTTATTTTCCATTACTTATCAACTTTATATTGACCCTCAGACATTTACTGACTCCAATTTTGACCTCCGGGAATTTTATGGACCCTTGCAGTGGCAGCCCGTCCATAGGCCTGCCCCACCCCAGGCAGTCACAAAAAAAAGAAGAATAAAAGGTCCTTAAGTGCACTGTGTTCAGGCGCCGGACACATTGCCATACGGGATGCGCCACGTCTATGCAATCACGAGATTGCAGACGAGGCGCTTTATTTCCGGGCTTTTAACCTGCCTTGCTGCACAATCCATCGCACCGAGCAGCATCCGCCCGTAGTATTACGGGTGGATGCTTTGTTGTTCAAGTTACTTCCGGCTTCCCTGTTCCAGAGACCAGATGGAAATCGGAAGTTACGTCGGCAGCTGCCTGTGTAAGGTAAGTATGATGGCTGCCAGTGCCAGGCTGGCATATTATATTTGTAAGGGGGGGGCCGGAGTGAATAATATTATATTCATGTGCATATCTCCCTCTTATGCTTCACTTACACTGCTCAGACTCCCATAGATAGGAGGTCTCGGTGTATACAGTATTTGTGTTGACAGATCTGCTGATCATGATGATAAGGATCTACGAACAAGGCTGGCAGCTTCTTGTAAAAAGAAATACTGACAAACTCTGACTCATGCACTAGCTATTGTTCATAAGCCTTCCTTTAGGTAATCTTATCTTACTTTATTACCATGAAGCAATGGTAATGGCAGAGGTCAGCTGACACAGAAACCAATTAATCCACATTAACTTTTATTTTGTTAATAAAATAAAGTAAAACATGGATGACCAAAAGCATTACAATAAAGCTAAAGTAGAGCAATATTTAAAGTGGAACTTCAGCCCCCCCCCCCCCAAAAAGATAAAAATGAATAGGCTATCAAAACTAAGCTTTTGCTGCACTATTCAGCTTCTATCTAGAGATTTCCCCTGCAGTACTTTTTTTTCTGCAATTAGATGTCCTCACTCTGGTGGCCAGTATCCTTTATCCCTCTACCTCTGAGCCCAGGTTGTCCTGGAACAGCACCATCCTGTGATTGAACAGTAAGGGTACTTTCACATTGGGGTGGTGGTCCGTTAGCGGAAAAGCCCCGCTAGTTTTAGCTGCGCTTTACTGTCATTTTGCTGTCATTTTAGCAGCACTTTTCGGATGCTTTTAACCCCTGCTAGCGGTTGAAGAAAGGGTTAAAAACACGTGTGTTGTGGTGCTGCCGAAGCGCTTTTCAGGTGCTTCCGCAGCGCTGTCCATTCATTTCAATGGGCAGGGCATTTTGGGAGTGGTGTATACACCGCTCCCGCACTGCCCCAAAGATGCTGCTTGCAGACTTTTTTTCCCATCCCGCAAGCGCACCGCCCCATGTTGAAAGCACTTGGGCTTTCACACTGGGGAGGCATAATAGGCGCTTTTCAGCCACTATTTTTAGCGCTAAAACGCCTAAATAGCGCCTCAGTGTGAAAGGAGTCTAAAGGGAAAAACAGAACAGTGGTGTGAGCTTGGTTTTCTGTCACTCTGCTTATTCTTCCTATCAGCATGCTTCTTGTCAGAACAACTGATTGGCTCTTTACATTACTTCATCTTCTCACACATGCTGAGCTCTGCTCTCAAACTACACTGCATTTAAAAGAAAAACAATATTTTAAAGTGTTTTTAAAGTGCATCTAAACCCAAAAACTGAATTGTTATATTTTTCAGTTAGCAATCCATAAATGTGGAGGCTGCCTTTGTTTTCTTTTTTCTTTTTTCTATTATTTTCACCTGGTGATCTGGCATGATGTACAGAGCCCTGTGTATAATGTAGAGCCTGGTATATGATGTACAGAGCCCTTTGTATATTGTACAGTCTGGTATATTATATACAGAGCTCAGTGTATAATGTAGAGCCTGGTATATGATGTACAGAGCCCTTTGTATATTGTACAGCCTGGTATATTATATACAGAGCTCAGTGTATACTGTAGAGGCTGGTATATGATGTACAGAGCCCTGTGTATAATGTAGAGCCTGGTGTATAATGTAGAGCCTGGTATATGATGTACAGAGCCCGGTGTATAATGTAGAGCCTGGTATATGTATATGATGTGCAGAGCCCTGTGTATAATGTAGAACCTGGCATATGATGTACAGAGCCCTGTGTATAATGTACAGCCTGGTATATGATGTACAGAGCCCTGTGTATAATGTACAGCCTGGTATATGTCGAGGTCAGTTAGGTTCTTCTTATATCTGAGTGTAGGGTTGCAGGACTAACGGGCGGAAGTGACGTTAACGCATATACCGCTGCCATGGTGAGACATGCGGATTGCGTTCCACTTGCCGCCGATGTACATCTGTGAGTGGCCTGATTTTAAGCCTGTTATTATTCGTACCCAAATAGACCTTTTGGCCACTATTACTTTATACAAAGGTGGGTATTAAAATATATTTGAGTAAGTTTACTAACTGGAAGTGCATCTGCCTAACCGGAAGTAATGATAACTTCCATCCAATTCCGTAATTCAACACGCTGTCACATTATTTATTTAAGCGTGATGTTGCTGGGATGAGTCCATACCCCAGATGACGTCCTAGAGGACGAAACGCGTCGGGTGGACCTTACTAACAACGTTATGCCATTTCCAATAATTTTGAACAAGTCTGTCTTTTTACTTCACAAATGTGAGTGTTTTTAATCTTTATTATGATTACATACATATTTCTCAATGATATCACACTATGCAGGCTTTTTCTGTTATGATTTACAATGCATGAATACGAGGATATTAATATTTGATGACCGCCCTTCCCCCTCCTCAATAATCTGCTGTACATCCCTTGAGACTTCATTGATGCCACATTGTGTAAAGCAGTGTTGACTAGTTTTGAAGGAGGGATCAGCCATACCAATCATAATCAACATGCCTTTTCAGGTCTGTGAGTTCCCGTAAGCCTCATTCCTAAGGGTGGTGGTGGTGGTGCTGTTAGCATCTCTTCTTTGAGCACTTTTTTTTTTCATCACTTGATTACACTGAAGCAGTTATCTGCCATTTGTTTGGATTGTTTTCTGCACTTTTTGGACTTTTTTTAATGATATATAATGTTGATTTCTTCACAGGATTTTTATTAGCACTATTTATTATATTTTTTATAATTTAATATTTATGATATATAAGGTTATTCACTTTGCACTTTGATTTCTTGATAAAGATTTCATTGTCACACATATATTTTTAGCGCAGCCTCTTTTTTGTATATTTATTTTTTTGTCTTTTGGCGATGCTTGCAGGTTTATTTATATGATTTTTGGTCACAGCACAGTATTCACCCAACTTTTTACAATAAAATAAATAATATTTTAAGAAAAGAGAGATTAGCATACAAACATGAACATGAAACATGAAGGGCCATGAACTTTTGGGAAGCCCCTCGTATAGGAGTATAAAATAAATGTTTTGTGGTTTGTTGATTAGGCTTGAGCCATTCGACTTTTGTACACCTGATACATGTCATATGTATAGTGAGAATATTTTCTTTTCTATGATTTGAGAGACCTTTTATCTGTTGTTTATGTGCCATATCAGTGTATTTTGTATCCTCCTGTGTGGATTCTAATTAACCATTTCCTAATAAATTTTCTTTAAGAAGAAAGAAAAAAAAAAGCTATTGGAACTAGGTCCACTTTACTGTTCACTAGCTATCACAAATACATATTTGAATTTCAGCTATGCAGACATTCAATCGATGGTATTATATTTATATCGACTGGCTTTAGGGACAAAAATAGCCAGTTATACAAAATATAGCTGTAATAGCTCAAGTCATAGCATTAGATGGAACCCTAAGAGATCTGCATGTCAGAAAAGATTTGAGCTGGCTGATCACTGAGCCTTCTATACTACAATATTCCTTGAGGCATTCAGTTAGGATGCCATTCTCTGCTATTCTAAATGCCACAGAAAGCACAAGGAGGACTAGAACGGAAAGCTCTTCTTTGCCTCTGGCTATCAGTAGGTCACAAGCTATAGTTCTAGTTCAGCGGTTTGTGATTTTTTTTTTGCTCCTTTTAAAGAACAGCTCCAGTCAACATGTAACATCATTCTATGTACTGCTAATAAAATATAGGAAATTATGTCCCTAAGTTAAAGGAAGAACTTAATTTTCGTTTAATATGCTTGTTCTATAATTTTCCCAATGCCAAACAGAGCAGGTCTTACAGGTAGACTTTGAGCAGGATCCATGTCTCTGAATGTAGACTTCAGTGGGATAGAAGTGCAGATTTGAATATTTTTAATGACCAAAGGTATGTTTAGTGAAAAGACTGCAGATAAGTTCATTTGCACAGAGGTGGTAATCCCTGGTCTTCAACCTCACAATTTCATTATTATATGTCATGGAACACCAGTTTAGCGGTAGACAGATGATTTGAGGCAGCGTGATACTTCAAGTGCTCTAGCAATGGCATGGTGAAAAGCCCCAAATAAGTTGTCCGTTTCCTTTTTTTATATGTGTGACAGACCCAACCAGGACAGGGGCTTTTGAAAAGGAACTGCAGGGTAGCTTCTTGCCTACTGACTATGGGCCCCAGCTTTTGAGGGGGCTCTATTCTTGGGAGGTGTGTGCTTGGGGGACTCTTGGAGTGGTCTTACTTCGGATGTGGGATTTTCTTCCCGAAACAAACAGACTCTGGGAATCTTGGCCTGGGATACAGATTTGGGTCTTTTGTGCCCAAACCAACAATGACTGCTTTAGACTCAGAGCAGATTTTAATATCATCAGCTCAAAGCAACCTGATACTGGGGTCTCCTCCTATAGTCTGTTTATTAAGGTGTTATGTGTTTATTGTTAAGTATGTCTCTCCCATTGTGTGCCTCTTATGTGTGAATTCCCATTGTTAATTGAGTCACCTATTGTTTCTGTCTGTCTGCTTATCTCTTGGATATGTGATTAATATTGAGTCCACTTTACCTTATCGAACCATTGTGGGATGGCTATGTGTTTATGCTTATGACAATGTGTAATGTACTTTGTATATCCATGGTTGTGGGCTTATTGCTGGATTGTCTAGGCCCCCTGACTAATCAAGGCTAATTGTTAAATAGCTTACTGTTTAATTAGTGTACTGTGTATGTTTATGTTGGCTGTTCCTTAGCTATGTTAATTATATTCCTGTTTACAGTTTGTTTCATTAGGGTAATGTGATCAAACTCCTATCTGATCTTGCATGATATATATTCTATGTGAATTTACAATAAAGAATTAGAGTTCCAGTTTGCATCTAAGCTAGTCTCGTCTGGTATCTTGGGTGAAATATTCCAGACTAAAGGAAGCTATATCTTGACAGAAGCGTCACATTTGGTGGCAGCAATGGGATGCTTTCTGCAGTCCCCTCCAAAAGACCCTGTCCTGGCTGGGTCTGTCACAATATGTTTATGTTAAATATTCTATTTTTTGAGCGTACCTTTATAAATAAAGAAAACTGTTCAATTCGAAATATAAAAGCTACAGAGTTGTTTTTTTTTGAAGGTTGCAAGCTCTGGAGCAGCCATCTTTATCCTTGCATTATCACTTAGTAAGTCACAGACCAGGGAAAAGAATGTAGGTAGGAGTCCTGGCTTTACTGGCTGCATACTTGTTTTAAAGATATTAATTGCTAACTAACAAAACAACGATAAAGAAGACAGCACTGGCGTTTGTACATTGAAAACTTATAGTAGACCACCAGGATTTCTGCTTCATGATAATTTCCACAGCTCTTTTAAAACTACCTTGAACAGAGACGTACCTAGGGTCTCCAGTGCCCTTGGCAAGAATCTGTATCAGAACCCCCCCCCCCCCCCCGTCACCCCCCCTTCATTAAAGAGTTAGAATTTCCCTTGTTTGGTGTTCGTCTGAGCACTAATACACTGCCCAACAAGAATTCTCTTGCTTTTGTGGCTGTGTGTGGTGAAGAGATGAGCTTGGGCGTGTTATTTGGATATACCGTATTTATCGGCTTATAACACGCACCTTCACTTTAAAAAAGGAAAAGTTTCAGGAAAAAATCTTAAATTTTAAATAAAGAACTGTAAAGCAAAATAAGGGTCAGTGCCCATCAATGCAGCCTAATCAGTGCCCATCTGCAGCCTCACAAGTGCCATGAATGCAGCACCCACCTTATTGCCATGAATGCAGCAACCACCATATTGCCATGAATGCAGCACCCACCGTATTGCCATGAATGTAGCACCCACTCCATTGCCATGAATGCAGCACCCACTCCTTTGCCATGAATGCAGCACCCACTCCATTGCCATGAATGCAGCACACACTCCATTGCCATGAATGCAGCACCCACTCCATTGCCATAAATGCCGCACTCCATTGCCATTAATGCAGCACCAACTCCATTGCCATGAATGCAGCACCCACTCCATTGCCATGAAAGCAGCACCCACTCCATTGCCATTAATGCCACACTCCATTGCCATGAATGCAGCACCCCCGTACTGCCATGAATGCAGCACCCACAGACCCACTGCATCCCTCAGGGCATTCGACTTGCCAAATACCTAGCAGGATTCATCATTTAACCCCTTACATGCTCTCCCTAACTGCTGCTGACCTCCGGCTGCTCCCATTTGAGATGGCTCCCTCACAGGATCACACACACTCACCTTTTTTTTGTTCTCTATCGTTCACTCACTGTATGCTGCCACACTGCCGACAGGGAATGATTCCAGATGAAGTCCCACTGCACTTCCAGATCTGGCGCGGTCAGGAGGAAGGGTGGAGGAGAAGACGGCGGCGGCTTACAGAAGTACAGGCGGGACTCCAGGAGCAGCCTTTGTGCATGCGCCGCCTGCGTTCAAGGACTGGCCAGCCCCGCCGCAGCACATGACCACATTCGCCCAATCACATGGCGCCAGCTGCCGCAACATGGTGGGCAGATCGCAGGGGACACACAGTGACACAAACTGGTGTGGGATTTTGCCCCCCGATGCCATGGCCTGCCAATTTGCGCCCCCTTGGCCTGTGCCCCTGGCGAGCGCCGGTCTCGCCGTCCGCTTGGTATGCCCCTGACCTTGAAAAGCTTTGGTTTACAGTATGTAAAAATGATTTATTTATCTCAGCCGTGGCTGCCCCTGGAAGTACTATAAGGTCTGGCTATTCTGGATGTTTCAGTCGACAGATGTAATTTGAGTGGCCCAGTCTCCTATCTGAGTTGATTCTATGTAGTGTTCTGTACCTTCTCCACCCACCTTCCTTTACCCATCCTTAATGCATCTGATTCCCTTCCCTCTCCCCACCTCCAATTCGGTCCTGCCATATATTTGTTACAGTGGCACCTGTCTTAGACTTCATAATGTTAGATCCTATTTCTAACGCTGTTGTGAATTGTTGTTCCTTGTATTGTTTCATACAACTGATAATCTCATGCTCTGCCATGCCAAAATTTTCTTTTTTGTTATTGTAATGTACTGCTTTTATATTTCCAATAAATTAATCATGCTTGGGAAAAAAATATTTATAATATGACCAAGTAATTTTGTATTAGAAATTCATCATTGATTATTATCTATCTAAATACTGAAAGCGGGCTGTAAAGCTTGGTTTACACTAATGAGAATTGGATGTGTATTACTCCGCATCCAATTCACATGACAAGAGAGTGTGACTGGCTCTCAATGGACACGGTTCACACAGCTCCGGGGTGGCCACAGAGCACACTGGTCCAAAAATTCTGACCTAATTCGCACCTGAAACAGTGTACAGGGATGCACTGGACCCCTGCTGTGATCCGCGGCCGTAGCTAGTGTGAACTCAGCCTAAGATAAAACTTGATTGAGTAGAGGCGGAGGTAAGGACAAGGCTTAACTATTTAACATGGGAGTTTTTTGACTAAACTAATACAAGGCTAGTTCAGAAATGTAAATATTCTGATGAATGTAAAATACATACTTTTCTTTCTAATTATACCTTTTTCTTACAGTGTTTCATGGTGAAATCCCTTGCTCTTGGTATGAGGCCCACTATCTTCAGCACTGTACCAAGAACACTTCATATTCCTGATATGTGCCTGTTGTACCATGTACTTGTATGAGAAAGTATTCTGTTATTTTTGTATTGCTTCATTTGTGTAAAATCCCTGGTGTTCCTGACAGTCCCTTTGCTTTCCTATTACAAAATGACCACACTAAGCAGGAGAGCACACCATGGTCAGTTCTCTAGCTATGCTGGGAACTCAGTATGCTCTCCCCCAATGATCAGACTTGTCCTGAAACGCCCCTGCTGCACAGCCATTTATTGAGAAGATCAGTGTGCTTGTCAGGAACATACGGCATTAGCTCTGAGGCACATGCAAATGCACAGGCGCAGGCCTGCTGGTGCCCATTTCACTGTGAATAGGCGTGCACCAGTGCGCATGCACGCGCAAACGCGTAAAGATATGTGCATGTGCGCGCAATAGCCATTGACACTGGCACCAATTGGCCTATATAAGTGCAGCACCTGCACTAGTCCTTTGCTGTCTGATCTACAGCTGAACCTGTGTTCCTGTATCTGATCCTGTTGATTCCTGTGTTTGACCCGGCCTGCTCCTGACTTCGCTTGTTCGCTACCTACCCTGACCTTGGTCTGTCTTGGACTTGTCTGCTTCCTGATTACCTGCCCGATTCCGTTTGGCCGATCCTTGCCTTTTCCCTGACGATTCCTTGCCTGCTGTCCATGCCTGCATCTGACCATATGTTACTGACCTGGCTTGCTTTTTTTTTTATTATTATTATTTTTATTGTAATTTTCAGTTGTAAGGTACAAAACAGAGTGTCTTGGGCATACCCAAGCTCAGCACACAACAAAACAAGAAATAAAGAAAACAATAAAAACGAGACTAAGACATCCTTAAACAAACAAAAATCAGTACGCTCTAACCCCCCATGCTGACTGGATTACAGGATTTATACCAAACAACCTTCAGTGGCAGGCTCCGTAATGAGAAGCATACTCTCCCAGAACCTAAGTACCCAGACAATAAATCAACGGGTGGGGCATATACACCAGGTTCTACTAACCAAGGAGGCATAAGTTGCATATTGTGATATTCACTAGTCTTCTAGAGAGTCTGTGTTTGTGGATAGAGATTCCACCCAGATATTCTACATTTTATGGAACTTCCTAGCACAACCCCTAGATAAATAAGTGGCCTTGTATAATAGTAGTTCTGTGTTAACTAATTGCTTCCAAAAACGAATGTATGGTACAGAGATGGGGTTACCACCGCTCCAGGTAGGTCTGCTGAAACAAAAAGGTTTTTCCTCCAGGAAATGAATAGCCCCAGGTGTCGGCTAATGCATATAGCAAATCAAGGTGAGTAGAAAATTCTGGACAGCCGCACTCCAAATGAAATTTCTCGTGCCTTTATTAGAACATAAGGATCACACTGTACATGTCACAGCAAAGTAATACAGAGCTATGAGTAAGCTATGAGTAAGCACTACGTTTAGTGTGAAACGCGTCAGATGTTTTTGGTTCTGTATTACTTTGCTGTGACATGTACAGTGTGATCCTGATGTTCTAATAAAGGCACAAGAAATTTAATTTGGAGTGCTGCTGTCCAGAATTTTCTACTCCCCTTGATTTAATGGATGGTACACCATGGGATTTCCACCGAAGCATAATGGCCTTACATGCATAGTAAAATAGTAGTCCCAGAAGGGTTCTTACCACCCGCCGGTGGGCCAGCGGGTCTACAAGACCCAGCAGACACACCTCCCCGTCAGTGGGATTTGAATGGTGGTAACTGTTAAAATAAATGTGGTGACCTCAGTACAGAAAGTTTATATCTCTGGACAGATCCAGAAAATATGAATGAAATCTGCTGAGGATGCCGCACATCACCAACAGAAATATGGACCAACCTGGCGTGTGTGACCACACATCCAGCTGTTCTTCTGCCTGTCAGCACCCGCTACCAGTTGCTGCCCTCTGCTGCTTGCTGTCTCCCAACCTGGGGTCTGCTGTTTTGCTGTCCACAGCTCCAGCTATCCATCCAGTTCTGGTGACACATCTGCTACGCATCACTGCATCCAGCGAAGATTGTTCAGGCACCTACACCTCTCTGGGCTCTCACGACCACTGTCGCAACATCAGTGGTCCCCGAGCTGGAGCTGTACGAGAGGCCTCCCTCTAAACCTCGGGCTCAACAACAAGATAGGTGACAATGCTGCTGCTTCTCCTTCCCCCAGAAATCATGCAGCTGAGAACAGATGGAATGTGATCACTTATAAAAAAGGGAAAACAGCTATTTATAATATTTTTTATATCTATACAAAAATGTTGTGCATTAAATTTATATTTTAAACAGAATGGGTTGTTTTACAAGGTGATCGCTTATAATCGCAAAATAATGTTTATTTTTGCCCTAGTGAGTGTTATTTTCAGCCATGTGTCTTTTTTTAGCTCCCATTTCTGAATGTAATGGTCATTATAGCTAATGATAATAACAGACATTATAGCTAAGTGACTTGGCCGGATCTTATCCCCAAGGACTGGATAGACATCAAACATACATTCACCATATATCATCTTCAACAAATCCTTAGATAAAAAAACAAGGAATTGTTTCCTCTTGCTCCATCCTTCGATAGTGACTTCTTTTTATTATATTTGTGGATACACATCACTTTCTTCAGTAGCAGGACCATTATACCAGATAAAATGGAACCCCAAACTTTCCCCAAGCGTGAGATTGTATTTCCCTGATACGCTCAGCGCCCTTCAGATATCTTTCAGCTCATTAATTATTCCACAATGGTAAGTTCCAGAACCTTGTTATTGGCAATGACTTGTCTACTGCATGTACGATTTTTATATATTGATGTGTTTTGTATTAGAAAAAAACTCTATATAAATATACACTACATATTCATTTAAAAGAGTGCCTAGACAGGTCAGCAACTGGAAAATTAACACATTGTGACAGTTTACATTATAACTGAATATAACATACATATATTATTGAAAATTCAAATCAAAGCATGAGGCATACATAAATATCTTGAATGGCATGATCCAGACATCATAACAATATTCTCAAGGAAACCACCTATAAAAGAAATCAATATATATACACAAACACAAAAATAACTACTATTTACAGGAATACATATACAGTAGGTCAGAATCTACATTAAAACATCTTGGCTGTACTGTACCCTATCTATATTCCAGTAGACCTTATGTTTTAAAAGCTATTTCCTACCGCCACATTGTCAGGGTGGAGCTACATATTCTCTGATCGTTTGTTTTTGTTGAGAAATTAAATGAATGGCAATGGGCAACTTTCTTGTCTCTAGAGTAGTGTCTATAGAGTATATATGCTCTTGTTTTATTCAATATGTTTCTTTTTTAATAGTTGTTTCTGTCCCCTAGCTTTCAAGTTTATCTTTCATTTCTTTAAAATATAATTCCTGTTGTTTCATCACTTAATTTACATGGCTATAGATTTCAATACTATGAAGGGGTTAAAAATGTAATAAATAGTTGCAATCTGTGGGCTTAGTGAAGATATCACTTTCTATGCAATCTACTACTAACAACAATATGGGTGTCCAAAACAAGATGACTTCCTATCATTATTATGACTGAAATGTAAACAGTGGATGCATGGAGTTCAAATGTGCATCAAATTTCTCTAAGGCAGGGGTCTCAAACTCAAATTACCTGAGGGCCACAGGACGAGTTTTCATATCCCATGGGGGCCGCATGCAAACTTTCAAGCTTCAAAAAGAACACTAAACTAGTATATATAGTGGTAGTTACTGCTTGCTGCCAGTCACTGCTTACTGCCACAGATGCTTGGCAGTGTTTTCTCTGCAGCGTCCAGCAGGACCCACAGTCCTGCAGCCAGCTCCCAGCAGGACCCACAAGCTGGCTGTGGACCTGTGGATCCTGCTGGCCACTGACCCATGGGTCCTGCTGGTCTGTAGGCCATTGCCAGCAGGACCCCACAGGTTCGCAGCCAGTAGGACCCACAGTTCTACAGCCAGCTCCCAACAGGACCCACAGCTTGTGGGTCCTGCTGGGAGCTGGCTGTGGACCTGTGGGTCCGGCTGGCCTGTGGGCCATGGCCAACAGGACCCGCAGGTCAGCAGGACCCCTAGGTCAGCGGCCAGCAGGACCGCACAGGTTCGCAGCCAGCTCCTAGCAGGATCCACAGGCCATGGGCACTTGGGCAGCTCCCAGTGTCGAGGGCTATTTTGAAGTTACTGGATGGGCACTGGGACAGGGTAAATGAGGTGTATGGGGGGATAGATGGGATGATCATGTGGGGGTCAGCTGGGGGTGTTAGGATCTCTCACCGTGACCTCAGCGATGGGCCGATGGCAGCTGCCAGCTCAGGCTCAGTAGGACAGGTCCTCCTCCTTGCACGCCGAGCCAGTGAGTCAGACTCAGCCACGACAGTGTCCAAGAAGATCCCACTGGGAGTTGTAGTTTGGCTGTAGTCAGTGGAGTCACTAGGGTTGGGGTCACCTGGTGCGGTAAAACATGGTGTCACTCCCCCTGTCTAGGCTGCATAGCACCATGCAGGCAGCACACGGTCATGGGGCCCACCCCAAACCAGCCCCTGAGGGTAGTATAGGGTGGTATAGTGGCAGGTTGGGGCAGTATAGGGCAGGTTGGGGTGGCACAGGGCAGGTTGGGTGGTACAGGGCAGGTGGGGTGGCACATGGCAGGCTGGGGTGATACAGGGCAGGCTGGGGTGGCACAGTGTAGGTGGGGGTGGCACAGGGCAGGTTGGGTGGTACAGAGCAGGTTGGGGTGGCACAGTGTAGGTTGGGGTGGTACAGGGCAGATTGGGGTGGTACAGGGCAGATTGGGGGTGACACAGGGCAGGTTGGGGTGGCACAGGGTAGGTTGGGGTGGTACAGGGCAGGTTGGGGGGATACAGGGTAGGTTGGGGTGGCACAGGGTAGGTTGGGGCGGCACAGGGCAGGTTGGGGGTGACAGAGCAGGTTGGAGTGGTACAGGGTAGGTTGGGGTGGTACAGGGCAGGTTGGGGTGATACAGGGTAGGTTGGGGTGGCACAGTGTAGGTTTGGGGTGACACAGGGCAGGTTGGGGTGACACAAGGCAGGTTGGGGTGACACAAGGCAGGTTGGGGGTGACACAGGGCAGGTCGGGGTGACACAGGGCAGGTTGGGGTGACACAGGGCAGGTTGGGGTGATACAGGGTAGGTTGGGGTGACACAGGGCAGGTTGGGGTGACACAGGGCAGGTTGGGGTGACACAGGGCAGGTTGGGGTGGCACAGTGTAGGTTGGGGGTGACACAGGGCAGGTTGGGGGTGACACAGGGCAGGTTGGGGGTGACACAGGGCAGGTTGGGGTGACACAGGGCAGGTTGGGGTGACACAGGGCAGGCTGGGTGGCACAGGGCAGGTTGGGTGGCACAGGGCAGGTTGTGGTGGCACAGTAGGTTGGTGTGGTACAGGGCAGGTTGGGGGTGTCACAGGGCAGGTTGGGGGTGACACAGGGCAGGTTGGGTGGTACAGAACATGTGGGGTGGCACAGGGCAGGTTGGGGTGGCACAGTGTAGGTTGGGGTGGTACAGGGCAGGTTGGGGTGATACAGGGTAGGTTGGGGCGGCACAGGGCAGGTTGGGGTGACACAGGGCAGGTTGGAGTGGTACAGGGTAGGTTGGGGTGGTACAGGGCAAGTTGGGGTGGCACAGGGTAGGTTGGGGTGGCACAGTGTAGGTTGGGGGTGACACAGAGTAGGTTGGGGTGACACAGAGCAGGTTGGGGTGACACAGGGCAGGTTGGGGTGATACAGGGCAGGTTGGGGTGATACAGGGCAGGTTGGGGTGGTACAGGGCATCTTATAACTCTATGTAGTGACAGTGTGCAGAGTAAACTACATTCCTGCAGAATACATGCCTCATTCCTGCAGATGAAGACCCAGGCGGGTGGGCGGGGCTGCTGTGTCTGTCCTCGCCTCTATCTGCTTCAGCTTCGGCATCATCCATAGTGAAGGAGTCTGTGGGAGGAGTTGAGGAGGCAGCCACACCCCCATAGCAATGCCAATGGCTGTGTTTAGGCTGCCTGCGCTCGCTGCTCTCCAGGCTCCACCCGCCAGGTGCAGGGAGCTTGAACGCACAGCTGTGGACTACAACTCCCAGAAGCAACAGCGGCGGACGTCACGTGGTGTCACCGACGTCAGCTAGCCCAACTTACTCAGAGTAAACCAGGAAGACAAAAACAAAACATTGTAAGCAGGCGGCCGTTGCTTACCAGAAAATTTATCAGTATGCCTCAGTCCTGCGGGCCAATTGTAACCGCTCCTCGGGCCGTAAATGGCCCGCGGGCCGGTACTTTGAGACCACTGCTCTAAGGGCTTGTTCACATATGCGGCAATACCATGTTTAACCATTTGACCTCCGGAAAGGTTTTACCCCCTTCAGGACTGGCTCAAGCTCTCATCGGCTCCGCTGACACCCCCGGAGGGGGAGGTTCAATTTTTGTGTGAGCCTCCGCTTTAAGTGGTTAAAATGCTGCATGCACCTTTTTTCTGCAGGAAACAAAGGCATGGCAGCCCATTCAAATTAATGAGCTGCTGTGCCTACGCAAATGTGGGCCGCCAAAACACATACATGTGAATGTGTGATGTGACAATGGCTGCAATGTAACTGGGGTGCTGTGATGTGTAAATGGGCGCTATGACATGAAGGGCACTCTAATGTAATGGGGGCGCTGTGATGTGTAAATGGGCAATATAATGTGAAAATGTCTGCAATGTAATGGGGGGGGGGGGGATGGGGCGCTGTGATGTGAAGAAAACGGAAAATTGTATACTTACCTTCCGTAATTTTCCTTTCCTGTTGCATCACATGGCAGCATACACATATGGGTTGTGGCTCCGCCCCCCCACAACCTGATAGGACCACGTAACTATTAAACCTTGAGAGGGCCCCCGCCCCCACATTCTCAGTATCCAGATACCTCACCTCAGCGGGTGGGTATTTGTATGCTGCCATGTGATGCAACAGGAAAGGAAAATTACGGAAGGTAAGTATACAATTTTCCGTTTTCCTGTCGCATCATGGCAGCATACACATATGGGGAATAACTCGCAAACTGGGTGGGGCTGAGCAAAACAAGGTTTATTTACAAGGAATTGGACTATATGATTGCCCTTCCAAATTCTGCCGTGGACAGCCTGGCGGCGTCCACCTTGTAGTGTGACATAAAGGTGCTTTTCGAAGACCAAGTGGCTGCTTTACAGATGGTTTCCAATGAGACCCTGCAGAAAGCCGCCCAGGAGGTCGCCACTGCCCTCGTGGAATGTGCCCTGAAGACCTCCGAAATGGGAAGGCCTTGAAGAGTAGGCTCTTTTAGTTGTCTTAATCTAGGAGGTGACTGAGCATTTGATGCTGACTGACCCTGCCTTAGGCCACGCTGGAACCGAGACCATATTTCAGCTTTCCTAAGTGAGAAGGTAGCTGCCAAACAGGCCACCAGCCTTAGCTCAACATCCAGGGGATGTGGTTCTCTCACTCAACCAAGAAAAGACAGCAAATTTACTTCCTGGTTAAATTGGAAGGAGAAAGACACCCCATGGATAAAAGCAGTCTGGATTTTTAGGACCATTCTGTTCTGTCCAGGTATAATGTTAAGTGAGGCTCCTTGAGTACAAGGGCTGCAGTTCTGACATCCTTCACAGAGGTTGTAGCAACCAGAAATATGGTATTTAGGGTTGCAGAGTGTAGTCAATTCTGTAGGATAGAAATGAGGCCTTGATGGAAATGGGGACCATAAGCAAGTTCCACATAGGGAACAAATGGTTTCCTGTGAGGCCTATAACTTCATGCAAGCCTTTTAAGAATTGCATCATTAAAGGGTAAGGACTCCTTAGACCTCTGCAAGTGCAGACAAAGCTGAACTTTGAGCTTTTAAACATATTTGAACCTATGCCCCTGATTAGCCCCAGTTGTAAGAACTGTGGAACCTTGGCTGGTTTAGGTGATGAAGGACTCCACGCTTCGCTGTGTGAGATCTGTATAATTTTCCCATAGTCTTAGGTAAATCTTATTCATGAAGATCTCTGGATTGACAAGGTAGGCACTACCTTCACTATGCATAATTGACCTGGTAGCCACTGCCTCTCAACTTCCATGCCATCAAAAGTAGTCTCTTGAAGCTGGATGGAAAAAAACTCTCCATGAGAGAGCGAATCCGTCATTACTGGAAGCAGTGGTGATTCAATGATTAAGGGCAGGAGAGAGAGACACTAGAGCCTCCCAAGCCAAAAATTGTATATTTGCAATTATTGATACAGGAAGCTCCGCTGACAGCCTAAGGATTCTACCCTTCCACTGTTGTCTAGGCATAATACAAATCTTGCTGCTCTTGCTAAAAAAGGAGTGAATGACAGAAGTGCTTTGAACACTACTCGGTTGAAGAAAATGCAATACTATTCCTCATAAGCTTAACATCCCATAACCTTCTAGGTGGGGTCTGATGTCATAATGTTCCGTCTGAAAACAATTGGTCAGTTACGAAAAACCAAGGATACTCCGGCATTGTTCTGCTGGAAGAGACTTCACTCCCAATGCACCTTTGGCTTTCTCTGTCAGAGGATGGAAATTACCTTGTTTCAGTTCTACTGAATTTTTCCTGTCGCTATTGCAGACAGTAAGACCTTTGTGAATGCCCTGGGGGAGATGTACAGACCGAAGGGGAGGAACTCACTGGTAAAGGAATTGAGGATGAATTGGGACAAGTAGGTGTCTGATAAACCTACAGGAGAATCCTGCCTCCCAGATTTATTAATAATGTAATTGATTGGAGGTTTCCCATCTTGCACAACTAACATCCTGTGCTGCTTGTAAAAAAAAATTATTTTTTATTTTTCTAGGAACAGAGGGGAACCAAATCCTCATCTCCTCTGGTTATCCAGAACCTTAACGGTTGCTTGTTTTTTTTTTTTTTTTTTTTCGATCCAGCTACAAACTGGAACAGAATTTTTTACTTTTCCATCAACTCTGGTAGCCTGGCTGACTGGAAGAGATTGAAAGGTGGACTTCCCACTTGTCAATGTTATATGGTCGTTATGCTCATTGAATTATCCCCCTGCATGGGTGAGTTTTCATGTTATACTTTTTTGATAAAAAATTATTGTAACTAGAAAGGCGGACCTCCCCTGAACTTCCACCAATGTCACGCCAATATAGCTGATATGGCCCACTGATCCTGAAGGTTTTCCCTCCAGGTGTGTGCATAAAGCTTTGCACAGACACCCCCTGGATTAGTGCACCCTTAGAAGGGACTTCCGCTGTACTCCTAGGACAGGAGCCTTAGATCTTTTAAGGCTTCAATAATGAAGATTGGGTACTTCTCCAGTTAGTTTACTAATCTTTTCCCCCCCGTAGGATTGTGCCTCCTGGTGTCTACTTGGGAGTCGCCACCTTTATGCTGGACCTTTGAGTTTTCTGTTTTTTTGTCAGATGATATTCGCCCTGACCCTCTAATGGTCACCCTTGAGATGGCTGTCTCCTGTCTACTCCCGAATAGATTGGATCCGTGTTCTGGTGTCTTACACCATTTTTTTTTTTTTTTTTTTTGCGGGATCGACCGACCATGGCTTCAGCCATAATGCACTCCTTGCCGTGACCGCGGGAAACACCGCTCTTGAAAAACGTCAATTGACGTCTGAAACATTCACCACAGAGTATGCCGCCAATTCCAGCTCCTACAAAGCTGTTACCGCCTTGTCTCTTTACTTTTTCCAGACGGGCTTATTTAAAGGGTTACTCCACTTTTTTAATCTGCAGGGCTGCAATTTTCCTGTTTGTATGACTGGTTTCACTGATTTTCCCAGAAGTCTGCTTCAAGATAAGTCAGATTTTTTGGCATCCACTGCAATAAAAAAAAAATTTCATTTTGATAAGATATTCCCAATAGGGATGCAGACCCTGCCACTTTCCCAGCTGGTTGACAATTCTGAAACCACTCCCATTAGACTCATTCAGCACATGGGTTGGTTATTGCTGATGTGCCAGTACCTGCAGATGCTACAGTATGTAGGAGCACTTCAGATCTAGATCTAATTTTCAGACTAGAGCCTCCTTGAATGTGACATGTCTTGCCAGCTACATTCATGATGCATCCATCATTGGAGTAGACTGCAGCAGGTTGACCTCTAGCTTTTTCAGGGTATACAGTGGATAGCCTGTTTAGGAGGGCATTTTTTCTCTTACCCTTTTCAACTATTCCTGGATTAACTCTTCCAGTTGTTAAGTGAAGGAAATTAGTACCTTTTAACCTTGTGGAGAGTTTCCTCCACTTCAACCCAGGCAATTGTGTCCTTATCTGCCCCTGCAAAAAAAGTCTCTATTGGGCAATCTTCAAAGCTTGCGCAAGCTTTCGTATTTGGACACCACCTACTGGTTCTGGTTGGAAGCGCTATGCAATTTATGCACTGTAGCTTATCAAGTAATGACTTTCCACCACAAATGCAGCAACCATTAGGGTAGGCTGGTAATATGTGATGTTTGTAAACGGGGAGCAAACAAAATGAGAGGTGAGATGATGACATTGATCAATCTTGCCTATATGTCTGCCCTTTATAAAACGGTGACTGTTCTGGCTTTAGCAGGCTCTCTTCATCTTGAGGTCCTTGCAGGGCTGTATAGTGCTTGTTCATTTGACACACTAGCTTGGCGGGCAATGACTTTCCACAACAAATGCAGCGATTATTAGGGCTGGTAGTTCTGGTTGGAAGCGCTATGCAATTTATGCACTGTAGCTTGTCAAGCAATGACTTTTCACCACGAATGCAGAGACCATTAGGTCTGGTAATCTGTGGTGTTTGTAAACGGGGAGCAAACAAAATGAGAGGTGAGATGATGACATTGATCAATCTTGCCTGTATGTCTGCGCTTTGAACGGTGACTGTTCTGGCTTTAGCAGGCTCTTCATCTTGAGGGCCTTGCACAGCTGTATAGTGCTTGTTAATTTGACACACTAGCTTGGCAGGCAATGACTTTCCACAAATGCAGCGACTATTAGTGCTTGTAATTTGTGATGTTTGTAAACGGGGAGCGATGATAATGATGGGTGAGGTGATGAGATTTAATCAACATTGCCTCGATGTCTGTTCTTAGATGGTGACTTGTCTTGACCGTCAGAAGGCTCCCTCCATCTTGTAGTCCTTACAGGACTATAGATATTGGCTCTCTTTTTCTCAATCTTCACTACTTACCTAATCCCTATACCTTAATGGGTGGTCTGACTGGACAGCGTTTCCCATAGGAACAGAGCAAAGCAGCAGATTGAAATGAAGGACAGGATAATGCTAAGTCTCCACTACTGCGACCTGAAAGTCGCATGATTTGCTGCAATTTTGATGCAACTTGGAACAGTGCTTGTTATATTCTTAAGGTCTATGAACACAGATATAAATGAACGGTACTAGTTGTAAATCATGGGGTACGGCTTGTCATGCGACTTTGCAGTAACAAGTCGCACTAGTGGAAGCCAAGCCCTAACACAGTGACCCAGAGCAAGCATTGAAAAGGAGATGGGGAAAAACACAGGTGAAGGCCATAAAAAGGGAAACATACCTGCAAACAATGACCACATAAGCATCCAGCATGCATGAGTAGAGAGCTCCACCATTTGTTGCCCAAAAAACTCCATAAAAAAACATTTAGAACTCACATTTGCCATTAGTGATGATATCAGTGCCTGAGCCTGTTCAGATCACTAACCTGGAAAGCTCTAGCCAGGAAACACAGAGGCCGCATCACTTCCTGCCTCTCATGCTCAGAGTATACTTGCACTGTTGCAGCCATCTTGGAAATGGCAAACGCCCATAACACAGAGAAAGAAGTAAAAGGCATATAGAAAGCAAAGGAAACGCTGTCACTTACGTCAAAGCTTGTTTAAAGCTTTCTTTGAGAAGCCTGCACCACCAGAATGGGGCTCCAACCATATAGCTCATTTAGAGGCTGTACAGGAAGGACTTCCACCCAGGAGAGGCTGAAATATGCCCCCCCAGACCACCAGAATGGGGCTCCAACCATATAGCTCATTTAGAGGCTGTACAGGAAGGACTTCCACCCAGGAGAGGCTGAACCTGGCTGGGGCGTCAAACGGTAAGGGATACCTCGCGATTTCAGTCCTGATCAGGTGAGGAAAAAAAGGAGAATGTGGGGGCGGGGGCCCTCTCAAGGTTTAATAGTTATGTGGTCCTATCAGGTTGTGGGGCGGAGCCACAACCCATATGTGTATGCTGCCATGATGCGACAGGAAACTGCAATGTAATGGAGTGCTGTGATGTGAAGTAGCTGCAATGTAATGGAGTGCTGTGACATGAAAGGGAACTGAGGGCACTGTGGGACTGCTGTGAAGGGGGTCTGCAAAGTTTTTATTAGATAATTCTATGTGTGTGTGTCTGTTTTTTGAGATGTTAGGGTGAAGAGCAAAATTGCATTGGGGGGCCAACATTTTTTTTTCCCAGGGCCCAAACCATATTAAAGCTGGCCCTGGCTGTGAGTGCCTTTTATGTGAGTGTAACATAATACATTTTAGAAGAAAGAAATTACTTTTAGACAGAGAGCACTAGATTCTGTATCTTCTGAGGCATTTTACCGATATCCTGTGAATACATCAATGAAGGGGTCGCTCGGCCAGTGAGCACAGGTGGAGGATTGCACCGGGCACTTTTATGTACAGCTTTATCATCACATTATGTTAATACACAGAGGTGGAAGATGATTATTTATGGATGTTTTTGAATTAATTTGATGATCAATTTTTTGTGGATATTTTTGCACTTTTTTGGATTTATGATTTATTTATTATTTGAATTTTATGAACACTTTTTATTGATTGATTGTTTAAACGGATACACTGTATAAGATATAATATTTTATTTAAGTGATTTTGGCATTTGCACTTTATGTTTATTAATGAGTTGCACTGCACTACTATAGAGGTTTATGATTGCTAAAAGTGAGGTAAAAACACAGCAAACTACAGCAATTAACTGTAGATGTATTTATTCATAATTTTTTCACAATTGTGTAGCACTGATATTTTTGCCTATTAATGCTTCATAATGTAAGTCTATGAGCAGTGTTATAAGTTAGTATTTGGCGCCATCTAGCGGCCAAAACAGGAAATGGACTTGGATGATTTTCCTTTTCTAGAGCACTGAACAAGGGACAGAAAGTGACTGTTGTTTACTTTATATATTTGACCTACCTACCCAGAATGCTAGGTGACTTACCCATGATCACCCTGTACTGAACTGCATGCTGGATAGGCTATAAAAGAGCCGGCGCAGCCATTTTCTTTCTCTTCTGGATGCATGGCCTGCCTGTGAGGACCCGTGAGGAGGTCTCCAGAGAGTGCGGCCTACTGCCACTGTGGAGTGCGGCCTACTGCCCTCTTGGGCCCATCCTCATGGTGGTGGAATGCCAGTGCCTGGTCACAAGTAAAACATTTGCGACCCTGGTAGTTCCGCCACTGGTGTCAGTAGTTTTTTATTTTTTGTTATTTTATTTTTTTGAATTAATTTTTACAATTTGTTTAGGAGCCCCGTTGGGGGGCTTTGGTGAGATATTAGGTGTCTGAACAGACTTCTGATGTTCGAGGACACAGACCTTAATCTCCATCTCTGCAGCCTCAGCTGCACAGAATTAATGGACAGGAATAGCTCTGTACAAAGCTTCCCGTTCATTCACAAACTGAAGCATAGTAAACACAGTTTACTATGCCCCGGTTATGAGTGAGCAGAGTTAGTCATTGATACCGATCACTGACTCTGTCTATTCAGAAAAGAAAGGGGTTGATCAATTAAATATTTACTGGTCCCATTCCCCACTCTCCATAATGACACTTCCCCAGCAGCAGCCAGTGAGAGAGGGGAGGGGGGAACCCAGCAGCACTGGGGGGGGGGGCAAGGGGGGCCAGGTGAGCACACAGAGGCCTGAGAGCAGCAGGACCTGGATAGGAGGGAAGGCATATAGAAGAATCAATCCCCTCCATTTTCCTCCTGCAGCTGCTGAAGAGAGAGGTGGAGAAGCAGACTTTTAGCAGCTGCAAGAGGAAAATGGAGGCCGCCACACCAGCTGCTCCACCTCTCAGGTGTACAGGGGAGCCGCAAGGGCCTCCTGGAGCATGGGATGGGGACAATTATGTCCCCTGTAGGTACACCCCTGCCATGAAGACATGGATTGATGGGTGAGTTTGCGTTGACTATAAAAATGAATTTATAGTGTTTTTTTAGGTTTCTGGTGCTCAGATACAGTTTTATCCTATTTCTATATACTTAAAGGGGTTGTAAAGGTTCCTGTTTTTTCACCTTAATGCATCCTATGCATTAAAGTGAAAAAACATCCAATGCTTACTGGCCCCCCAGCCCCCCCATTTACTTACCTGAACCCTCGAAAGTCCCACGTCGAGACGGCACTGGATTTTAGCCCAGTCTTCTCGGCTCTTCATTGGAAAGATTGATAGCAGCTCAGCCATTGGCTCGCGCTGCTGTCAATCAAATCCAATGACGTGGGTGCTGGGGGCAGGGGCCAAGTCCTGCACTCGGCGGCTATGGACGCTGAATGCAGGACTCGGGAGCGCGCCTGCAAGGTAACCCCCTGGGAGAGCACTTCTCCCAGGGGGTTATCTGAGACGGGGAGGAGTTGAAGAGCCACCGGGGGACCCCAGAAAACGCCATTCGGGGCCACTCTGTGCAAAACAAGCTGCACAGTGGAGGTAAGTGTGACATGTTTGTTATTTAAAAAAAATAAAAAAATCGAACCTTTAGTGTCACTTTAATTCCCTCAACACTAAACCCTTTGCAGCTATATTATTGACTCAGGGGTGTGAATACCTACAGTATGCGGCCAAAAACCTTTCCTTTTGTGCTTAATTACCTTATAGATAACTGGAAAAAAAATTGGCACCATGGAAATGTTAATTATGCTATGTTGATCAAATGGTGAAAAGCTCAGGTAAATTTGTAATAATTTCTGGTTGTAAGATCACAAAATATATGCAAAGGAATTGCCTTTAAAACTAGGTGTGTAATTACTTTAGAATGAAGATTTTTTTTTTTTTTTTTTGAATGTTCCTTTTGCTATGTTCTAAACATCAAGATGTACTTGTCAAACAGAGTGCACTTAGTATGAAATGTTACAGTGCCAGGGACTGACAGGCTGAATCAAAGAGAACCAGCGGTAAAATTATGGTAGCATGAAAATACTGCTATATTTGCAGGTCTGAACGCTCCCTGCTTTCAAAAAGTTATGTGCTCCTTGACTTGACTGTGGCTAAGTTGCTCAGTGTTCCTCCCACTCTCTCAATTCTCACAGTAAGTAGTAATGACTGCATGACACAATTCCAGTTCATTCTCTTCCAGTAAAGACCTACAGGTGGGAATAGCTTTTCAGAAATATACATTTCTTAATTTCTCAAGAACACCACATCTAGGCTGCTAAAAATAAAAAAATAGCTATAAAAGAGGCCTTTTCTCTACAGCTACGCAGGGTGCTGAAATGTCAGCTGAAGGTCAATTGGGTTTTTATTGGTTAAAAAGCTTTATGAACAGGTAGCAAAAGAAAGGAACGACACATGTTTTTCTGTTACTAAGCCCAGGTTCACGCTGAGCCCAGGTTCACTTCAGTTGAACTCGCACGATTTCGCTCCCGCATGTCAGTCCCGATTTCGGCAGCGATTTCAGAGACATCTGTGCAGGTTTCTGCACAGATGTCAATCTAAATCGCAGCCCGAATCGCAAAAAGTATTACAGAAACTACTTTTTGAAATCGGTGCAGCGGCGCAGACGCAGCATCGCACCAATTAGGATGGTGCCATTGACGGCAATTGCCGCCAAATTGACATGCTATTTGACATGTCAAATGGCATGTCAAAACGCTCCAGTGTGAACCAGGGCTCAAATTGAAAAGGTAGACCGATCATAACCGATGAAAACAGTGCTTTGAAAATGTATTCATACCGCTTGAAATATTCAAAATTTTGTCATCCAAAAACATAAATGTATTTTATTGGGATTTTATTTGATAGACCAACACAAAGTGGCACATAATTGTGAAGTGGAAGGAAAATTAAAAATGGTTTTCAAAATTTTTTACAAATAAATATGTGAAAAGTGTGGTGTGCATTTGTATTTAGCCCCCTTTACTCTGATACTCCTAACTAAAATCTAGTGGAACCAGCTGCCTTCAGCTTCTAATTAGTAAATAGAGTCCACAGAGTGGTTACGGTCTCCTTAGCCAGCATCACGTACGCTATTAAAGTGATTGTAAGGTTTTTTTTTTTTTTTTTTTACATAACAAACATATCATACTTACCTCCACTGCGCAGCTCGTTTTGCACAGAGTGGCCCCGAACACCGTCTCCTGGGGGTCCCCCGGCGGCTCTCGCGGCTCCTCCCCACATCAGGTAACCCCCTAGGAGAAGCGCTCTCCTGAGGGGGTTACCTTGCGGGTGCGCTCCCGAGTCCAGCATTCGGCGTACATAGCTGCTGAATGTATGACTCAGCCCTGCCCCCGCCCGCATCATTGGATTTGATTGACAGCAGTGGGAGCCTATGTCTGCTATCAATCTATCCAATCAAGAGCTGAGAACCTCGGGCAGAGAGACAGCGCGCCCCCGCCGGGTCAAGTTCCAGGGTTCAGTTAAGTGAAACGGGGGGACTGGGGGGCCGGTCACTGCCAGGTGCCAGGATGCATTAAGGTGAAAAAACACGAAGGTTTACAACCCCTTTAAGGTGTCAGTAACAAAGAAATTACGTACTTCTGGGAATGGAGGAACATATGACACACTCTATGTGGCAGTGTTGGTGCCTAGTGAATGGTCCACTGCTTTCACATGGGATGGGTAAAGTCCTCTGTGTAAGCTCTGAATTAAATGGCTTAGAGCTTATAGATGACTTACTTTTCTGGCATCTTCATGGAGCGGAGGGGTTAGCAAAGTATGTGCAGCTGGGTGAGGGGAGCCATGAAAAGGGAACCTTTTATCTACAGTAGCCCTGCATAGGCAAAGCACAGGTTCGCTTAAAAGAACATTTTAAAAACTATCAGTAACCTTCATTTTGTATAAATGTATTATATTGTCTTAAGGCCAGCATGTATCCACCGTCACACTTTTCATAATCCATTTTTTTGTGTCAGATAAAGAAGTTGTTCTGCAACTCATTGAATGTCAAAGTTTAAATTGTCTGTTTGTCTTCTACTTTGCTTTATGCCAAAATTCCTCAGGGTATTTCCAACTAGATTGACATTATATTTTAATAAGTAGATGTGCAGGGCTTGGGTTGCCAAAAGCTGCAGGTGAGTAACCAAGCAGATGAGCTGATGACTATCAGCTCACAGATCTCTGTATGAAGATTGAAGAGGCAGGAAGCAGGATGTGCACAACACATTCTTTGCTACAGTTTTGCACCTGTTACCTCAATAGTACTACTCTGAGCAAATTGTAGATAATTGAGCTCATTAGGTATAGACAAAGAAAAAGAAAATATTGTGTGCCTAATTTTTGCTGCTTGATACTAGACTGCTTGATCTGTAGGCGTATTACAGAGTCTCCACAGTTATTATTCTTTAGATCACTATACTGTGCCTAGTTAAATATATAGGAGTGAAGGGCTTTTTTTTTTCACCAACCATTGTGGAGATTTCCCTTCACTTCCTGTCCCATAGCAAAACAGAAAGCAAATGAAGGGATTTCCTTGGTGCCCCCCAGGGTACCAGAACTAGTGTCCCCATTGGAAGATTTCCCCTCTGCTACTTTTCTGGGGAAAAAACTAAAATTTGGGATTTTCTTTTACTTTCACTTTCAATGATAATGGTAAACTAGACAAAGAGAGAGGGGAAATCTCCATAACGGTGGCACAGACAGCAATATAAACTGACCAGTGTGCTAATCTCTCTCCACTCCATTCAAAACGAAAGAAATAGTTTTGCCACCAGTTATACTTTCACTTAGATCTAAAATGACTTGGGAACAATGGATCTCTTATAAAGCGGAAGTAAACCCATCGATCTAACAGTTTGAAAAAACAGTTACATTCATGGCATGCCGGAAATGCTAACTGTCGCATTGGTTGTACTCTCAACCAAACTGTCAAACCATCCAATGGCTGGTGTCATAACTGATCACATGTGCAGCTTCATGGCACACAGGGATGGGTCGCTGTTGTCCAAGTTTAAGTTCATTGCCATACTTTGGGACTACATTGGTTGTATGTGCCCTTCTGGTGGATTCCAGTTAACATGGTTTAGCTAGAATAGGGTAATGGTTGCACTGCGGGTAGTGGGGTTGTCTTCGAGCTGGTGTTCACGGCTGGAGGCCTTAAAAGTCCCACAGTGTAACATGTTTTGGAATGTTGGGATTGCCGTCATAAAGCGACAGGCCTGAGGACTGTTTATTTTGGTTTTAAATGTTGATGTAAAGAATGTTATTTGAATAAGTGTTTTGGTTAATAAAAAGGCTGCTATGGCCATTTGTACTCCATTTCATGTCTGGTCTCATTATTCTAGGTAATGAGAAGGGGTGGATGTGAGTACTTATAGTCGGGCAGGTAAAAGGAAAGTTGGGGACATCTGATGTACACAGGTCAAGCGACATACCGGTATGTTGCTGGTCATCAAGTATAAATAGATAATTAGTATATAGATTGTTTGGACCAAGCTAGTCCAAACAAATGATTACCCTCACTACTAGATGTGCCCACTGTGTGCACTGTATAAACTGTATATAGCCTCAGCTACATACAGTTTATACAGCGCATTCAGTGTTACATTACTAGCTTGGTCTAAACAAACTATATGAGCATAACTAGAAGCTGGAGATCAGCTTTAACCCCTTCACGCCTAAGAGTAAAACAAATCTAAATGCCTAAGCACAATTTTGACATGTGTTAGTAAAATCGTACATATCATTACAATTACTTTGTGCACCCAGGTGAATTATACCTTGTTTTTTTTTTTTTTTCAGGACTAATTGGGCTTTCATTTGGTGGTAAATGGTAATGGATATCTCCTGATTTTTTTTTTTTATCATAGGAAACTGGTCTAAAGTAGTAAAAAAAAAAAATGTAGCTGTATATTTCTTGTTACCACCGTAACCTACCACCAAATAACAACATTTCCTGCTTCGGACGATCACAACGATACCACATATGTGTATGTTAGTTGTACCCGTAGTACAGCCCAAAAACAATAGTGCGCATTTTGTCTTTTTTTTTTATCCTACCTAAAACACACCGACACTAACTGACACTAAAACAAATTTAAAAAATGTTTTTTTTAAAAAGGCCTGCTCAGAATATACTGACCCTGACCCAATCTTGACCCAGACACTAACCCTGGCACTGAACTAGATCAAACCTTGATCTAAGTATTTATTATTATTTTTATTTTTTTTACACACACTTTTTTCTCTCTCTGCAAGGAAAGAGAAAGATACAATGTACCTCTCCCCTCTATTCACAGAGAGAGAAACACAGAGCGGGCTTCACAGTGACTGACCACTGTGATAGCCAATCAGAGGCTATCACAGCAATCAAGTAACCTGGAACCGGGCGATCCGGGTCGCAATCGTTAGTACAGAACCCGGGGCTGCCACTGAGACCCCGGTCTCTGAGAACTGAGCCCCAAATCCAATCCGCATTGCAGGTAAGACAGAATTTGAGATACATTTGGGTTACTAGGGTCAAACTGACATCCAGCTGCAAAGCTTGTGAACCTATTCCATATTCTGGAGTAGATGGCATTGGTTGACCCCTTTCTGGAACTCTGTAAAGTTCTAATACCCTCTGGAGAACATCCTAACTCTTGTAACCCCTGCCTTACAATCTCCAGGCCACTAAGGCCAGTCATGATGGTTGCGGATGTAGGGTATCTCCTTCAGACAGGAGATAAAGAGTTACCGGCAGAGTGATCAGTGTGCACACGCTGAGATCGATTGCTAGAGAGACCCATGGTCTGTGAGGCCAGTAAGGAAATACTGTGATGACTGTCAAATTCTCTGTCAACAATCTCCTCAGGAATTTCAGGATTAAAGAAATTGGAGGGATGGCATAGGCCAGTTGCCCAACCCAAGGATGGGTGAAGGCATCCGTCCCCTTCGCTAATGGATGAGGGTAGCGTGAGAGGAATCAGGTCACCTTGCAGATGGTTGATGATCTGTTTGAACACTTCAGGGTAAAGGGACCATTCGTTGGGGTCCATGAATTGTCTGGATAGGCGATCTGCTTCTAAGTTCTGACAGCCTGGAAGATATATGGCCCAAAAATCTGGGAGATATTGTTGTGCCAATGTCATAATTGGTTCCACCTCTCTCAAGAGGGATTGGCTGTGCAGCCCTCCTTGTTGCTGTATGTAGGACACTGCTGCCATGTTGTGCAGATGGAGCAGGACTGGGCAACCCTGTATGTGAGGCAGCAAGGTGGCCAACGCCATGAATATTGAGCCCAGGGTATCATCGGAATACATGAAGCCATCATCCCGAGAGGACTCATGCACTGGGATACTGTCATCACTGGTGCAGCCAATGCCTGTTGGAACTTCTCCCTGAGAAACTGTGGCCGCCTGAGTATTGAATTGGGCCCCTAGGTAGACCATATTCTGTGTAGGCTCCAGCTGGCTCTGGTAACGCAAATCTGAGGAACTGCTGGTATGACTGAAGTATCGGGACATGCTGGTAGGCATATTGAAAGTCCACTGAAATCCTCCAGTCTCCTGGTTGAAAAACCTGGATTATGGTATGGAGAGACCTCATCTTGAGTCTATCCATATAAATTGATTCAGCCTCTTGAGGTAGTTCTGGAGGCTGCTGTTTGAACAGCCAATACTGGCCTTGCGCCACTGTGGACTGAATCCACCATTTTTTGGCAGTGGTCTTGCCGAAACTGGGTCACTTTGAGCCAACTGGCTCCAACTGCCTCCTAGGTGGGCCTGGCTTTAAAAGGGCTCCTGGGTATCTTGGGGAGCCACAGGGGTCTTAGCTCTCTGCGATCTTACGAAGCTTGACTGTGTACCCCTCCAACGCCTTCTGAAGTCCTTGGATGGGTGAAAGCCTTTCCAAAATCCCAGTACCTGTTTGGCGCTGCTCTGGATGGTTGCCCCCTCTGGCGCCCGGACCTTCAATTTTGGGGCAGAAAACCTGATTTTCCTCCTGTAACCCTGGAGATGGTAATCTCCAGTTTTTTGGCCAAACAGCGCCTTCCCATCAAAAGGAAGTTTACAGCAAGTCTGCTTTGAGGATGGGTCAGCCGCCCAGGTTTTTAGCGCTCCTTTGGTTGTGACTGAGCATGGCTCTGGAAGACCATCGAGTGATGTCTATAGCTGCCTCACCTGTGAAGCCTGCCGAGAGTTTTATCTCTTCAAGAGCCTTGATGATTTTTTTTCTTTTGGCAGCTTGTTTTTGATCGCACACTCCAAGTTCTGCGCCCACACTCGCATAGCACTTGCTACGGATGTTAAAGCAACAGCAGGTTTACAAGCCCCACCTGCCGCAAGGTAAAAATTTCTTAAGTCAATGTCAATGCGTCAATCAAGGGTATCGTGAAAGGAGTATATCGGAAGTGTCACATTCTTGGCCAGTCTGGTGACTGCTGCATCCATCGTTGGTGGGTTAGATAAAGGAGTCGCCTCCTTCTCCGTTAGTGGATTCAACTTCTGCAACCTATTGGTTGAGGAGGATTTTCTCTACCCCTTTTCCCATTCTTCCTGAAACAGGCCTTTTGTTTCTGTCATAAGAGGAAAGGTAAGCTACCTGTTTCTTTAGGTTCCTCCTATGGAACCCAAAGGCTTGTTCACACTTGCAGTAGGCTCTGCTCTTGCACTGAAAAGTGATCTGTGCTTAGGTCACTTTTCAGAGGCATTTGATATTATCACGTAGAGGGGACAAGTGTTCCTGCTATGCAATTTTCAAAGAGAGATTTGTACAAAATGTTGCAACTCGCATGGGGGTGGCCCATTCACTTGGCTGCCCTACGTGTGCAAAAAGAAGCCTCTGCTCCTATTTAGGGGCGACCAGCTTCACACAATGTTTTTAAAGGCTCCTTCTCCCACGTGACAATCACAGCAGAATCGCATCGCATTTGGGGTACCCTGAAAGGATAAAGGCACCTAATGCATGTTGTGCAGCGATTGCCACACAATTTAAAATCAGATGGTATGGTGTGTGATAATACGTTTTCTCCTTCTTTGAAGGAGGTTCCGGATCTTCCCATTCCAGTGCAGCTGGTATGGTGGTATTAGCGCAAAATCAAAGCCTGAACCTTCAGGATCCTCTGCCGAGGAGGAGACAATATCTTCTCCCTCTGCCTGGAAGGTTGGCTGTAATACTGGGTCTGGGGAATCAGCCTGCCTAATCTGCTGGGCTGGCATCACCCCTGAAGTGCCTGGTACCCCTCTAGTTAGAGCGTGTTGAATGGCTTGGTTTAGACCTGGTGCAGGGCCCACACTGTCCGTCCACTGCTGTCCCTGGTTGCCCCAGATGACCGGAAAATTCTGCCAGGGAGTTGGGGACTACTTTCTTGAGCAAGGTTGACACCTGCTGACTCTTATACTCCTGGTCTCTGGCAAGCTGCCTGAAGCAGTTGCTGCAAAGTAGCTTTCCAGGAATAAGGTCATCTCCACATGACCAACATTTGCCTTTCGGGTACTGAGCCCTCGGAGGAGAAGCTGTGTGCATTCTCTTAACCGTACATTTGCACCCTTTTGTACTGGGGTCTGCCAGGACTGGAGGAGTCACTTTCTGCCATGGAAAAATCCTGACGATCCAGAGGGCCTCTGGACCTCCTAGAGTGGGAGTGTGAGCGGCCAGGACTGCAATAGACAGGAAGGCACACTCGTCAGGGCAGAATGCACTCTTTTCCCCACATCTCCTACAAAGTTGGCCCTTACCTGGTATTGCAATGGTCTTGGTTATATGGTGTTAGGCTCATGCTGGCGGAATAACTGAAAGGTGCAAGGGGGACTGTGTGGCAACAGAGAGAAATAAGGAAAGCGAGAGAGAAAACAAAATATATATACCCCCCCTTTTTTTTGGCAAAGATTAACAAATTTAAATAAAAGAAATCTGGGCAAACCCAGTAATACATTGCTCCTCCCCCTTCTATCCCCATTACTAGGATAGCAAGACTTTGTCATTGACTGTTCCTCAGAATGAGATGCTGCCTCTCTGGATGCCTGAATACCAAAGGCACCCATTACCTGACCATTTGTGCTCTGTAAACAGAGCACCTGATAAAGGGAGAGACTCAGTCCTCTCTCAACTCTGTTCTAATTGGAGGAAAGCCAAAGTTCAGCCACACGAAAGGACACTTTTTAGCTGGCTACACATCATACAATCCTCTGCAGATTTCTTTCCCTCAGATTTACCAAAACCACACAATATGAGGTCAAACCTTAAGAGCCTCAATTTGTATGCAATCAGGCATAACACATGGTCCCGGCAAATCTAAAGGAAATCAGACAACAAAAGCTGCACAGGGTATATGGGGTCTTTAGAGACATGAAGTTTTATAGAAATTGACAGACCTGGAAAGAGTTCCATAGGAGAGAATACATCATGCAGTCCCAGCTGCTGGATCTGGACTCCAAAGCAGGCATGCCACAAGAGGATTGTCGTCTCTCATTAGAGAACACCTTCAACCCCAAAAGACCACCAGAAGGGGTTCCCCACCTTGTTGGTGCGTTTAGCAGCATAAGATGTGGGACTGCATACCGTGAGAGGCTTGAACCCAGACAGACTCTGACGTAGTCGGCAGGTAAGAGCTTTATCCTGAGTGTAACGGTCTGTTGGTGTTGATCTTTTGAGGACAAAAAGGAGAATGGGGGGAGGTAGCGCTCAGTCAGACTTTTATAGAGCTAAGCAGGTCCTGTGGGTGGATATAGGGGCTGGGCTATATAATATGTATGCTGCTATGTTTGGTGTCAGGAAATATATGTTCGCTTTTGAGTTTAACACTCAACGTTTTTTCAGCTGCTCCTAGGAGCATCTGGCATTTTTTTCCCTGCTTCTAAATGCCTCTGCATATTAGCCTATGTGTCCATGCACACATAAGCTTTTAGAAGAGTTAAGAGGCAGAGGCATTTAGAGGCAGGAAAAACCACTGCCAATGCATTCAGGAGCATCAGAGTTTTGGCAGAAAAAAATTGCGTGTAAATTTGTCTAAATGCGCATCAACGTTAGGCTTTAAGCGTGTCCATTGGGCTTAATACTGCTTTAAACTACGGTAAATTGTAATTTTACTGGTTAAGAAAAAATATATATAACGTATGCAGCGCTATACACTATTGAATGCAACCCCCATTCAACATGTGTATATACATAATATAACATAAATAATAATACAATAATCCCTCCAGTGGAGGCTCTCCATGGTCGATGGTTCTCTTTTTTCGGCCAATCACACTCGCTTCTATTGGCCGGATTTAGGATCAGTGTTACAACAGCGAATAGTCATTTGTTGTTGTAACATCAGGAATCAGGTGCTTCAAAAAAACACCCCCGCCACTGTAATTCAGGCGCCTGGCATCCTGAAAGGGGCTGGACGCCTAAATATGGGGTGGCAGCGGCGGCCGTGGATAGATTCATGCTATGCATGAATCTATCCATTAGTCATATAGGGGCAGCGTGGAGAGAGGAGGAAGAGCCTGGGTGCCCCTAATGGACAGGCCATCGCTGCCCTGTACTATAAAATTGTATAACAGTCTAACAAAATGTGAATAAAGTCTTGTAAAATCATATGTGATTCGATCTGTAGAAGCCCCACAAAATTGTGTTTCATTAACTCCACCACAGATTGTGAGTTCCTCCACCCAGAGTTGAAACCGCACACACTTGCTCCTTTGCCTCTGTAATTATAGAAAGGCAAAAGATCACACTTTTTGGCATACAAAACCTTAGCCTAAAATGAATTAATTGCATTTTGAAATATAAGCATTCCTGGAAACAAACTTTCCTATTTAGACTGAATAATTAAATCAAATGCCTTGTTACTAAGGGGTATAGCACTGTTGTTTCTTTTGTAGCGTTTGTTAGTGCTGTTAGATGTTATAATCACATCTCTTAATACCATTAGTTCCGATTCTGTTCTACAATCATTAAGAATCACTTTAGAAATGTGGCTTACATGCTTCACATTAGCTAGAGTGGGTGTGTAGACGTGCACAATGTACTGTGTTCAAGATTCTTACAGGGTTATAATTTGCAAGTAAATATCAAAACTTTTGAATTTGGGAGTGCAACGTTGGTGGAGTTAGAAACACATACTTATATTTTAGCCACAGTATATTTTTTGAAAGTACTTTGATCACCTTCATTTTGTAACCTAAAAAGAAAAAGCAAATATAAAATTTAGATGCAGCTATTTTCTTTATTCAATAAAAACTGTAAAATATAATATTAAATACAGTTTGTGTTAATACATAAAATCTGTCATTTTAAATTTTCTGCAGTACCCAAACTTAAATTAACCTCCCGGTCTCATTATGTTAGTATTTTTGAATGTCAAAGCCCTAACATTGTTTTGCATGGAAATTTGTTATTTTTATATTGTAGGCCTGTAATTCTTAGGAATAACTCACTTAAATCTGTCCAAACAAGAGTCTAGTAGACATCCTGGGTATAAAAGTTTGAAACACAAAATCATAAATTATAATATAATAAATAACTATAAATAATTATAAAAAATAATAATATAACAATAATACATTTTATTAAATAATGTATTCAAACCAAAAGCACTGAAATGTGTCCAAACAAGGGTGCAATATTACTAGTCACTGTAATACTAGACACTGCATATTGGTTTAGTAAACATCCCGAGTATGAAAAATGTGCCTGCACAAAGTCCGACATCACAATCAGGACAATGGAACCTGGTTTCCTTTCTGATTTTCTTTCCACTGTCATCTCGCTTCGAGCAACAAACCATGCACATCCTTGTAGGTGCTGACTTTTTCTCGGTTGGTGGGATGTAGTCCATGAAGTGATCACCAGTCAGGCCTTTCCAGGTTGACAACGCCAACGGGACGACATCCAGCTCTATTTACAGTCACTGATGGTGTTTGGTGGTTCACAAAGATACGTTCGGCAACTTTCCAAATGAAGTCAGAATAAATCACATGCTTGTCACTCTTTTTTTTTTAGCAGAATGTAGGCATTCCACGAGTATTGCTCAAAAAGATGCCTGAAGATCTTCTTGTAGTACTTCTTTTGCTGTTTCCACATTTCTGGGTAGAATGTCCCTGCTTGGTCAGCTCTGTCGATACCATCCATGATGTTATTGTAGTCTATCACTACTTCATGATTTCTTTCCCACCTTTCATGTGTACCATAACCCATAACAGTGGAGGTATTATGAACTGTACTCATTAGGCACACATCTTTTTTGTCACACCATCATAGTACCATCATTTTGCCTTTCTGCCAGGCAACCATTTCTACATTCTTCAGCTTCTTATTGCCAAACATTGGCGGCATGTCACGCCAGTTAGCCTTAACAGTTCCATAGGCATCTGTTTAGGTTTTGCAGAAGAAACTCATAAAGTTCAGGAGACGTATAAAAGTTGTTGGTTGTTATGCAATAGCCCGGATTTAGCAATGGCTCAATGAGTGAAAGAACGGAAGATGTTGCCATTCCATAGTTGCTGTATTTTGGATAGAATTTTGTTCCTTTTCCAGTGTATATGACTGAATTCCAAATGTACCCAGTTGACGATTTGAATAGCATGTAGGATTTTACGCCAAATGGTGCTCTCTTTGATGCAATGTATTGTACCCAGCTGAGCCTTCCCTTGTAGGCCATTAGACTTTCATCTATGCTGATATCTCTTTCTGGCACATAGCACCGTTGGAAATTCTTTAGAATCATTTGAAATGCTTCCCAAATTTTCTTTAGTTTTGGTGCAGGATGAGTAGTTTCATCAAATTCTTTGTTGTTTTCGAAGTGTAAATATTTAATGATCAGGGAAAATCTGTACTCTGACATGACTGTGCCAAAGAATGGAGTGGCAAGTAATTTATTAATTGTCCAATACCACTTCTGCAGGGGTTTTCCCACCACTCCGTGAAGTATTATTAGGCCCAGAAATTTCCAAATGTCATCTTTGGTCACTGGTTTCCACTTTCTGCTTCTTGGAAAATTCCGATGCGTAGTAGCTAATTGTTGCTCTTTGTATTTTTTCAATAACCTCATCAGTCAGAAATAATTGTAAGTATGCCAAGTGGTTGTCGTGTTCAATGTCTACTTTCATACCAGATGCTCCAGTAAATGTGAATCTTGGGGGTGCTGCCTGATCCGTACAGAGTCAATAGAACACCAAGTTCACACATCACTGAGCTCAGTCGCAGCATCGCCGATGTCATCACTTTCAGTGTCTAATGACGAATTTTCCCGCGAATCACTATCGCTCACTTCTGCAAGTGGTTCTAATTCACTATCGCTGTTTTATAGCTGGTCTAAAACTGCTTTTGACCTCAAGGGATGCTTTTTGGATGCCATGGACATTCTCAAGTTTCCAGGCAGAAAGAATGGTAATAGTGCAGGCAGGGCACTGGACAAAGCACTAGGGACAAAACTGAGGTGAAATGGTTTGATACAGTAATGTAATCCTAACAGATTACGATGTATTGTGTATGTTGTTTTGTACTTTTTTGAATTTGCCACCGGGCTCCGCCCCCCTGCATCACGATGCTCGCAGGAAAGGGAACCTGGAAGACGAATGCATCGGCCGGAGGATCTGGCCAGGGGACACAGCGGGGGAACCTTGTGGGATCGTAGGGCAAAGGTAAGTAACTGTACAGGGATATCCCGAGTGTGGCTCGGGCTTACCACTTTTGGTACTGAAAATGAACCCAGAGCCACACTCGGGATTACGGCCAGGGAGGTTAATGGAGAATGGGACAGTAATGTTAGCAACACACATTCTCCACTTGCATGCAGACACAAGAAGTCAGTCCCTTGGCTTTGTTTTTATGTTTTATTAGGGGTAACAACTTGGATGGGTGAAGGAATTTATGGGATGCCCAACATTAATAAAAAAAAACAATAGGGGACAACTTCCTTCCTCTGTACACAAGATCCTGGACCATTTTGCTTCCTGTATACCGTATTTATCGGCGTATAACACGCACCGGCGTATAACACGCACCCCAAGTTAAGGAGGGAATTTTAAGGAAAAAAAGTTTTAGGAGAGAAGTTTAGGGAAAAAAAAAAAACTTACATTTAAGCGTCATTTGCAGCTTGCCCAGCGTCATTTGCAGCTTGCCCAGCGTCATTTGCAGCTTGCCCAGCGTCATTTGCAGCTTTCCCAGCGTCATTTGCAGCCTTTCCCAGCGTCATTTGCAACCTGCCCAGTGTCATTTGTAGCTTGCCCAGCGTCATTTGTAGCTTGCCCAGCGTCATTTGTAGCTTGCCCAGTGTCATTTGCAGCTTGCTAGTGTCATTTGCAGTTTGCCCGCGTTTAAATTTCCCGCCGCGTGACAAACCGCGCATGCGTGGCCGAAAAAGACCGAACCGTGGCCGAAAAAGGCCGAGCCGACTGTTCAGCTCCGCTCGGAGTCCCGCCTCCCTGCTGTTTCGGGAGCGAGCGCAGGGAGGCGGGACTACGAGCGGAGCTGAACAGCCGGCTTCGGTCTTTTTCGGCCGCGATTCGGCTTTTTCCGGCCTTTTTCGGCCGCGGTTCGGCCTTTTTCGGCCGCGGTCGCCATTTTTCGGCACCGCAACCGATTTTTGTCATTTTTTTTTGGGGGGTATCGGCGTATAACACGCACCCACGACTTTCCCCCGATTTTAAGGGGGAAAAAGTGCGTGTTATACGCCGATAAATACGGTATATATACACACAGTCCTTAGTAGATTTAGTAGCAAAAGTCCATTACAGACTAGGATTTCTCAGCCCCTTTTGGAGATAGCACAAAAACTTGAGGCAAACTGCATGCAGTTTTGTGTAGATCTGCTCCCAGCTACGCTACATGCAGGCACTACCAGCCCTCCTAGCTGCTCTGAAGATCTCCCAGGGCAAGGTAATGAAAGGATTAAATAGGAAGTAAACCCTGATGGGTTTTATGTCCTCTTTTTTCCTCTAGTAAAAAGCATAATGGGCTAGTATGGATCACATTCTAGCCCATTATGTGCCACTTACCTGCAATCGAAGCCCGTGTTGTCCCCGCTGGTGGCCAAATCCATCTTTATCCCTCTTCCTTCCGTGGCCGCGGACTCCGGCTCTGTGACCCAGAAGATATCTTTGTGGATGAAACGCGTCGGATTGAGCCTGCTGTTCCCATTGCGTCATTTTATCGATTAACGAGCGCTTGTTTTACCTCTTCCAAAATGTGAGTGTAAATCTTTCATTTTTAATAATAAATTTAGTGTTATGCGGATTCACGCTATGTGCATTTTTTATTCCTTTTTGGCCCTATATGTTTGAATCCACATGATGTTTTATATATCTTGTAGCTTCCTTTCTTGTTGACTGGTGGTCCTTGTGAGAAGATTATTTTATCCAATTATATCAACACCTATATCCATCCGGGCTCTCCCCTTTTAATGCATGTTCAGCGGTTGCTTGAAAATTACCATTTGGGGTGTCAAGATACATACGTTTTGGATATTTTCATTTCATCAAACACTCTATCTCACTCAGTGGACTTTTTCCTTTATTTATTTTTTCTATTATTGCTTTTGAGTTTATAATAAGTTGTTCGCTGTATTTTATGTGTATGGTATACATTGGCTTAATCACCTGATATCATTATTTCAATATTGCACATGTATATTGTTAGTTTGATATCTTCACAATTATTCTAACTTTGATACATTTAGATTTGTATCAGGTTATCTATGCACTTTAGATCACCCATTTATATTTTATATTGTCATTAGCGCTGCACCATAATTTTTCCAATCTGAGGGGAAGCACTGGTGATTTTATTATCCAATCATGTAGAAGCAAAGATGCTGTTTTTTTATTTTTCTTGCATGTCCCCCTCGGATCTCCAGCAGCTGCACTTCCAAGTGCACTTGTAGTGCAAAGTGGATTTGCCTTTAGTAAATAAACTAAGTAAAATAAGTCCAAGATAACTAATAATTTGGGGTGTACACAGCAAAATGCTAGAGTGCAATTTACCTAATGGGGAAACGATTTAGATTGACCTGTGTGTCCCAAATGAAAGACATTGGTAGGGTTTTACCCTCACTTCCTGTTTGGCTATGTGACAGGAAGTGAATAAATTTGAAGGAGAAACTGGCAAAATTTGGCAGGTGTCTTCACCCTATCATGGATGCAGACACCCCCAAAAACTGACAAGACTTCTAATCCCTCTGCACTCTATCCCCAAGCAAAAATAAGAAAGGATTTCATTTAGTTTAACTTTGCAAAGACACATTTCTAAGTTCAACTGTGATGCATGTCAATGGCCCATTTAGACCTTGTTTAATAGAAAACCCAAGTTGAGTTTCACTATAAACATTTGTTAGTTCAGTCCTGGAAATCTGCATCTGATTTACTATTAATTTCCATAAAAATTGGGTTCCTGCCGCAAGATGCGCCAAATGCGACCGCTGTGTATGTGAGATGCGCAACTGCTGTGTGCGCGGAGGTATCTACCCGTGGTGCATATCTGGTTCCCAAAAGCGGTTGCCAGCACGCAGGAATAACATCACACCCCTTCAGGAAGTTTAGAAAGTGGGGGAAAAAACTGTGCTAAACCTGTAACAGCTGCTAACACTCAAACAAAGTCCAAACAAAATACAAAAAATTTGTGTAGCGCTAATTTCTGTGCACTCAGTAGTGGTGTGAACCAATAAGTGATAGTCACAGAAAAATTAATTACAAGGGGAAACTGAATGACACACAGCTGCCCCTTAAGAGAACATCCACAATTATATGTGCATGCATACACAAATAAATGTTAGAAAGCAATAATTGAAACAATATAGCATAGTCCCGTGAGGAAATGTGATTGAACAAAATATTAGAACAGTGTAACAATGTCCAATAAGTGATCAAAAAATGCTGAGAAGTGAATATCTGAGGTCACTTGTACAGCATCCACAGGATCTAGATGGATCTAAAGACTTCACAGATGATATTCCAATGAAGAGATGAGACTCTTACCAGATTTGTTGGACATGGACACATCAACCGTACGGCGGTGTGTCGTGTGAGCTTACAGCGCTTAACCTTCTGCGCTTAAGGAGACCGGACCAGACCAAATCCAGGCGATGAAGCTGTGGAAAGACCTTAAAATCGACCTTATGATACGATGGACTTGCAGCGAAGCACCATCAATCCGGGTTGTAGTCACACAATGGAATGGCCAATTTGGAGACAATTCCTGGCATTGAGTATCAATGGAATTAGCGCTGGTATTCCGGCCCTGGGAGTGGATGAGAGCCAATTTCCTGGAAGATCTAAAGAGAATGAGACTCTGATTAGCTTGTCAGAAAAGAAAGGGGCAGCTTCTATCATCCAAGAGAGATGTCCCATATATCAACAAAGCAGATCTCATTCAGAGAATGTTCTGCACCTAATGCTTGTCAATCCAGCAAGGAAATTAACAGATCACTCCTGCCAAAACAGTCCTGCCAGCAATATCCAGCATTCATATCATTACAACACAGGAGAGGTGCAGCTGCTTTGTTGATATATGGGACACCTCTCTTGGATGATAGAAGCTGCCCCTTTCTGAATCTTTTCTGACAAGCTAACACTGATGACAGGTACTCCTTATGAAGAGATTTGGGGTATTATACCCCAGATGTCTCCTCTGCTCTTAAAAACATCTGATCAAGCCAAGATTAGTATGATCAGATGCTTTCACAGTTTAAAAATGGCGCTGTTTACATCTAGGGAAGCCGAAAGGGACAAAATACTTGACACTACACTTGACCTTTCAGTCCTTGATCAGTTCTATAGTAAGCCAGTGGAATCTCTGGCTTCATACTGGGCTTGCCAGGTGGGAGAGTAGAGAGGTACTGGTGGGGGGCAGCAGGAGGGGGGGGTTAAAACCCTTCCTGCAACCTGTAAAAACAATCCAGCAGTTAATTAGCCCCTAGGATGGCTTTTACAAAAGAAAAACAATCTCCTCCTGAAAAAAAATAAAAACAATACTGGGATGATATTTGTAGCGGCAGGCATCATCCTGGCATACTACTTGAAAACCACAATATATATATCAAGTGGGTAGACATAGGTTGTAGCTCATGTACATAGCATAGAGTCATAAGATTTAATTTTTTTTTAAATTCATTTTGGATCCCACTAGGGAGATTTCCCTTCACTTCCTCTTCCATAGTGAAAATAGGAAGTGAGAAGAAATTCCTCCAAAGTGAGAGAATCCCTGGTGATCACCAGGGTCCTCATTGGAAGATTTCTCCTCTATTACTGTTCTGGGGACAACCCAAAATTTTGAATTTTCTTTCACTCACAGTGATAGCAGTAAACAGGACAAATAGGGGGGATCTTCCTAACAGGAGCACAGAGAGCAGTAAAAACCTGAAACAAATCCCTCTCCATTCTACCCAAAACAAAAAAAAAATGTTTTACCTTTATTTACACTTTAAGTTTGCCATTATGAATTCCAAATAAATTCTGTAACGTAAATAAAATAAAGGCAAATAAAAAAATTATGATTTGCAGTGGAATTGTACCTCTACTGCAGGGCCTAATTCCTTGTTTGTCTAGCGGAGAGGAGAAACAGTTTTATTACCTGATCCTCCACTCCCACTGACAGGCGGCGCTCCCCCCACAATCCATGGGTGCACTATTACTTGGCATCTTTACATCCAGTGCAGGCCTATGGGCCCTGCTCTGGTCTTGATGATGTCTGGATCCTGGACCGGTAGAGCATGGAGCTGCAGGGACCAGTCTAGCTGTGGGGAGGAGTAGAGGATCGAGTAGGAAAATCTCCTTTCATTTTTTCCCTAGGCATAAAACAATTAACTTTTTGCAGTATGGGCACAGCCCCACGGCCAGGGATCATTTTTTTCTATTTAGCCCAAGTTGGGCTAGGATACGTAAATGATTAGACAAAAAAAACCTTCCCAGCTCTCTCTAATCTTTTTTGATGCAGAAGCTGTTGTACGCTGTCCAGCAAGTCAGTGATCACTGAGTTATCATATTTAACATTTAAATCTACCCTGCAAACCCCATAGGCTGTAATTTAGATCTGCCTCTCCTGTCAACTTACAGATCGAAGGAAATTAATATACAGCCTATGAGGCTATGGGTCTTATGCATCAACTTGAAGAGGACGCCTCGTGCTAAAGTTCTTATGGAAGGTAGAGTACAGCAGTATTTGCGTGGAAATGTGAGTATTTTTTACTCTGAAAATATTGGTTAAGGCCAGTATTTATTTTTCATGTAATGCAATTATCATTTAAACCCAACTCCAGGCGGTGTTCTTTTTACATATTTAAAATATTTTTAACATTTGCCATGATTCATTTATTCCATACCTAATAATTTACTAAAATAGCCATTTTTAAGCCACTCTGAGCTGGTTTCGGTAAGGTACAGCAGGAGCTTAATGTTCCGTTTCCACTGTACTTTTTAGGACCAGCTTATTGAGACTTAGAAACGGCTATTTCAGTTAAAAATCTGTTCGAAATTACACAGTCCATAGCGAATAAGGCTTTTAAAAAGAGGAATAAGCTTGAGTGGAATTTTCCAAAACAGACAAAACCTGGAGTAGATTTGCATGGTAACCAATCAGCTTCTATCTTTTATTTTGAAAGCCTAAGTGAAGAAGGTGAAATATAATCTGATTGGTTGCTTTGCACAGCTGCTCCGGTTTTGCTAACCCCCCCCCCCCCCCCCACTATGTCTAGAATTGATATATAGTAGGTGAATTGTAATGCAGGGGTTGAAAAGGTTAATTTTAAGCAACCCTGTCAGTGCTCTACTCTTCTACTGCTCCTTTCAATGCAAAAGCTGAATGCTTATTTAAACCCAGCAGCATAGACAAGTCATAAGCCCTCATAGAAAGAAAAGAAAAAAACTGTGTGTGTCAAAAAAAAGAAAAAAAGAGAAAAAAATGTATCCGCGAAAAGTTGCAACCCCCAAGAGATATTTATCATAGTAACTAAACCTATATAAAATATTGAATTGCGCTACTTAAAGTGTTACTAAATCCAGGACTCTGCATTCACTATATCTGGTCTCCCACAGTATGCAGGACATGGAAATGCAATAGTTTTAGTAAATAGAAACTGCTAAATACCTTTTCTCATCAGCAGTATATAGCAGACTTCTATAACTGTCTGTCCAAGCACTGGTTAAAGCTTGTAAGGGGAGTTTTCATTTACCTCTGACTGTCCCATAAGGCTGCATGACCACTGGCTTTCTGTCTGGACAGTGCTAATTGGCCCTGTGACGATCACATGCACCCTCCCCCCCCCCAAAAAAAAAAAAAACTCTCTAGCAATACACACCAAACTGCAATACACACCAAACTGAGCATGTGCAGAGTGCCTCCAAGGCTCTGTTCTATCAGCAGATGGATTTGGGACTGTGGAAGAAGGGGAGGCTCAGAGAAGACAAACAGCCTTTTTAAACAATGCGGAGGATCAACCCCTTAGGTTCCACAGTGAGTATAACAGACTGATTTTACTGTTGTTGGTTTTGGAACACTTTAAGTGAAAACAATTAATACATGTATATAAATACTTATAAAAAACTCTCCAGGTACATATGCTGTAATAATTGACCAATCAAAAAATATATACTGTATAATAAATACATATCACAGTGTCTGCATTGATTACTGTATGTAAAGTCCAAGTGATAAACGCAAAAAGTCTGCTATAGTATAGAGAAAAAGAGGTGATAAACGATATAGGGAAATTATCTCTAGCTGTTCTTGTCCTTCAGGTTTCTCAGTGAGCAGGAGACGTCTGTCCATTTCTTGAACAGAACACATTGTATCCCCCAGAAAATCAGCCCCATTTCCTTTTTCAATAAATCTGCCTTTTAAAACCTCAGCTTGAGCCCTATAGTCTTCTTATCTAGTGGAATTGTGTTTAATACGCATGAGCTGCCTATGGTGCACTGATTTCAGCCAAGATTTATGAGGACCTCTGATGTTACTGAGGAATACCAAGAGTGATGCGGTCCTGACTGCTGACAGCATGTCTCTGTGTAAGGTGCTGCGTAGAGCCACTAGCATACTCTTATGCCCCGTACACGCGGTCAAAAATTCTGAGATCCTGCTCTCAATTTTTCTGACAACAAAATCCGATCTGACTTTTTCCGATCGTGTGTAGAGAATTCCGACGGACAAAGTGCCACGCATGCTCAGATCAAATTACGAGACTAAACCTATTGACTAATAGCCTCTACGTAGTTCCGTCGTACGCAACGAACGTCACCACGTTCAGAATGATCGGATTTTCCGACAACTTTGTCCGAAAAAGTCTGACGGATTTTGTAGTCGGAATTTCCGACCGTGTGTACGGGGCATTAAGCGTGGTGTCCACAATAGGCTGGCCTGTAGTTGGGAACTGTGTTATGGGGTCATTTGGATCTCTTGTCTCCCCCTTCTACATCTGTGCCTTGTAGTGTAGGTTCCAGCCTGGGTCTGGGCTTCTGGGGGTTCTGGGAAGGGGAGACTTGGCTACTTGCCTGCCATGATCTGCTGGAGGATGATCCTGCCTCTGTATCCAGTCCGTAATACTCGTGAGGAGCCCTGTCTCGTGCGGCCGCTGCTGAGGTGAGGGCACCATTTTGGCTGCTGTAGTTGTGGACTGTAGTGAATATCTCCGCGAGGTTGTGGGGTTGCGAGGTTGCGGGGTCCGTCGCGGGACTTTTGTTTATTCATTCTCCTCCCAGGTGCTTTAGGGTATGCTCTGCTAGTGTGGGGGTGATTTTACTTGCCCCTCGTCGCTGTGTTCTGCTGCTAGAAGCCGAGATGTCCCGGAGCTCTTTCATACTGCAGCCATCTTCCACACTGCCGGCCATGCCCCCTGCCATTGAGGCTATTGATGGGAGACCTCTACAGCCTGCCCATGTGACTTATGAGACTGCTCCATTGACCATGGCCCTAGGGGCTCTTCACCATGAGATAATCCAATTTCAAGTAATTTCCTCTCCTCATTATCCGGTGGTTATTGGTTATCCTTGGTTACAGATGCACAACCCTTCTTTTGATTGGCTTCATGCTGAGGTTCTTTCTTGGTCGCCACAATGCAGTAGGACATGTTTTCAGAAAGTGGCTAAGGTCTTGGGCACCTCTTCCCTCTCCTCCTTGCCAGAGAAGTACTGCAAATTTAGTGATGTCTTTGACAAGGGTCAAGCCAGTAATTTGCCTCCATACCGGTCGTATCATTACGTAATTGACCTTCAACTTGGTGCTATGCCTCCCTGTGGCCGGGTTTACCCTTTATCTGTCTCGGAGGATAAAGAAATGGAGGACTATGTTGCTGATGCACTTTCTTGAGGGTTCATCCGCAAATCCTCATGCTGGTGCTGGCTTCTTCCTTGTGAAAAAGAAGAATGGTGAACTGAGACCTTAAGAATCTCACATTCTTGTCTGAGGCTAAACACTTATCTCCTAGAAGAACGCAGTGGGCTCTTTTTCTGTCAAGCTTCAATTATATAGTCTCATTCTTACTCGGTACTAAGAAAGGGCTGACGCACTGTCGCAATAGTTTTCCTCCGCTTCCAAGATTGAGTCGGTGCTTGTTCCTGTAATACCTCCCGAATGCATTCTGGCTACTGTATGCACTAGTCTCACCTCACCTTTGGGTCCAGTCTCCTTCCGAGAAACCTGGTGACCGCTGATTTGTCCCTGAGAATCTCTGCACTGCTCCAGACTTACCATTTTCCCAAGGCCGCTAGCCACCCAGGGAAGAATCAACTTATTTGGGCTATTTCTCAACAATTCTGGTGGCCTAGTCTCTGCTCTGATGTAACCGCCTTTGTAGCCGCTTGTTCTGTGTGTGCACAGAGTAAGACACCATGACACCTTCCAGTGGGCCTCCTACAACCCATATCCATGACTAAAGACATCTAGTGGCAGAAAAGAAGCATTGTATGGAAAAGCTTCAAATTGAAGGTGATTATTGCACGTATAACTGGTGGTTATGTCCAATACAGATTACACGCAAATAAACAATCTCTCACAGAAACAACAAAGTATGCTTCAGGGCCAAATGATACCAGAATGGGGTCAAGAAGGAAGACTAGGAGGGTAGGAGAAAAGGGAGTGGGAGGAGGTTCCCTGGATTAGCAAACACACTAGAGTGTTAGAATGGCAGAAAGGAAGGGTCAAGTTTTTAAGGGTGAAGGTGCTAAAAGAGATGTGTCAAAGGATGTTGGTAAAAACCTATCAATCCATGGTTGCCAAATTTTAGTGTATGGCAGGCCATAGGTGGTGCGATGTTTTGTGGTTGCAAGAAAATTGCTTGATTCCTCCATCAACACAGTCAGTGTTGATGGGGAAATCCCTCCTGCCAAGCTACTGTTTTCTCCCGATAGGGAAGGAGAGGGTGCAGGGAGCCATCGCTGCCAGAGGAACACAGTGATTATTGTTAGTAACTAAAGCCACTGGCAATAATCACATGTAAAAATATGACATGCTGGTTGTATCCAAGTTGATCGAAGATCGACATGGGTACAATCAGCCTGTCCACAAATAGCTCAGATCTTGGTCAGTCCCCACTGGACTGGCGAATATTCAAACCATCTATGGCATTAAGGGTGGACCCTGTCTTGTAGAGTGGCTTCAATTTTTACATGTATCATCGCCCGGGTGACCCTATGTTTGGTATCCAAGATACAAAGTATAGATGTTTTCCAGGCAATAGTTTACTTTGTTGCTAATGTAACTTGCAGTAGGAACTTAAATTGACTTCTGGTGGTCAGTCACTGGGTATTAAAGGGGTTGTAAATGCATTAAGGTGAAAAAACACCTGGGAGTGACCCCCCCCCCCCCCGTTTTACTTACCTGAGCCCTGTATTTCTGTCAGCGGAGAAGCGCTCTCCCTCTCTCCACGGGGTCCTGGCTTTTGATTGGATAGATTGATAGCAGCGCAGCCATTGGCTCTCGCTGCTGTCAATCAAATCCAATGATGCGAGTTCCGGGGAGCGGGCCCGAGTCCGGCATTCGTGTCTATGGACGCAAATACTGGACTCGGGAGTGCACCCGCAAGGTAACCCCCCCGGGAGAACGCTTCTCCTAGAGAGTTATCTGATGTGGGGAGGAGCCGCTAGAGCAGAAGATGAGGTTGGGGGCCACTCTGTGCAAAACGAGCTGCACAGTGGAGGTAAGTATGATATGGTTGTTATTTAAAAAAAACAAAAACGAACCCTTACAATCACTTTAATATTTAAAAGGACAATCTGAGGGTCTGGTTGCAGGGTGACATCAAACAGGCAGAAAAAGGATTTGGAAGATCTCAAACCAGAAGGACCGCACTAAGGTTCATGTCCACCAAATATGTAAGTATGTGTTGAATTCTTCCTAGCCTCGAAACCAAGAGGATAGGTAACCCGGAACATACTTCTTTATTCTTGTTGGAACAAGATATTACCTGGATAGCACTTTGTAAGTCATTTGCAACGCCAAAATATTCAGTGACAACTTAGTGGTGACCAACCATATTTCTGACCAATCATCTTTCTTCAGGGAGAGATTCAACTCCAGGGGGCAGTATTTGAATTAGATAGCATAGTGCTATAAAGCTGTGAGATTGCCCCCTTCACATGTGGGTCAGTGGAGCATAATTTCTCAAAAATAGTCAGTTTACCAAAGTCTGTTGTAATTTGGGTTTTGGTCTGGTAGGAGTGTCTAATCTGTAGATAGCAAAATATTTCAGAGCTCAGAAGCTGATTGTGTTCCTGTAATTGTGTGAAGGGCTTAAAACCCCAAACCCTTGGTGGTGGTAAGATCATGTAATCTTTGGTAAATTTAAATGGGACCAAAGACAGAATGTGGCTGCTAAAAGAAATGCTGGGCAGAGAAATTAGAGCATTGGATTATGTAGAGAAAGCAAGCCCACCTAATGTTTTACCCTATCCCAGTGAGTGAATAATGAGTGAATATTGAGTGATGAGATTCAAGCACATCCCCTGTCGCGTGGAGATAGCCAAACTATATTATCGATCAGCGGGGGGTCCAAGTCCTAAGCTTCCAAACTGACCCAAAGTGGGTCCTCCCTAACTGCATAATATTTTAATAATGGAGTCAATTGGGCTGCTTGATAATACTGGGTGAAATGCAGAATAACTAGCCCTCCCGTTAGAGTGGGTTGTACCAATGCTACTCTAGGGAGAGGTGGGCGAATGGTGCCCCTTTTAAAATGGCAGACTCTGAGTTGCAATATCTGAACATAATAAGAGGGAACTGGTACAGGCAAAACCCTAAATAAGTATAGAATTTTTTGGTAATAATGTAATTTTGACTGCAGAGATCTTGCTCAACTAGATTTGCAGAGTGGACCAACTTGAACATTAGGTTTGTTAAAGTTTTGTAAAGCTTCCGATTTTTTAAAATATAACATTAAACATGTCATAATTACCTGCAATGGTTTTTGCATAGAGCAGGTCCGATCCTCTTCTTCTGGGGTCCCCCGCTGGTGCTCCTGGCATGTCCTCTTCAGCAAGTGCCCACCAAAGAAAGACACTTTCTATTTTTTTCTACTTCTATTTCTATTGTAATAAAATAGCTACATTTTGATTATTGTTCACTTATCTGTGTGTGTGTGTGTGTGCGCTATCACTAGAAGTATATTGTAAGTGTTTGTGCGGATCTTTCCATGCTTTTGCTTAAAATCACATCAGCTATGCATGCTGATATAATATTATCTTACATTCATTAGTTAAACAAACATTTTTTGCTTTTAATTACAAAAATAATGTTTTCCACTTTCTGGTTGACTGAGGCACTGGTGATTTAACCAGGGACTCACAGATGCATCATGATAAAAAAGAAAAAGTGTGGCGCTAATCATGAAAAGGTTACATGCACTGTCACATGTTCCAGAAGCCAGAGTCAGATTTAAAGGATAAGTACAGCCAAAGCTCGTTTGGCTGTATTTCTCCTGTGGATCACAGGAGTGCAGTTCATTCTGCACTCCCTTGACCCGTTTTCAGCAGACAGTGGGCTGAAACCCGCTGACGGCTGACGTCACACATCCGGTCCAGGCTGGGGAAAGATCGCAACTATATGGTCGGGATCCACCCACATGCCTGGACCGGCATCTGGCTCAGCCTCTCAGTGAGCTGCTGAGAGCCCGAGCCACCCACTTCCATCCCTTATCGGAGCTCTGAGAACCGAGCAATCACCGATGTTTGATCAGCCTCAGCCTTAGAGCCGGCGGGTGACAGATGCAGCATCGGACAGAAGCTGCACCCACCTAGATATGTATAGTTCTTAAAAAAAGGTAGAATTGCAGGAAGCAAAGGGAAATAGATCCATCTGCCCTTGGTGAAAGTGGCTACTGTGATATGAATAGGAAGGAAAGTATGTAAAGAATACAAAGGTTGCAATGATCTACTGTTTGAAGATTGCCATTACTAAACAGTTGTAAATGTTCTTCTGTTTACTAGCTTGCCCCCACCCTTTTAGATTGTAAGCTCTCATGAACAGGGCCCTCCAAACCCTCTTGTATTGAACTGTATTGTAACTGTATTGTCTCTCTTTATTCTGTAAAATGTTATGCAAACCATTGGTCCTATATACAGTATCTCACAAAAGTGAGTACAGCCCTTACATTTTTGTAAATATTTTATTATAACTTTTCATGTGACAACACTGAAGAAATTACACTTTGCTACAGTGTAAAGTAGTGAGTGTACAGCTTTTATAATTGTGTAAATTTGCTGTCCCCTCAAAATAACTCAACACACAGCCATTAATGTCTAAACTAATATAAAAGAAAAAATGTGCAGCGCAAAAAGTGAAATTAAGATAAAATAACATAACATAAAAGTTCATATCCAACAAATGATGCGAAGTGATGTGGATGAGAACACCCAGTGACTGTCAATCATCAATCGAATATTGCAGTGATAAATCCTCCACCATACGAATAAAATACTCTTACCAGATGTGATAAGTAAAAACGCATGGACCCAATGAGGGATAAAACGTGAGACACCGATCTGGCCAATCCGAGACTCAATCTGGAGCTGTATGCTGATCAGGAACGATCCAAGATGTCCTTAGGTTGAAGATGCAGCTTCAAACAGGATGTAGTCATACAAGTGTGATGCCCAGAAAAAAGAGAGGAATGCGATCTAAGTGCACACTGTCATCTTCATTTATTTAAAAAATGTAGCAAAATTAAACAGGAACATGCTCTCATAAGAGCAGCGCACTGAAAGTGTATACTAGAAATAGCCAGTCTCTGAAGCTCCAAGAGCGCAAAGAGATACACTGAAGCGCAATGGAAATAAACAAAAAAGTTTTGCCAAAAACAGACAAAAAACGTTGCAGTATAAATACACAGCACGGTGTGCAGCCACTGTATGCAGTGATGAGAGGCGGGTGACGCGGTAACTCCTCACCCATACGTACGTTACGTACGTTATGCTGACGAAGTCCTGGATACATAACTGGATATACATCCTGTATACTTATTATTATTACAAAGCTTATATACACTTATGTCTTAACTAGGGTTATCAGTTAGGTCAGAAAAATAATGTGATTGGTGTGCTTTATATGTCAGTACTATATTCTCCTATTCTTTTTCTAGCACCTTTACTATCCAGTCTTTGTACCTGTGTTTTGTAAAGGATTTAGGTTAGGTTTGTCTAAATATCCTGGCTAATCCCCATCTTTCTTGCAGAAATAAGTAATTTATTACCAGTGGCTGAAAATCAACTAAACAATATCTCACCTCCACCCCTCCTACAGATGGAAAATATCAAAACAGGCAGTATAACCTCAGGCACAAAAAATTTCTGTTGTCAGCATCATTGTCACCTACAACATGGGAAATCCGTGGGTAGAAAAACAGAAGCAGAAGATGGGCATTTGATAAGCAGAACTGTTTTTTATTTTTGTACCTCAAGTAAGAATCACCTGCTAAGGTTTTTACGGAAATGTCAAGCCACTACATATTTTTATAGTAAAGTAAACAAAAGATTCACATGGATTCCTAAGGACTCATACACTACACAATACTTTTACTTCATATGCTTTTTTTACACGCTTTTGAATTTTATAGACCCGCTTAGTACTACATGGATTTAAAAAATATTAGTCCAGAGAGAGAGTTTAATGGACCTATATTGTAATATGCCACCCATTAGAGGAAGCTTGAACTGGCCTAAATATGCAGACTGCCATTGTGAACCACTTTCTGAAATTTTTAAGTTATTAATAAAGTGTTAAAGCCTCAATCCACCTAATCTCAACCTCACAATTAAAATCTGTTGATAAATTCAGGTACCTGGGAGTAATGGTTCAATTATCCTTTAAATCATATATCCCTATCAATCTTAAATCTATAATCTTAGCTCTTAAGAATAAAAACAACTGAACAACAGATGAATTTGCCATTTGACCTAATGAATAATCCATTGAAAATGGTTTCTTTCCCCAAGATCCAATATGTCCTGGGCAAAAAAATTAAGGGGACCTGTTTAGGAAAATGTATAATATTTGTATTTCCTTTTCTTTGGCAAGAAAAAAACATGATCCCTCCTCTGGTCCTCTGCACAGATTGCATGCGTTTTTTCCCCCCTTTATTTACATATTTGTTTTACAAAATTGTCTGGTCCTGTCCCCTTTGCCTAAGTAAATAACATGCACTGTCCTCCCTTTGCCTCCTGGGATATGCCTGTCATATATCCCAAGAGACAAAGCCTTTCATTCAGCAAAGATGGAGGGGGGCAGGCCTAGTAGGGCATCATTGGGAGGCACGCTGGTTGGACCTAGAACAGGTGGAAACCTCTCGATGTCACATCAAAACATGGCAGAAGAGAATGCAACGCTAGTTCCACTGGGAGAGTGAGTATCTGAAATGTGCAGAACTTGCTACCTGGGAGTAATGGTTCAACTGTCCTTTAAATACTATATCCATATCACTCTCCAACCTATCATCCTATCAAGAATAAAAAAACAAAGCAACAGATGAATTTGCCATTTGACCAGATGGGAAAAACAGTAAAAAAAAATTCCTTCCCCAAAGTGTCCTGGTCTGCATTCCCTGTAAAATTCAATTGGACTTATTTAGAAATATCGATACTATCTGTATGTCCTTTTCTTTGGCAAGAAAAAAGCCAAAGGATTGCATTGAAATCGCGGAGAATCCCAAAACAGTTCACAGGCTTGGAATTCCGTAGTTTATACTACTGCTAACTGGCAGCTCAATTTGGGAACATTAATGACTAGCTTGTTCCAACATCCGATAACATTTGTACCACCATTGAAGCCGCCATTGTTCCCTCCTATGAATTCTTACACTATTGTAGCCAGGACCTGGCTATTATGCCTGCAATTCAGAGACATTTTTGCTGTGTTATTAATGTGGGGTTGGCTCCCTCTAGTGTTTGCTGGAATCTATGTGTCATTTCCTTTTCTTGTGAAAAAACTCAGAGCAAAGCATCTTGGAATGTGTAGTTCAGAATGCTGAAGTTTCAATGCCAGAAGGACTGATCTGAATTACGACTAACAGAATGCTGAGTGCACAGAACAGACTGCTGCAAGAGTATATAAAAGACTAGACCTTTCTCTTGGGACACCTCTTGACTCTGCCAGCAGGAGGTCTGTGTGACAGTGAGCTGCTGTTAATTTGTAGCCTACACAGCGGGGAGCCATTCCGCTATACCCAGAGTGACCTCTGCGGACAGCATCGCTTCTTCCCTGCAGCGGAGGTGTTCCAGGTTATCCAGAGACGCCTGCACTTCAGATCCAAGTAGACTGCAGCGTGGCACGATGGGCACCATTTCCCAGAGGCAGCATACAGAGAGTTCCTGATAGAGTTTTCTTCATCACCTACATCGTTGCCAGCTGTACCTGAGTTCCAGTGTGGTGAGCGGGCATAGCCCATCTAGTTGCTATAAGACACTGCTTTCAGACATCATTTACACAGTTCAGCTTGGTGGTACTTGTAGTGCCACTGGAAGTCAGTCCTTATGCTATAAATAGACATCTATGCCTTGTTCACATTATTATTACTTAGTTTCATTGGATAACACCATTAGGATCATAAAAGAGGAGATTAAAGTACAATAAGGATACCCTAAAGTTTTGCCAAATTTGCTATACCCTATTATCAAGGATTACCTTAATTACAACAAGGCTAGCTGAAGACATCTGGATTTCAAGGAATAACCTTTCCTCTTTTTGTTATTCTTTTCCTAATCTGCTCTAATTACATTGGACTTCATTTAAGGGAGTCTGCAAATTTGAATATAATAGTCTGCATATTGTTTTCATCATGTTGTGCAAGTCTTAATGGCCTATGGGTTGAGGAGACAGAAGGGAGGGCCCTGCCATAGGAGATACACTGCCAGCTCTCTACCCTCCTGCTGACCTGTTCACAGGTTTCTAAAAGAATAAGAATGAAAATCTGAAAATGCAAAAGAATGAAAATCTGAAAATTCGAAAACCCGAAAATCTGAAATAATAACTAATAATAAATATTAAATTATAGGTATTGGAATTTCCATGCGTACGAATTTATCCGAAGTTACGAATTATCTGAAATAACAAATGCCAAACACCCAAATTTAAAAAGAAATTCCAATACCTATGTAGCGCCGACACTTTTCTAAAGTGTGGTCTATAGTGCAAATTTAGTTTTTCCAGAACTGTAACTGAGTTCTGGGGGTTAATTGTTTAGGTCATTTAATTTGGCATCAGCTTGACTGGTCTGTACTGGAGTTTTGCCTGGTCATAGGTGAGGTGAAGCAACTGTGACAGGCTTAGAACGCAGTCTGGTTGGACGTGTGAGGTACCAATCTTTCTCGGAGCCAATCAGTGGGCGCATCTGGCCCCGCTGTGTATTCTGGCAAGGGGTATTTAAGATGCTGGAGTCACGTGTTCAGGGTTCAGCTTGCTCTTTGATTCCTGGTTCTGGTCCGGACCAACCCTGTGAGGGGTCCCGGACCCAGGAGTGTCTGCTGCCCCCGTAAGCCTGGTCACCCTGACCAGCCCCAGAGGCCCTCATGGTCTGGGGGGGGGGTCCGTCCGTTCCCGAGCCTCGGAACTGGCTAGTTCGAGGCCCAGTAACTGAAGGAGGATTCTGAGGTGTCCGATGTTCTCTCAGGATTAGAGAGGCACAGCAACTCGTACAAGCGACCAGGGGAGGACTCTTCGGAGGAGGGCCAAGAAGCTGGCTGCTCGGTAAGAGCCTGGGACCTGAGATTGTATGGACACTAGTGAATCCGCATTTCTTACGGTATCGCCGGAACGGCTGGAAGATTCAGGTACCGTAGGAAAAGTTCCTAACTCATCTTTCAGTTACAACCTAGTCTGTGGCAGAGACTTTGGAAATCTTTGAATCACTTGTTGGCTGCTAAATCTATAGACAGGGGTTTATCCAACAGTGAAGTGCCCAGTTGCGAGTGGCTACTCTCTGGGCTACCTAAAGAGACATTCATTTGATGTCAGCAGTTCTGAAGTGCTTGAGCTTTATCACCCGTGCCCTCTATTCCCAACTAGAGACTGTGTTATATTTGAACGTTACTTTATGAAAATAAAAAATCCTGGGGGGCGTGTCCGGACGTGGAGCTGAGAGGACGTGCCTCAGTTGAGCTCTTCTCAGGAGATCACAATCCACCGCCATCCGGAGCAATTTTTCGGCCAAAAAAGCCTCATCCACCTCGAGAAACCTGTGTGTCCCCCTGCCCTACCCGGCCGGAGCATATTGCTGCACTTACGGGGGAGAAGAGCCGCGCCAAACGGGACTAATTGGTGCCACAGTACACGAGGCGCCCGGCGCCATCTTGCGGCCTTCGGGCCCGCCGGCCTCCGCAAGCCCCGGCCTCGCTTGACCCATCCCGGCGGTAAACCGCGGCCACCACCAGCCACAACACCAGCGGTCACCCGGGGGCGGACAATCCGAACCACTTGAAGCGGCCCCCCTGCATCCCGGTGGCGCCTCCCGGACCGACAGGCCCAGGCATCTGCAGACCCAGGGACGGAGTGAGTACCCTAACCACCCGCTTAGGCACCCCGAAAAGCACCACCCCAGCAGCAACGGCCCCCCCCTCCTGACTGTGTGATAGGGGGGGATACCAGGCCCACACATAGAAAGTAAATTATAGCGGCGGCCGTCGCTGATAATTGAGCTCCCGGCTCCGGCCTACCTCCCGGCGGCCATCTTGCTACCCCCAGTACACCTAGCCCTTCACCCACCAAGCTGCACAGGATACTTCTGCCTTTACGACTGCCACACTGTGCCCTTACCACTAAAACACCTGCCAAACAGTTGACAAAGGGGGCAGCGGGCTGGTACACTCAGACGGCTGCCCGGTATCTCCTGAAACACTGCAGCCATCTTGGTACACCCATCTCGGCCAATATACAGCTGCACCCTGAAAAGGGACAGGGACTGCCTAATTTCAGCGTGGACCTTCTCTCACTACCCCCCATCCCTGCACGCTGCCTGTTTGAAGCAAGTTTACACGAGACGCGGGCCCACAGACCTACGACTCTCAGTTTGTAGCGCACACATGCTGCTAACTTAATATGATTGTGAGGCGCTCCGCCTGACATCCAGCGTCAAGCTCCAGCTATGCCAGCAAAAACACCTAAAACCCGTTCGGTAATTGCAAAAAAATCCAGCAAAGGCTCATCAATAAATCAGACTGTCTCCGGCTCCATACAGAAATTTCTAGCCACTAGCAGAGCAGGCCCCTGTGCAAGCAACTCCCAAGCCAGATCCTCGAGGCGCAGCGCATCCCCGGCCTCACTAACTGCCTCCGTGAGGGAAAGCTCGCCCGCATCATCCTACTGCTCGGACCTCATGGAAGACCCAGGGTCCCCTACGGGTTCCGAAATGACATCCCTAATGAGTGTTATTAAAAAAGAACTGGCCGGCATGTTCCACGGTCTAGAAAAATCTATCAAAAAGGAAATCACGGGGGTAAGAGCAGACATAGCGCACATCCTAGATAGAGTTGAAGAAACGGAACAGAGGCAGGATTCACACGCAACGGCCATAAGAGAGCTGCAGGATACGGTATCACAACTAGCCTTTGCCCACCGTGCCTCGTTATACAAACTCGAAGACCTCGAGAACAGAAATCGCAGAAACAATCTGCGCATTAGAGGCCTCCCTGAGGCAACCGGTGACGATGACCTAGAACCGTCCGTCCGAGGGGTCTTCAACACAATATTGGGAAAACCTCCTACTGACCCGCTGCGATTTGACCGTATACACCGTGCGCTCAGACCTCGCAGCCCCAACGCCGAACAACCCAGAGATGTCATATGCCGCCTTCACTATTTCACAGACAAAAATGCCATTACAGCCAAGCTGAGGAACACCCCTAATATTGACTTCCATGGAGCCATCCTAAGCATCTTCTCTGACCTATCCAAGGAAACCCTGGACCGCCGCAGAGCACTTAAGCCTCTCCTGGAACACCTACGCCCCAATGGGATCATTTATAGATGGGGCTTCCCGGCGTGCCTTATCGCCACCAAAAATGGTCGCTCACATACCCTCAGATTCCCAGAAGAGTTGCCACAATTCTTAAAAGACCTTAATCTACCTCCAGTAGATCTGCCCGGATGGCATGACCCGGTCCCGAAGTTTTCACACATTCAGGACTCCCAATGGCAAAAACCACCCACAAGGAACAGGCATACCCCTGCGCAGGGACCTGCACAGTCGCACGGCTAAGAAAAAGGGCCGAGTGGCCTAAAGGCTATGCTTGCTGATTCTGTTTCTCAACCCGTTTTTGTTTTTTGTTTTTTGTTCTTTACTATTTCCCTATATGTTTAGGGTGTTGCAGGCACTCCTACTCCATGAAGCACTTATAAGAAGGGATGCCCACCGGCAAAGAATACGTATCTCCTCTTGTCTACTCAGCCGGGTTCGGCCCACCCTTTGGCGAACTCTCAAGACTCCAGGGGACAACCCCATACAAGAACATTCTACAGTTGGATGAGTACCCCTGCCTTGTATAATGTTATAATGTTATATATTTGTTGCCTCAACAGTAAGAGTTATATGGTTAATACGGGTTTGATTAATATTCACTACTGGAGCAAAATGTTTTCTCCCAGGTAATTTGCACTATAGCTGGATGCGGGCGGAGCGTATTGCTCCCATGTACCTTTCACACGGTACACCCCCCCGCCCACACCTCCTCCTGGGGTGGGTGAGAATGGGCAGCCCTCGATTTTCCCGGTCCAGGCTCACAACGAGGCCGTGGACGGTGGGTCGCTCTCCCTCTCCCCACAGGGATCACCGCAGGAAACTGCGTGACAGATTAAGATTTCCCTCATGTGTCCACTTGGACGCTGTTGCTGATTTTGTAAAATTGTTTTTTCCTTTTCTCCCTCCTCTCCTTACTTATTCACACTGTCTCCCTTCTCCTCTCCTTTGTCCCCATCCCCTTGGTTGGCGTGCATGGTATCTTAAGCCTGAGGGGTGCGTCCTGCCGACGTGATGGCCACAATTAAAATCACCTCCTACAACGTCAGGGGTCTGAATGTCGCAGCCAAAAGACACCAGATAACCCGTGAACTACGTAAATCATCCACTTCCATTGCATTCCTACAGGAAACGCATCTGACCCACACCACACAGGTCAAACTGACCTCGCCTTACTTCCCCCAGTGGTACTATAGTCTGTCAGACACAAATAAAGCAAAAGGGGTGGCCATAGGATTTGGTAGAGACGCACCCTTTCGGCTTGTAACAATGCGTGCGGATGACCATGGTCGCTTTCTTTTCTTAAAGGGCTTTCTGGGCAACACCCATTGCACATTGGCAAACATTTACTCTCCGAATCACAACCAGCCCACCTTCTTCTCCCAAATCCTAACGGAATTGGCTGAGTTTGCAGAGGGTCTGGTGATATTAGCGGGGGACATAAATATGCCCTTAGATCCCGTCCTTGACACTTCTCAAGGGCGCTCACACATACCCTTTAAACGCTTGGCCCATGTTAAAAAAAGACTCATGGAGCGACAATTAGTGGACGCCTGGCGCATGCTTCACCCCAAGGACAAAGATTACTCCCATTTCTCGAAAACGCACCTGTCTTATTCTCGCATTGATAATATTTTCATAGACCATTACCACCTCCCACAACTACAATCTGCAAATATAGGTACTGCAACGTTATCAGACCACGCACCTGTATCGATCACCTTGAGCATGCCCTCTTTGGCCCGCCGCTCCTATAACTGGAAACTTAATGATTCCCTGTTATCTAACGAAACTGAAGTTGCAATGATATCTACACAGATATCGCAATATTTTAATGAAAATAAGCCTGCGGAGACCTCTCCAGCAATAGTATGGGAAGCCCACAAGGCCACTATGAGAGGCCGGTTTATCGAACTAGGGGCGAGGAAAAAAAGAGAGCATGGTCAACAACTCGAGCGAGCCTTGCAGGAAATAGCAGACCTGGATAGACAACACAAGCTTTCCCTACACACAGCACATTTAGAAGCCCTAACGCTGAAAAGAGAAGAACTGAAAAATCTCTTGAACTTAGACACCGTTAGAAAATTTCAACACTATTCGCAAAAACTGTACGAATGGGGGAACAAACCGGGTAGACAGTTAGCGAGATCACTTAAAGAAAAGCAGACCAGGTCATTTATACCGAAAATAAAACTACCTAATGGGAATTTAGTGCATGCAACCCCACAGATAGCGAAGGCCTTTAGGGAATATTATGCAGACTTATACAATGTACAATGCGACTCACCGTCCCTGACTGTGCAAGAAAGGCGGCGGCGTATGCTTGCATATTTAAGGGAAGCGAATCTTCCGAAACTGTCACCCCGATCCCTCAAAGATCTGGAGGCTGAACTCTCTGTTGAGGAATTCCAGACAGCTTTGAAATCAACCCCGACAGGTAAAGCCCCAGGGCCTGACGGATACACTATCCTCTATTACAAAAAATTTAGCGATGTTCTCTTACCCCACCTTACGGCCTACGCCAACTCTATCTCACAGTCCTCGGGTCTTCACCCAGAATCCCTTACAGCTCACATCTCGGTCATCCCCAAACCGGGAAAGGACCCTACCCAATGCAGCAGTTACAGGCCAATTTCCCTGCTAAACGTAGACATCAAACTTTACTCTAAAGTAATGGCCAATAGACTTCTCCCCCTTATTCCCAGCTGGATCTCCACGGACCAGACGGGCTTCATGCCTCATAGAGAAGCCAAAGACAATTCCCTCCGGGCAATATCGCTAATACAGTATGCCCAAAGATCGGCCCAGTCCACCCTACTTATATCCACTGATGCTGAAAAAGCGTTCGACAGGGTGGACTGGGACTATCTGAAAATGACCCTACGCCATCTCGGGCTGGGGCCTAAAATGTTCCACCGCATAACCTCCCTATACTCCTCTCCCACAGCCCAAATCCGGATAAATGGTACCCTTAGCGACTCATTCCAACTGTTCAATGGGACTAGACAGGGGTGCCCCCTCTCACCCCTCCTGTTCGCCCTCACCCTAGAACCTTTTCTAGCAACCGTGAGGCGCGACGTAAACATTCACGGGATCCAGGTAGGCAATAAGACCCACAAATACGCGGCCTATGCCGACGATATCTTATTTTTCACGCAACAACCCCACATCTCACTCCCCAACCTAATGAAGGCATTCTCCACCTTCCAGACAATATCTAACTTTAAAATCAACCTATCAAAGTCTGAGATTTTAAATATTAATCTACCCAACAGGGAGGCAGAACGATTAAAACCCCTCTTTCCCTTTAGATGGGTTCACCGTAGCATGAAGTATTTGGGAGTATTTCTCACGCCCAACATCCAGTCCCTCTTTAAACATAATTACATCCCTCTGCTGAATAACATCAGAAATGACCTCACAAAATGGAAAACGCTTGCACACACATGGCTGGGTAAAGTGAACATAGTCAAGATGAATATCTTGCCTAGAGTGCTATTCTATTTCCAAATGCTACCACTGGGTGTGCCCATAGGGTTCTTTTCCTTGCTGCAGACCATGGTCTCCCGCTTTATCTGGAGGAACGGCCATCCCAGAGTGTCCAGGGACGTGCTTTTTCGTCCCAAGGGCGCTGGGGGACTGTCCCTCCCAAACTTTAAGGCGTATTATAACGCTGTGGCCCTGTCAAGGATCTCAGAGTGGAGATATGCCGCCAAATCTAAACTATGGGTAAGTCTTGAAAATGCTCTAAGCAATACGGACCTAGCAGTCACTCCATGGCTCCCACGCCCCCACAGACACCTAGCCACAACCACCTCATCGTTAACTACTTCCACCTTGGACATCTGGGACTCTCTGCATAGAAAGTTTTCTTGGTCTTATACATCACCCTTGCTGCCACTCCTGGGCAATGCCTTCTTCCAACCTGGTCAACTAGATCCCGGCTTCCAGGCCTGGTCCCCAAACAGACCTCTCCTACTTCACCATGTTCTTCAAGCCAACACTCCCAAATCCCTAAGGGAGATTCTGGGCCCTAAACCACCAGTGCTCCTTGATAAATGGAGGTATATTCAACTGCGGCACTTCCTCGGTTCCCTTCAGCAGCCTCTGAGGGGGCTACAAGACCTAAACGGCATTGAGGAAATACTATACCCCGCAGACCCACCTGATCACTGTATCTCACTTTTTTTATAAAGCACTCATCAAGTTACAGGACGACAAACACCCCTCCTTCCTTGCGAAGTGGGAGGCAGATCTGGACTCCTACCTCTCAGACAACCAAAAGGATAAAGTGTTGCAGCTGGCCCATGTCTCCTCAATAGCGTCAAAAATGACCGAGGTCAATTACAAATTACTAACTAGATGGCACTATACCCCATCAAAGCTCCATCGGATGTTCCCCGCCAATTCCCCGTTGTGTTGGAGGAATTGTGGGAACAATGCAACCCACGCCCACATATGGTGGTCGTGCCCACTTATCCGCCCCTTCTGGGCCAAGGTCATCCACAGTATACACCAGATTTCCAATGTCAACCTTCCCTCCGAACCCTGGATCATCCTCTTCCACGCAACCAAGGAACCAATTGGAAAGTACAAACGTTCTATAGTCCCTCACCTACTTAACACAGCCAAGGCATTAATACCCGCACTGTGGGGCCAGCCAGAGACTCCGACACTGAAAATATGGTTTCAAAAAATATCGGAAGTTGCCCTTATGGAAGACATCACACACCGTGATAGGAACTCCTCGGAACGCCACACCTTGACCTGATCCCAGTGGACGGACTTTAAAACCACCACAACCTATAAGGAGATAATTGCCCAATGAGTGATAGACCCGAACTCTCATATAAATGTCCAGGCCTCATACACCCTAAGTGGCCCTGTGAGACAATCACCCGCATGTATGCATACTCCCCTTTTTTCTGTAATAATACAGTTTAAGTTTTCTTTGTATGAAGGTTACATGCACGCCAACCACCCCCCCCCTTCTCCCCCCTCTCTTTTCGCTATCTTTCCTCCCTTCATTTCCTCTCCCCCTCCTCCTGTTCTTCCTAGATACTCTAGACTACATATGTCTAGACTATGCACTTCTATCGTAATGTCTGATTTACCACAATTGTTGCATGGTCTGCTCTGAAGGTTTATACTGTTTGTTTGTCCTGTATTTCTTCAATAAACATTTATTAAACAAAAAAAATAAAAAATCCTCAAAAGGACATTTGAGTGTCAGCTACGAGGAGGAGGTAATTGGTAAGCCCAGAAAATACATAAAATTTGAAAATTAGGAAATTCTAAAATTCGAAATTCGGAAATCCGAAAATTCGAAATTCGGAAATCCGAAAATTCAAAATTTAGAGATCCGAAAATTCAAAATTCTGAAATTCGGAAATCTGAAAATTCAAAATTCAGAAATCCGAAAATTCAAAAATTCTGAAATCTTCAAATATGGAAATTTGTAAAATTCGAAAATTCTAATTTTCGTTTTTCCAAATTTCCGAATTCCAAATTTTTTGAATTTCTGAATTTCCGAAAAAAGCAAAAAAACCGAATGAAACTAAAACGAAAAAAAATCTAGATACACCACGTCTACGGGCCTTCCTTTAGATGGCAACTCACCTCCTCATAGAAGGTTAATAGATTGGTTTGGCAAGAATGATTCTTCATGAATCCATGCTGATTACTGCTAATGAAACCGTACTCATTACTAAAATCATGTATATAGTCCCTTATCATCCCCTCCAAGAGCTTGCATACTATTGATGTTAGGCTAACTGGTCTGTAATTCCCAGGGATGTATTTTGGGCCCTTTTAAAATATTGGTGCTACATTGGCTTTTCTCCAATCAGCTGGTACCATTCCAGTCAGTAGACTGTCAGTAAAAATTAGGAACAATGGTATGGCAATTACTTGACTGAGTTCCCTAAGTACCCTCAGGTGCAAGCCATCTGGTCCCGGTCATTTAGTAATGTTAAGTTTCCCAAGTCTAATTTTAATTCTGTTCTCTGTTAACCATGGAGGTACTTCCTGGGATGTGTCATAAGGATAAAGACTACAGTTTTGGTTACTGAAGGCCCCCGATTCCCTCCTGAAGACTGAGGAGAAGAATAAATTCAATACCATCCTTTGTAATCAGATGTCCTTCCTCACTCTTGAGGTTCCACGCACACTGGACTTAAAAAACTTTGATTCTACAGGCGTTTGACATTTTTTTCACCTGCCTCTAGAAGCACTTCTATTGTGTTCTATGTGTCTTTGCACATTATGACTATTACAGGCGTTTTCTGTCAGGGATGTTCAGAGGCAGGAAAAAAAAACCTTCTCTATCGCGTTTTCTGGAGAAGTTTTGGAGCTGTAAAAATGACAGTCTCTCCTAAACTCCTCTTATCTCTTCTAAACGTCAAGTTTCAACTTTTTTTAGTTAAAAAAAAAAAAGGTGTTTTGACACTGTACATCATTTTCTGGCTTTTGCAGAGGGGCGTGTAGTGCAAAAATTGCCTATAAACAAAATTCACTTAAACCCTCAAAGACTCACCTAAACTTTGTACAATATGCTTTCAATTTGTGTCTGTCTTTTATGCCACGTTTTTTAAGCTAAAAACGTTGACGTTTTTTCTGCTCTTTTTTTACTGTTTATGTACTTAAAGTGGTGGGACACCCTGGAAACAAAAACTTAAAAAAAATGTGAGTGACAATTTAAAAGGAAAAAAATAAACATTTTTTTTTTTACTTACCAGAAATGGCTGTTGCTAGGCAGATCGTCCTAATCTGCCTCCTCCAGCGCCGTGGTGATCTTCTCTCCTTCCGTCTTCTAGTGAATGGGGTGCGGTGTGTTATGGGAACTATGTCCCACAACACATTGCGTTCCCCATTCACAAATTAGACTCGCGCATGCGCAGTAGGGCGCGCGCCGACTCGCGCATGCGCAGTAGGCCGTGCGCCGACTCGCGCATGCGCAGTAGGCCACGCTCCGACTCGCGCATGCGCAGACGGCCGCACTGCGTTGCTTTAACTGACAATTGCGCGGTCGTGCGATGTGGCTCCCAAACAAAATTGACGTCCTTTTTTTCCCACAAATAGAGCTTTCTTTTGGTGGTATTTGATCACCTGTGCAGTTTTTATTTTTTGCGCTATAAACAAAAATAGAGCGACAATTTTGAAAAAAATGCAATATTTTTAACTTTTTGCTATAATAAATATCCCCAAAAATATATAAAAAAAACTTTTTTTCCTCAGTTTATGCCGATACGTACATATTTTTGGTAAAAAAAAATCGCAATATAATTTACAATATAGGGGATAGTTTTATAGCATTTTTATCAATATTTTTTTTTTACTAGTAATGGCGGCGATCAGCGATTTTTATTGTGACTGCGACATTATGGCGGACACATCGGACATTTTTGACACATTTTTGGGACCATTGTCATGTATACAGCAATCGGTGCTATTTAAATACACTGATTCCTGTGTAAATGACACTGGCAGTGAAGGAGTTAACCACTAGGGGGCGGGGAGGGGTTAAGTATGTCCTGTGTGTGTTTTTTTTACTGTAGGGGGCGTGGCATGTGACGTCACTGATCGTCTTTTCCTATGACAGGGAACAGACGATCAGTGTCAGTCTCACTAGGAAGCACGGAAAGAGGTTTGTTTACACATACCTCTCCCCGTTCTTCAGCTCTGTGACCCGATCGTGGGACACCAGCGGCGATCGGGTCCGCGGGTCCCGCGGCCACGGTCACAGATTCTCATTCTCCCTCTTAACTGTGTGAGAAAAACATGGGATTATGGGTAAATCTTATACCCATAAACCCATGCTTTTTCCTTCTAGTTAAGAGGACTGGGCTGGAAGGGAGCATGTGTCTTTTAGACACATGCCCCCTTCTATGTCACTGCAGTGAGAGGACAGCCTCCACTGCAGCATTTTTATTGGACAGCTAGTTCCAATGGTGCTTTACCATTGGTCCAAGGCTCCACGCTGTTCATTAAGATCAGGGCTTCTGACAAGAAGTCAGAGGCACTGTGAGCTCAGCCTCTTAAGCCCCATACACACGCTCGGACAATCCGCGGACCAGGTCGGTCGGACTTTGTCCGACGTACTTTGTCCGATGTTGGCGTTGCGTACACACGGTCGGACTACGTTGTCGGAATATCCGGTCCGGAAGAACGTCGTGACGTAAGTCGTCGTCCACGAGATTACAAAAGGGAAGTTCAGCACCACGTCAGGCACCCGTTGGGCTCCTTCTGCTGATCCCGTGTTTATCGAGAGTTAGTGGAAGTTTGGTGACTTAAGATTCGCGCTTCTCAGTTTTCTGACTCAGATCGTTACTGCTCTTCAGTTTGTGCTTGTCGTGCGTATCTGTTTATTAGTGCGTGTAGTCAGTTCGCATTTGTTGGTCATTGCGGCCTATATCTTGATATAGGACGCTTTGATTTGCACTGCTTATTGTCTGCTCGTTGCTGCTATTCACTTCGTTCTTTCAGGCCTTGCTGTTTATCGGTGCTTTCTGTTTGTCCGTTCTGACCAGCCGACCTTTTGTGACCTTCTGAGCGATGTTTCCCGTGCGTACTCGTCGCCGAGTTCGTGCTGTACGCGGAATTGGTGTCGGGCTTTTAGCTTTGACCCAAGACCCGTCCATGAACAGAGTGATGAGGAGTATGTGGACCAAGAATTGGTTGCTTCAGCGTGACCAGTTCTCGCACATGCCTTTGCTTCGTGAGATCCGGGAGAATAATCCTGATGATTTCAGGAACTTTCTCAGGATGACGGACCCCGATTTTCACCGTCTTTTGGCTTTGCTGACCCCCTTTATCAGCCGGCAGGATACCTGCATGAGACAAGCCATTACTCCGGAGCAGAGGCTTGTTGCCACGTTGAGGTACTTGGCGACAGGGAGAAGTCTTCAGGATTTGAAGTTCTCTTCAGGTATCTCTCCCCAGGCCCTGGGAATCATTATTCCAGAGACCTGTTCTGCCATCATTCAGGTCCTGCAGGAGGACTATATTAAGGTAACATTTCTACTTTACTATTCCCTTCTATGTATGCTCTGTTTGCTAATGACTTGTATTTTTGACCTCCTTCCCTAATTACCATGATTGCAATATGTTCTAATATGCTGTGCCCCTTTTCTCCTTCATGCATTTTTCCCTTCACTTACCTCACCAGCATGCTCTTCTGCCCCAATAGACACCTATGGCCTACTCACTTAAGCAATGTCTTTTGTCTGCTGCATAGTATTGTTTGCCCCAAAACACCCCCTAAAATATGCACAAATGTTTGCTGTGTGGTTTACTTCATGTAGAGCCCCCTTTTTTTGTTCTTTTGGTGGGGGGGGGGGGGGCAAACTCATTAGGAACCCCCTCCCCCAACTGCTCTGTCAGATGGTACCAATCCTTTATCTGCTGGCTTTCCCAAGGTCCATACACACTATATACCTACCTCTTTATAGTGCGCATCTTTAGGGATGAATTCAGCAAAGCATGTAGTGCAAGGGACTGCCTCCATACATTCCATTTCCTATTTTTTTGTCTTCTTTCCCTCCTATTAGCTTGCTTGGTAATTTAATAATGTCACACTGTGCCTGCCTTTTTTGGGGGGGGGGGAAATGTTATTTGATCTTTCCTGTGGCCTGCCAATAGTGTTAAGTACAGAGGGTCTGGCCAAACTAGCACACATTATTGAGCCATTTGCCAATCAATGAAGTGCAGAGGGTTACCTGTCCACCACCCCCCCCCCCCCCCAAAACCATAGTTATTGCCAATGTCCCATCAGAAGTGGGGGGATTGATGGGGGGGTGAGTAATCTGTGAAGGGGAGCCTCTACTTTTCTGTGTAAATACTTTCCAGCCTCCAATTTTATACAATGCTCTTGTTCCAAGATGTTGATTGTCTAATCTGCTTGCAATGTTTAGGTGCAAAGTGACTAATTTTTTTTTCTTGGTTCACTCCACAGTTCCCTTCCACGCCACAGGAATGGCAGACTGTGGCCTCCCACTTTGCCAGCCGTTGGGACTTTCCTAACTGCGGAGGGGCAATTGATGGGAAACACGTCCGCATCGTCCCACCGCCCAACTCGGGGTCCTACTATTATAATTATAAAGGGTTTAATAGTGTAGTGATGTTGGCGGTGGTGTCGGCAACATACGAGTTTATGTATGTGGACGTGGGGATGAACGGCCGGATATCGGATGGTGGGGCCATTACGCACACGGAGTTCTACTGGCGTCTCCAAAGTGGCAGTCTGTGCTTGCCACCTCCAGAGGAGAATGCCGAAGGACTCCCCTTCGTCTTTGTCGCAGATGAAGCGTTTGCGCTGACTCCCCATGTGATGAGGCCGTTCCCGATGAGGACCCTCACCCCGGACCAGAGGGTCTTCAACTACAGGCTGTCCAGAGCCAGAAGAGTGGTGGAGAACGCTTTTGGCATCCTGGCCAGCCGCTTCCGCCTGTTCCTGACGGCATTTAACTTGGCGGAATACAAACTGAACCACATAGTTCTTGCCTGTTGCATATTGCACAACTTCCTCAAAAGACATAACAGGAACTATGTGGTGCCCGTTGGCCCAGATGTGGAGGGCCCTCCAAATGCGGACCTCACAGCCCTTCGAGTGGCACGTCCAGGCTTGCCCCCTCTCAATGCCCGCGTGGTCCGGGACCAATATATGGAATACTTTGTGGGTAGGGGGGCCATTGCTCTGCCTGACGATGTGTGAGAGGCATTTTTTATTAAATCTGATATTTTAACCAACCTCTGATTTCTTGTCATTTCAGTCTTCTTTTTAGCTTATTTTACTTTGACATTTTTTCCCTTTGCCTTCGACAGTGGTAATGCACTTTCTGGGCAAAAGGAGGTAACAGTCTCTTCTTCCCAAAAAGATTATTCTCATGTGTGTTTGCTACCTAATCTTTGGTCTAGAGAAGGTTTGTCCTGCATAACTGACACCCAAAATACTCCTTTTCAGCACCAGGTGTGACATGTGTGTATTCTCCAAAATGCTGTGCTCCGTGTTTTCGTACAAAGCACTGTGGGTGTCATTTACATAAGTCAAATCCGCTATGCTCTACAAGTGCATTGAAAAAGTTCCCTGGGAAAGGAAATTGCAGTGCAAAGTGGATTTGCCTTTAGTAAATAACACCCATTGCCCCCATATCCTTTACATTTTACATACATAATGCATTGTTTTCTTTAAATAAGGAAGCCACACATTTGGAAAATTAAAAAAGTTTACTTGGAAAACATTCACAAGTGCGTTTACAATCTTCACGCCAAAACTGACAACATCTTGGTTATTTACAACATTATTTACAAAGATTACGCAATTTGTAAAACCAGGCATGGAGCTAAGCAGAACCTATGAAGTAGGAAAGTTCAACTTTGTAAAGTGAAGACAAGATCAGACATGACTATATGTTCAAAGTGTGTTTGATCTTGCCTTCATCACATGGGGGGGGCACCCCCGAAAAGTGGAAATTTGGAACATGCACACAATTTGGTTCTGAAAATGGTCATTAGATCGTAAAACACATGCCTAGAAGCTTCAAAAGTGCCATTTTCCATCATGGGGATGAATGGACGTTTTTTGGGGGTGCAACCCCTTCACCACAACCACTTTCGTAGTTCGTAAAGTGTTTGCACCCCCAAAAAAACGTTGCCATTCATCCACCATGATGGGAGCTAGCACATGTGGACACAATGTGTGCATGTTCCAAATTTCACACAGTTTTTAAGTTGCAAATGTGTTCAGAAGCTGGCACAAATGTGTGTAAATTACTTGGTGCTTTTTCATATTTTTCCTAAAACATCAATGATGTTCTTCAATTTTTGTTGAACATCATTGATGTTTTGCTTTATGTAATCTAGATCTCGATTGCAGACCATTATCTCTCCGATGAGTACGTGGGCACTCTCTGTGGTAAAGTGCGATTTTTCTTCCACAACATCCACGTCACCTAAAAACCACAAACAAAAAAAATGGGGTGTTGGAAATGAGGCAGCCATACATGGATTAGCTTACCAGTAGCTGTGTTCTCCCACACTCACCTGTTGTGGTGACAATTTCTCCAAGTTCGATGATCTCTCCTTCCTCCTCCTCCTCCTCTGCTTCTGCTCTTTCCCCTTTTTTGGGAGGTGTTGGTTTGGGGGTTTCCTCAGACGGCCCAAGTTTTCGCTCCCCTATGAGAATGTCCAAAAGGAAGATTTAGCAACACAAACTATTGAGGGCAGAAATAGGAAAGGACAAACATTGCTTGAAAGTGACGGACACTATTTTAGTTTGGCCAGTTACAAATGTCAACTACATGAATGTAGTCACTTTGTAAAGGTGCTAAACTGACTAGCTTTTTGGTAGAAGTTTGTGTGATGGAGACCCCCCTCTAGTATCCACTGGAGCACATGTGTGGAAAAGGCTAATAAAAAAGGGGGTTTGGGTGTCCCAGCACTAGTGCTCTCGAGTCCAGATGGGTAAACACCTACTGGGTGACCTCTCCTTTACATTGAATAAATTGCCTTTACATTCTGGATGACATTTCTAGGGAGAACAAACTTCCTTTCCCCCAAAAAAAAACCAAACATCGTATTATAAGTGGCCGCACGATCGAGGTTGCGTACGATCGAATGGACACACACGACCATGACAGTGGCAGAAAGATCGAGGCTGAGTACGATCGAATGCACAGACGAACATGAAAGTGGCCATTTTGGAATGTACAACTTTGTAAAAATCAAACCACATGGAGCAGTATGCAAGCAAGAAATCAAACACAAAACACAACTACTTACTTTTTTGAAGAATTCTCTTGATCTTTCTGTACTGATCGGCCTCCCTCAGTTTCAGGTCTGACCAGCGTTTCCTCAGTTGCTCCTTGGATCGTTGTACCCCAAAATGATTGTACAGCCTCCTCACAACTTTAGACATGATCTTGGCCTTGCGGACATTGGGGTTGAGGTAAGGCCCATACTTCCCATCATAGTCGCTCCTCTTTAATATGTCCACCATCTCCAACATTTCTCCAAATGACATATTGGAGGCCTTGAATTTCAGGCTCCGGGATCGGGACGTTTCTGCCTCCGGCCTTTCCTCGTCCTCCTCCTCGTTGGGGGGATATTTGGGGCGCACCTGCTGTGTCCCCGCCATGTGCTCTCCCCACTGCGCCGTAAAGAGAAGGGGTGGGGAATAGACGAGAAAGATCGTCAGGGGCGGGCGGAGTTTGACGCATGCGCACTGTATATAAAACGTCACACGCCTGTGTCGTAGCCACGATCTGGGAGACGAGGGGAGAGAAAGCTCACGCACGAGACGATCGCTACAAACGAAGGTACAATTTGACGTTGGTACATAACTAGCCTAGACTGATTAGAACTTGAGGCTTCTTTATGGAGAAGATTAGGAGTGTTTAGGCTGACATTATTTATATTGTTTTGTGTGGCGTTGTGTCTTGCAGAGGTGATGGAGGCGTTCTACAACGTGAGCTTTCTCCCACACTTCATTGATAAATACCGGCAATTCCCCCTCTTATGGCAGGCAAAACACAGGGATTATAGCAACAGACCAAAGAGGTACGCAGCCCTGCTGAAACTGGTGGCATTTGTAAAGCCTACCCTGCCCATGGCAACCGTCGCAAACTTAAAAGTGAAGATAAACAACATGAAGACTACCTATTTCCGGGAGCGCAATAAGGTCCTGAAGTCACAAGCATCTGGAGCTGCAGCAGCTGATGTCCATGTCCCCACGCTCTGGTACTATGACAGGCTCCACTTTCTCAAAGACCAGGCTACTGTCAGGAAGTCACTCTCGACTCTTCCTTGCACGCGTCCTTCCACGCACGCCACCCCTGATGAGGCTTCCGAGGACCAACCTGGGCCTTCCAGTCAGGAATATGTGCAGGTGCCCAGCTTGTTCCAGGTATAGTAGTTTTGGAACCAGTTTGTTGAATAATGAATGATGTTCAGTTAATTCAGGATCCCCAATTGCTTATTTCCTAACGTGATTGACATATCAACAGACAGTGGTGTGGGAGACATTTTTGGGAAGAATCTAAACTGCAGGGCTGAGAATTGTATGGTTTTGTATTTGAAAACATTTTGCAACAGTCACTAGATGAGAATTGTGTGTGTTTGATGAACAAATAACTGAAACTATGTCCCTTTTTCAGACACAGGAAGACCTCAGCCAGGAGGTGGCTGTGGAAGGTGGCAGTCAGGAGGAGGCAGGGGGTAGTGGCAGCCAAGAGGGGGGTAGGCGTAGGAGCCTGACTGTCTCCCAAGTCTCTCCCCTCCGCCTTCCCTACAGAAGGGCGAAAAACATGGGGGAGGTGGGAGAGTCAGCGCTCCAGCTGATAAAAGATGCCTCAGCCTCCCTCTATGCCACACCCACCTACGAGGAGGCCTTTGCCTCCTTGGTTACAAGTAAATTTACGGGTATGGAGGCGGGGCAACGCAGCATGTGTGAGGAGGTCATCCTCAAAATCCTAAATGAGGGGATGGCTGGGGAGATGACTCCCCTCACACATGTTTGCGAGAGTGACCTTGCTCCGCCTCCTCCTTCTGCCACCCCACCAGCACCAGCACCACGGCGTGGAAGGAAGCGTACAAGGAAGACAAGAGAGTGACAACCTGGACTCAGTCTGGTCTGAGAGAAGATGGAGCCTCTCGTAGTACCAGAGCCTGGGGACCTAGATGGCATCTGCTGCAGTTCCGGATGTTTGGGACTTCAGGACCAGATTGCGCTCCCTTATTATTTAGATAGGTAGTCTTCATGCCCCCAATTGTTTACGTCTGTAAAATGATGGTTGCCATGGGTGTCCAAGGCTTTGCAAATTCCCCAAGTTTCACCATGGCTGCGTTCCTCTTTGGTCTGTTGCTGAGACCTAAATAAAGTTTTTTTTGCTTTGAAATAATCATTGACTATTGTGTTTTACTTTTCTACAATGACAGTTTTTCTTTGAGTAGGCAGGTACATTTCACTAATCCTAGAATTAACAAGGGGCACCAACAACCAACAAACTCCTAGTAAATGTAAGCAAGAAATACAAATGTTAATAATGTGGTTTTGCTAAGTTGAGACATACAAACCCCCTCCAAAAAAAAAAAACCTCCTTCAAATATGTATTCCCCCAAAAAAAAAAAATCTGGGTCAAAAAATAAGAAAGATTGTCTTACGATCTGAGTAAAAATAAACATGTAGTGTATAAATGGTGCAAAGTAATAAAGAAGTTAAGTTTGTGAGAAGTGCGGGTGAATAGGAGCAGCTAAAAGATGTCATTCTTGTTGCATTGTAAAGAAAAAGAGAATGCGCTGCATTAAAGACATTTTAACATTGCAGCGTGACGAATGTGCTGTGTCGATTAGGAAAGGTAGTTTTACCTGACCGAGCGCTTCCGTCACAGAATTTCTTCTGAGCATGCGTAGCACTTTGTCCGTCGGACAAGCGTACACACGCTCGGATTTGGTGTGATCGGACCGGGTTGACGGCAAATCTTTCCAGCAGGAGATAAGACTTTGTCCGACGGACAAACCGACGAACACTGTCCGATGGTGCATACACACGGTCTGATTTTTCAACAACCTTGTCCGATCGGACCAAATTGATGAAAAAGTCCGACCGTGTGTATGGGGCTTATGTCTGCTGCAAACAGAGTGTGCCAGCTTGTATTTAAACTGGCCGCTCTGTATGTAGCTTCTGACAGGCTGCACAAGAAGTCCTGTATCTCCAGAACTATAGGTGGCAGGAGCCCCACATTTTGACCAGTGTCTCTGTGACCCCAGGTTGCCAAGCTACGATCCTCAAAGCTCGATCTTTTTTTTTTGGTATTTTTTTTATTTTTTTATGTTCATGGCAGGTGAGGCTCTGCCTCAACTGCCTCCCCTGACTGCATGTCCCTGCTCTTAGCATATTTGTACCTGCCCTTGGCATAAGATATGCTCATTCACCTCTAAACCATGATCCCTAGGAAAATGATGTGCACTGTCCTCCCTTTGCCTTCTTGGATATGTATGTCATATATCTCCGGATACAAAGGCTTTAACTCAGTAAAGAGGGAGGGGACAGGCCTAAAGGGGTGTCATTCTGAGGCACGCTGGCTGAACCCGGAATACAGCTGGCAGCCTCTCTATTACCTCACACCAAAACATGGTATCAAGGGACCGAGCGCTGGCAGAAGAGAAGAGGATCTCAGCTAGACAGTGCTCTAGCTGAGATCCTCTTCTCTTCTGCCAGCGCTCGGTCCCTCGACACCAATTTCCGTATCTAAATTGTTGAATCATTGTCTATACTCGTTTTGTAAGAGCATCATTAGATGTTTAGAACACTCATTTAGCTTAAGAAGAAGAAGAATTTAAAAAATACAAATAAAAAATTCAATAGAAGTCAGGATATGAATAATAAAAATGATTATAATTCTGATACACCATCTAATACAATGAAAGCACCAAGGGTTTCAACACAGGAAAAGGTAAAACTAACAAAACTAATAAGGATTCTGTAACAATTCCTAAAACACAATTAGATGATTTTTTAGACATAATCAAAACAATTCAATCACCCATACTGCAGAGGGACCAGGAACCTACTGCAGCAAAAATCACCTAGAAGGAAGATTAAATATTATTAATTTGTCATCACATGCACTCACACAGGCTGAAAGTCAGGTGCTTTCCCTGGGACTGTCCTTTTGTCCCAACAAAAGTTTTGTAGCACTGACCCTCGAAGGAGCTGCTGGTTTGATTTGGGCCTGCATTCTGTTAATAAACCCCCTCTGACTTGACTAAGTCCCCTTGACACAGCTGTGGTGCAATACAATACAATACACAATAAAATATAATATACCTGTATTGTCACCTCAGGATCCACTGGCTCCACCTGCTGGGAGAAGAACAATAGTCCACACATTGGGATACTTAACCAAAAGTATATTTTACTGTAATTTGTGATAAACAGGTAGTTACAATAATTGTACTGTCCTCTCAACATAAGATGGCAGAACAATGAATTTTAAACAACAATTATACACAGTGTAATTTTTAGGGAGCTCCCCCTACTTTTAAAGCTAGTTATGAGATCTCAATACAAGTACACAGTCTTTAATCTTCGTGTCTTCTGCTAGCTATGATGATTCCTTATCAATTGTAATCCAAAAGAGTAAAGAAATTAGGATTGACTTAGCGGTGATCCTGTTAATGTTTCTGTAAATGTTCCGGAAAGTATTTCCTTAAGTAAAGTACAACACTTAAGGTGCAATAAGGATTAGGCCTTATGCCTGCCTAATGTCAGTTACTGTAATCCTCCTCCATGGGACTACAGGTCTCAGCGAAACTGTATGTGAGTCTGACTAGATAAAAAAGTGTGATAAAGCTGTGGGCCGTAACCCTCTCACCAACTGGATATGGAGGCCTGTATAGTAGTTCCGGTTCGGTATCTGTGGCTTGCTTCAATGCCGGCCGGATCCGTCACTCCGCTCCGTTCCGCTGGGTAAACCCGGTCCTCCGGTGCTCAGAGGAGTGTCTCTTGAACTTTCCAATCCGATCACGGTGTCTCTCACTCCGCCAGGTTGCTCACACAATCTGCTACAGTTGCGCTCAGCAAGAGCTATAGGCCGATTCTTCTGGGAGACCTCCTCAGAGGTCCTCACAGGCAGGCCATGCGTCCAGAGGAGAGCTAATATGGCCGTTCGGGGTCCTTTTATGTCCTACCCAGCATGCAATGCAAGAGAGGGTGTCCATGGGTAGGTCATCTGGCATCCTGGGTAAATAGGTCAACTCTCTAAAGTAAATAACAGTCACTTCCTGTAATTAGTTCAGTGCTTTATGATAAAGAAAAGTCATTCCACTATCAGTATTTGGCCGCTAGATGGCGCCAAATACTAAGCCATAGAATTGTCCATAGACTTATATTATAACATGTTAACATATTACATTAGTAGACAAGAATGTCAGCGCTACAAAAGTATTTATAGCAGGCAAGCCCTACAGGAGGAGGTTATTGCTCTCAATCTTACAGCCTGCGGGTTTTAGGGCCCTCCGTGATCTTAATCTGCTGCTGCAATAAAATGAGTTATCCAACGATGTCTGGGAAGACTACTTGGATAGTGAGGACAATGAGGATGGAAAACAGGACATTGTGTAGAATAAATTTAAGAGGAAATCACACAAATTTCCTCCATTGAATCAAAGAGACAATCAAAAATGATACGACAGTTAGAAATCTCAGTCCTGAGCAACAATTGGCACTAATAAGAGATAATTTTGAAATAACCATTAACCACTTTCAGACCATTTTGCTGGCTTAAGACCAGACCATTTTTTGCGTTTTGGCACTGCGTCGCTTTAACTGACAATTGCGACGTGGCTCCCAAACAAAATTGACGTCCTTTTTTTCCTACAAATAGAGCTTTCTTTTGGTGGTATTTGATCACCCCTGCGGTTTTTATTTTTTTTGCGCTATAAACAAAAAAGAGTAACAATTTTGAAAAAAAAAAACGCATTATTTTTTACTTTTTGCTATAATAAATATCCCCCAAAAATATATAAAAAATTTTTTTTCCTCAGTTTAGGCCGATATGTATTCTTCTACATATTTTTGGTAAAAAAAAAAAATCGCAATTAGTGATTATTGATTGGTTTGCGCAGAAGTTATAGCGTTTACAAAATAGGGGATAGTTTTATGGCATTTTTATTAATAATTATTTTTTTACTAGTAATGGCGGCGATCAGCGATTTTTATTGTGACTGCGACATTATGGCGGACACATCGGACATTTTTGACACATTTATGGGACCATTGTCATTTATACAGCAATCAGTGCTATTTAAATGCACTGATTCCTGTGTAAATGACACTGGCAGTGAAGGGGTTAACCACTAGGTGGCAGTGTAGGGGTTAAGTGTTCCTAGGGGTGTGTTACTAACTGTGTGGGGGGGGCGTGGCTGTGATTTAGTGAACACTGATCTCTGCTCCAATCACAGGGAGCAGAGATCAGTGTCACTAGTTGCTAGGCCGGAAGGGGAGATGCTGTTTACTTCCGCATCTCCCCGTTCAGCCGTCCCGTGAGATGATCGCGGGTATCCCCGCGGCGATCGAGTCCGTACCCCTGCACGCGTTGGCGCGGCGGCATCTTAAAGGGGACGTACCTGTACGCCCTATGCCTGTCCGTGCCATTCTGTCGACATACATCGTCGTGCACCAGTCGGGAACCCGTTAAGGGTCTGATAAAGGTGGCAATATTGTATTGATGGATAATGTAATGTATGAGTATATGTGTTTCAAGATCCTCAATAATCGGAAATTCTACCGTAAAATCTCATCTTGATAAATTCAATCAAGAGTTTTATTCATTGATAGATGAGGAACATGTTTTGGGTGTTTTAACAAGTGAAATGTGGGAATTTATTTGCACGAAACACCCTAGCACACCCACCATGTATGCACTTTCGAAAGTGCATAAGGTCATCAAAAATCCCCACTGGGAGACCCATTATCTCTGGTAATGGATGCATCTCAGAAGGGATTAGCCAAGTCATTGACCAACATTTGAGACCACATGTAATGGAATTGGCATCCTATACTAAAGACACAATTATTTTATTACAAATATTGGAGAACATGGAAGTTTCAGATTCGGCAGATCCCCCATGACTTAGGAGTTTCAGCTGTGGGTCATATATTGCAGCAAAGAGCAACACACGAGTGGAAATTTAACAAACTTATACTCCAAATGTAGGACTTTATTTTGAGACATAATGTGTTCATGTACAAGGGGACCCACTACCTCCAGGTACAGGGCGTGGCTATGGGGACGTGTTGTGCCCCCTCCTATGCCTGTACCTGGGGGAGTGGAAAAAGGCTTTTTTGTTGAATGACCAATTGACCACCTACACATAACATATCGTCATGTGGCAAAGATACATAGACAACATATTTCTTGTGTGGGATGTCCCAGAAGACACCTTAAAACAATGTTTGAACCAAATGAATCGTAATGATTTTAATCTATTTTTCACAATGGTTTATGATCATCATAAAGTACATTTTTTGAATATCGGTATCCTTACGGATCAGGATGGCAGATTAATTAGTAGGCTGTTCAGGTAGGAGACTGCCGGCAACACTTTATTGCACATGAACAGATTCGATCCTGAACCATTAAAAAAGTCCAAACCCTTCAGTCAATTCTTACGCTAATTGTAAAATTTAAAAACGTAACTGTACTACCTTTGAAGCTTTCCAACAGGAGGCTGACGAGTTGAGCAAAAGCCTATTAGCCAAAGGTAATACTAAATTTTCCCCCAAAAAGGCTTTTAACAGAGTGAAGGATAAAGATAGACAGGATCTTATCTTTAAGGCCAAGAAAAAGAAAAAAGATGAAGTAACCAGGATTATATTGCAATATTCTAAAGAACATGAAAGGGTGAGGAAAATAATTTCCAAACATTGGTCGATTCTCACGAGGATCCAATACTGTCACCCCTAATCCGCAAATTACCTTTAGGAAGGCAGGATCCATTGGTGAGATGCTTACACAAAGTGAATACAGAGGAAATTTGAGAAAGGACCCCTGTAAGACTTGGGGCACTTTCCCCTGTGGGGCTTGCTCTTTTTGTGAGGTCATTGGTAAAAGGACTTTTTTCACTTTACCAAAACGGAGAACGTTTCTGTGTTAAACATTTTGCAAACTCTAAGACGCAGAGTGTGGTCTATCTTTTACCTTTTATGTAGGCAAGACACGTCAGGAACTTGGACAATGAGTTAGTAAGCATATGCATAGTATGCGAATTGGCAAAGTGATGCATCTGTAGCATGTATCCAAAATGCTGCTTCAAAGATGTAAGGCTTTAGACAAAACTTACAAATCTACATTGCAGATGCAAGATTTTAACCCAAAACAAAAAAATAGCCTGCCCCACCAATACATACAAGGCCATTTGGGTCTGCTAAGGCTTAAAATGAGAACCCCCACGTGAAAAATACCACCCCAAACTAAAAAAATATTGTGCCCAGCCCACACACTAACAAACACCTAGCCAAACACACAGCAAGCCAGCCCATGAAAGGGGATGGATGCTTGGGGGCATCCAGCTATGTTGAGTGGATGTGGCCTTGTATGGTTCAGGAGGGGGTTGGGCAATCGCTATTCTTGCCCATTTCCTAGCTGGCCTTGTTGTATGCTCTGAAAAAGGATGTGTTTTAGATTGGTAAAAGCAGCTCACAGCCTTTGGAGAATAGAGTGGAGTGTGGAGTTCACCTTTAAAAGCAAGATTTAGCCCATGGAAATCCAAGGGGTTAGAGGAGAGAGAAAAGAGCATTGTAGAATGGAGTGTGGAGTTCCCCTTTAAAACAAAAGTTAGCCCATGGAAATCCAAGGGGTTAGAGGGGGGAGACAAAAGCATTGGAGAATGGAGCGTGGAGTTCCCCTTTAAAAGCAAAAGCTAGCCCAAGGAAATCATATGCATTAGAGGGGGAAGGTTAAATGTCCTTTTAGGAGGAGCTAGAGGAGCGAGAGTCAATTTACATAATTTTAACAAGGTGCATGTCACATGTTGGCAACGTAACATGCTAACAGGACCTGTGTGCAAATCTCCTTAAAAAAATACCTAAAGTTGAACCAGCGTGATAAAAAATGTGTCAAGTTTAGAGGTGCGCCAGTTCAACCCATGCAATTGTATGTACGTTGCTTAACATTTACTAAGATTTTGGCCGCGCAGTGAACAAACGCATGTGAACGAACGCAACAGCCGCGTGCGCATGCGCACTGCTTACATTGATCTCACGCAGTTCTAAACACACTTGCAGGCACAGCAGGCTTTCTCTGAAAAAGTTACTTTTTCATTCTATTTTGGCCATTTTTGTTTCTTGGGCAGTTGTTACTAAACTTCCTCACATCACCCCATAATATTGGCAGCCCCATCTTCTGTCAATATTGATTTGTAGATGCCCTGCGCCATGTCCATAGTCGCGCACAGCTTGCATTCTCCCGTGCGCCGAGATTGCTATAGTAAATGGGGGATTCGCGATCTGTTACCGGTGCACCATTTCGTAAATATGAAAATGTGCATTGCGCCTCTACTGATGGCGCACGGCTTTCGTAAATCACCCCCACAGTGTCCCTCGCCATTTCTCCACCTATCACAATAAAAATACACAAGGGCTGGAGTTGTTTGGTATTGAGACTGTGTACATGTCATTGCTGGAGGCACAAGATTCTCTAGGCTATGTTTGAGGGAAACATACTAGTTTACTCTCAATTCGATGTCACTTGGAGGACTTAATGAAGAACTGGAAATTAGAACTATTATAAAATCTATATAACGGAAACCAGGTACATCTGATTTTTCCTTTATTTTTTGGGGTTGTATTTATTCCAATGGTTGTAAATTGACCTATTTACAGTACTGGGTACTTATACGCCAATGTTCATCTATTGATCACTGTTTTTGTGACCTTTGACCAGTTGGCATTAGTTATTATTTTTAATAATATTGTTATTACTTATCTATATTTATTCCTTTTGCAAATATGTCCTTTCAGGTAATATGAATTAGGTATTGTCACACGATCAGTTCCTTTAATTTTAGTCCTTTAGTTTTAAAATTAATCTTGTGAATATTTATTATTGATTGTTTGTATATTGAGCTTCCTAGTTCAATGGTACTGTCAAAACAGTGAGCTTATTATTACACACCAGATATCGTTTTCAGGGCTTTCCTGCCCACCTTTATGTAAAAGAAATTCATACAGGTATGTCTTCCCACGCAGGGAGTTCTCATCAGCAATGCAACAAACATAACATTCAGCCTCCTTGCTCCCTTGTGACAGCTTTACTGCTCTAATTAGTATTGCAGTGGTCCTCCTGACCAAACACGTCCTAGTGTTTGTGCACAGATGCTGTACCTCAGCTCTGTATCTTTCCTCACAGCACCCTAGCTGTTCTATCCCTCTTGGACTTTCTGTCAGGCGTGGGCCTTTGTCTGTTCCAACCTGGACAGCATGGTGCATAACAGCACCTCAAATGGCTCCCTTCACGCACTGCTGACCTTCTCTGGTGAGTGGGGCTCTGAGATCTATCTCTGGCTCTCATATGAAGCCAGCACACCCCTGAGCCATTAGTGTGCTCGCTTCCTACAAAATCTAGCTTAAACCACGATTTTGCCCAATGGCATGGGGTCACCCTGTTACAATATATATACAGTATCTCACAAAAGTGAGTACAACCCTCACATTTTGTAAATATTTTATTATATCTTTTCATGTGACAACACTGAGGAACTGACACTTTGCTACAATGTAGTGAGTGTACAGCTTGTATAAGTGTAAATTTGCTGTGCCCTCAAAATAACTCAACACACAGCCATTAATGTCTAAACCGCTGGCAAAAAAAGTGAGTACACCCCTAAGTAAAAATGTTCAAATTGGGCCCAAAGTGTCAATATTTTGTGTGGCCTTCAATATTTTCCAGCACTGCCTTGACCCCCTTGGGCACGGAGCTCACCAGAGCTTCACAGGTTGCCACTGGAGTCCTCTTCCACTCCTCCATGATGACACCATGGAGCTGGTGTATGTTAGAGACCTTGCGCTCCTCCATCTTCCATTTGAGGATGCCCCACAGATGCTCAATAGGGTTTAGGTATGGAGAGATGCTTGGCCAGTCCATCACCTTTACCCTCAGTTTCTTTAGCAAGGCAGTGGTCGTCATCTTGGAGGTATGTTTGGGGTCATTATCATGTTGGAAAACTGCCCTGCGGCCCAGCCTCTGAAGGGAGGGGATCATGCTCTGCTTCAGTATGTCACAGTACATGTTGCCATTCATGGTTCCCTCAATGAACTGTAGCTCTCCAGTGCCGGCAGCACTCATGCAGCCCCAGACCATGACACTCCCACCACCATGCTTGACTGTAGTCAAGATACACTTGTCTTTGTACTCCTCACCTGGTTGCCCCCACACACGCTTGACACCATCTGAACCAAATAAGTTTATCTTAGTCTCATCAGACCACAGGACATGGTTCCAGTAATCCATGTCCTTAGTCTGTTTGTCTTCAGTAAACTGTTTGCAGGCTTTCTTGTGCATCATCTTTGGAAGAGGCTTCCTTTTGGGATGACCAATTTGATGCAGTGTGCGGCGTATGATCTGAACACTGACAGGCCGACTCCCCTCCCCTTCAACATCTGCAGTAATGCTGGCAGAACTCATACGTTTATTTCCCAAAGACAACCTCTGGATATGACACTGAGCACGTGCACATAAATACTTTGGAGTAACTTGTTTTAATAGGAGCCTTTATACATGACAATATATTGTTTATGAACTGCTGCTGTACCCACTTAGTTTTCTCAGAAGAGGAAACGTCATCTGTTGAATCAAGAACCCCCCTCTTGGCTGCTGGGACCACACACGCTGCCTTGGCGGACACAGAGCTGCTGAGAAGGAACGTACCAAGGTATGTGTAATTTACTCCCTCTAGTGGAGATTTTAAGGCATACAATGTTTTTTATATTTTTGGAAGAAAAAGGCATAGGTGGACTTTTTACAATCCCTAGGTTTCTTCCCTTACCTTATCCTCACTGCAGGATACTGCTGTAACAGACAGATCCAAACTTCACCCATCACGGCGGGCTGTGTTAGTAAACCTTCAAAGACCGGGTCCCTATCTAGGGGTTCCACTCCTTTGGACCTGTATTGCACCCCTCAGGAGCAACTTTAGGTAATGTAGCAAGACCAAAAAGAGTCCTGGTTCCTGGGGTCCAGCCCAAAGAGAGGCATTACAGGCAAAACCTCATTCTTCTATGTGAGGTCTGGGTACCATCCTGTGGCCTCAGTGGCTTTGATGGATCCGGTTGTGGAGGTTTTTTAAATCCAGCATGGATCCCTTCTGGTCTGGAGCTCCTCAGAGCACATCTTTCTTGTAACCAACACCTTAGACACTGGCAAAAAAACTGAGGTACTCCTGGAAAGAGGAGGGGATATATAGGGGATACAGGAATGCTTCCTGTATTGGGTATACCAGTGTCCACACCTGAAGGTGGCCCATAACCCATTAAGTTATTACTTAGGCTCTGTGTCCTATTATGTACGATAAAGAAAAATACATTTCTGTCTTTTGGATTCTTAGTGAAGGAGTGCTGTAACTCACTTTCCCAGGTAGTAAGGAACTTTGGATCATCTTCTGAGGTCGCACTTGTAACCATGCGGTCAGAAGATGACAAGGGATTCCTCATAGCTCCCTCCCCAAGCCAAGATTTCTCGAAGGGCATCAAGTCCCTTAGGTAAAGAAAGCATAAAGTGTGAAAGTTGCTGTTGGCACCTGGCATCCATTTCCAATACTCTATAAGCTGAGTAGCCCACAGAAAGAGGTTCCCACTGTCGCACAGCTATAAACTGTGATGCACATACTACCAGTGGCACAGTCCAGATACAAAATGCTAGCCTGTAAGGAACTCTGTATGACATATGATAGGTGTCATTGGGGAGGGAAAGCTTCTGATGTTAAGTAAGGTAACGCCTGAAGCCTTTTTTGTCGCTTGAATCGGGCAGATTTGGTCGTTTTTCTTCTTTTTACATTGGTGACCTTTTGCTCTGTACAAAATTGCGGCAAAACGCGGTAAAAAATTCCGCAATTCGCGCTATCTTCTGCCTGAAAATGCTACGCTCAGGTGTGAATGCAGCCTTCGGGCTGCATTCACACCTGAGCGTTTTGTCGCCTGAGGGCCGGTTCAGACTTCTGCGATGCGGGTTCCCGCATTGCATGTCTCCCGGCGGCAGTTCACACTGCCCTATGCGAGCTGCTGGGAGTGTCAGTTAAATGTTAATGACACCCCCAAATCAGTTTTCATAACGCAGTGCGATCTGCAAACTCGGACAGACACCATGCGATCCGATTCTGCTGCGGACCAAAAAAAGGGTTCTGTATGAGTTTGGTCCGAATGCGAAGGGAATTCAGCCATACTATCTGTACAGAGATCGCATGTGATTTGCACTGCAGTGCGGTGCAAATCATATCCGCAGCAGTCTGAACCGGCCCTAAAGCCTGAAGCTACAAAACGCTAGAGGGGAAAAAATGCATTATTCTCTATGGAGATGGTTCACATCTCCACGCCAAAAAGACAGAAGCCCTACGCCTGAAGCTCAAACAAGTTCCGGACCCTTTTTTGTCGCTAGAATCGGGCAGATTTGGGCGTTTTTCTTCTTTTTACATTGGTGACCTTTTGCTCTATACAAAATTGCGGCAAAACGCGGTAAAAAACTATGCGAACCGCGGTAAAAAACGCTGCAAAAAACGATGCAATTAGCGCAATTTTCTGCCTGAAAACGCTACGCTTAGGTGTGAATGCAGCTTAGAGGAAGCATTGAGAGACATTGAGCTGGACTGAATGGCCAGTGGACTAGCGCAACCACAGGATATTTTTTTGCATCTGTATTTCTTGCCTAGCTGAGAAGGACATCAGCTGTCACCAGAACTAGTGTCCCCATTGGAAGATTTCCACTCTTCCTGTTTTGGTGACAACTCAACATTTGGATTTTTCTTTTACTGTCAATCTCAGTGATAATGATAAACAGGATAGGGTCAATCTCCCTAACAGGGGACACAGATAGCAATAAAAATATGACAGGGGTTCTAATCCATCTCCAATCTATACAAAGCTAAAAAAAAATGTTGCCTTTTGTTTTACTTTAATAGTGTTTTTTATAAGACCAAAAATAGGAACGATTAAGGAGAGAAGAGAGACAAAGGGAATATGGTTCTAATGAACTGGAGCAGGTGACCATCTGCCTAAAGCACATATCATGGTGGCCTTACACACTTAAAGGGGTGTTCCAGCGGTAAAAAACTATTTTTAAAAGTCAGCAGCTACAAACACTGTAGCTGCTGACTTTTAACCACTTCAGCCCCGGACCAATTGGCAGCCAAAGGACCAGGCCCCTTTTTGCAATTCGGCACTGCGTCGCTTTAACTAACAATTGCGCGGTCATGCGACGTGGCTCCAAAACAAAATTGGCGTCCTTTTTTTCCCACAAATAGAGCTTTCTTTTGGTGGTATTTGATCGCCCCTGCGGTTTTTATTTTTTGCGCTATAAACAAAAATAGAGCGACAATTTTGAAAAAAATTCAATATTTTTTACTTTTTGCTATAATAAATATCCCCAAAAAATATATAAAAAAACATTTTTTTTCCTCAGTTTAGGCCGATACGTATTCTTCTACATATTTTTGGTAAAAAAAATCGCAATTAGCGATTATTGATTAGTTTGCGCAAAAGTTATAGCGTTTACAAAATAGGGGATAGTTTTATAGCATTTTTATTAATATTTTTTTTTTATTAGTAATGGCGGCGATCAGCGATTTTTATTGTGACTGCGACATTTTGGCGGACACATCGGACATTTTTGACACATTTTTGGGACATTTGTCATTTATACAGCAATCACTGACATTTAAATAGCACTGATTCCTATGTAAATGACAGTTGTAGTTAGGGGGTTAACCACTAGGGGGCGGGGAGGAGTCAGTGTGACGTGTTGTGTTTTTTTTTACAGTAGGGGGGCGTGGCTGTACGTCTGACGTCATTGATCGGCGTTCCCGATGACAGGGAACCGCCGATCACTGACAGTCAGTGTAGGAAGCGCGGGAGAGGTTTGTTTACATAGACCTCTCCCCGTTCTTCAGCTCCGTAACCCGATCGCGGGATACCAGCGGCGATCGGGTCCGCTGGTCCCGCGGCCGGGGTCACGGAGCTCCCGACCGGGTCGCGCGACCCACGGGCAGGCACATGCACGATCACGTACAGGTACGTGATTCTGCCTGCCCGTGCCATTCTGCTGACGTATATATGCAGTGGCCGGTCGGGAAGCGGTTAATAAGGACACTAACCTGTCCAGGGCACCCGCAATGTCGCCCCCCCCCCCCCGAGGCTGATACGTCCCTCGTATTGTGTCCCGGTGCCGCCATCCTCACTAAGGGCAACTGCCCGTTTCCTACTGAGCATGCGCGAGTCGTGCAGCGCTTTGTGAATGGGGCGCGCTGTGTTCTGGGACACACACAGTTCCCAGAACACAGCACGCCCCATTCCCCAGAAGACAAAGCAAGGATCCTCCACCTATTGATCAAAATCCACTTTCCTGTATATGTCATATCAATTGATTGGGTTGTTGACTATCAATTGATCATTCCTAACTGGAGAGATTTTCAGAAATTGATCCTTTATTGAAGCATGTATGGCCACCATTAGATTTAGCCCCCCATTCACACCTGTGTGATTTGTTGTGTTTTTGTTGTTACATGACAATGCATGTCAAGAAGAATCCCATTATTGTTTGATGGGCACCTTTACATCTACGCAATGCGCTTCCATGCCAGTGAGAGAAAGGTGCAGGAGTAGACTAAGTATCAGTCAACTCTATCGAATGTGTTTTCATGAAAGCGCATTAAAAATTCAGCATGCGGGACTTCTTTTTAGCGGACAGCGCGTAAAATGCACGTAAAACGCACAGGTGTGAACAGGGGCAGTGTAAAAAAAAAAAAAAGCCGCGGTGAAGACACGCGAACATCTGTTTACTGACGTAGCCGCACCGAAAGTGACGAGGTTGAGGATTTTCATAAGTCGAGATTTTTTTTTTTTTTTTAGAACACCGGCTCTGAATTTGAATATTTTAAACAACTGGGCATGTATATGGAATAAAAGACAACAAACACCCAAATGACATCTCTATCTCTACCAGGAAAGACAGAATACAACTCTGAAAAAAAATGAACATATGCTTCTCCTGTATATAGCACGCCTATCCAAGCACACAGAAACGGAAAGCCTTCTAGTTTGGGCTCTGCCGCTCACCGTCCTGTACTCTCAACCAAAGCCGAGCAAGCCACTTCCGTCAACAAGCTGTCTGCTCGGAGACTTTTCTTTCCAGACGTCTGATTGGTTGCTGCTGTTTCCGGCCCTACACCATCCTATTCTGATTGGCCCACTGGGCTGTCGGTCAACCTGTGCTTTGCGGCGGTGATAGGTTGTGGCGGGATTGGCTACATACAAAGATGGGATCCTAGCAGGTAAAGATGGAGCTGCTTCAATGTTTTGGGAGATGGAATCGATGTTATGTACTATGGGGCCATGGGTGGACGGGGCGCCCATCTATTACCACCATCCTCAATGTATAACTTTACCGCTACACCTATTTCTATACTGCACCGTGCTGTAGAGTCTGGAGGCATGGGATGTGCTCAGCTCTTATTATATCTGTCTTTATTGTAGCAGATGAATATACTCATAACATTATATATATATATATATATATATATATAATATATATATATATATATATATATATATATATATATATAATTTTTTTCTTGTATTGCTATTATCTGTAAAAAAAAAAAATCCTAAAATGATTATTATTAGGGGGAAATATGTCTATAATGCCTATATTCTTTCTTTAAAGCTGGGAAAAAATACATAATGCCTATGTTTATTATTTTAAGGGGGGAATATAATATATCCTGTTTATTTTTATTTTAAAATGGGGAAAATATATACATATATTCTCTTGGTGTTTTTTTTTAATTTAGTTTAGTTTAAAAATATGTAAAAAGAGGAAAAGTATGTGTATTATGACTAGTATTTTTTTTTTTTTTAACAGAGGAATGACTAGTATTTTTAAATATTATTTTTTTAATATATATATATATATATATATATATATATATATATATATATATTCTACATTTTAATTTTTTATTTCTTCTTCTTCTTATTATTATTATTATTATTATTATTATTATTATTATTATTATTATTTATTTTCATTTTTTTTTATTTTTTTTTCCTTTTTATCTTTGAATTGAAGCTTCCCGATACCCAAACATGACTTTGTAAAATGATATTTCCTAGGCCATTAGTGATGTTATTTAGTAGAATTGGTATACTCCTGCAGCTTTTCCCCAATGATTTAAAATCGCTTTTTCTTTCAGTTATCCAGCAGCAGCTGCCACCTCCGCCACCACCACCACCACCGTACATGCCAGTCATTATGAATTTTGATGGCATGGACCCAGGTTTGGCCGAATATGGCCCTTCCTTGCATGCTCCAATGGATCCAGTCCTTGACCCTCACCTGAACCCTGGTCTAATGCAGTCTGTGGAGCTGGACCATGAGCGTGTTGGGCTGGAGGGCTTGTCTGTCACGGAGCCTGTGCGCATCATGGAAGGGATGTATTCTGAGCTGCACACAGCTGTTTCTGAGGTTGGAGTTCCTGTCTCTGCGGTGCACTTTGATGTCCATGAGGAGATGCTGTGGGTTGGCAACCATGGGGTAAGTGTTTAATAGGCTGCCTCAAGCCATACCTGCCTTTTAATTTGTACATTGATATAGATGCACCAACATGGAGGCCCTCATAGACTAGAGTTAAGATTGCACTATGCAGCAGGGCCTAGACAAGGCAGTACAGCTTCCACACTGTTCCACTGTTTTTTTTTTTTTTTTTTTTTCGTTTCCCCGCGCAGGGGAAGGCAGTGATTATTGCTAGCAGCTATAGGAGATGCTTGTGATAATCACAAGAGAATCCAGCAGGCTGGTTATACCCAAGTTGATCGCTTAGGACCTCTGATGGGTTTCAATCATTCCTTTTAAAATCAAACTCTGAGAATTTGGGGGGGGGGGAACCCTTGCAAGGGTTAAATGCTCAAGGGAATAAGGTGTAATATTTTCCTTATTCTTTGCTCCAGTGTTCTCCTCCACCCTGGGCTGTGGGCAGTGGGTTGTCCTCCTGTACAATGCATGGCTATTCTCATCTTCAATAAGAGGATCCTGGGGACCGGTCGCACACATGGCGCTTGCCAAAGTGAGAGAAGTTAACAAGCATTTAATTCCTGCAGCTTTTTTGATCCAAAGCAGGGCTTCTATCTAAAAATGAAAACCTAATGTAGGATCTACATACATATTTATTATACATGAGCTTCAGGTCGAACACGAAAATGCATACATATAAGCTGTTCTGCCCGACAGCAATTCTAGGTTGGTGACCTGATGATTTGTCTACTGAAGTTATGCAATTTAAAGTGGTGTTTCCACCAAAATTACAACATTATGCCTATTTACATTAAATATGACAATAAAAAAAAAAAAAAAATTTCACTTACCTATTTCTCCCTGTTGCTAGGTGGTCCCACGAAATCTGCCTCTTTCTCAGCTCGGGCTAGAAACGTCACTTCCTCTCTGCAGTCAGTCATCTGGGACACCTGACAGGTCCCAGATGACTGTGCGACGTATCACGATGTGCGGCGCCGCTCGCGCATGCGCAGTGGGTGCCGGCTGTGAAGCCACAGCCGGGTGCCCACAGTAAGGATGCCGGTGCCGCAAGCGGAGCGGGGAACGAGGGGGTGCTTCGTTTCCCCGCATCGCTGGACCCTGGGACAGGTAAGTGTCCGATTCTTAAAAGTCAGCAGCTGAAGTATTTGTAGCTGCTGACTTTTAACATATTTTTTTTTTTTTTTTTTGATGGGCCCTCCTCTTTAAGGAGGTTACTTCCTTGGCCCCCAACCTGTGATTGGCTAAAGAAACCCCTGACAACAGATGAGCAGATTCTGATACCCTCTCATGTTAACGTGTGTGTGTGTGTGTGTGTGTGTGTGTGTGTGTGTTTTTTTGTCAGCACCTAATCGTAAAGGCACAACAGATTGGCTCCTCCTAATGCTGCTACCCACTTTCGAGTTTGAGGATTTGTGTACACGGTGTGTGGTGACTGACAGTTTTTCCGCACTGGATAAATGCCAATCACTGCAAGGGCACCTATAAAACAATTGTTTTCTATGTTCCTCATTCAGACCATAACGATGATGTGTTGTGCGGCGCAACAAAAAGTGGACATGCTGCTTTTATTCACAGCACAGTGGATGGTATTGCATGTCTTGGCACTTCTGTGCAGAGACCTTATTGAAGTGACACTTCAAATAAATAAAAAAAGGTTAACCATGGGATGCACTGAAACACTCACACTGGAGGCTACTGTGAACAAGCCCCAGATTCTGTTGTTAAAGTGGTTGTAAAGGTAGAAGGTTTTTTATCGTTATGCATTAAGATGAAAAGCCTTCTGTGTGCAGCAGCTCCCCTAATGCTTACCTGAGCCCATCTCTATCCAGCAATGTCCACGAGTGCCTCGGCCATCTGGGACTCTCCCTTCTGATTTGGCTGAGACACGGCAGCCTTGCCATTGGCTCCTACTGCTGTCGATCAAACTCAGTTGGCCTATCAGGAGAGGGGGCCAAACCGCAGCTGCGTGTCTGAGTTGATACACGGAGCTGCAGCTCGGCTTGGGTGCCCCCATAGCAAGCTGCTTGATGTGGGGGCACTCAACAGTAGGGGTGCAACGGATCAAAAAACTCACGGATCAGATCGTTCCTCGGATCAAAGTCACAGATCAGATAATTTTTCGGATCAGCAAATAATTGAATTTGCAAAAACCTGTGAAAATTCCACCACCATATAGTCCCCACTGTAATATCTGCAGTCTCCCCCACTGTAATATTGGCAGGGTATGGATGGATGTGACTGCAATTGTCACAGAGCAGCGCTGTGGGCACTAAAGATCCAGCCCACAGCGCTGCTGCCATCCGATCTCTCCCCTCCACTGTACAGATCAGTACACAGAGGGGAGAGAGGAACCGGCGTCATGTTATGTCGCCGGTTTGTTTACAAGTGATCTCTCCGTCATTTGACGGAGCGATCATATTGTAAACGGCTGCTGGGTGTATCAAGATGGCCTCCGGTCCGGAGCTAGGCCGAAGCCACGGCCTTTCCTAAGGCCGAGGCATCGGAGCGCTCCACGGATCGCAGGGTGTGCTGATCCGAACAGGTTGACCCGTTCGGATCACGGATCGGTGACGATCCGTTGCATCCCTACTCAACAGGAGGAAGGGGCCAGGAGCTCCAGCCAGGGACCAGAGAGGGTCTGGGCTGCTCTGTGCAAAACCACTGCACAGGGTAGGTAAGTATAACCTGTTTATTATTTTAATAGAGAGAAAAACTTTACAATCACTTTAAGTTTAATATCAAGAGTCTAGTAACAAATTGCACAGGTTCACAGGTTGGACTTGTGTCTTTTTTCAACCTTACCAACTATGTAACTATATTAGATTTTAAAAATAAGTAAAATAAACATATCTCTGCCTGATACTTTATGCTACATACCCTAATCCTGTATTTTTATTAGCCTGCTCTAGTGTTCTGCACAGCAGGATCCTGGATGTGGGAGAGTTGCCCTGAACTCAGCTGTATATAACTCAGGGTGGATTTGATTTCACTAGCAAAATGGCTCAATTTAAAAAAAAAATTTTTTAAAGAGCAATTGTCATCTCTGTCCCACAGCGGCTCTGACCTGCTGTTGATTCAGTGACAGTTCCATTCACTTTAATGAGACAGCTGGTGATGCGGCAGTGGCGCAACAAGCTGAGTGATGTGGGGGCAGCAGGTGAGTGGATGTCTGCTAACAGGTGCTGCCATGATGGATCTGAAATGACGGGTGCTCTGTAAATGTAAGGACTTAATCTTGCTGGCAGTTAGACTTTAATATTTGCAACCAAAAATGAAGGTTTCCTATTTAGAATAAGCTGTCAGGTTAGTAAAACGGCGATATCGGAACCAATTCAATCATACAGTTTGTAGTGTACATAGATTTGCAAAACAATGGGATAAAGGAATATTCCTGAACTTTGTTTTATCTCATGGATACTGTGAAATTGTGTGAATGTTATCTCAGAGCTTGGATTCATTGAATGAGTTTACCAAAAATGTAAATATTGCAGAATATACAGCCTCATGCTACATAACTAAGCTAGCTTTCATGCTGAATAAACTAAATTATTGTATCTTAAATGGGAAAACTATCTTTTTTTTTTTTTTTCTTTACTCCAAAAGCATTTTATTAAATTAGATTTAAATAAAATAAAAAAAAAATCATTTGATTTATATCCACCCTGCTTTAACTACAATACAGGGAAATGAGGTTAAAACCTGACATCGCTGTTTAACAAGAATGCCATGTCTTATGCCGCGAACACACGACCGGAATTTGCAGCGGACTAGGTCCGATGGAACGAATCGGTCAGACAATTTGATTGTGTGTGGGCTCCATCGGTTCTTTGCTGTCCAAAAATCTTACGGACTTTAGAAATAAAACATGTTTCAAATTTTTCCGACAGTCTCGAGTCCGGTCAAAAAATCTGTCTGTATGCTAGTCCGACGGACAAACGACGCTAGGGCAGCTATTGGCTACTGGCAACGAACTTCCTTATTCTAGTCCGGTCGTAAGTCATCATGTTGAAATCCGTCAGACTTTATTGTGATTGTGTGTGTGTGTGTGTGTGTGTGTGTGTGTGTGTGTGTGTGTGTGGCCAAGTCCGTTCATTTGGAAAGTCCGTCGGACCTAGTCCCGTCCTAAGTCCGGTCGTGTGTACGCTACCTGAGCAAAGCTTAAATTTCTTGGCAGGTTATGCACTTTACACTTGATGTCAGCAAATGCATTATTTAAATGAGGCCACTCTGCAAGCATCCCACAAATGCATGCTTTTGTGGGGTCTAAGGGGTTAACCACTTCCCACCCAGGCACTGCATATGAACGGCTGGGTGGGCGCTCTCTCCTGAGAGGACGTTCAGGAACGTTGCTCAGGAGGGGGATCGCGTGTGCGATCCAATGCTCTCGTATCACCCGGACACGGCGCATCTCAGATCGGCAGGAGGGCTCTGTGATTGGTCCTCCTGATCACATGACGGTCATGTTCAATCACAGCCATCATGTGATGTAAACAGAGTCAGTTGCTAGGCGATCGCCTCTCCTCACACGGACGTTGTCGGTGAGGAGAGCGGATCTCTGCAGCCGGCTGGTGATCAGTGAGTTTGAACTGTTTTTTTTTTTTTTTACAGCTTTTTACTCGCTGATCACCAGTCTAGTGTCCCCACACATGTAAAACACACATGTCCCCACATAGTAATGATCCCCAAAACACCTGTCCCCCCCCCCCCCCCCACACATATATAACTGAAAAATCACATGTCCCAATGATCATTTGCGTACATATGTCCGTGATCACACAAACCAATTATACACTTAACAGGATTTTTATTTTTTTTACCAAAAACATGTAGCAGAATAAATTTTGGCTTAAATTTATGCCAAAATTAGATTTTATTGGATTTCTTTTAGAATAGAAAGAAGAAAATGCCACCCCCCCCCCCCAAACTGCAAATGTAAACAAACCCTTACTGTACTGAGTCTCCTATGAGGCTGCTTTCACACTGAAGTGCTGCGGTTTACCTGCACTGTGGGTGCAGTGCATCTGCTACTTTCCTGTGTTAGCTGCTCCTTGCCATAGACTTATATTATATCCTGCATTCAGGAGTTTTGGTGCGCTTTCAGACAGTGCACCAAACCCGCAAAATGTAATAAAATTTATGGCTAAGCACAAGAAAGCTGCAGGTACACTGCACTTGCTGTGTGGGTAAACCGCAGCTTATCAGTGTGAAAGCAGTCCTATACTATAATGCCCAAAGTACAATGTATTGCTCTACACTGACCTGAAGATCTCCCCCCCCACGATCTATCAGCCACCTGTCTGCGATTTTACTGGTAGATCACCTTCTACAGGTTGCTGACCCCCCTTTGTAGAGGGTGAGACAAGTGTGTGAATTATAAAAGGGACTAAATGGAATTCCAAATCCTTATACAGAGGAATTGGAAAACCTATTTTATAATTTTGGCTGAAGGAAAAAAAATTTTGACCTTCAGCAGTGGATATTTCAATATTGCACCCTTATGTATTTATCCTAAAATATGTTTCGCAATTGAGTCTATTTATTTTTCTCCACAGGGCCATGCCACCTCCTTCTTCAGTCCTGCTCTTGAGAGATATTCATCTTTCCAAGTGCATGCAGCAAATGATATTCGGCAGATTCAGAGTCTGGAGAATGGGGTTGGTTTCCTCACCAAGAATAACCTGAAATACATGACGCGCGGTGGACTGATCATCTTTGACTACCTGTGAGTTATCAGTTTTTTGGCTGTGACTGTAACAAGATACACTACTTCTCACCCAATGAGATGTCATTCAGACTGGTTCATGTTGCCCGTTGGAGTTTGATTTCCTCATTGACGGCTGTGGTCTGGTGATTTTACTGTGGGCAGTGATCACTTGTCTGTCTGTTCTTGCTGCTTCTGTATTTGTGTTTGCATTGTAATGTAAAGCAACTACTGTATATCTGCATGTGAATCTTTTTGAATCGCAAACCAAATTATCATGCTTGTTTCTTTAGGATGGATGATATTGTAGATAATCACAGTCTATTGCTCATGGACAGCAACACCCTGCTAATGGCAGGCATGCAAAATCATGTCATTCAGATGGATCTCAATACAGTGCAGGAAACACAAAGGGTAATTATAATTTTTTGCTTCTTGTTGTGCTGCTGGCCCAAATAAGACCTGAAAAGTTGCACATTACAAAATATTTTTGCAAAGAACAGCAGTAGGTCTCTAACTTTATAAATATTACTGTAAAATACTGTTTTTTTTTTTTTTTTTTTTTTTATATTGGTTGTAAATGCTCATGGGTGTGTGGGTTTTTATTTTTTCCTTCATGCATTTTGTGCATGAAGGTAAATAACCTTCTGTGTGCAGCAGCCCCCCCCCCCCCTCCTCTAATACCTGAGCCTCAACTTGATGCAGCAATGTGCGTGAAAGAGGCTTTCCCAGGTCTCTTCCATGGCTGAGGCAGGAGCCATTGGCAGATGAGAACCACAGGTGCTTTGGGTACTACATATTCAAGGTCAAATAAGTACACTATGTGGAGCTAGATACAGTGCTTCACTTTTTACACATTTTGTTATGTTACAGCTTTATCCCAAAATGGATTAAATTCATTATTTTCCTCAACCTTCTACAAACAATACCCCATAATGACAATGTAAAAGAATTTTGTTTGAAATCTTTGCAAATGTATTAAAAAAAAAAATCACATGAGTGATTACTACAATTTGCAAAGCCGGCCACAACTCAGCCCCAGCTCTATCACTAGCCTGATCTCAAAATGCCAACCTAGTTGTACTCTTCATCCCTTTTGAAGACCTCCTGCTCTCTAGCTCCCTCATCACCACCTCCCATACTCTCCTCCAGGACTTCTCCTGAGTTTCCCCCATCCACTGAGTCATCCCTAATCGATCTCCTAGTCTGTCCACTCTTAGACGGTCCCTGAAAACTTATTCTTTCTTTTCAGAGAAGCCTAACTGTACTTTTATTCTTCAGCAGCTCATACATACCCCCCCCCCCCCCCCTAAAGGGGTTGTAAACCATTGTTTTTTTATTTTATTTTTTTACCTTAATGCATCCTATGCATTAAGGTGGAAAAACACCTGGCAGTCACCAACACGCCCCCCCCCCCCCCTTTTTACTTGCCTGAGCCCCTTCATCTCATTGGCGGAGTCCTGCCTCTCCGCAGGGTTCCCGGCTCTTGATTGCATAGTTCGATAGCAGTGCAGCCATTGGCTCCCGCTGCTGTCAATCGAATCCAATGATGCAGGGGGGGGGGGGCGAGGCGAGTCCGGCATTCAAGTCTGTGGACGCAAATGCTGGACTCAGGAGCGTGCCCGCAAGGTACCACCCCCCCCCCCCCCCCTACAGGAGAGCGCTTCTCCTAGGGGGTTATCTGATGCGGGGAGGAGGCACGAGAGCAACCGGGGGACCCCAGAAGACTATGTTTGGGGCCACTCTGTGCAAAACAAGCTGCACAGTGGAGGTGAGTGATTTGTAAAAGAATCGTTTATTTTTTTTAAATCACTTTAATGCATTCCCTGCATTTTTTTTTTTTAGTTGCTGTGCTCCCCCCCCCCCCCCACCTCCCTATATACTTACCTGAGTCCTCCATCAATCCAGTGTTGTGCACGGCTGCAGTCTTCTCTCCCCCCCCCCCCCCCCCTCCCTCAGCCTCTTCACACAGGCACTCAAGCAGCAGCCATCAGCTGTGGTCAGTCAACTGCTGTGATAAGGAAGCGGAGCACAGGGCTGAGTTCCCGTGTGTGTGTGTGTGTGTGTGTCTCCATACATCTCGGGAGCAAGCACACACTTGTGCTCCCATAGCAAGCGGCTTGCTATGGGAGCACACGGAGAAGAAGAGCCAAGAATGCCAGCGGGGGACCCCAGAAGAGGGGGATTGGGGCTGCTCTGTGCAATGCCATGATGAATATAACATGCTTCATTAAAAAAAAAAAGGAGGCTTTAGTAACACTTTAAGGCATCTGTGTGTCTCATTCATATGGGAATAGTAGATGCTGTAGCTACTGTGTGGACATTAGATGACTGTTGGTTCTATCTTCACTTTTTTCTTTTTGTATGTTTAATTTTCGTAAACTATGAAAATGCTCAGATTTCTTATGTCTGTTTTAATTTTTTTTCTCTCACCCCAGTATACAGTTGAATCCCCTGGTATTACAGTTATGCGGCAATCGAATCGCTTCTTTTTCTGTGGGCACGCATCAGGAAAGGTATGTCGTTCACTGTCCCATCTAAACCACAGGGAGGTGTTGGAGGATTTCAGCCATGTATGCTTGGATATTTTCATGACAATATAGCAGAATAATGAAAGGGTAGTGTCAAGTACAGAGGTTCCGGGGCGGTCAGGGACTCGGCCTCTGTAGATATTATGTAGGGTTTCCAGGGAAGATGCGATGGCCCCCCTCCGTGGAGGTGCAGGCATTAGCCGGGACCGGGCACAATCAATCATGGATTTGCACTAGCTGGGGTGCCAGGTAATATAGGAAATGCCAAGCCTGCCAAGTGTGCTGGCAGCTGTAGCGTCTCAAGTGCCACCCTGGGGGGAACCCCCTTTCCACGGGAAAGTAGTACATATCTTGTCAATTTGTGTAAAAATATATTTAGGTATCCTGCATGGGGAAATAGCAAGGATGTATAGTAGTCTTGGTAGAGATATAATTTTAAGAACATTGGCCCTCCCCGTAAGGTCCAGTGGCAGATCCATCCACTGCTTGGTCTGCTTCTGAAGGCGGGCCAAGAGAGGATCTAAGTTGGAAGGGTTCTGCACCAGCAACCCGAGGTACCTATAGGAGGACACCACCTGGAGCTTGGAGTCAGGGTGTACTCGGGGGGGGGGGGGGGGGGGGGGGGGGGGGGGGGGGGGGGGGGCAGTCGCGTCCAAGGGGAAAAGGCTGGACTTATCCCAATTCACCCGGAAACCAGAATAGTCTCCAAAGGTAGTGACCTCCACTAATGGGGCTCATGGTGACTCGTCGGTGTCAGCTAGGTACACCAATGTGTCATCCGCATAAAGTGAAATGCGTTCTTCTATATTAGCAATTGGGAGTCCTATAATTGAAGGAGGAGCGGATGCAAACGGTTCCCTGGCCAGGGCAAACAAGAGGGGTGACAACGGGCACCCCTGTTAAGTGCCCCTAGTGATTGGAAAGGGGTCGGTGATGGAGGAATTGACTCGAATCCAAGCTACCTGGGAGGTATAAAGGAGTTTTATCCATACTATTACTATTACAATACGGGGGCCAAAGCCATACATTTGTAATACCCGAAAGAGTTATGGCCATTCCACACTGTCAAATGCCTTGCAAGTGTCCAACGACACAATGGCACGAGTAGGACAGTCGTGTGGGTATTGCAGGTTGTGAAACAGCCTGGGGATAAAGCCCCCTTGGTCACTGTTGACCAGGGGCGCAACTAGTTGTTTAAACAATTAGCTAGTATTTTGGCCAGAATCTTAATGTTCACATTGATGCGCTAAATTGGACGGTAAGATTTGCATTTGAGTGGGTCCTTTATGGGGTTTCAATAGAAGTATGATCAGAGCCTCCCGCATCGTTGGGGGGGTATTCCATCATGTAGGGCTTGTTATAGGTCCGGAAAAAAAAAAAGGGGGGGGGGGACACAATGTCTTTAAATTGTGTGTACCATTCGGTCGGGAAGCCATCCAGGCCAAGAGACGTCCGGCTTTGTTACCATGTTCGAATGATTTCTGAGTAGTGTGCAGTAATTGGTGTGGGTAGCATGGTAAGAGTTGGACAACCAAGGACGTTCTTAAGGACCTAATTTTGGAGCCTGTAAGGCGAGTCTCCTGGAGGTAAATAATATGCGGGCCTCTCCTCTTTTTCTTTTTTTTCTTCTTTATCTTTATCTTTCTTCGGATCTCTTCTGGGGTGCATTCAGACCCCTGGTGTTCCATGAGACTATCCTTAGAGGCTTCGCCATGACAAAATATACAGTAATAAATAAGCACGGATGAACATGAAAACCAGTACATAAGTGACCAGAAACGCTGTGTCCCCTGAAGCACATGTACAAAAAAGTGTGTGACTCTGCCAGCAGGAAAATGTGAGCCAAAATTAAAGTAAAACCTTTAACAATAAAGATGGGCTGTAAAAAGGGGGTGGTGGGGAAGAGGGGGGAAAAAAAAAAAAATCCTGTAGAACCTTTGCCCCCTCCCTGCTCGACCACCCCAAACATAGCGAGCCTTGGATCCCAAACCGATAGACCGTCCTGACCGTAAATCGGCGGAGGTCAAAAAAAGAAACTGTCCCGTGGGGGTAGTGTTGAATCCGGTGGTATAGGGTTATATGAGCATGTCCTGATGTAGGATGTGTGGCCTTGTTAGCCGTGGGGGGGATTGCAGGATCTGTTGGCCTCCTTTCCAGACAGAGCAGGATGGCAGACTATGCAGGTGAGGAGAAAAGTTTAGAAATAGAAGCCTGGAGGGATAAATGGGTAAGTCACAGTAGCCTGCTCCGTAGGTTAGGAGTATCACCCGGCTAAGAGGATAAGGTGGTAGGGGGAAGAAACGGCAGACATTGTGGATTACTGTAGAGGCACAGGATGCAATTAGGGATGCACAGGAGGTCCGGTAGTAAGGAGATGTGTTGGCGTTGAACTTCAGCAGAAAAGTCAGGATAGACGGATATAGTGTTGCCATTGTATTGAACCAGGCCTTTTCTTGCGTGAGGCGCAGAATGGCAACTTTATCCTGGAAGTTGAGGCTGCGTGCAATAATGGAGCGTGGTGGTGCACCCTCTGGAGGGGGTGTACGGTGTGCACGTTCTATAACATGGGAGAATGAGGGCGCATCTGAACCAAAAATTTCCCACAGCCAAGAGTAAAGGAATTTTTCAGGATGGGGGGCCATCTGCGTGTCCTGGGAACCCCACAAATCTGAGATTGTTCCTACAAGAATGATTTTCCAAATCGTCGCTTTTTGGCCTGTAGCAACGCCATTTCACTAGTAGTATTACGTTTGGAAACTGTTAGGGTATTCGGTCTCCTCCAGAGTACTAATACATTCCTCTGGTTCTATCACGGAGGTTCTGGACATCTTGTTTTAATAATGAAAAGTCCATGCGGATAGAGGCTATCTGTGTAGAGAGGGAGGCCTTGCAGTCCTGACTAGCCAGCATAATGGTGGACAGTGTAGGCTCAGCAGGGGGGGAATCCACAGCCTGGTTACTCATCAGCCTGCTGGGAGCTTTGTGACAGCACAGAGTCTGTGTGTGGAAGATGGCCGGGATTAAAGCACTCACCCCTGTAGCAGAGCTCTGATCGGCAGAGGAGGAGGCCTGCAGCGTGTCTGCATGTGTTTCGGCGCCATCTTGCCTCTGGAACCGCGCCAGTTGTTCCGCCGTGGATGGGGGGTCAGGGCGGCCCGTATTTCACTATGTCGGCCAGCCTGATCAATGCCCATAGCTGTGGGGAACAGATTGGTACCTTTTGGCGAGGAGATGGGACCCAGGAAAGGTAAGGATGGTAGTTGAGAGCCGGAGCTGTGAGTCTGTGACTGCTCTCTCCACCATGAAGCCACGCCCCCCCCCCATCTAAATGTTTAGTGGAATACTTTGTCCCCCTCCATCCTGAGTGCAGCCCACTTGATCTTGTATTTTAGTCTTGATCCAGGGATCTTAATGCTGTGGGCCTTGCTCGGGACCACTTGGCATTTCTCCTGAAAAATGGGTGATCCGTACTGCACATGCATGCTGTATCTCCATTTATGCCTGAGGGGAAGCCATGCTACTGGCTGCTTCAAGTTGTTACTTGGTGTACAGCTTTCCCATTAGCATGAATAGGGTCATGCACAAAGTATGAAGTTCTTCAGTGCATTCTTTATTCCACACTTTGTTTTTTTTTCACAGTTAACGGAGCATAGAAATGTGAACAATGTGGCTTACAGTACACAAATTACGTGGGTGTACAGTTTTAATTTAGAAGTGAGATCCATTCAGTAAAATATTGCACCACAGACACCATGGTTATCCTTTTATTACAAAGTGTGTGGAGTTAGAATGCACAGTAACTGACGAGGGACACACATATACCTGTTCTAGATCACTGACCTAAAGTATTGGAGCCAGTGCATATGCATGACAGCCAAGTAGCTAGCATTTTTAGAAAGGGGTTAGTAGTGACCGCATATGTTTTGTTCATGACAGGCTTCTTTTAGCAGTCCTTGGCTGATTTTTGTAATTTCCCATCATGGTATGATTAATGATGGCTGTTCATGTTGCTATAGATGGGTGGACTTTGTAAGTTACTGTTTAGCACCTGTAGAGCTATAGGCAGGTGCTGGTGTGGCAAGTGGCTTTTCCCATGCTAAAGTGCATGTCACTTTGCATTCTCTGCTGTTTTGGCACCGGGGCTGATCTGTTTGATGGTGTAAGTTGCTATATGTTTGACCTCAATAAGTGAAGATAGAGGCTTTTCATTGCAGCAGATTCACATGTTTTAAAAAAAAAAAAAGAACCTGAAAGAAATGCAGGTTCATTTACTAAAAATTGTGCACACAATCTGCTGCAGCCGTGCATACTGACAAATCCGCTTCCAGGTTTTAGCCCTTGTTCACCCTGAAATGCGGGTTTAATATCGTGCAAGTTCAGATGCAAAGATGTCTATTGACATTTCCCCCGACGTTGCCAAAGGTAGTGCAAGAACTTTTTTGGAAATCTGTGCGGTGCCGCAAAGTCGGCGTTGCACTGATTTTGACAGTGCCGTTCCTGCAATAGGCTGCGATTTGACTCGTCAATTTGCGCTGATGCGAACATGGGGCTGATTGCCAAAGCTTAATTGAACAAGCTGAAGTTATAAGCTGATTGGTTAGTTATGCACGGCTGCACCATTTTGTTAGTAAATCTCCCCCCATATGATCATCGCTGACCTTCTGAAAAGTCTAGCTACCTGTTATGCCAGGCCAATGGCTTCATTATTTTCTAAATCTAAAGGAACATGTATGCAGATCAGGAGTACTAACTTCACTTCAACTTTCTACTTTGTGTACTACTGGGTCAGTTACTCTGAAACTATTGACGCCAGAGATGGCCGGGAAACTTACAGGTATTTGTAGGTCAGAAATGGTAACCTTTTGTATTCACCCCTGGACTGGTCTGTTCACGGCAACACACTGCACTAAAGGGTTATTGGTAAAGCCATCTGCTGCATTTTGGGTGGCTGACCTGTAGCCTTTTCTTAAAGTTAACCTGCATACCATTGTATATTCCAGTGCAGGTATGTTAACAATTCATAACATGTTCAGATTCAAATAGTCTTTCATTCAGAATTTCTTTACTAACCTGTTTGATAGAATTCTCCCATCTTTGGGACTTTGGTATGTTTTTGTTTCATTTAATTTTTTTCCTATTTTTCAGGTAAAACACCTTTTTTACTGACTTGGATTTTATTTGAACTTTTGTAGGTTTCCCTTAGAGATCTGCGCACTTTCAAAGTGGAACATGAGTTTGATGCCTACTCTGGTAGCCTGTCTGACTTTGATGTCCATGGAAATCTAGTAGTGACTTGTGGTTTTAGCAGTCGTATGAATGTTCTGGCTTGTGACCGTTTCCTAAAAGTATATGATTTACGGATGATGCGGGCCATCACCCCTCTGCAGGTCCACGTTGACCCCCTCTTTCTGCGTTTTGTTCCTACTTATACATCACGACTAGCAATAATTTCTGAACGAGGTGAGCATTCTTTTCCCTACCACTGTTCTGTGTACAGACAAGTATATGAGCATCTTTTGTTAGTGTGTGTGTGTGTGTGGGCATTATTTATAACAATTTGATCTGCAAGCATGATTGTGACTGGCTGTCTTCATTGTAATACAATTAAACTTATAAGTCTACCAACAATACCCCATAACGAGCGTGAAAGAAGTTTGTTTGAAATCTTTGAAAATGTCTTAAAAATAAATGCAAAAAATCACATGTACGTAAGTATTCAGCCTTTGCCATGACACTCAACATTGTGCTCAGGTGCATCCTGCTTCCACTGATCATCCCTGATGTTTCTACAACTTGATTCGAGTCCACCTGTGGTGGATTGGACTTGATTTGGAAATGCGGGCACACACCTGTCTATATAAGGTCCCACAGTTAACAGTAATTGTCGGAGCACAAACCAAGCCATGAAGTCCAAGGAATTGTCTGTAGACCTCTGAGACAGGATTTTATTGAGGCACAGATCTGGGGAAGGATACAGAAACATTTCTGCAGCATTGAAGGTCCCAGTGAGCACCGTGGCATCCATCATCCATAAATTGAAGTTTGGAACCACTAGTATTCCTCCTAGAGTTGGCCGCTTGGCCAAACTGAACAATTGGGGGAGAAGGGCCTTAGTCAAGGAGGTGACCAAGCACTGATGGTCACTCTGACAGAGCTCCAGCATTTCTCTGTGGAGCGAAGAGAACCTTCAAGAACTATCTTTACCATATAGGCCTAATTGGTGGAGTGCTGCAGAGTGGCCAGACAGAAGCCACTACTCAGTAAAAGGCACATGATGGCCCATCTGGAGTTTACCAAAAGACACCTGAAGGACTCTTGAATCATGAGAAACCAAGTTCTCTGGTCTGATGAAACTGAGATTGAACTCGAGCCTGAATGGCAAGTGTCATGTCTGAAGGAAACTAGGCACCGCTCATCACCCGGCCAATGCCGTCCCTACAGTGAAGCATGATGGTGGCAGCATCATGCTGTGGGGATGTTTTCCAGAGGCAGTAACTGGGAGACTAGTCAGGATCGAGGGAAAGATGAATGCAGCAATGTACAGAGACGTCCTTGGTAACCTGCTCTGGACCTCAGACTGGTGCGAAGGTTCACCTTCCAACAGGAAGACTCTAAGCACACAGTCAAGATAACAAAGGCATTGGGACATTGATGTCCTTGAGTGGCCCAGACTTGAACCTGATTGAACATCTCTGGATAGATCTAAGAAATGGCTGTATACTGACGCTCCCCATACAACTTGATGGAGCTTGAGAGGTCCTGCAAAGGAGGATGGGAGAGACTAACCAAAAATAGGTGTGCCAAGCTGGTAGCATCATACTCCAAAAGACTTGAGGCTGTAATTGGTGCCAAAGGTGCTTCAACAAAGTATTGAGCAAAGGCTGTGAATACTTGTGTATTTTTATTTTTTTTAATTTGCAAAGATTTCAAACAAACTTCTTTCACGTTTTGTCATTATGGGGTATGTTTCTAGAATTTTGAGGAAAATAATTAGTTTTAATAAATTTTTGTAAAAAGGCTGTAACCTAACTTATGGAAAAAGTGAATCGCTTTTTGGATGCACTGTATGACAGCCAGGATAAGGGACACTTTAAAGTTTGGTTAAAACTTGTATTCTCCCCCCCCCCCCCCCCACATTAAAATTAGGGACAGAAATTTTCCTTTAATTCAAAGTAATGTAGGCTGTACAACTCGGCATGTAGTGCTGCAGTCTGAAGTGGTGTACACCTTGAGAGGTGTGTGTGTGTGTGTGTATATATATATATATATATATGTATGTGTATGTGTGTATATATATATATATATATATATATATATATATATATATATATATATATATATATATATATATATATATATATATATATATATATATATATATATATATATATATATATATATATATATATATATATATATATATATATAACCAGTATAGGGGCTGATATCAAAAATCATTTTTTCTTATAGGTCAGTGTCAGTTTTGTGAACCGACTGGTTTGGCCAATCCTGCAGACATATTTCATGTCAGCACAGTAGGTCAGCTAATAATGTCCTTTGATGTGTCTGCTAGCAAGCAAGTTCTGGCGTTTGGAGACTCTGATGGCTGCATCCATTTGTGGGCAGATACCCCAGAAGCAACATTTAACACCTACCCACGTGACCCTGAATTTGCACTGCCCTGCATGGTGGACAACCTGCCCCATCTTGACTGGAATCAAGATCTTATGCCTCTTTCCCTTATCCCCTTTCCACTGATTAATGAAACATTGCTTTCTGATTGGGCTGCTGCTAACTCTACTCCTGCACCTCGGTACGTTGGTTCATCATCTGTGTGTGTGTGTGTGTGTGTATAATAGACAAGTTCTTCCACTAATCTAAGGAATTATGAGACCTTTTTATTTTATAGAAAAAATCAGGGGCTCCCACAGACTGTGTACCCCCACCATTAGCGTGCACAAATACGGATTGTGGGTTAAGATGCAAGAGATGCCTTTTTTGTTTAGAAAAAATAAATAAAACGTTGCATATTGCACTTTGTATAGATCTCTGTACTGAAGACAGTTTGCTGTCTATTGTGTGGATAACTAGATCTGTTGGCTGTTAATGGAGCTGCAACATATGTTTGTATTGACTACCCTGGCCTTCACTGTTCTGAATGGATGTCTTCTTGTACACACAACCTTAGACATTGTGCTGGTGTTTTTGTGTAGTCTTCCATTTTCCTATACACTTTCTACACACACACACACACACACACACACACACACACACACACACACACACACACACACACACACACACACACACACACACACACACACACACACACTTTCAAACTTGTAAATTGCTTGTTTTATGTATAATTATAAATTATGTAAATTATTATAAAAGAGCCTCTTGAATGTGGCTTTGTGTAGCACCCCCTAATTACCTGAGCCCCATCTCTCTCCAATGTCCACGAGTGTCTTAAAGCTGCGTGGTCTGGCAGACCTTTCTTCTTCCTTCTTTCCCTTTTGACAGAAGCCAGCCGTCTGTTGGACAGACTGCAGTACACATGGGCTGAATATCTGCCAGTTTCTATTGAACTGACTGTCGCTCCAACATTCGGGCGGTGTGTACTAGGCTTTACACACAGATTTCTCTTCACTCTCATAACAAAGTGATATCTTATTGGCAATGTTCCAGCACCAAATAATTTAGATTACCCCTCAGTTGTGTCATGGTCTATATCTGATTTGTTCTCCATCTACTGACCGGTGTCTATTCTTCTTCAGTCGGGCTCCCCCTGTAGATCCAGAGATACTGCGCGCAATGAAGCAAGTTGGGTTCATTGGCTATTCTCCCAATCCTAGGACAAAGCTCCGGAATCAGGTCTGCCTTTATTTTTTTTTTACATTCTGTATCCCTTATTTTTGTGGTAGTCAATGTTTTCTGAATGAGAAATATTTCATATTACTTTTTTGTAATGTTCTATTCATGAGCCAGTTTTGCATTTATTACTGTTTTTTGCATGTTATATAGTGAACAGATTTCTGGAACTATACATGTTCCTCAGGGGCAGTATCTGCACTGTACAGTTATTTTGTGGAACTATTCCAACCTAACTGCAACTTAGTAATTTTTCACTGTAAATGTGGTGCTGTGGGAATGTCTAAAGTGCAAAGCCCTTGCGATGTATGGTTCAGTCTACCTCAGACTGCTTATCCTGTAATTTTAAGAGCAGAAATGCCTAAATACACACGGGCATGTATAATTCTGTTCGGTCAGCCTTGTATGTCACACATTTCTGCCTTGCTGGTTACGTGCCTGCTCATTGCAATAACATCGGACATCTAATCTGTTTTCAGCAGGTGAGCAGACAGGTGAAAGGTAAAGCTGTATAGTTTCACTAGGAAATATTTAAGTCCTAATTCTGCCAATGGTACATGTGCGTGTGTGACTCTGAAAACTGGCCAAGCAGAATTACAAATTGTATGGCTTAAATCTGCAGAGGACTGTACTGTGCATGTATAGTTCTTTGACAGGCAAAATGGTTTATAACAATATATTAATGTGTATGCATACCTTTCAAATTTTTGTAGTTTGCTATAAAAGTACAGGACAAGGCAACACTGGTGATTTCCAGACCATTTTCAATAGTTGAACAAATTTCTGGTATTTGCAGCATTGTCTTAAATCCTTTACTTCAAACTGCAGTCTGGGGGACAAATGTGGCTTTTTTATTTATTTATATATATATATATTATATAAAAAAAATTTTTTTTTTTTTATTTATTTTGCCTTCTGGCCCTTGGGGTACTTTTTTTTTTTTTTTTTTTTGTTTTTTTTTTTTCTTCCCACTAAAACCAGAGATGGCACTGCTATTCCCACTGACGCCAATAATGGGATATTTTCTATGCCCACTGGCCATTGCCCAGCCCCCCAAAAGTCTTAAGCACTGTAAACTGGCCCTTTTGTTTAGAAGGTTTGGAGACCCCTACTTTACTCCATTGACTTGTATTGTTAGATCTTCCAGAAATGACTATAGTGGCAATTTGATCTGACAATCACAGCTACAGTTGGTAGCTGCAGTTATGGTGTTCTATAGCCGTGTAGAAGCTATGCTGTCGTGTTGGCAGTCTAGGGATTGGCCCATGAAAACACTACACCTGAATCTGCTAGAGTACCCAGTTTCCACTGAATGGCAACAATCTGTCCTAGAGATTTTAACTACATATCAAATTTTATTCGTTAATGATGCCTTCTGAACGCAGAAACCTTTTTATTACCTTGGCCTTACTGCATGCACAACTAATATCTGTCCATGTATGGTTGGCTTGATTAACCACAAATTGGAACAAACCGCCATTCTACGGTAAATACTGTTAAGATGCAAGTAATACTGTAGCAGTAATTAAGGCTTACGCCAGTTTAATTGAAGAGGGTGTGCTTTGAAATCTAGCTAGCCAATGCAAGTGGCCTTTCATTTCCTCACTACCCTGAGAGGCTGATTTCTGACTAGTGGGCCAGCTTAGACATGTGTTGCGCTATCTATACTGAGTGTGAGTTGCCTTGGACAACTAAATTTGGTAAAGTCAGAAGTCCTTGCTGTATATCTACATACTTGTTCCAAGGCTGAACCCCAAGGTGTTGAACTGAGGGGTTAGTGATGGCTAGGTACCTAGCATTTTTAGAGATCAGTAAAGGGCAATCTCTATTTCTCTCATACGTTTTTCTTTACATAGTAGTAAAAGGAAAGACCTGTGCAGTTCTTTAGCAGTGTCACATTTTAAAACCATCCACTAATGTCTGAGTTGTCTCAGGTTTATCTGACAACTTCTGTCTTTCATGAACCCATGCTGTCTGTTGCTTAAAATGTTTTTTTCCAGCAAGAACTCGTCTATGTGGTCTTTTTTATTAAATACAATGGCTTTGAATTTACAGAGCTCAATTCTTTTAGGATCCTTTTAGGTCCAGGTGCTTTATCCACCTTTATTCTGTCTAAATATTTCTGGACCATATCACTTGAGCCATTGTGGATCATACGGGGCTGTGTCAATACCACCCCCATTATGGCCATGAGCTCCCCCATGCTCTTTTGTATACACAGAGCTGAAGAAAGTATTTGATAAATTAGCCTTCTTTGTCCCCAGTCAACCACTCTAGATTATTTTGTAAAGGGCCTATCTTGGTCTTCCTGAGAGAAATATCAAATATGGTGTCAGTAACTTCCAAGGTGTCTATAAAGAGTTGACTTGTAAAGACACACTAATGGCAGTGATGTTTAGCAGTCTCTTGTAACCTGTCCATTCTCCTGTAATAGGTCATCAGTCCCTAACCATGTCTGCATTACTTGGCCATCTACTACAGTATATCAACAGTCTGATTTTATTTTTTTTATTTTTTTTCCTGTAGCATTACATACCTTTTTTAAATGGGTGGGTATACACAGCCTTTGTGGCCATGCCATGGGCTGTGAAGAAGGGCCCCCTAATATCAAGTTGACCAGTGCTAGTTCAATATAGATTTCTCAAATGTTATGCCTAACTATATCATATTTTTTTATTCTTTTTTGAAACCATCCTGTACTTCCCACCGCCCCTCTGTTTCTGAGCATTGTAGAAGTTGTATGCACTGCTGTTGGTATTGATGTGCTCCTGGGTCCATTTCATACAATGTTGTTCTCTGAATCCTTTTTGTTTCACATTCTACATATAATACTCCCAGCTTTTCTCTTGTGTGTTTTTATACATGTTCTAGGCAGCTGTTGCAAGCCACTGAAAATGTGTTTCTTATGTTTATGTAGCTGGATTAGCTTGGTATGTGCAAATAAGCAGATCTCAAATGTTTTCCTTTTTTATAGGTGCCCTATCAACTGGAAAATGATTTTGACACCTTTAACCAAGTTCCTGAATCGCCAATAGGACGGGAGGAAGAGCCTCACCTCTACATGGTGGCCAAAAAGTACCGGAAGGTCCAGTAGTCAAATCTCCACTGTTTGTTTCTGTGGTTGTCTTGATGTACTGATGCCATAGTGGCTAATAAAATTTACTAAAGCAATCTTTTCTCGCGCTGCATATATAGCCCATATGGGAGCCATATCGTCCCAGAATGCGTGTTTTAGAAATACATTGGTTGTAAAATGTTGCGTTCTTTCTAGAAATTTTCTGCTTTAAAAGTATTTTGATGGTGGAGTAGAACCAAGTTTGATTCCTAGCGTGGTTTTTGCTGCTGTTTTAGGGGCCTGGCATAGATCTCTCTACTACCTAGGCATGGTTGTATCAGGCTAAGCTTTTTTTTTAGTTTTTTTATTTATTTTTTAAATCCCATCAGCTGTATATTCCCCTAGAGAATCTGCTAAAAGGGAAAGATGTAAAAGTTGTATCATTCTACGTCCGTGTTGATATTTCTATAGGCATATGTGGATAATGTAGACTGGTGACACAGGTAGTTTGGCTGAAAAACCTGAGCTAGGAGGAGAAATTGTAGCCAGAAACCAGGAACGTCAAAATCTGCAGCATCCAGATGATAAAGAAACTTGTTTTGGGTAGTGACTTTGATGTAACATGCTGGCATAGGAATATAGGAGCTGCCATTACTGAGGCAGTCATAGGGTCAGGGTTCGCCTCATTTCACTTGTTTGCTCCATTATCTAACATCTTCTAGGCCAGGGGTATGCAATTAGCGGACCTCCAGCTGTTACCAAACTACAAGTCCCATCATGCCTCTGCTTCTTGGTGTCATGCTTGTGGCTGTCAATCTTGCTATGCCTCATGGGACTTGTAGTTCTGCAACAGCTGGAGGTCCGCTAATTGCATATCCCTGTTCTAGGCAGTTGAAGGGTAGCAGCGGTCAGTCAGGTTTATAATTTCTCCCTCGACACTCTAGCCCAAATTGGCTACTAATTCTTCTGTAGCCTGGTCTAATAAAGCTCACCTCACGAGATGTAACATTGTTTTTGGGCTTTTCTCACACATTGCATGCCTGTGTACCCTGTCAGCTTAAATGCAATAGTCTTGACATGTGGACATCCCTGTATAATTCCTGTAATGGGAATGCTCTCCGTGGCCATGGACAAGTGAAGTCAGTTTGAGTTGAACATGAAGCCATTCACAGCAATTTGATAAAGCAATGTTGAAGGTCACCTTTTAAATATAGTACTAGCAGGCTTTCAGCAAGCTTCAAGTTGCACTGAAGCCTGCTAGCAACTTGTTTAAAGTGACAATCGGCACTCCGTTAGGATCGTTTATCAATGGTTACAAACTGGAGTTGACCTGTACTTTTAAAAGCTTCAAGAAAGCTGCAAATGCTTTGTAAAAGCTTGCTGTTCACACTGCACTTCTACAAGCGGAAGCCCATCTGAAAGAGGCCTACTATAGAAATGTTTCACTCTGTAAAATTTTAGGTCTCAACCCATCAATAATAATTGCCACTGTGCTGTAATAGGCTGCAGCTATTAAATTTAATTTCAAAGATTAGCCTAGGCATTAGGGCAAAAAAATCCTCTCCACAAAGGGGTATAAATGCAAATTTCACTTGCAATGGGTAGATCAGAAAGTCTGTTGCCTAAAAGGATTTTTTGGTTTGATACCAGCTGTCTTTACTAACCTGTAGTGGATGAAATCTGGGATCTAGTTGCTGTAACTAATGGGGATATTTCTGTGTGCTGCAGTTTATGGGGTATAAATGGTAATTCACATAATTGGAAATTCTGTTCTGCAGATGACTAAAGCCATTGGCATGCAGCACAACTTCTGTAATGATAAAGTTCTCAGAAATGTTTTTGCAATAGAATATTCTAACCTTCAGTTATTTTTTTATTATTTTTTTACAGGTAACCATAAAATATTCCAAACTTGGACTAGAAGACTTTGACTTTAAGCACTACAATAAAACCTTGTTCGCTGGCCTTGAGCCTCATATTCCAAACGCCTACTGCAACTGCATGATTCAGGTTAGTAGGGGCCTGTCTCACTGTGTAGGCGATGCTAGCTGACTGGCCACAAGAGTGTTGCCTGTTGTGCTGCACACAGGTGCAGTCACATCTGACTGGCAGTAGGGAACCAGCACTTGACAAGTTAATAATATATGTTCAGTATTCTACACAAGTGAATAATAGTGGGTGACTGTTTGATGTGAGTGGCAAACTGAGTAAATGGCAACGTTATTTATTTTTTTGGCTTTCTCAATGGCTTCGTGATGTGCACAAAGGGAACACAAGATTTTTGTTTTGTTGAAAGCCCCATAATATCTTTCTATGTAATGTTTGTCTGCAACATATATTGTGCATAAAAGCTGATATTGTTCCATCTCTTCCACACATTGTCGTCGTCCCCCCCCCCCCCCCCCCCCCCCCCGCTGGTAAAAATTGCAAATCTGTATTTCCCCTTCACAATTCTGGGACCTAGTAGGACCTAATAATGCAGTCTACTCTTCACATTAGTCAAAAGGGCACAGAATGTAATTTGCAAATTACATTATAACTGTACTTTGGGGCACCATTACAATTAATAAACTACTACCTAATGACCTACCTCCCATGCAGCCAACCTAATGATCCCTGGCCAGAGATCTGGACATTCACTGATGTTATGAGAAGGCTTCTCCTTTAGTGCATATCAAGTCTAGAGGGGGAGGTAGGTTTTTGCATGAATTTTCGCTCAGTCTAGGGTATAACCAAATAAACTGCAGAATGTAATTTCCACATTCTAGTGGCAATGTGTAAGAAAGAGAGGTTCTGGTGCCAGTAAAGGTATAGACAGCATCTAGTGAATCGCATTAAGCAAGGACCTAGGAAAAGGAGAAGCCAATTTTGTAGGCCTAATGCATTTTAGGTTCCAAAATGACCTCCTGTTGGAAACAGACTGGTCACATGATGGCCTGTGTAAAAGGCTGCAATCCCAGGAATCGGGAGAAGGGTAGGCTAAACTACTTTCCTATCAATCTTCCATCCTGTTTTCCACATTCTTTTTTCAATAATATAAAGAGATTTAAATTACGGTAATGTGCTAGCAGAAAATGCTCTGTGGCCATGTGGGAATGTTACTTTAGAATCCTAATGCCTTTAAGTATACTCTTTAAAATGGAGAGCAGGCTTTGTGATGAACAATATCCAAATCTAATCAGTCCAATTACATCCTTGTGTAACTGGTAAAGTGCAGGGGAATCTTGTGCTAGCTCTGGTCAGAAAGGGGGGTGTTATGAATTTTGTTAATAGATGCGGATGTTTTAGGTAAACTGATTTCTTATTACTGAGGCTTTTGGGCAGTAGCCATCCTTTTGGCTCCCTCTGTCAGTTTTACACAGGAGTGTGAGACAGGGATCCAAGTGTCACGTGTGTTAAACCTTGATTTACCTGGCTGAAGGAGTGAATGTTTAAAATGTCATATGTGGAGGGCAAATGGTGTTAAAGTCCCCCAACCCTATACATTTGATGGTGGTTCCACTTTGACATACCATGGTCATGGTCTCTCACACCTCTTGCTGTCCTCTGTCCAAAATGTGCACCTTACTGTCAAGGAATGTCCCTCCTTTTTTTTTTTTTTTTTTTTTTTTTTTTTTTTTCCTTGCCCTACAGTTTTCTCTCTGGTGTTGGGGCATTTGTTTAGCAGGTTACTTCACTCCCTTGTTTGTAAAAAAAAGTTCTGTTATCAGAAGCAACCATTTTTGTTACAGTATACATTTTAGCTCTCACCATCACGTTCCCCCCCCCCCCCCCCCTTTGATGCTTATCGAAACGAGGACAAAGCATCTTATAGCTTCATTATGTACACAGATGCCAGTTACTATGCCTTCGCATTGGTAGTAAGAATGCCATAGTAACATTTTGAGGTTATGGGCCCTATTCCAGTGGTTTTGATGCAGGTCACATGATTTGCCCTCCCCTTATGGGCATCGCCAGTGTCAAAACTATGGCTACCAGTAATCTTTAAAACCATTTTTAGTAGACTTCATATTGGTGAAAGCCCGCACTTCCGCTGTGCATCCAGTGTCAGCTTTTGGATGTGATTGGTGCAGATCTCGGATGTATCCTTTTATCTTCTGCCATGCGTGGACCTGACCACTTTCAGGGATGTGCCAGGAGCAGGAGTTCTTCCCTCTGATTTCTCTGGTCAGTTTTGGCTTTAAGGGGTTTGGAGGGTCTACAGTACTCTGCCAGGAGTCTGTGTGGTCAGCAGCTCACTTTGCCCTGGAGTGGGGTATCCAGGGGGTCACCTTGGCCTCCTTATTGGCTGTGGGAGTAGACAGTAGAAGGACCTCTCCATCTGGGCCCTAAGGGGGTTAGGTTCCACTCTTTTGCCCACAATGCATCTTCTGGTGCAAAGGGGTGGACTGAGTTGGACAAACTTGTGTGTTTTTTTTTTTTTTTTTTTTTTTTTCCCTAGTTTCTGTAATCGTTCACCACACCCCTATCTGGTATAAAGCTCCCTTTTTAATACCTTTTTTTTATGATGGGTAGGGGCCTGCCATATAGTAATTCAAAAGGAGACACATTTTGTCCTCTTGGAGTACTCTAAATGCTCAGCAAAGCAATGGGCAGCATCAAGGTCCATTCCATTTGGGTTTCCTGACAGTTTGGCCAGTTTCAGTTTAAGTGTGGCTCATTCGTTCCAGTGTTCCAGAACTTAGGGGCCCATATGCCGTGTGTAGTTTCCTTGAGTGCTGTTGCCAGTTCCTGGAGGCAATTGTGAACAAAGGCAAGGCCGTTGTCTGAGCCTATTGTGGAAATTTGGATCCTCCTGAGGGTGGGACATGACAGTGAAGTCAACCAGTAATTCTTCCATCGGTGAGTCGCCTACAGCTTGTAGTCCAGGAGTTGGTACAGACCCTTGCCTTGGGTTGTTTCAGGCACAGTGTATCGGATCTGATCATGCTTCTGTGAGTCAGACCTAACATGTTATACCTATCCAGTGATCATTCATTGTCCTATCTTATGCTGTTACTCTTAGCTTGGTAATACTTTTAACATATTAAAACAAGTTCTGTATAATATCTTCCATTAAGGAAGGCCACACAGTTTTATCAATGGGTGGAGCCTCCTTCCTTTCCATGCTCAATAGGCTGGAATGGAAAACTAAACCTATTTTAAAATTTATTATCATGGCCGCTTTTAGGAATTTAAAGGCTGTCGGCCACAAATGGCTTTTTTCTTTATTTCAAATAATCCTAGAGTTGCATAGCAAAAACTAACCATTTCAACTAGGATTTTATTTCTACAACATAAACACTTCCTTTTTATCTTAAAGTTTTTGACATCACCTACTTTTGAACATCGCATGTTATACTAGTCATTTCATAGCTGGTCAAAAATTAACATCTTATGCTACATTTTCAGACAGTCCCTCATACACGATATCTCCATTGAAGGAGCGAATACTGAAAGCCTGTCTTATCCGTTTTACACAGACGCACAGGGCATGTAAAGGAGGGGTCAAATCTCTTGTTACAAATGATTTCTAAGCTAAACTTACAAAGACTTTCTACATAAGCTTCTTTCTCATATATACAGAACTTTCATCTTAATCTGATTGCTTTTCTCCCAATGTTAAACTCGCATAGACCTTCAAACATAAATGGCAAAACAAATTTTACAAATCAGCCATACTAATTGCCTTTCTATCTTAATTTAGGTAAAATTGTTACATTCACTACAGAGAAAACAAAATGTATTCAACCTTTTCATACGAGCAACCTTTCCTCATCAGTTAGCTAACACAATTTGGTACAATTGAATTTGGCATGGGCTTAGTAATGTGCCCCACCACATTACATAAACTTGCCAACAGTTGTTAGAAACCGCAACAATCAAACCAAAAATAAACATGTAACATACTGTACATTTCCCTATTTTATGCATTATTATACCATTGCCTTGAATACTTCCTGAATGTTCATTCTCTTTATGAACTTTTACTTATGTTCTTTCCCAACCATTTAGTTTCAGAACGCACCGCTGTGGGTTGAGGCACTAACACTAAAGTACTTTCCTTATCTGTAATCCTTGTTCATGTACCTTGAGTCTCATCACGTTGCTTAAAGCACAACACACAAATACTACGTTGAGCTGTCTCTTCTGGCACCCCACTGGTTTTCCTGTAAACAGTTTGCATTTTCAGAACCTCAAGAGACTTATCACAATGCTACTTTAACAGTTCTATTTACATGTATAAAATAAGTATTTAATACTTTAAAATTGCGTACAAATGTACGTACGGAAACACTTAGTCTATATACAAATATTAGTCAAGGGGGTAAGAAGGAAACCTCTGAATTCTTGGATCCCTTACCTTGTCTAAGCTTTTAAATCCTATAACCATGCTTTAAATACGCAGAATCCACATTTGCTTTGCTGCTAAGGAACATCTCATACAAACACAATTCACAGCGAACTCTACCTTGGGATTTTTCATTGTCCCACCCCTCATGTTTGGCACTGCTTTGGGACATCCCTATGGTTCTTAATAATGAAGCGCTATGTCAATGAACGAAAGAAAATGGGATTTTTGACTTGCAGTAAAATCTATTTCTCAGAGTTCATTGACGCACATCTCCCAACCCTCTAAGGAGTTTTGATGCTTCTGACACTGCTTGTTACTAAAATGAAGGCCTATAGCAGAGAGGGGGGTCTATATCACCTAGGACTGCCCATAGGCGTCTCCTTCTTCCCTTCCCTTCTCTCAGTATTTTTTGCTAGAGAATTACTTAGAACTGTGTGTGTGATGGTGTAACGCAGCGAGAATCGTGATCTTTAGTCTAAGCAAAACATTTTTAGCCTAAATCGTGGATCTCTACTGTGCATCTCAATCTTCAAGGGGCTTCCCTACCCTCTGTGCAGCCATGGTGTAGCTTTCTCAGGATAGACTATGCTCCTGAAAATTGCTCCCACTTCTTCTTTTTTTTTTATTTTTTGTGCAAATGAAATAAGTAAATGGGCATCTGTTTTTCATGTTGGATGCTTGAAATCTTCATAATTTGTGTGAAGATGGTAAATCGGCCTCAAAGTTTTAGTGTTTTCATCTTTCTTTTCTCCCAGGTGATGTATTTGCAGGAGCCAGTCCGATGCCTCGTACAGAACCACCTGTGTCAGAAGGAGTTTTGCCTCAGCTGTGAATTGGGATTCTTGTTCCACATGCTGGATTTGTCACGTGGTGATCCTTGCCAAGTAAGTCTATTACATTGGTATATACACAGAGAAATATGGAAAGTTTTTTTTTTTTTTTTTTTCTCAATAAACTGCTTCTACCTGTAGCTGATCAGTATTAATGCTTTAAAAGTAGCTCAAATGTGTATGATGTACAGAGCTGGGTTCAATTGTCTAAACAGTATTTAGATGGTGTGGTGGGGTCCCCCCCCTCCATACAGAAATCCTGAAACATTTAGTTGTAGTACTGATAAATGTTTGTATTTCATAACATTCTAAGGCTTAATGTACACGGGATGTTTTTACAACCTCTCCTGAACGATTTAACTTGACCGATAGTAACAAACGTTTAAAACATCCGTTTTGCCACGTTTACATGCCACGTTTGCGTTTTTAGAAGTGTTTGAAAAAAAAATATTTTTTAATTTTTTTTTGGGCTATTTAAAAAAAAAAAAACTAAACGTAACATGGATAAATGCTAGTTACCGCGTTTAGAAGCGCTGGGCACTTGTAATGCCTCTAAACTCAGCGTCCAAACTAATTTTTAATTTTTTTTCCCTTTCTAAAAAAGGCCTCTAAACTCGACTGCCTAAACGACATTAAACGAATCTGTGTACATGTACACATAAGATAACATTTGGATGAGTTCAGGGGCAGCTGAAAAAAGCAGCCAACTGCCTCTGAACATCCGTTTACCAGCCTCAGTGTACGTGAGGCCTAAGTTGCCAATCTACAAAGTTACACAGGCATTAAGACCCCTTTCGTGGTAAAACTCCGTTATTTTTTGCGGCGCATTTCGGCCGCTAGCGGGGCGTTTTTACCCCCCACTGGCGGCCGAGAAAGGGTTAAACCCCCCCCGCAAAACGCTGCAATAGCTGCGTTTTGCCGGCGGTATTACAGCGCTGCCCCATTGATTTTCAATGGGGAGCAGCGCTGGAGGAGCAATGAGTTCACCACTCCAAAGAAGCTGCTGGCAGGACTTTTCCTGACGTCCTGCCAGCGCACCGCTGCAGTATGAAAGCCCTCGGGCTTTCACACTGCAGACTATGGTGCAGCTGTTTTAGGGCAGATTGCAGGCGCTATTTCCATCGCTATAGCGCCTGCAATACGCCCTTGGTGTGAAAGGGGTCTAAAGAACAAGTTCACCTTTCGTAACAAGGCACCTGTGATCTACTGGTGCAGTGCTTCCCAGGCTTCTACAAAAGAAAATGGTAAATGCACGTTTTTTTTTTTTTTTTTTTTTTATCCTTTTTAAGATCTATTTTCTACACAGACTTTCACAGTTGTCACCTGCAAGTGTACCTCTATTCTGATAAATGTTCCTTCAGTACCCTTGCTGACACTCGCCTTTTACAAGAACCTCTCCATTTCCTTAGGCATAAAGGTGGACCTCTGTTCTTTTCTAGAATGAGGTGCAGCTTTACACTTCTTCTTTTTTTTTTTTTTTTTTTTTTTTTTTTTTTTTTAGGTTTACCACATTTGGAGCAATATTAATGCTGTGTATACCTGTAATAGCGCCTTACTAGTACTTTACTATGAGGCTGAAACCTGATCTAAAATATATATATATATATATAATATAATATAATATATGAAAAAAGTGGTTTCGCAGTGGTACGTTTTGAAATCTGGGGCATCCAGGAACTTATGCCTATAAGATCACATCTTGTGATACCCTGGACTGTTTTCCATGGATGAGGATAATTGTTTTCAGTTCATTCCCTGAAGTAAGGTTTGCATTTTCAGGTGCCTGCCCACCATTAGTGCCTCACAATGTACAGTCAGATGTAGCAGGTTAATGCATTGGATTATTTAATATAAATTCAAATGATCATTAAGGGCCAAGTGCCAGAGCCACTGGCTCTGGAGGACATACTGAGCAAAACGGTTCAGCACAACTTTCACATTCATAAAGCATAATGTCCTGTTAGACCAGGGATATGGAAACTGTGGACCTCCATCTGTTGCAAAACTATGTCCCATCATGCCTCTGGGTGTCGTGCTTGTGGCTGTCAGTCTTGCTATGCCTCATGGGAGTTCTGCAACAGCTGGAGGGCCACAGTTTGCATATCCCTGTACTGACACTCCGTGCCATGTTGACCAAGTAATTCAAAACCAGCATTAAATAGCTGTCCTCTATCTTTCTAGCTTTATACATTTACGTAAAATTTTCATAAACCTTTCTGTACTTCTTCTTCTTTTTTATTTATTTTTTTATTTGTAAGGCCAGTAACTTCTTGAGAGCTTTCCGAACCATCCCTGAAGCAGCAGCACTGGGGCTGATTTTGGCTGATTCAGATGAGGCAACAGGAAAGGTCAATCTTGGTCGTCTGATCCAAAGCTGGTGCCGATTTCTTCTGACTCAACTTCACCAAGAGACACAAGAGTTAGAAGGCCCACAGGCCTATCGTAGTATTGGAAGTGCCAGGTAATAACAATTGGGTGTGGGTTGGGACCTTGCATTATGTCTTTTTAAAAAAAGGGGGGGGGGGGAGGAGAGACAAGTAGTTGAGGCAGTCGTTGATTGCTGCTACGTAAGCTGATAGTTGGTGTTTCTGCCCTGCACAGAATCTGCTTCTTCCGGTGGCCAGCCCTGGAATAGCAGGTTGGTCAGAAAGGATGATTGGCAGCTATGTATTTAGGAACTCTGTTAATGAGTGACATGGAGGCAGCAGAACTAAAGTACTGTAAATGTTTAACTTTTGTCCCCAAAAAAATATTATAGAAGGATGGTTGATGCCATGTCCATCACTGGATTTGTTGCTATATGTGACTTCAAGCAGTGTGTGTGTGTGTGTGTGTGTGTGTGTGTGTGTGTATATTGGCAGGCTGGGGCGGAAGGACATAATTGGCATCACATGACCAGTAAATTAAACTCTGGGCATTCTCAATCCTGATTTGATATTGACAATCGGGACTGGATGGGGCCAGGATCTTTACATCCGTACCTAGGAAACCTTGTTAACAGCAATTTTTATATCATTAGACCTTTGTGTGACTCTGGCTTTCTTTTATGCAAATGTCAGATTCAAGCCAGGAATGTGTTGGAGAGAATAGTCTGATACAAAATATAGCATGTAATGTTTATATAGGATAAGCACCACTGAGGAGCTTCATAGCTTTTGCTAAAGCATTTTCAAATATTTTGAAATGTATGAGTGATGTCAGTGTAGGTAACCATTTCACTGGATCTCCTTCCTCCTTCCTGAGATATAGAGATCTATTCTCAATGTGTTGCGCTGTCATGTATATGTGATACAATGCCTTTTATCTATGATTATTCAAACAAGTCCCTCTTTAAAATAGATGTGTTAACTTTTATATAAAATAAAGTCCAAAACCAATTGTAGATCCACAAGGTGAAAGTGTCATTTCAATTGATGCAAACACCCAGTGCTCCCCACAGGATAGATGGGGCAAATGGCTCTGCTTACCAGATATGAACACCTTCCAAGATCTATATGCGCATCAGTGAGCAATCGCCCTTCACTTTGGGTATATACCGCCTCAGCTGTTCAGCCTACTTGTTGGATTCCAATGATGTAACTCCACACAGCAACTATCTCTTGGGGAAAAGTGTCCAGTAGATGGTGGCGATTCCCTCAGGTGATTTGTCACAAATCACCTGAGGGAATTGCCGCCATCTATTGGACACTTTTCCTTAAGGCTGGGTTCACACTTTTTTACGACAAACGCTCCGACATTGGAAGCTTATGTCACATGAGGTGTCAAAACAATGTTTCATTATGAGAGCCGTCTTAACTGGTCTGACACAAGTCGGTCCAACTTTGAAAATGCTCCCTGCGCAACATCGGTCCGACTTTGATCCTACTTCAGCCCATTGAATATCTCGAGTCGGATTGCGGTCTTAACTGATCTGACTTTGGCATGCGACTTGTGCTCTGATCTTGAAGGAGAACCCCACGCCAAAATAAAAAAAACTGCATGGGTTCCCCCTCTAAGACCATACCATGCCCTTCATTCTGGTATGGATTTTAAGGGGAACCCCCAACTCGATAACAGACCCTTATCCATAGCCATGTTCCTGGGGACAAGGGCCTCTTCCCGACAACCCTGGCTGTTGGTTGATGGAGTCTGCGGGCGGCTTATCGGAATCGGAAAGCCCCCTTTAACAGGGGGATCTCGCCTACCCATTTCCCCCAAAAATTGTCAACAATAAAACCCAATACACAGATTTTTAAAGTAATTTATTAAGGCAGCTCCGGCGTCTCTTCCGATTTTTTTTTTTTTTTTTTCTTCTCCCCTCTCCGGCTCTTCTGCTTTCCCCCGCAGATGTCTTCTGCCTCTGCTGGTTCTTCTCCGCTGGGTCACAAGCTTGGTTTGAGTACCTGGGCTCGGAGGATGTGGGTTTCATGGTGCTGGAAGACATTCAGTGAAGACTGAGGACATCTTGTGGTGGAAAAGTGCTGCAAGCGTGGTGGCACTGGGAGGAGTTTGGCAGCAAGCGCTGCTTAGTTTGTATTAAATGCAAAAAATAAATTCTGCTTTAACCACTTGCCATCTAGTATACACATTTTAAACATTCTAGACTGCAAATGGTGGGTATACCTGGTTCATGGTTAGTTTCAGCCATGATCACCCCCCCCCCCCCCCCCCCCCCCCCCATACACCGTTTATTTTTATTTTTTATAGCCATTGATGGCCTTTATTATGTAAAAGTGATACAAGCTTTACAGCGCTGCAGCGCCTCCTCCTGGTGCTACCTGCCACTGTTCCTTGGCTTTCCTGTACTGTCAAAGAGCCTGGGACCGCTGTAAGCAGTCAGGTGGTTTGATCACATGCATTGAAGGGTAGTGTGAGATAATATGGGTTTAATAGATCCCTGATGTCTCCATAAAGTTTACCTGTCACTGCCCAAAGCTATTACAAGTGGTCTTGTTCACTCCTTGTGATAGCATAACAGTGAATGGGGCGAAAATAAAAATACTCAAATGTAAAGCACCCCAATCTCTCCACATACTCGGGCGAAAATGTAAACGTGCACATAGGTTAACACGCATCTGTAAATGGCAAGTGGACCACACAGGTGAGGTATTGATGTTAACGTATGAGAGCAATAATTCTAGCGCTGTAGCTCTCGTTTTTAACTCCAAGTTGATAACCTGTAAAGGCTTTTAAAGCATCAGCTATGGACCTTTTTAAGTACCATAGTTTGACAGCAGGTGAGCACAATTTTAAATTGTGACATGTTTGGGATCGATTGTACTTTTTTATTTTTTTGTATGTGCACTAAAATTTAAGTATGATTTGGCTACGCAAATGTTGTGCAGCATCAAAGAAAAATTGAAACTGCCACCATTTTTACTCTCCGGGGCTTCTGCTTTCAGAAAATAAGGTTTGGGGGTTAGAAATATATATATATATATATATATATATATATATATATATATATATATATATATATATATATATATATATATATATATATATATATATATATATATATGCAAATTGTTACCAAGTTTATGAATATCTAAAGTTCCATGGATGGCAAACGGATACGTAAGGTTCCACTTTAAAAGCATGCAGATGTTTGTGTAAGACTGCGCTTATTACCTCCTCCTATATGTTTCAAAATGCAGCATTTAACACTTATCTATTATACCCATTTAAGTAAAAATAAGGTAATTGGGGCCTTGGAAAGTTGCTGTCTCCTATGTAGAAAATATGGCAGTAAAGTGGTTATAAAGCCCAAACAATTTTTTACCTTTATGCATTTTGATAAATGTTTTAAAGAGGAGGTCCACCTGGATTTTTTTTTTTTAAGTCCGCAGCTACAAATACTGCACTGCTGACTTTTAATAAATAGACACTTACCTGTTCCAGCGATGTCGGCAGAAGATGACAAGCGATCGCTCGTCTCTCGGCTTCCCCCGCTGCCATCCTCTGTCAGGGAATCAGGAAGTGAAGCTTGGCTTTCCCAAGACACAACGGGGAATCTTCGGATATGGGCGGGCCAGCTCCGGCTAGCTAGTCCCGGAAGTGGGTGCAGATACCGGTATTATACAGGTATCTGCACCCCCCTCCCCCCTGAAAGGTGCCAATTGTGGCACCGGAGGGGGGGAGGAATCCGATAAGCGGAAGTTCCACTTTAGGGTGGAGCTCCGCTTTAAGCATCGGTATCGTGTGCCCCCCCCGCACCAGCTGGTAATTCCATTCCACAGAGCAGGTAAGTATAAACCTGTTAAAAAAAAGTTACTTGTTTCAATATGTTATATTTATATCCATGGATTAATATTTAATATAGCACTATATTATATAAAAATGCCGCTCCCCATTGAAATTAATAGAAAATTATGCACTGCTGTTGTGTGTTTTTGATGCTTATTTTTGTCGCATGACCATTTTTCACGGGCCTGCTGAGATTCGAGCACCCAAATGCATCAAACGCATATGGGTTTTAATTACTGGGGTGTTGGTTATCTGAAGCATTTGAAACAAAGGGAACTGTAATGGCAGATTCATTTTAAGATGGACAGATTATTTTATTGGTTTGGTGACAGGGTTGTACTTTTTACAGCTTGGGGACTTTCAATTTATTTTTCTTTTGTTATGTATGCTGTTGGCATTTAATCCTCATTTGTCTGTCCCTCCAACCCCCCCCCCCCCCCCCCAGCAATTTTGCATCCACAGGAGACTCGGTGATTGGACAGCTGTTTGGATGTGAAGTGGAGAACTGCAGCATGTGCAGATGTGGCAAGGAAACTGTGCGTCTTTCCACAACCCTACTCTTTACCTTGTCATACCCAGAAGCCAACAGTATGCGTGAGTATATATAACATCGCTTGGATATCAGAAGCTCTAATCTGCCAGACACCTACTTTTAAACAAGGGTTTATGTCCAGTGTTGGGCATACTACCTCAGAGTACAACCTACAATAGAAAAGCTTGGATAACTGTCTCTTATCAAGTTGCTAAGCATGGGTGGAACTCCACTTTAAGCCATGTTCATAAAGCATTGCAGCTAGTGTGTGTGTCCTCTCTGATCACCAGGATTACAGTTTAAAGATTTTGGTATTCAAAACCGGACACAAATATGTGAGCAAAGAATGCCATACTCTGCCTGCCAATGTGAGAATGCCTTAGCAGATGTGGATGCTGTGTCCAACCTTAATATAAAGCTGAAGTATAATCTGTGTGCTATATATATATATATATATATATATATATATATATATTTGTTTTTGCAAATATCAAGTTTTTGCCTTGGCAGGTGTCAGTATGGAAGAGTGGGCATTCCTGATACTCCTGCATTCAATGCTGATACTCCTTGATTTAAAGCGCTGACATCCAGTGAATAAAGTGGCAAGCTGGAGAGGAAAATGGCTAGATTAAAGTGGATGTAAACTCACTTAAAAAAAATAAACGCCTGCAAGACAAAAGCATAATGAGCTAGTATGCATAGCATACTAGCTCATTATGTAATAATAACCGGAGATCGAAGCCCTTGCTGCGGTGCCCGTACACGGCACCGACCTGCGACATCACTCCCGGCGCTGTATCGCAGCTCCGGCGCTGTGATTGGCCAGAGCTCCGATTACGTCACTACCGCAGGCATGCGCGGGAGTAACGGCACACTCACTAAAGCAACGGCACATACGTGCCATTGCTTCAGTTTGTGTCAGTGCACATGTGCCGATGACGACGGCACATGCAAATACAGGGATATCTCCTAAACCATGCAGGTTTAGGAGATAGCCTGGGTAGCTACAGGTAAGCCTTATTATAAACTTTCCTGTAGTAAGAAGTGGTTGGTAAGGGTTTACAACCACTTTAACATCCTCCAGACAGGATATTAGGCAGACTATATCTGATTTCACTGCATATGTTGAGCTTTTCATAGTGTGCATTAAAAGCTGCAGCAAGCACATTTTAGTACGGGGAAGAGCCTGTACAATTGTGTAAGGCTTGAGTTCAGCTTTAAGTGGACAGTGTAGTGAATGTGCAGCTTTTGCGTTTTAAATGGGCCTTGTCACCCCTTGTATTATGTTTAGTTATGTGTATGTATTCTCTATCATAATGGTGTGTTTTTTATTTTTATTTTTTTCCCAGGTAAAGATCCACCGGACTATGAGTTTGTAGAGATCCTTAGGAGAAGTATCTGTCTGGAGCAGAGCACCCAAGCTTGGTGTGAAAATTGTGAAAAGTACCAGCCCACAGTAAGTTCTTGAATGGTTGCAGCTAGTTTTTATATCATTCAGAGAAGAATCGATGGTTAGAATGCTTGCATTTAAGAAAAAATGTATTCCATGAAGTGATCCAAGTCCTTGTTTCTGGAGGAAATGGTGTGTGTGTGTGTGTGTGTGTGTGTGTGTGTGTGTATAATATAAATTTTTGGAGGAACACAACGCATTCAAGGTTTTCCAAATTTCCCAGAACTCAATCCAATCAAGTTTCTATTATTGTATCTTCTGATCCTTGTTCAATTTTTGGATCGTATATTAAGCGGTGTTTGGAGACCACTTGATCGGTGGAATCAATCCTTAATCCAGACAGCTTCTAAGCAGATGTTTTCTTCTCACAGGTACAAACCCGCAATATACGTGGTCTTCCTGATGTGCTTGTTATAAACTGTGAAGTTAACAGCACAAAGGAGGCAGAATTCTGGAAGACACAGGCAGAGGTAGAGTTGACTTTTCTAAATATCAGACTGTTCTTTGCTAACTGACTGTTTCTATTCCTGCTGCATAGCTAGGTTTTATAATATGCAAACTACTCTGCCACTATCTGCCATTGCATTTTACAGTACGCTTTCAAAAAGTCACTACTGAAAATAGAGCCAACTGTTTCAATTCCTAATGAAAGCAGCCCGGGAGAATGGTAAGAACCTACACTGCTTTTTTTTTTTTTTTGTTGTATAAACCGCGTCTTTTTAGTGTGTGTGTGTGTGTGTGTGTGTGTGTGTATATATATATATATATATATATATATATATATAAATAAATAAATCATAGCTTCTTAAATGATGTGGATATGCCTGCTGTCAAGCTCATATATAGTTTACTTTCTTTTTTTTTTTTTATTAGGAATGAGTTCAATATTCCCGAGAATGCCCCTCTCCCACCACTGTTACCTTCAGTGGAGGAACTTCGCAACGTATGGGTGCCATACTCTCTAAAGATGAAGTTGTCTAAAAACAAAGAACTTGAGGTTCTAAATTGTGAAGATAATGAGGAGGTAAGAGCTAGAAATAAGTATGGCCAGTTTCACACTGCAGCGGTACCCAGTTGTTTTTTTTTTTTTTTGTGACTGCGACATTATGGCGGACACATCGGACATTTTTGACACATTTTTGGGACCATTGTCATTTATACAGCAATCAATGCTATTTAAATGCATTGATTCCTGTATAAATGGCAGTGAAGGGGTTAACCACAAGGGGGCAGTGTAAGGGTTAAGTATGCCTAGGGGTGTGTTTCTTACTGTGGGGGGGCGTGGCTGTCAGCTAGTGAATGCTGATCTCTGCTCCAATCACAGGGAGCAGAGATCGGCGTCACTAGTTGCTAGGCAGAACGGGGAGATGCTGTTTATCTCGGCATCTCCCCATTCAGCCTTCCCGTGACGATCGCGGGTGTCCCCGCGGCGATCGAGCCCGCGGGGACCGCGCCTGGACTCACGGGGGTCCCGACCGGCGATGGCACGGACAGGCTAAAGGAGGGACTTGTATATACGCCCTCCTGCCTGTACGTGCCATTCTGCCGACGTATGTCGTCGTGCGCCGGTCGGCAAGTGGTTAAAGATGCAGCTTGCAGGACACTTGGTGCACTTTCAGAAAACGTGCAACCCAATCGTCTATGGGGAAACTGTGGGTTAACCACACAAACTGCAGATACACCTGTGCTGCCGCCATTACTTTTCTCAAAGTAATGCTTGTCTAATTCTACAAGCCTATGGGCTAGATCCTTCCTTCTAACCAGATGCCTTGGGATTGTTATTAATACTGGCCCATATTCTATTTAATACAGTGCTATAAAAAATAAATAGAACACCTTATTAGAGGGTCTGACTACAGATGCCAAGAGGCAAATGGCTTGTGTGGAACTTTAATGCCACTGTGCAGCTAAAACTTCACCCACACACACAATTTATCAGGGGTTATTAAAGAAAATGAAACTCTGAAAGCTGGGTGGGGGGGAGAAAAAGGAAGGCAGAGCAAAGGACTAATTACTAATATTGCACATAGTCTCCCAGTAGATGATTTAACTGTGTGGAGGCAGTCATCTTGGTAGAAGCACAGGGCTTTACCCTTTTCCTTGACGGAGGAACCGACATAAGGTAGTAAACTGCATAGTAGTTGCATCACCAAATCAATCTCCGACTGCTGATACTAGCAATAATGGGCACAGTTCGTTTAGATCTCGCACTGCAGATGCAAAGTTGAGGCTTCAAGGCTAAAGCCCCATACACACTATTAGATTTTCTGCAGATTTTGGTCTTCAGATTTACCAAAACCATATAATGAGGTCAAATCTTAATGCGGTTCTGCACTTTTTTTAGGTCTATAATCTGCATTGCATTGATTAGATAATAAACTTGTTTGACAGCTGCACCTTTTTTCTCTGTCCGTTTTCATGTCTAAAGATTTAGAAAACGATCTCCTGATCAATTTCAATTTGCTTGTGGGCATTTGAAGCCCACAAGCAGACTTCCTGGTTCCCCTTGTTTACGAGTACCAGCATGCATTGCCGGTTCACGCGCATGCTCAGTAGCTTCACAGCTACAAGCGGCGTAATCGGGACGGTAACCATAACGGGTGACGTCGTATTCGGTTACCGCCCCGCTGTTAGTCTGAAGCTCTCCAAACGTGGCCGGCGTAATGATGTCACGCCATGCAAATAACGCGAGATTTCGCATCGGAACCCTCACAATGTCTCCTGGGATTGATTACACGAGATCCCAGGAGACACAGCAAAATGAGGAAATTACGCCGATCCCCACTAAGAGCCCCGCCCACCCCCGCAGGGAGAAGATAACGGATGAAGACATCATGAAAGGTAAGCTTAAAAGATGCAGAATTGAACCATCAATTCTGTCATCTTGCATAAGGAAGCCTTAGAGGCTTGGTTCATGTAATGGGTGCAGAACCCCTTTAAGAGTTTCAATTTGTATACAATGAGGCAGGCCCTTCCACTACATTGTTTTGGTAAATCTGAAGACAAAAATCTGCAGACAATCTAATGGTGTGTATGGTGCTTTAGTTGTGTGTTTTAGAAACAAAAAGGGCATTCAAGACCTAGGTATGTTTTCTAGGGCGCAGCTTGGTCACGAAGTTTAATTTGCTTATATTTTTGCCTTCCCTGGTTTCTTTTCAATCCCTTATCGGCATGCTGATGACTTTAAGTAAAACCTGTCTGTTTTCCTTATATACCTCATTTTACACCTGGTGATTTTCATTGCTGGGATTCTGCTTCTCAATGCAGTAAAGGCAGATCATGTCTGGTGTGAGGGGCCAGCAGAGTGCAGTACATAGCTTCTTGAAAACATCACAGCACCCTGCTTCAGTACTCAAGTGCCTTCAGCCTTGATGCAAGCAGTAGGTTGGCTGGAGGAAGAGTGCCGATATCAAAATGCCTTAATGGGGGTATTTCAGTCTGGAGGCTTGGGGGGGATGTTCTAGGCAGGCTGCATTTGCATGCCATGGGTAGCAATTTGTTTTGGGGGTGCTGAGCAAAAACACGAAAGCAGCATGCCAGGGACAATCAAGCTGTGGAGGACAGTTGGATGATGCTGGATAGCCTCCAGACAGGTAATGAGTCGGGACTGTATCTGACTTTTTGCAGCTTCTAATGCACACTTTTAGGGCTCATTTACATTTGCTTCGGCTTCAAAACACATTAACGGCCAGTTTACACTTGCTTCAAAACAAGGCTTCGGACACTCTTTGTTAAAAGCTCTCTGAACGCTGTCACTAAATAAAATGGTTAGCTTACAGTCCTCTTTAACCTGCTTTTGCTTTGCTTTGTCTTCACTTCAAAAATTATACCCAATGAAGCTTTAGTGGTGCTTCAAAGCCTCCATAGAAGTCTATGGCAAAGCTTGCTTGAAGCCTCCATTGAAGCTCCACCGAAGCCTCATCAAAGCACCAAGCCAAAGCCAGGTGTAAACAGGACTGTAAGCTAACCATTTTATTTAGTTACAGGGGCTTTGACTGACTGGCGATCAGAGAGCTTTTAACAAAGCCTGTCCAAAGCCATGTTTTGAAGCAAGTGTAAACTAGCTCTTAAGAATGAAGATTAAATCTGGAGTCTAGCTTTAACATTTCTGTTCCTTATAAACACCACCTCCTCTGCGCCCCAAGCCCATCCTTTGCTTCAAAACACCCCCAAATGGATGTGACGCTTTACCCCCCCCCCCCCCCCAAAAAGCTTTCTTTTGGTGGTATTTGATCACCTCCTGTAGTTTTTGCGCTAAAAAAAGAGCGACCATTTTTAATTTTTTTGCTGTAATATATAAACACTCATCAGGGCATAAGGTTAAGCAACACTTGCAATATACAGGGTACACAAACTGGTCCCATATATGGAACAGCTGCAACTTCCCAGAACTGAATAAGTTACAGGCATTTCGTAACTGGTCAAACGGCGTGAACTTCTTTTGGTGGTATTTGATCACCTCCTGTAGTTTTTGCGCTAAAAAAAGAGCGACCATTTTTAATTTTTTTGCTGTAATATATAAACACTCATCAGGGCATAAGGTTAAGCAACACTTGCAATATACAGGGTACACAAACTGGTCCCATATATGGAACAGCTGCAACTTCCCAGAACTGAATAAGTTACAGGCATTTCGTAACTGGTCAAACGGCGTGAACTATATCCCACAACTATATTGTGGAGGTATACTTCGGGGCTTCCAATCTTTGCGCACAGAATTTAATCTGCCAAACACTGCCTTTTATCAATACCTACAACTTAGGCACGAAATAGCGGCACAGGCCGCAGCAGGGGAATGGAAATTAACTAGGACAGGAGTACTTACCCAACTAGTTACCTCCTCGTCCCGGAGGGGACAAATCTCCTCTATATACAGCTCACTCCTGAGCCAAGTATCTAAGGCAATGACTTTGAAATGCAGAATAGATTGGGGAGAAGATATAGGACATATCACGGATGAGGAATGGAACACTATACTGGATAATGTACCTAAGGTATCGCTATCCTCCTCCCAAAAACGTACCCAGCTGTTCACTATACACCGTACCTACCGTACGCCAGAAAAACTACATAAATGGCACAGAAGGGACTCACCACTATGTCCCCGTAGCCTAGCTAATAATGGCACGTTGGTTCATATGCTGTGGAGATGCCCGAAGCTCCAGCGTTATTGGACAGCAGTGGTAAACACTATTAATAGTATATGGAACATCAAACTTCACACAGAACTTAAATTATGTCTACTGGGTTGGATAGATGACGAACAATACACCCCCTCATACATACATTGCGATTGTATGAGTACTTTTCCTGGCTAGGAAACTTTTATAGCCAGGAAATGGTTGTCAACGACGGCACCTACTCTGACGGAGTGGATGAAGTCGGTGAATGACTCCCTTATTAGGGAACAGCTTACCTATAAACAGAGGCAGCCCGAACAAATTTGAAAACATATGGGACCCCTGGCTGGATACACCTGGATTGGCCGCACTACGCTTGGTTCATAATAGAATTTTAGGCGGCAGAACCACCACTGCTAACACAGCATCTTAGTAATATGCAATATATAAAAGTATGTAATAAAATAGTAATATGAATATAGGAGGGGATGAAACGAGTAATGTATAACCTGCAGAGGTTGATTTGTAAATAGTTTTTCACCCAATGGTTAGGGGACATAGTGCTGCATTCTGTTCCCTGATGGTTAATGAAAAAGTGAGCGATTTACAGAAGCAATGTGTGTGTATATATAACCACTATGATATGCTGATTACTGTATAACAATAGATAGGATGGATAGGTTATGCATGTGTTCTCACTTTAACAAGCTGGAATATGTTTGAATAACTGGTAGGGGTGTGGTACTGTGTCTTCCTATTTTTGTGTTTGTTTATTTTATGTTATGTATGTTCTTTAAAAAAATATCTGATTTAAAAAAAAAAAAAATCATCAGCTTGGACTGATGCATATTCTTTTACATATTGGTAAAAAAGAAATTGCACTAAGCGTATATTGATTGGTTTGCGAAAACGTTATAGCATCTGAAAACTATGGAATAGATTTAGGGACTTATATATTTTTTTTTATTAAAATAATTTTTACTTGTAATGGCGGTGATCTATTTTTAGTGGGACTGCGACATTGCAGCGGATAAATCCTCTGACCCCAAATGACCCTTTTTGGGGACCAGTGACATTATTACATTAATCAGTGCTATAAAAATGCACTGACCAATGTAAAAATGACACTGGCAAGGAAGGGGTTTAACACTAGAGGGCAATCAAAGAGTTAAGTGTGCCCTGGGTGTGTTCTAACTGTAGGGGGTATGGGCTCACTCGGACATGACTGAGATAGGCTGTTCCCGATCACTGGGAACCGTAGATCTGACATGTCTCCTGTCAGAACGGGGATCTGCTTGTTTACAAAGTCACCAGCGGACATTGAATCTGCCCGACCCATGGGCACGCTAGTGCAGCGAGCACGCTTGCCCACAACTGCGCGAGCCGCTGTATCTGTGTGAGCTGGTCGGCAAGTGGTTAATGATTGAATTTTTTATTTTGTCTGTCTTGCAGCCAAATCAACCAGAGGATGACAAGGATGAAGCAACAAACATATATGACCTTATGGCAACTGTTGTTCATATCTTGGATCCTCGTACAGGTGGCAGCTTGGTAGCCCATGTTAAAGTAGGAGAGACGTACCACCAAAGAAAAGAGGTGAGTGTTCAAAAGAGTTATTGCTCAGTCAGTCAAATATACCATAGCGTGTGAAACTGTTCCCTGATATTAATGCCAAATATGGGTTTATGAGATTTGCAAATCGTTGCATTCTGTTTTTTTTATGTAGATTTTGCACAGCGACCTAACTTTTTTTTTAATTTGTAATTCACACAATGCCCTCACAGTTGGCGGGAAGTATGGCCAGCTTAAGATTCTTCAGGGCCTGAACTGCAAACATGTTAATGACTTGGTCAGCATTTATATAAATGAAACCACAAGTTAAACTTTCTCCAAATTAAATTTAGATTGTAAGATCTTGTTGGCAGTCCTTTCCAAATTTCTTTTCAGTCTTATAAACGTCAAAAAAATTGTTTTTGTAATGATTAATGTGCTTTACCACTTGTCAACTTTGTTTTTTAGGGTGTGACACATCAGCAGTGGTATTTGTTAAATGATTTCCTTATTGAACCTATTGATAAGGTAAGATCGTAGTATACAGGCCTTCTTTTTTTTTTCTTTTTTTTTTTTTTTTTTTTTTTTTTAATCAGGATTTTGAATCCATTTAACCACCTCCATGTATGCGTCCAATTTATTTTCTCCTCGCAGTGTGAAGCTGTCCAGTTTGATATGAATTGGAAAGTTCCTGCTATTTTATTTTATATCAAGAGAAGCGTAAATTCCAAATACAACATGACAAGTAAGAGGAGACAATTTTGTGTTTATAATTAAATGTTCAATTTTTTTTTTTTTTTTAAGCGTTTGTTAACCCCCCAAAATAAAGATCTTTTTCCTTTTTAACCACTTGCCTACCAAGCCAATTCTGACATTTCTCTCCTACATGTAAAACATTTTTTGCTAGAAAATTACATGGAACCCCCAAACATTATACATGTTGTTTTTTTTTTTTTTTTAGCAGAGACCCTAGAGACTAAAATGGCAGAGAATATCTTGCACGGTATTTGCGCAGCAATTTTTCATATGCTTTTTTTGGGGAAAAAGTTTCATGCATTAAAAAAAAAAACGGTTCCCTTCTCCGACTCACTGATGGCAGTCAGTAGAAGCACCGGCGGGAGGGAAATGTCACCTCTCGTGGCCAGTAAGATCGATTAAGCAGCTGAACAGCTGCTATGATCTTGTGTAGGGAATCGCCGGCTAAAAAAAGTAAGCTATCTGAATGATGTCTGTAGCTGCAGCCGTCATTCAGATATTGCCTCTCAAACCCGACAATGTCATGGCAGGCGGGAAGCAGTTAAAGCATTTTAGACAGTGCTTGTACTGTGTATTTTGGCCCCCTGTATAGCCTGAAATATCTGGTTGATCCTGCCAGTTTCTACCCTCCCCTCTGTATGCTAACCACGATATCAGTGCTGCTGAGCCCTGACACCGTTGGCGTACGTACCTCTGTCATACCCTGCTATCTGCAGCTCAACTGTGTCCCCCCCCTCCATTCTGTCATCTCACTATCACTGATCTGCTCCTCTCCCCACTGCTTAAAAACTGATAATCGGCCATTATTTTACTCATTGACCTGGGCTGTTATGCTTATCTGCAGTTAAGAACCCAATTGAAGCCAGTGTATTACTAGCAGAAGCTTCTCTTGCTCGGAAACAACGAAAGTGCCATGCCACGTTCATTCCACTGCTGCTGAATGAGATGCCACAGGCAGGAGAGCTAGTGGGGCTGGATGCAGAGTTTGTTACACTCAATCAGGTAACTTGCAGCATTTTAACATCAATTGATTGCTTGCATTGGTGGCTTTGAAATCTGACTGCCAGCTTGGTAGCTGCTGCAGCTGCTTCATCCTATGCTAAAGGAATGATACTCGAGTTGATGACATGCAGAAATGCATCTGTTACAGGATCAAAAATCTCTATGTATTAAAAGTGGACTCCTGGCAATTTATCTAATCCTTGAGATGCATGCAGGGATCACAGCCTTTCCGCTCAGTACTTTTTATCCAGGTGGTGCTGCACTCTGCTAGTCCCTTTTTGGTAGCTAATCTGCTGATCTGATCACCCCTCCTTGTGATGCAGGAAACTTACTTCCAAACTCAAAACTTCGTAGTCAGTGATGGGATGCTTCTGGATCCTATAAACTGTAATCCTATCTATCACTTTATTAACCTTACCTTAATATTGCCGGCACTTCTTTGTTCGCCATACTCAGATTCTGTACAGGGAACAATGTATATAAACTTGACCCAACACAGATGATTAGATCTACTGTTCGTTTTTTTGGTCCTGGTACAACATATTTATAATGTACATTTAACCACTTTCAGACCGGACCAATTTGCAGCCAAAGGACCAGCCCCCTTTTTGTGATTCGGCACTGCGTTGGTTTAACTGACAATTGTGCGGTCGTGCGACGTGGCTCCCAAACAAAATTGACGTCCTTTTTTTTTCCCCCACAAATAGAGCTTTCTTTTGGTGGTATTTGATCGCCCCTGCGGTTTTTATTCTTTGCGCTATAAACAAAAAAGAGCGTCAATTTTGAAAAAAACGCATTCTTTTTTATTTTTTGCTATAATATCCCCCAAAAATATATAAAAAAAAAACTTTTTTTTTTTCCTCCGTTTAGGCCGATACGTATTCTTCCACATATATTTTTGGTAAAAAAAATCGCAATAAGCAATTATTGATTGGTTTGCGCAGAAGTTATAGCGTTTACAAGATAAAGGATTTATAGCATTTTTAATTTTTTTTTTTTTTTTTAGTAATGGCGGTGATCAGCTTTTTTTTTTTATTTTTTTTCATTGTGACTGCGACATTATGGCAGACACATCGGAAATTTTTGACACATTTTTGGGACCATTGTCATTTATACAGCAATCAATGCTATTTAAATTGATTCCTGTATAAATGACACTGGCAGTGAAGGGGTGTGTTTCTTACTGTGGGGGGGCGTGGCTGTCAGCTAGTGAATGCTGATCTCTGCTCCAATCACAGGGAGCAGAGATCGGCGTCACTAGTTGCTAGGCAGAACGGGGAGATGCTGTTTCAGCATCTCCCCGTTCAGCCTTCCCGTGAGACGATCGCGGGTGTCCCCGCAGCGATCGAGTCCGCGGGACCCAAGACCGGCCTCACGGGGGTCCCGACCGGCGTGGGAGGGCACGGACGGCATTAAAGAGGGACTTGTATATATGCCCTCCTGCCTGTCTATACCATTCTGCCGACGTATATCGTCGTGCGACGGTCGGGAACCGGTTAAGATGTAACCCACCAATGGGATATCACCAAGCCATCCCAAAAACCTCCCCCCATGTATATGTAGTTATTCATAGCATTTCTCGCCTGTCAATGTTCAGACAGTTGTATAACGTATTTTATAACTATAAACAGGCTATCGCATCACTTTGATCCAGGCGTTAGATTTGTGGTTAGAACAAAACTAAACCAAGACACCCATCAATATATTTAAAGGCGTAATAACCCAAAACAAGAAATATATATTAGTGGGGCTCTAACCCACCTCTTTCAACCACCTCTTTTGTCACAAACGTGACAACTACAACCCATGTTGACTTAATACCCTTTAACATCAACCTGGATTGCTCCTCCCTCAAATGTGCTTTTATCTTAAATATGTATAAAATGGAGAACAAACGCATCAGAATTAATAGATATCAAGATCTCAGATGTATAGCAATTGTCCATGAAAAAGGGGAGGGGCTTGACAGTCCATAAAACAAAGAGGGGAGTGGGGGAGCATGACAGTCTGCAGGTTAACGAAAAATAATGGTGGCCACACAATATTAACACTTTGGCCCAATTTGGACAATTTCAATTAGGGGGTGTACTCACTTTTGTTGCCAGTGGTTTAGTCATTAATGGCTGTGTGTTGCATTATTTTGAGGGGACAGCAAATTTACACTGTTATACAAGCTGTACACTCACTACTTTACATTGTAGCAAAGTGTAATTTACTCAGTGCTTGTCACATGAAAAGATATAATAAAAATATTTACAAAAATGTGAGGGGTGTACTCACTTTTGTGAGATAAAAAAAAAGATTGAAATGGAGAATGGGTTTATTGTCACAATTACTTTTCATATAAAATATATATATATATATATATCTCAATTTTTTTTTTTTTTTTTTTTTCATAATCAATCTTGAACTCATTAATTTCATATATATATATATATATATATATATATAATCATCTTGGGTTTCTTAAAAAAAAAAAAAAAAAACATCCAAACCTGCAACAATGAGAATAGGTGCAATTTTTAGTCACCTTAGCAGCCGCACCCCCCTCCCAACAAAAATACTTTTTAATAATTAACTCTTTTTAACCTAAGTCCCTACCAAACCTGAGTATTTAAACGCTGCCACCAAACTGATAAGTTGCTTCTGGATCCACACTCTGTTCGATTTATTGGTCCTGGTACAGCATATTTGCATTAACATATAACATTCACAATATAACCCACCAATGGGATATCACCAATCCAAGCCATGCCAAACACCTCCCATGTACATATAGTTGTTCATAGCATTTCTTGCCTGTCAATGTTCAGACAGCTTTTATAACCATAAACGGGCTGTTATATAACAATCGCATCACTTTGATCCAGGCGTTAGATTTGTGGTTGGCACAAGACTGCCACCTTCTCTATAGAAACATCTCTTACTTCTAACTTCAGATCAACAATATATTTAAAGGCGTAATAACCCAAAACAAGAAATGTATATTATGGGGGCTCTAACCCACCTCTTTCAGTCAGCAGCGAGAATCAAAGCTGGTTTGAAAGCTGTTGGACAGTGACACTGCATTTTCAGAAAGTAGGCCTCTGGGAACCCTGTGAAGTCTCATATGGGCTGTTCTTAGAACAGTAAAGAGAACTTCAATTAAACCATACCAAATAATATATTGAAGCCTACCAGTCCTAAGATGTGGTGGCTGTATTAGTTTCTCACTTTATGAAGCATTTTGTGCGGTTTATTACCACTTTAGGGTAAACCGTTTGAGCGTACAATTGCAATATATTTTGGAAAGATTTAATGGCTCACTGATTGCTTTCGCTTGTTGAATGCAATAGCTAGACTTGTGCCTCATCAACTTCTCAAAATAAACCTCATCACTAAGCATTCACCTCCCAAGCCCTGAGTGCTGCCTTATCTGAAAAATATATATATTTTTACACCTTAAAACTTATTATACTTGTTCCTCTCATACCTCCTTTTTTTTATTTTGTTTACTTAGGAAGAGGCCGAGCTTCGAAGTGATGGGACAAAGTCTACTATAAAACCCAGTCAGATGTCAGTAGCTCGAATTACATGTGTAAGGGGACAGGGACCTAATGAGGGTATTCCTTTCATAGATGACTACATCTCCACCCAGGAACAGGTCAGTGTATTATGTGCTCTTTCTAGGAGCATGAAAGGCTTGTTTATCTCTGCATACTAAAGCAATCAAGGTGCACTAAATGAGTCTATTCTCTTTCAGGTGGTCGACTATCTGACGCAATACTCTGGAATAAAGCCTGGTGACTTGGATGCCAAGATCTCATCCAAACATCTGACAACGCTTAAATCCACATATCTTAAACTAAGGTTCCTAATTGATGTAGGAGTCAAGTTTGTGGGCCATGGTCTTCAGAAAGATTTTCGAGTGATAAATCTGATGGTATAATTTTAGTATACTACATGGTAGGGCAGTTGGGCCAAAACTTTGGGCTAATGAGCTTTGTATACCTTATTTCAAACATGGATAATACAAACTAAGCATATGTTGTTGGGGTAGCATGGTTACGGTTGGTGAAAACGACATGTAAAACAGAACGTCCAAAGATAAGCAGCTAAACCTGCATACAAAGCTTACTTTTTCATACATCATGGGACACAGGCTAATCATTACCCACTGGGTTATACGCCATCTCTAGGTGAATAAACACTGGTGGACAAAGTCTTAGACAGGAAGTGATCCCCTATATAGCCCCCCTCCCATACAGGAAGTACATCAGTTTTTTTTTTTTTTTTTAAGTTTTTTTTAACCAGTGTCTGCAAGGGGGATGGGCAGGTTTGTTTGAGCTCTCTGAGCTCCAGGTCTCTAGTCCCACAAACCGTTGTTAAATGAATCAAGGGTCTGACCGATCGCATCCATTTGACACAGGCTCTATATGCTTAGATAAATGGTACCGGAGCCTTGCAAAGAAGACACAAGATCCTGTGAGGTTTTGCCTGTAATGCAAGCTCCGGGCGCTGGACCCTGCAAAGTGGAATCCTGGACACCACAGCGCTAAGGCATTCCTGCAGGGATATATACAGGTCCAAGGGAGTGGACCCTAAACATATAAAGGTACCCAGTCCTTAAAGGGCCTCAAGTGACAGGAACCCGCCATGATGGGTGAAGATTGGGCTCTTAGTTTTTAAGCTGCCCTGTGCCTGGACGGGTAAGTGAAACCCCCTTATTTACTTATTGTGGGGTGTCCCAGTGATTGTAACAATCAGTCAAGCTAGCTAGAGGCTAGTCACCTGTGTGCGGTGACCATATGGGGGAGTTTTGGGCTAGCTGTGAGTATTTGCAAAGTGTACCCTTTTTGCTTGTGTCTGGCTGTTTTTTTTTTTTTTTTTTTACCTGTATATCGCACAACGGTGCGCCATTTCACCTTGGTTCACCATGGCACACGTGCATTCACAAGAGCGCTGCTGTGCTCAGCAGTTTGTTTTGCGGCCATGGCGCACACGGCTTCGCCATAGGCGTTGTGCACACTCAGAGCCGCGCATGCGTCGTAGCCAAATCTGGGCGCATGGAGATTCGTGTCATGCGAATACAGCCATGCCCTCTTGCTGGTAGCATGTGTGTGTGCACGCTGTGCACCACGAAGTTCTGCGCATGCCAGCTTATTTAAGCTGTGTATGCCAAGCATGTGGTGCTTCCAGAAGGCAGCTGTGGGACACAGAGAAGGCTCAGAACCAGGCATTTGCAGTGGTTCATTTCTCCGTACCCGGGTCACGTGAGTTACCAGGTGTTGCTTGGCAGGCTAAGGTGCTTATCAGGCTTGTTGCATAGGGGCTTAGTGAGCCCTATCAAATGCTTGTTAAATGCAAAGGCTTGTTAAATGTCTTCAAAAAAGAGGAGCAAGGCTAACACTACAGGGAAGGGCACACCCATGTCGTCGGTAGCTCCTGATGAACCCAGTCGTAGCCCTAGTGTTGTATCCCTTGAAAGACCAGAGGCTTCCAGGCAATCTGAGCCGCTGCGCCTATCTGGTATTGTGCATACAGTCAACGCTGCTGCCTCACCCTTTTATCACTAAGGATGAACTTTCCTCGGCCCTAGCTGGGTTAGAGCTAAAATCTGAGGATTCTGTGGAGGGCCTGGCGGATGAGTCCGCTTCTGAGCAATCTGGACAAGATATCCAGTTGGTGTCTGGGTCAAAAGCCTCTGCGACTGAGAGGCAGACTCTTACCGAGATGGTTCATTCTGCCTTTAAGTTGCCTCTTGTAGAGGTTACTGAGCCCCCCTGTCCTTTGGGGTCCCTGAGGCCTCTTCAGGCTGCACAGGCTTTCCTCGTACACCCACTGTTGGAACACGTGGTGTATGCTGATAGGGAGCATCCTGACAGGATTTTTGTTCCTTTTTTTTTTTTTTTTTTTTTAAGAGGTTTTCCTTTTTTATATCCAATGGATGAAAAGTTTGGGTCCAAAACTCTTCTAAACCTGACACCAAGCCCTCAGGTGGGGGGGGGGGGGGGGGGGGGGGGGAGGCTGCTGCACTTTGTGGAGATTTGGAGAACAGTGGTTCAGGACAAGTGGGTCACCTCGACTATATCCCGCGGTTACAAGCTGGAGTTACAGGGGGGTTTCCCCTCAGGTTTCTATGATCTAGCGTTCTGTCGGATCATCTAAAAACTTACCATTTCAGGCACTACATCATTTAGTGCATCAAGGTGGGGTTTTATTTGTACCTGTTTACGGTTCCAAAACCAAACCATTTTGGATCTAAGATCCCAGAACCAGTAGAGGAGAGCGTCATTTTCAGTTTGTGGCTCTACCCTTCGGGCTTGCCACAGCTCCCCGGGTGTTAAAGACCCAGTACTTGTACTAGGACCTTTGTGAAGTGCCCACGTGATCTTGTTGCTCGGGTATCTGGACAACCTCCTCAGAGATCACTCACTACAGGCTCTAGAACAGAGCATAACCTGCACAGTGCGGTATTTGGAAAGCTTAGGCTGGGTCATAAATACTGAAAAGTCAGCCTTGAGACCAGCTCAAAGTCTGAAGTATTTAGGTCTGATCCTAGATGCAGTCCAAGCAAGGGTATTTTTGCCACCTGTAATTATCTGTGCCCTGAAGGATCAGGTACGTCAGATAAGGGACACCAGACAACCCTCCATTCAGCTCTGTATTTGTCTTCTAGGAAGGATGGCCCCTCTTTTGAGGCAGTGCCCTATGCCCAGTTCCATTCCAGGCCTATACAACAAGACATCTTGTTGGCTTGGAACAAGAGGCCAAGCCCTGGATTATCCAATGTTTTTATCTCCTTGGGCACACTTAAGTCTAAACTGGTTGCAGGATCAGAACCTGCGAAAGGGAAGATCCTTCCTCTTGATAACTTGGAGAGTACTGACCAGATGCCAGTCTCTAAGGCTGGGAAGTGACCCTACTAGTGGCCCTACTGTCCTGGACGGTGGAGGTTCAGTCCAACAATGCCCCTGCATTGGCCTATATAAACCACCAAGACGGTACCAGGAGTCGTTCAGCTCTGAAGGAGGTGAACTAGCCTGGGCAGAGGGACATGTGCCTTTTTTTTTTTTTTCTGTCGGCAGTCTGTATTCCAGGAGCTAAGAACTGGACGGCAGATTATCTCAGCCACCAGCAGATCTGGTCGGGGAATGGTCCCTACACCCAGGGGTGTTCCAGGAAATTTGCCAGCGTTGGGGATGGCCAGAGGTCGACCTATTGGCATGCAGGCTCAACAAGCTACAGCGGTCTCTGTCCCGAACAAGGGATCCTTTGGCAAGCGGAGCAGATTCTCTGGTAGTTTCATGGAGCCCGTACTCCCTGGTTTATGTCCCTATCCATCCACATTTGATGCATATTATTCGGAGAGAGGGGGTTCCAGTCATTCTGCACCCAGAAGGCCCTGGTTCCCGGAGATTGGCAACAGACGGGCCATGGACACTTCCACGCCGCCCCGATCTACTGTCTCGCTGTCCTATATTCCACCCCAATTTACAGTCTCTAAATTTTGACGGCATGGCTATTGAAGCCTGGGTTTTGAAGGACCGTGGTGTCTACCCTAGTGAATGCTAGAAAAACTGTCGCTAGGAAGAACTATCATAAGGTCTGGATGACTTGTATTGCTTGGTGTGAAGTCAGAAAATGGCATCCTCGGAAATACGTAATTGGGAGAATTCTCTTTTTCTACAGTCAGCTGTGGAAATCGGATTGGCTTTGAGTACAATCTAAGGTCAGTTTTCGGCCCTGTCGGTATTCTTCCAAAGGCCTTCAGCATCCCATTCTCTGGTCCGAACCTTTTATGCAGGAGGCAACTCGTTTGCTCCACACCGCCCCCCCCCCCCCCATTAGGTCACCTATGTGTCCTTGGGACTTGAACTTGGTGCTGTCTGTTACAGAAACAACCATTTGAGCTGATCAAGGAAATTCCATTAGACTTGCTGTCATGCAAGCTAGCCTTCCTGATGGCCATCACCTCGGCTAGAAGGGTGTCAGTTGGCTGCCCTTTCGTGCAGGGAACCATACTTGATCCTTCACCACGACAGGGCCGTGTTACGACCTGTTCCATCCTTTTTTTTCCAAAAGTTGTGTAATTTGAATCAGTACATTTTTGCCTTTTTTCCCCTCTCAGCCTCATTCGGCGGAAGAGGGACAACTGCATTCCTTGGACGTTGTCTGGGCAGTCAAGGTTTGTCTAGATCTGCAGAGATCTGAGGATCAGACTCTTGGTTAAAAAAAAAAAAAAAAGTACCCAAGAAGGGGCAGGCAGCTTCCATTGCCAATTGGGTCCATCAATTGGTTATTCAGGCCTAGGGTCTGAAACTTAAAGCTCCTCCCTTTTTTAGGTTGAGCTCATTCTACCAGGGGTGTAGGAACCTCCTGGGCTTTTCGCCATCGGATATCTGTGGCTCAGATTTGTAAGGCTGCTACCTGGTCTTCAGTGCACACGTTCACAAAATTTTATCAAGTGGATGTTTGAGCAACCGAGGATTCAGCTTTTGGTCGTAGTGTACTGCGGGCTGCCGTATAAGGGTCTGATGGCTATCGTTTGGCAGGGTGTCTCCCTCCCCTCAAGGCTATTGCTCTGGGACGTCCCAGTAGGTAATGAATATTAGCCTAACTATGTGTCCCATGATGTACTGTATGACGAAAAAATCCTATTTTTCTGAAAGTCAAACTTTGGCAAGTCTCATGAGTCTGTTTTTCCCTTTTAATGGGATTGGTGGCCTCACTAAGCAAAATCTAGGAAGGGACAGGGCTCTGCTAATCTCAAATGTATATCGCTATACAAAATTTAAATCTACTACATGGTACCCCTCATAGTAAGTTGCCCAAAGTTATGCTGCACAGATCTTCTCTGAAAAGTCCTTTGTGAATCTGCCAACAGCTGTGTATTCCTTTTGGACAAGTGACCACACTGATCCCTGAATTCACCTGTCAGTATAGTTGATTGGGGTTTCTGACACTGGATGATTGGTACTATGTTGCCTACAGACATCCCATCATTGCCTAAGCCTCTGAAGTATAGCCAAAGTTTAATGATCTAGGGGAGAGAATGTCAGACAGCTGCCTATACATAATGGGATTGTGCAGGTTCTGCAACAACCCTCCTATTTTTTTGTCTGGCAGCTACACTTTATTTGCTACTGAACGGCAGCATGTGAACTGCATAATGACTTATTAAAGCGGGACTACACTGCATCTGAGCACCACAAACCAAAAAAATTTTCATTTTGAATTTATAAAGCAAACTCATCCATCTATCCATGTCTACATGCTTTGTTACTGAAAAATCCCTTTCAAAAACGCACTCCCTTGCATTACTGGCCATGGCCATCTTGAATAAAAGCTGATGGTTAATGTAGCATTTACATCCTGGAATCCATCTTCCCTTAGCTCAGGCAGGAGGGTGTGCTTGGCTGAGGAAACCTCCTCTCCTAAAGACTCCTTAGATCAGGGGTCTCAAACTGGCAGCCCTCCAGCTGTTGGGAAACTACAAGTCCCATGAGGCATTGCAAGGCTGACAGTTACAAGCATGACTCTCATAGGCAGAGCCATGATGGTACTTGTAGTTCCGCAACAGCTGGAGGGCCACCAGTTTGAGACCCCTGCCTTAGATGTATGACATTTGCCTAGGCCTGGAAACCTAGAAGAGGAAAAAAGTTGAAAAAACAGTAAATTTAATGTACTTTCCTATCTATTTACTAATGCTAGCGGCATAATTCAGAATAGTCTGTTGACTGAGAGAGTGAAGTTCCACTTTAAGTAATTATACTTTCTCAAATTAACATGGTTTGCATAATGGCATAGAATTAGCAAATTGGAGTGCAAAAAAAGCAAGCCTTCAAACCCACTTTCATTGAAAAATCAAGATTTGCGCAAAATGTCAGTTGCCTCTCTCCATCTACTGATGTTTTCACGTGTGCTCTTCAATGAAGGCAGCCTTTGCTTATGCATTATTCATCATATTATTCATTTGCTCAGTTTTAAACTGCCTGGATTTACTGGTTTCATTTAAAGGAATGGTGCTACTTTTCTTTTTTAATGCTCCTTGTTTACTAGATATATTGGTAGTATTAAGGTTCCATTTCAGTAGGTAAACCTGTAAGGTGCCTCGGTTTGCTAGGCCTGTATAGATGGCAGGGGAAATGTATGAACTGTAAACTATCATTTTAAATTGGTGTTAGGGAAACTGAAATTTGAATGTGGTAACATACAAGGCAGACCCTTTGAACTGTATGATCAATAAATGCAGATTTTTATTATAATTCACCCACAGATTAGAGATTAAAATATTTGTATTGGCCTGAATTTTTGTTTTCATTAGTTGGTTCAACGTGACAAACGGATTTTGCTTTATTCCCTGCAGGTGCCAAAAGATCAGGTGATTGATACAGTATATTTGTTTCACATACCACGCAAACGTATGATCTCTCTCCGATTCTTGGCATGGTATTTCCTCGGTAAGCATTGCCCTTGTATTCTGCTCTAAATTTCCACATCCATATTGGGGGGTTGGGGATCCAGGTCTCCTTGTTGCTCTATGCATGTGTTTTTTAATATTGAATACTGCTCATTCTGTATTGAGACTCCATGGTGTGAGGTTGTAGATCTGGAAAGCACAGTAGGAAAATCTTGCAGTTGGTGCCCTAGGGTATGAATAACAAATCGGTGATGGTCAGTTCAGTTTTGAGTAAAATATCAATCTATACACTTCTGTATGGAGACTCTCTGCTCTTAACTGAGTGCTCAGTGACAGAAGTTGGTGTTGCATTTCATTCTCAGTCCTCCTCTTGTATAATGTTTTTTATATATAGTTCGATTTTATGACCCTGATACTAGACGCACACTGTTTTATTTACATTGTCCCTTCTCTTTCTGTATGTGGATGATGCCACTTCGGCCCTGGAAGGATTGCTCCCTTTAATGACAGGCCATTTTTTGCGATGCGGCACTGCGTCGCTTTAACTGACAATTGTGCGACACTGTACCCAAACAAAATGTACTTCCTTTTTTACCCACAAATTGAGCTTTCTTTTGGTGGTCTTTGATCACTTCTGCGGTTTTTATTTTTTGCGCTGTAAACAAAATAGACCAATAATTAAACAAACCATGTTTTTTTGCTTTCTGCTATAATACAGATCTAAAAGAATATATAAAAACTAATTTATTCATCAGTTTAGGCCGATCTATATTCGACATATTTTTGGTAAAAATCGCAATAGGGGTATATACAGGATGGATTTAGACACTTTTATTATTTTTACAATGGTGGCGATCTGCGACTTTGATTTTATTATTTTTTTCTCTGGACTGCAACATTGTGGTGGACGAATCCGACCCCAAGTGACACTTTTTGGGGACTAGTGACATTATTACATTGATCAGTGCTATAAAAATGACACTGGCAGAGAAGGGGTTGGGTGTGTCTTGACTGTAGGGGGGGGTGGGCTGCCAGGAACATGACAGATCGCTGTTCCCGATCACTGAGAACAGAAGATCTGACATGTCATTAGGCAGAATGGGGAATCTCCTTGTTTACATAGGCAGTTCCCTGTTCTGCCTCTGTACACAGCGATCGCGGTTTGCAGAGGCAGGTGGACATTGAGTTTGAGTAAGTGCCCGCTATCCTCCTTGGACGGACGGACGGACGGACGTACAGGTACGTCGGTTTGTGCAGGAGAAACCTAAGCAGGAGTATCTAGTCCTCTTCTGCTGGTCACAAGTAAAAATCTACTGTGTGTGTGTGTGTGTGTGTGTGTATGTATGTATGTATGTATGTATGTATGTATGTATGTATGTATGTATGTATGTCTTCTATCCAATCTTTATTTTTTTTGGCAGTAACGTGGGCGGATTTCTGCCTATCATAGCCTGTGTCTTAGAATAAGAGGGAGGTGATTCAACCATCAATCTACATGTAATATCTCGCCCCCATTGTGTTTAGATTGTTGATGGGCATGGAGGAGAGAGGGAGTGGTCTGTCATTTACCACTGTGTATACACCCACATGTGTGACTCTGTAGTCACATGGTCTGCTCAGATGTGATGGGGAGGAAATGCTCAGCATAGAAACTCACTGAAAACTGAGTGTGCAGAGTGGACACCACAGCTGCAAAATCCCTAGCTGGATTGGGGGACATGAACAGAAGGTGGAGACATAACATCAAAATCATCCAGGTTTTCTGCAGAAAACGAATCTCCTAGTAAATTATTAACAGCCTTATAATGCAGCTTTTTTTTTTTTTTGTGGGTTTAGTGACACTTTAACCACTTGCCGACCGCCCCCTGTATATATACGTCGGCAGAATGGCACGTACAGGCAGAACCACGTACCTGTACGTGCCATTCTTCCGGCGGGTGGGGGGTCCGATCGGACCCCCCCCGGCCGGCGGGGACGGTCGGGATCGCTTCAGGAGCGATCCGGGATGAGGGGACGGCCAGTGGTTTCTGGCCACCCCCTCGCGATCGCTCCTGGCGAATCAGATGCTTCCTCTGTCTGTGTCAATCAAAACACAGGCAGAGGAAGTGATGTCACGCTCGGTGCGCCGGTCTATGTGACCGGAACGCCGAGCTGTGAACATCTAAAGGTTAGTGCACAAACAGTACACTGACACCAGTACACATAGGCACACAAAACACCCCCCTGTCACCCCCTGATCACCCCCCAGATCACCCCCTCCCCCCCCAGTCACAGTGTCACTAATTGCAGTGATCATTTTTTTACTGATCACTGCATTTAGTGTCAGTGTGACTGTAATAACTGTCAGGGCAGTTAGTTTTAGGTCCAAGGTAGCCCCCCACCCCCCCTAATAAAGGTTTAACCCCTTGATTGCCCCCCAGGTAACCCTTTCACCCCCTTTTGCCAGTGTCACTAAGCGATCGTTTTTCTGATCGCTGTATTAGTGTCACTGCTGTCGCTAGGTAACCATTTTTTTTTTTTTAGGTAACCGCCATGTTTATATAGGTTCATAAATAGGTTTATAGGTCAGGTACCCCCATATTACAACCTAAATAAAGGTTTTAACCCCCTGATTGCCCCTAGAGTTAACCCTTTCACCAGTGATCACAGTATAACTGTCACTGGTGACGCTGGTTAGCCAGTTAGTTATTTCGTTATTTAGGTTCCCCGTCAGGTTTTTATATAGCGTCAGGTACCCCCATATATTACCTAATAAAGGTTTTAACCCCCTGATTGCCCCTAGTTAACCCTTTCACCCCCTTTTGCCAGTGTCACTAAGCGATCGTTTTTCTGATCGCTGCATTAGTGTCGCTAGGTAACCATTTTTTTTTTTTAGGTAACCGCCATGTTTATATAGGTTCATAAATAGGTTTATAGGTCAGGTACCCCCATATTACAACCTAAATAAAGGTTTTAACCCCCTGATTGCCCCTAGAGTTAACCCTTTCACCAGTGATCACTGTATAACTGTCACTGGTGACGCTGGTTAGCCAGTTAGTTATTTCGTTATTTAGGTTCCCCGTCAGGTTTTTATATAGCGTCAGGTACCCCCATATATTACCTAATAAAGGTTTAACCCCCTGATTGCCCCTAGTTAACCCTTTCACCCCCTTTTGCCAGTGTCACTAAGCGATCGTTTTTCTGATCGCTGCATTAGTGTCGCTAGGTAACCAGTTTTTTTTTGTATTACTGTTACGGGTGACGCTGGTTAGTTAGCTTGTTTTTTATACTGTCAGGGCACCCGCCATTTATTACCCAATAACGGTTTAACCCCCTGATCGCCCGGCGGGTGATATCAATTAGGTTTTAGGGTCAAATAAGGTCTGCGTCGCCCCAGGTTAGTGCCAGTACCGCAAACACCCACGCACAAAGCATACACCTCCCTTAGTGGCACAGTATCTGAACAGATCAATATCTGATCTGATCAGATCTATACTAGCGTCCCAGCAGTTTAGGGTTCCAAAAAAAAAACGCATTGTTAGCGGGATCAGCCCAGATACCTGCTAGCACCTGCGTTTTCCCCCTCCGCCCAGCCCAGCCCACCCAAGTGCAGTATCGATCGATCACTGTCACTTACAAAACACTAAGCACACATAACTGCAGCGTTCGCAGAGTCAGGCCTGATCCCTGCGATCGCTAACATTTTTTTTTGTGGTAGCGTTTTGATTCAGTCGCTTCAGTCAGGAGCTTTTTTACCTGTGAATCTCAAAAAAATAAAAAAAAATAAAATAGTTGTCGTTTTATTGTTCTCTCTCTCACTCTATTCTCTCTCTATTGTTGCTCTTTTTTTACTCCATTCTATTCTGCAATGTTTTATTATGTTTTATTATGTTTTATTATGTTTTATCATGCTTGCTTTTCAGGTATGTAATTTTGTTTACTGTGTGTTTTAGTGTTGAGCATTTTTTTGTTTTCAGGTGCGCCATTCAGTTGCAACGCGGATTTATTTATCTTGACAGCAACAGCGTTTGCTCCCACGATACATAAAGCCGCGACTCCAACGCTGTAGGAGGTGATTTCACCACCACAGTTAAAAAAAAAGAGCATATATGCCGAAGCATGGGGGCAGCAGGGGGGGGGAGCGATTGGCTCCTAATGCCACGTACATACGGTCGAAATTCCGACCGTGTGTACACGGCATAACTTTTGCGGGAGGATGCCCCCATGCATCGGCATATATAAATGGTGCATGTATGCCCATCATTAGAAGTGGGTGGATGAAGGGAGGTATTCTAATGGTGGGCATACCCACCAATCAATCTCTTTTTTTCGTTCAGCCAAGAGGCTGCATGAAAAAAAAAAGATTACAATATATGTCCAGTATGTTGCTGGACTTTGAATGGTTATACCAGAATGATGCCTGCAGGTTTAGGTATCATCTTGGTATCATTCTTTTCAGCCAGTGATCGGCTTTCATGTAAAAGCAATTCTAGCGGGTAATTAGCCTCTAGACTGCTTTTACAAGCAGTGGGAGGGAATGTCCCCCCTCCCGGATATAAACCGCGCCATTGGGAAATTGGGAAAGCATTTTATCACACCAATCTTGGTGTGGTCAGATGCTTTGAGGGCAGAGGAAAGATCTAGGGTCTAATAGACCCCAATTTTTTCAAAAAAAGAGTACCTGTCACTGCCTATTGCTATCATAGGGGATATTTACATTCCCTGAGATAACAATAAAAATCATAACAAAGAAAAAAAATGGAAGGAACAGTTTAAAAATAAAATAAAAAAGCTAAATAAATAAAAAAAAAAACAAAAAAAAAAAAAAAAAAAGCACCCCTGCCCCCCCTTCTCTTGCGCAAAGGCGTACACAAGCGTTGGTCTGGCGTCATATGTAAACAGCAATTGCACCATGCATGTGAGGTATCACCGCGAAGGTCAGATCGAGGGCAGTAATTTTAGCAGTAGACCTCCTCCGTGAATCTAATGTGGTATCATGTAAAGGCTTTTAAAGGCTTTTAAAAATGTATGTAGTTTGTCGCCACTGCGTGTTTGTGCGCAATTTTAAAGCATGTCGTGTTTGGTATCCATGTACTCGGCCTAAGATCATATTTTTTATTTCATCAAAAATTTGAGCAATATAGTGTGTTTTAGTGCATTAAAATAAAAAAAAGTGTATTTTTTCCACAAAAAATGCGTTTGAAAAATCGCTGCGCAAATACTGTGTGGAAAAAAAAAATGCAACACCCACCATTTTAATCTGTAGGGCCTTTGCTTTAACAATATATATAGTGTTTGGGGGTTCAACGTAATTTTCTTGCAAAAAAAAAATATGTTTTCATGTAAACAAAAAGTGTCAGAAAGGGCTTTGTCTACAAGTGGTTAGAAGAGTGGGTGACGTGTGACATAGGCTTCTAAATGTTGTGCATAAAATGCCAGGACAGTTCAAACCCCCCCCAAATGACCCCATTTTGGAAAGTAGACACCCCAAGCTATTTGCTGAGAGCAATGTTGAGCCCATTAAATATTTTTTTTTTTTTGTCCCAAGAGATTGAATAATGAAAAAAAAAAAATATATATATTTTTTTTACAAAAAGTTGTCACTAAATGATATATTGCTCAAACATGTCATGGGCATATGTGGAAATACACCCCAAAATACATTCTGTTGCTTCTCCTGAGTACGGGGATACCACATGTGTGGGACTTTTTGGGAGCCTAGCTGCGTACGGAACCCCAAAAACCAATCACCGCCTTCAGGCTTTCTAAGGGTGTAATTTTTTTATTTCACTTCTCACTGCCAATCACAGTTTCGGAGGCCATGGAATGCCCAGATGGCATAAAACCCCCCAAAATGACCCCATTTTGGAAAGTAGACACCCCAAGCTATTTGCTGAGAGGTATTGTGAGTATTTTGCAGATCTCGCTTTTTGTCACAAAGTTTTGAAAATTGAAAAAAGAAAAAAATTTTTTTTTTTTCTTTACTTTCTTCATTTTCAAAAACAAATGAGAGCTGTAAAATACTCACCATGCCTCTCAACAAATAGCTTGGGGTGTCTACTTTCCAAAATGGGGTCATTTGGGGGGGTTTTGTGCTATTTTGGCATTTTATGGCCTTCGAAACGGTGATAGGTAGTGAGGAGTGAAATCAAAAATTTGCACCCTTAGAAATCCTGAAGGCGGTGCTTGGGTTTCGGGGGCCCCGTACGCGGCTAGGCTCCCAAAAAGTCCCACACATGTGGTATCCCCATACTCAGGAGAAGCAGCAAAATGTATTTTGGGGTGCAATTCCACATATAACTATGGCATGTGTGAGCAATATATCATTTAGTGACAACTTTTTGAAAAAAAAAAAAATCTTTTTTATTTTTGTCTTTATTCAATCACTTGGGACTAAAAAAAAAAATATTCAATGGGCTCAACATGCCTCTCAGCAAATAGCTTGGGGTGTCTACTTTCCAAAATGGGGTCATTTGGGGGGGTTTTGTACTTCTCTGCCATTTTAGCACCTCAAGAAATGAAATAGGCAGTCATAAATTAAAAGCGGTGTAAATTCCAGAAAATGTACTCTAGTTTGTAGACGCTATAACTTTTGCGCAAACCAATAAATATACGCTTATTGGCATTTTTTTTACTAAAGACATGTGGCTGAATACATTTTGGCCCAAATGTTTGACTAAAATTGAGTTTATTAGATTTTTTTTATAACAAAAAGTAGAAAATCTCTTTTTTTTTCAAAATTTTCGCTCTTTTTCCGTTTATATCGCAAAAAAAAAAAAATCACAGAGGCAATCAAATACCATCAAAAGAAAGCTCTATTTGTGGGAAGAAAAGGACGCAAATTTCGTTTGGTTACAAAATTGCATGACCGCGCAATTACCAGTTAAAGTAGTGCAGTGCGAAATTGAAAAAGACCTCTGGTCCTTTGGCTGCCAAATGGTCCGGGGCTGAAGTGGTTAAAGGAGCATTTAGGTAGCTGGATTGCTTGTATGAATGAAGCTTGTACTAGGAATATGAAAGCTGCCATTGCTGCACCCTCCTAAGGCTACTTGCCTGACTGTCAAACTGACTTTGAACAAATATGCAGATAATTCTGACTCCACTTGTTGCATGCATTTTCTAGGTCTGTGATAGAAGCTAGACCTTTGGCAATTTCAGGTCTGCAAATGCTGCTTGGAATCCTACAGGGCTTACAGAAATATATAATCTAGACCGTACTGAGTACTTCTTTGCTGTGTGGCAAAATATTTAAAATGGTGAAAAATCTGCACATTTTCCTGTTTTTATCCCTTTGAAGATGCTTCAAAAATATTAGTTGCATAGCTACTAATTGCATTGTAGTCCTAAGATGAGAACATGGGGGTTAAAAAGGCTCTTGAAGTAGCATAGTATAAAAAACAGCGCTTTTATTGGATCAGTTTTTATTTTTTTATTTTATTTTTTCAATCTTTCCCAGACAAAGGTATCGCATAAGCTCATCATTGTGGTTTACATGTACATCAAAGGGACATGCTTTTTGATTGATTACCTAAAATATTGCATATACACACGTTTTCCGATACTTTGAATATTCTATTTGTGGTGTGGGTTTTATTATTTAATTCCGCAATGTTGGGACAATTCTACCTAGCTGCTTTTTAGAAGTTGGAATGTTTTAGATTTTTAATCTTTGAAAGTCTCTGATCAAGATGATGCATTGTTTCATAGACCTCAAGATCCAAGGCGAGACACACGATAGTATTGAGGATGCACGAACAGCACTACAGCTTTATCGCAAATACATGGAGCTAAGTCGGAATGGAACTGAGCCAGATAAGTTCCGAAAAGTCTTGAAGACCCTTTATGAAAAGGGTCGGAAGATGGACTGGAAGGTTCCGGACCCGGAGAGCCAAAACAGCCCAAAAAGTAAAGTCAGCGTGATTCTTCTTGACCCTGACCCCAGTGATGACATCACATCACTTCAGTGACTTGCCCTTTTCCCTCTTGACTGACAACCTACTGCTGCTTTCTTTAACTGACACTCTTTATCAAATTTCTTCCTGACTACTTTATGAAAGACTGGCTAAGAACTTTTTTATTATGTGATTTTTAAGTATCTTGTGCTGATCCTTTGCAGTCTTGTAAGCCGTAATAGAACAATTTTGTAGAAAAAATTATTTCAAGTGTTTAGTGTTTTTAATTTATATTCTCTTTGGCCTATACAATGATCTACAGCAGCTCCATGACTTGGTAATCGCCAGCTTATGAGAATGTGCTGTAGGCAAATGTTCAGTTCGTATTAGAAAATTGTTTTGGGGCAGCAAGGCCTATGCAAATGCAAAGATTTATCTGAGCCAAACCTTTATTCATTACATGCGGAATGCATTGAATGAACTCCCCGGAATCTTAATCGCCTACAATACAAAAAAATATTCACAGATCCGTAATAATTGACATCACTGTTCAAACTCCATTCTGCTTTAGTAGTCATTATGCTGTTACACATACTTAAATTAAACACTGTAGTATGTAGTGGCTGTTTATTGTGGGGGCTAGATACCTGTGCAGGGAGATCCTTTGTATAACCTTAAGAGTTGGGGTATTTCACCACAGTCAAACTGTGTGGCCGGCTGATCAGAGCCAAGATTGTCTCTGATCGCCTCTGGCTTTGGAGAACCGGAGCAACGTCATTGCGTCACTTCCAGTCTAGGGTGGAAGTAAATAAATTTACCTTTTAAAAACAAAAAGATTAAATAAAATAAAGGCAAGATTTGGCCTTTTTGACCCAGATCTTTCCCTAGAGGACCGGTCGTCCTCATTTCTATTACAAGGGATGTTTTTCAAAGGACCGCGTAAAAATAAAATATTAGGAAATTCTTTTTAAATCTTAACATCCCTCCATGCTCACGCGAACACATACGCAAGTCCTGCATGAATATGTAAATGGTGTTCGAACCGCACATGTGAGGTATCACCACGACCGTTTGAGTGGGAGCAATAATTCTAGCACTAAACCGCCTCTAACTCTAAACTGGTATCCTGTAAACATTTTTTTAAAAGCGTCACTTATGGAGATATTTAAGTAACATAGTTTAAAATTACACAGTGGTGGAATGACCACAAAGCATAAAATGTTGTATCTATTTACTCGGCATAACATTCATATTTTAAAGTGTTCATGGATTCATATCCATTAAAGCGGAAGTAAACCCTCCTATCATTTTCAGCCAAGGAAGCTGCCATCTTGGTCTCTGTCTAATCTTCAACTGCCATGATGCTGCACATGTGATCAGTTATGACTCCAGCCATTGGATGGTTCGACAGTTTGGTTGAGAGCACAACCAACATGACAGCTAGCATTCTACAGCATGCCGGGAACGTAACTTTTTTTGAACCCGTTAAATCGATGGGTTTACTTCCGCTTTAAAGTGTCTTATTTTTTTTGCAAAAAAAAAAAATTGTTTTGAGAACGCTGCGCAAATACTACGTGACATACAAAATTGCAACAATCGCTATTTTTATTCCTTAAGGGTCTCTGCAAAGAAAAAAAGTTTGGGGGTTTTCTAGCAAAAATACTGTTTTTCAACTTGTACCACTTGAAGATCAAGCCTTTTCTAGCACTTTGTTTACAAGTATTCCCATACCAGAGATGTGCCCCGTACACATGATCCGAAAACTGGACGACAGATCATCCGACTTTCCGCTTGCTAGTCGCAAGTAGAAATTGAATCGTACGAGCATTTGCGAACTAAAGAATAAAAATTTGGAAGTGATGTCGTGTTGTAGTGTATTTGTATTTTTGTTTTCCGGCGACAACTGTACTGATTAAACGAATCGTACAAGAGAAATTTTTTTCTGCTTGTCCAGTCAGATAATATTGGATGAACTGTTGTGACCGGCTATCAAAAGCTGTGTACGAACGATCAGATTATCATCCAATCTCTTTGCCAACTCTATTTTTCGTACGATTTTCAAATTGTGTACGGGGCATTATGTAATACCCAGAAGATGGATCTCGTAAAATTTGTTGGAACATAATTCCAGTTCTCCCAGGATAATTTTCTTGCATGCAGGCTGTAATGTTGAAGGGTCTGATCCTCAGAGCTGTGGTTTTCTTAAAACCACCAGCATTTTTTTTAGGACTAACCTAATGAACGGCTGAAGTTTTTAGATGCAGTTGATACGCTTGCAGGCTTACTTGGCAGCGGAAAACAATGCAGAGCTGTGGATTGCCGCTGATTTGTACCTCAAAGGTTAAGTCCTGCTTTATGTGATTTACTTGTCAGGCTGTGGCTGAGTTGAGATGTGTTTTGATGTAATATTGGTATGTTTTCTCACACAGATATGTGCACATCTGTTTGTGGGGTGTGGGTGTTTTATTTTTTTTATATCTTTCCTGACTGACTTGTATACTTTTGGACAACTGCCTCCCTTTTTTTTTTTTTTTTTTTCAGTTTGGGAGGCTATCCCATGGGTCCTTACCATGCTTGTTGGGCTGCACTGCTAGGAAGAGTAAAGATTATAAACTGGGCTGTAGATTGTCGAATTGGGCGATTTTTAGCAGATGTAGCTCCAGCCCCACACAGTACAATCCCATCTTTATCTAAACAAACCTTTTGTATATTCTCTAAGAAATATAGTAGTAGAAGTTGTATGGCAATATTGCATATAGTTCACAAGGTTTTATTACAGCATATCTAAACCCAAACAAATATGTTGCTTTTACAGTTAGTTTTTGTAATGAACTGGCTTTTTTATTTTTCTCTGCAAAACAAATACTAGGTAAAGCATATCCAAGAATAAGAAAATCTAATATTGTTAGTGTACTAGCCCTTCTATGGGGGCGTGTGGGTTTTTATTTATTTTTTCCAAATCTATGAAAAAACCTTCAGTGGTATATTTAACAGACCAAAAGAGCAAGCAAGTTTTTGTTGTTGGGGTTTACATACACTTTAATGTTTAACAGGATAATTTGAGTAAATTGTGGTGTGCAAGCTTCGGTAATAGGGACAGAAGCTTTACCACTCCCAATCTCAGTGCTGTCCTTGACCTGGGCCTAGATGATACTGGTTGAAATGACTAAAAATAAATTGTGTAGTTTACAGAGGTGGGTTTGTCCAGGGTGGACATCTCATTAACAAAGTCCAGACCCTTGCATGTCCCTTTTTACTTAACTTGTATTGTCACAAGCCTGATGCTGTATTTATAGAAGTATGTATTTTGTTGTAGTATGTGTCTCTTTGATAGTTTTAATTATGATGTACAACTTTTTTTGTTTGTTTTTTTTTTTTTTTTTTCTTTTGGCATTCGATGCCAATTGTATAAGACTTTGTACCTAACCATCTCCAATTCTGTTTTATCCACAGATGCGCCTGTGTATTCTGCTATGGTGGGACTTTAGTGTCCTTTTTTTGTTTTTTATTTCTTTTTATGAATTTGGTAAAGTGGAAATGACTTTTCATGTACTATTTTTATTGTTTTTTATTTGTAATGAATTGTGAAGCCGTTCTGTGAACGCAAGCACATCATATTTTAATAAAGGCAAATCCTAAATCTTATGCCTTTTTTTTATGTATTAATGCAAATAAGTGTGTGTGTGTGTGTGTGTGTGTGTGTGTGTGTGTGTGTGTGTGTGAGATCTAAAAGTCCTAAAGACACCCCCTCCCCAGTCTAAGATTGGGGGGGGGGGGGGGTTGTTCAGGAAAAATCGGTTGTGAAAAGAACCTCCAAATTTTATCCTGTTAATCAGAGAGCTGGTGGTATGACTTGATGAGCTTTAACTTTCCCACTTGGGTAGAAGTAGCATGTTGTGTTTCTAACCAGCTGCCCCATGCTCTGTGGAATTTTTTTAAGTGGTAAAAATGTGCTGTGGATTAGCTGATCTCTGGTGGAAATGTAAAGAACTGCCTCCACAATTCCTCCCAATTCTCACCATCAAGGCCTTGGAAAACTTTGCAGGCAGACAAGGTGTAGATTTACTTATAGTAACATCATTTAGGCCAAGAGTGGCTCACTTTATGGGTAGCACTGCCCTCACTGTAATTGGAGTCTGTGTCACCATAACACATGACTTGGTAAGACTGGAAAACCGTATCAAACCAGGATGTCCAATCGGCATGTGTGGCTTTATTTCAGTTCCTTCCAAAACTAGTAATGATTAAGTGCTCATAGTAGTGTAAAACACGTTTTACCAGGCATTTGGTCTTGTGGTATCACTTAGAGATGTCAGAATAAAGATTTTGGATTACATTGTGGTGTGCAGCCTATTCTTCCTTTTTGTGTATTTTATCCAGAGCCAAGGCATGCACCCACCATCCATTAGGCTTCCCTACCTCACCTGGAGCAGAAAGCCGTCTTTGTCCTACTCCAATACTAGGTCGCTTACTATAACCACAGGTCTTTCTGTCTTCAACTTTATATAATGCAGTGTGTCCAGAAATAATCCTGGCTTGGCTTTGACAGACCGTTAGGCTGGCACTTTGGAAAGCAAGATTTTATCTGAGATTACCACAGATGTACCGTATACCTCACGGCATGGCTGATTAAGACAGTGTGCTATTGAGAAGACTGCAAGTTTAGATCGATTTTATGCTTCATTCTTCCATGGGGTACAAGCTGTGGCTAGAACTATTTTAAACATTTATCTCCTGCATAAATTCTAAAGGGTCAAGGTTTTCTACTTAATACTTACTAATACCTTAATACTGAGAATGCATTAAGTGCATTGCCCAACCTTAGATTTACCTGAGCGCAAACTTGATTCAGCAATGTTCCCGAGAGCAGCTCATTGGCTCAAACCACAGTAGAAGCTATTGGTATGGTGGGCCCTTGGCAGGAGACTCCAGAAGAGGAGGATCAGGTCTTTTCTGTGCAAAACCATTGCACATATCAGGTAAGTAGAACATGTTTCTTGGTTATTTAAAAAAAAAAAGGCTTTACAACCCCTTCTTGCACAGGCCATTTTTTCAGTATTCTCACACTTTGACCAAATTATACGCAAAAACAATTCTTAAACTCTCGAATGTTTTTCATAATTTATGCCAAAATGTATTCTGCCACATTTTTCAAATAACCCAAATTTGTGGGCCCTGTGCTCACTGCCTGGCACTGTGGAGCTCAATTGGCATTTGCCATTGAACACCAGAATTGTCAGGTCTGCCACTGGCGCCCTGTGTTTTTTCACAGATGAGAGCAGGTTCACCTTGTGACAGACGTGAAAGGGTCTGGAGAAGCCATGGAGAACATTATGCTGCCTGTAACATTGTTCAGCATGACCAGTTTGGTGGGTCAGTGATTTGGTCTGGGGGAGGCATATCAATGGAGGGACGCACAGAACTCCATAGGCTAGACCAGGGGTAGGGAACCAGCTGTTTGGAAACTACAAGTCCCATGAGACATTGCAAGACCCTAACAATCACAGGCATGACTCCTAGAGGCAGAGGCATGATGGGATTTGTAGTTTCAAAACGGCTGGAGAGCCGACGTTCCCTACCCCTGGGCTAGACAATGGCACCCTGACTGCCATTAGGTATCATAATGAAATCCTTGGACCCATTATCTGACCCTACGCTGGTGCAGTGTGTCCTTCCTGGTTCATGACATTGCCCAGCCTCGTGGCGAGAGTATGCAGCCAGTTCCCAGAGGATGAAGGAATTGATACCATTGAATGGCCCCCATTGCCCCTACGTTTGCCTGAACTAAATCCAGTAGAACACCTCTGAAACATTGTTTCAGTCATCCGATGTTGCCAGGTTGCACCTCCAGTCTGTTCAGGAGCTCGTGATGCCCTGGTCCAGATCTGGGAGGAAATACCCTAGGACACCAGTGTTACAATGTTACATAAAAACTACCAATGGATACACTTTGTTCTTGTTGACCATACTAAATATAAATATGTATATAGTTTTCTTGAAAGCCATAAAACAATACAATCTGCCCTAATGCTTTATAATTAAAAGCAAAATAATTTTGAGTGGTAAGGGATTAGAACCCGTTTTTTTTGTGTGTTCATGTTGCCTGTGCCACCCTCTTTTTATGCTACCTCTGTATTTGTCCTGTTTTTCATTCTGCCCCCAAAATGAATAGACAAAATCTTCCTAGTTCTAGTGACAACCAGGGATTTATTCTGATTTCCTGTTTTGGCTATGGGTTAGAAAGTGACAGGAAAACGCAACGCAACGCAAATCATCATCATATCCAGAATGAAAGTGTTGTTTTTTTTTTTACTTTAAGAGCTATTGGTGATAATGAAATATAAATAAAAATACTATATATTAACACATTAATAATCAAGGAATATTAGTAAAATTCATGATCAAATAAAGAATTGGTGTAAAGGTACAACCATGTTTCATGACCAAAAAAATGCTTATGATGCTTATGATCGGAGCAAAAATGTAAATTTTGTTAATGTTAAGCACAAACATTTTCCCATTTTATTTATTCAAGTTTTAATATTTTTACTGTGCTCTGCCAGTCCCCTTGGTCATTCATATGGTCCTACAGCCTTCTGTTTGCTGTAGTTTAATGGCCAACTGAAACTTCAGTATCTTGCATGCAGTTATTATTCCAAACATTTCCACAAAATTCTTTCCATCTACTGCAGTTCTTATTTACACCACAAAAAGAAAGCTGGCATGACATCCTGGAGGTTTGAGTGCCCCAGATGCACAGAATGACCTATATACGTGCTTACTTTTGGCATTGGTGTGCACAGCAATTTATGCTCCCTTCACTTACCAGTATTGAACAGTAGATGGCAACCTATGCATTCTTTTTAGAGACTGCTTGGTGTATGAATTTGTGTTTCATTGTCCCTTTCACTTCTCAAATCAAAGCAGCAATAGATCTGTGTCTTAATAAGATATGTCATAAAGTGGTTTTAAAGGCACAGATCTCCTGCTGCTCTCATCAAAGCTTGTGAGAGGAGGGAAGACCGGCAGATGGGCACAGTGCTGAATCAGCAAGTGGCAAAGCTTTTTTTTTAATGTTGTTTATTGGGGTTTTATTTTTATTTTTTTCCTTAATGCAGGGAATGCTTTAAGGTAAAATACATTTTACCTTTTATAAGTACTTTAACATAAAAATCATTCTAGGACTGTCCCTAGGACAGAACTCTAAACCTGGTGCCTTGTAGAGTGTACATCTTAATATATGGTTCCCTATCCACTCTGTAATCATTAGTTGTGTGCTGTGGCATGAACTCTTCATGGCTGTCATGCAATAAGGTGGATCCTTTGTGTCCCCTAGCAAGTGGGGGGGATCTCCCACCAGGGAACAACTCTACGGTGTCTGGTCTTCTCTAGAGTCACTAATGGTGAAGATGTTACTCTAGGTGGCACTAGAAGCAAGCAATGAAAGCCCACATTTGCAATTGGAAGCTTAATGCAGTACCAAACCATAGCACAAAGACAAGGTCAGGACAGACTGGAGGTCAGGGCTGGTGGCAGGCAAGTTCAGTTGGGAAGCAGAAGGTCAGGGCAGGCAGCAGCCTAATCTAGAAAGACACAAAAGTTCAAGGCAAGCTACAAGCAGACGGTAGCAACCAAAATTGGTTTGCTTTATAACCAGGGGTAACTAGGAATTATACGTTTTTAAGGGTGAGCCAAGAGCGTAAGGATACAGACTACAAGTCAAGCCATAACAGGTCTAAGTACATCAAAATTCACCAGATAGGTTAGTAAACAGACACCACTGATCAAGCATTGAATGTTCTGAACTCAGTTAAAGTTGTACTGATATTGGCCATAGGCGGGCACAGGGGGTATGCCTGGGCACACCCTATTCACTCTGTGCAGTGCTGACTCCCCCTACTACCCAGTTGTTGTCCCCCACCCCCCTGCAGTGCTGCTGGCTACTCTCCTTGGCTGCTGTTGGGGGATGTTTCAGGATGGAGAGAGGCGGGGGGCTTGTCAATATGTAATTTACCGGCCCATTCCTTTTCTAAGTGAACAGACTAAAGCAATGTGTTTGAACAGAAGCATAGTAAACTGTTTACTATGCTTCGGCTTGTGAATGAACAGGAAGATGCTCAGCACAGAGCACTTCTCATTCATTCACTATCCTGTGCAGCCTCGGCTGCAGAGAAAGGCATGTGTGTTTTGAGCTTTGGGGGTGGGGGCACACCTTAATGCAATAGACTGTGCACAACTATGGCCATAGCCCATGTGTTCAACTGCAGTATTCCATAGGGCAGAATATTGTCCTGCAGGTGATGGGGGGGGGGGGGGGTGAGTATCTAGACCAGGGTTTCTTACCCAGGGTTCCTCCAGGGGTTGCTAGGGGTTCCTTGAGCAACTGTCAATTTCTGCCTCTCAGATAAGTTCCCTCTGACACATTGATCTTTTTAGATTTCTGTAAGGGAGCAATTCTTCCCAATTACCACAAGTGTAAGGAGCATTCTTCCCACTGACCATCACACTAATTTATCATGCGTTGCAGAGATAGTCATTTTTAGCAGGGGTTCTCTGAGACCTTTGTGTTGAAAAGGTTGAGCAAGCAAGGCTGATCTAGACACTGCAAGTCAAAGCATTCCATGAAAGAACACAATGCAGAAGAGTTGCTGGATCTAGCCACCTGCAAGACGATTGTTACAGTACCACTCCCCATCTTGTTGCCCCTGTCCCTTTTGAAAGCATGGAAATTGGATTCTGGATGATTATTCAGTGACCTTCCTTTCAACATGATACTGGAGCTTGCCCTTCAACACCCTAGGGTCCAAGATTTGCTTAACTTCAATTTCTTCATCTGAGTACACAGAAGCTGGACTAGGAGTCATAGTGCTTGTCAGAAACATACCAGCTGATCATCTATGACCCAGAAGATCTGAGATGAAATTTGTGGAGATGGGTGTCTGTTGGTTGACATTCCCTAATGAATAATAGCAACACCTTGGCCTAGGTTGCTGATCTGGGTCTCTTTTTATTATAAGCACGTTGTGTAGCTGTGAACCCATACAAGGATAAGGCAACAAAGGGGGCAGTAAAACAGATTTTCCCAAGGGTACTTGCAAAACTTCGGGACAGATGTGTGGGGAATCAATTATGTGCTTTTAATTAAATGCGGAAGCTCAGGGCTGGAATAAGCCGAACAAAATGTCAGTTTAAAAATTCTTCTTTGAAAGATGATAGATTAAGCTGTAGTCTAAACTGGAGAACAACCAGACCCAGCAAACCTGGCAGGGTTTTTGCTTTGAGGTAATTGTAAATATTGTATATTTTGTAGGATCTTATCACAATCAGTGGAGGGGATTGGGTGGGATGGGTTGAGTGGTGGGGATTGGATGGGATGAGTGGCAGCGGTGGAGGGCATTGGATGAAATGAGTGGCAGCGGTGGTGGGAGGATGGGATCTGCGGTGAGGGTGGTTGTTGGGGGGGGGGGGGGGGTGGGATGGGATGAGTGGTGGGGAGGAGAATGGTATCAGTGGCAAGGATGGGATCAGTGGCAGTAGTGGTCATGATGGGGTGGATCAGTGGCAGCAGTGGTTGTGGTATTGGTGTGGGGGAGGGGGAATCAGTGGCAGTAGTGGTGGTGTGGGAGGGTATCAGTGGCAGCAGTGGTGTGTGTAGGGGGGGGGGGGGGTGAGTGCAGTAGTGGTGGTGTGGGGATCAGTGGCAGTTGTGGTGTGGGTGGGATCAGCGGCAGTAGTAGTGGTGGTGTGGGGGGGTATCAGTGGCTGCTGTGGTGTGGGGGGGGGGATCAGTGCAGTAGTGGTGGTGTGGGGATCAGTGCAGTAGTGGTGGTTGTGGTGGGGGATATCAGTGCAGTAGTGGTGGTGGTGGTCAGTGCAGGTCGGGGTATCAGTGCAGTAGTGGTGGTAGTGCAGTAGTCGGTGGTGGGGGGGGTATCAGTGCAGTAGTGGTGGTGTGTGGGGGGGTATCAGTGCAGTAGTGGTGGTGGTGTGGGGGGGCTATCAGTGCAGTAGTGGTGGTGGTGTGGGGGGTATCAGTGCAGTAGTGGTGGTGGTGTGGGGGGGGTATCAGTGCAGTAGTGGTGGTGGTGTGGGAGTCAGGCAGTAGTGTGTGGTGGTGTGGGGGGGGGTATCAGTGGCAGTTGTGGGGGTGGTTGTGTGTGTGGGGGGTATCAGTGCAGTTGGTCAGTTCAGTGTAGTGGTGGTGTGGGGGGTGGATCAGTGGCAGCTGTGGTGTGGTGTGGTGTGGGGGGGTATCAGTGCAGTAGTGGTGGTGGTGGGGTGGGGTGTGCAGTAGTGGTGGTGTGTGTGGGGGGGGTCAGTGCAGTAGTGGTGGTGGTGTGTGGTGGGTATCAGTGCAGTAGTGGGTGGTGGTGTGGGGATCATTGCAGTAGTTGTGGTGGTGGGGGGGGGGGTATCAGTGGCAGGTGTGGGAGGGGGAATCAGTGCAGTAGTGGTGTGTGTGGGGGGTATCAGTGCTGTAGTGGTGGTGGTGGGGTATCAGTGCAGTAGTGGTGGTGGTGTGGGGTATCAGTGCAGTAGTGGTGGTGTGGGGGTATCAGTGCAGTAGTGTAGTGGTGTGGGGATCAGTGCAGTAGTGGTGTGGTGGGGATCAGTGCAGTAGTATCAGTGGTGGTGGTGGTGTGTGGGGGGGGTTATCAGTGCAGTAGTGGTGGTGTGACAAGTGTGGGGATCAGTGCAGTAGTAGTGGTGGTGTGGGGGGGGGGGTATCAGTGCAGTAGTGGTATGCAGTGTGTGGTGTGCAGTAGTGGGTGGTTGGGGGGTCAGTGCAGTAGTAGTTGGTGGTGTGGGGGGTGGCATCAGTGCAGTAGTGGTGTGTGGGGGTATCAGTGCAGTAGTGGTGGTGGTGTGGGGGATCAGTGCAGTAGTGGTGGTGTGGGGGTGTAGTAGTGGTGCAGTAGTGGTGGTGTGGGGGGGGTATCAGTGCAGTAGTGGTGGTGTGGGGATCATGTGCAGTTGTTGTGGCAGGTGTGGGAGTTGTAGTAGTGGTGGTGGTGTGGGGGGGGGGGTATCAGTGGTGCAGTAGTGGTGGTGTGGGTATCAAGTGGTTAGTGGTGGGCAGTAGTGGTGGTGGTGTGGGGATCATTGCAGTAGTAGGTGGTGGGGTGGGCTTCAGTAGTAGTGTGCAGTGTGGTGGGGGGGGTATCAGTGCAGTGTAGTATGTGGTGGGTGGGGGGGGGAAGTAGTGTGGTGGGGGGTGGGGGGGTATCAGTGCAGTAGTGGTGGTGTGGGTGGGGTATCAGTGCAGTAGTGGTGGTGGTGGTTGGGGGGGTATCAGTGCAGTAGTGGTGGTGGTGGGGGGTATCAGTGCAGTAGTGGGTGGGGGGGGGGATCAGTGCAGTAGTGGTGGGGGGGATCAGTGCAGTAGTAGTGGTGGTGTGGGGGGTGGGGGGGTATCAGTGGCAGGTGTGGAGGGGGGGATCAGTGCAGTAGTGGTGTGGGGATCAGTGCAGTAGTGGTGGTGTGGGCATCAGTGGCAGTAGTGGTGGTGGTGTGGGGGGGGGGGTATCAGTGCAGTAGTGGTGGTGTGGGGATCAGTGCAGTAGTAGTGGTGGAGTGGGGGGGGGGGTATCAGTGGCAGGTGTGGTGTGGAGGGAATCAGTGCAGTAGTGGTGGTGTGGGGATCAGTGCAGTAGTGGTGATGGTGTGGGGGGGGGGTATCAGTGCAGTAGTGGTGGTGTGGGGAATCAGTGCAGTAGTGGTGGTGGTGTGGGGGGGGGGTATCAGTGCAGTAGTGGTGGTGGTGTGGGGGGTATCAGAGCAGTAGTGGTGGTGGTGTGGGGATCATTGCAGTAGTAGTGGTGGTGTGGGGGGGGGTATCAGTGGCAGGTGTGGGGGGAGGGAATCAATGCAGTAGTGGTGGTGGGGGATCAGTGCAGTAGTGGTGGTGGTCGGGGGGGGGTGGTAGTGGAGTGGCAGTAGTGGTGGTGGGGGGATCAGTGGTGGTTGTGGTGGGGGTGGTGGTGGGGGGGGGGTTATCAGTGCAGTGGTGGTGGTGGTGTGGGGGGTATCAGTGCAGTAGTGGTGGTGGTGTGGGGATCATTGCAGTAGTAGTGGCAGGTGTGGGAGGGGGGGAATCAGTGCAGTAGTGGTGGTGTGGGGGTATCAGTGCAGTAGTGGTGGTGTGGGGGGGGGTGTCAGTGCAGTAGTGGTGGTGTGGGGGGGTATCAGTGCAGTAGTGGTGGTGTGGGGGGTATCAGTGCAGTAGTGTTGTGGTGGGGGGGGGGGATCAGTGCAGTAGTGGTGGTCTGAGGATCAGTGCAGTTGTAGTGGTGGTGTGGGGATCAGTGCAGTAGTAGTGTGGTGGGGGGGGGGGTGTGGGGGTGGGGGGGGGTATCAGTGCAGTAGTGGTGGTGTGGGGATCAGTGCAGTAGTAGTAGTGGTGGTGTGGGGGGGGTTTCAGTGCAGTAGTGGTGGTGTGGGGATCAGTGCAGTAGTGGGGGGTGGGGGGGGTATCAGTGCAGTAGTGGTGGTGTGGTGGGATCAGTGCAGTAGTGGTGGTGTGGGGGGGGCGGTATCAGTGCAGTAGTGGGGTGGTGGGGGGTATCAGTGCAGTAGTGGTGGTGTGGGGATCAGTGCTGTAGTAGTGGTGGTGTGGGGGGGGTATCAGTGGCAGGTGTGGGGGGAGGGAATCAGTGCAGTAGTGGTGGTGTGGGGATCAGTGCAGTAGTGGTGATGGTGTGGGGGGGAGGGGTATCAGTGCAGTAGTGGTGGTGTGGGGATCAGTGCAGTAGTGGTGGGTGTGGGGGGTGTGGTGTGGGGTTGGGGGGGGGGGTGCAGTGTGGTGGTGGTGGGGTGGGGGATCAGTGCAGTAGTGGTGGTGGTGTGGGGATCATTGCAGTAGTAGTGGTGGTGGTGGGGGGGGTATCAGTGGCAGGTGTGGGGGGAGGGAATCAATGCAGTAGTGGTGGTGTGGGGATCAGTGCAGTAGTGCTGATGGTGTGGGGGGGGGGTATCAGTGGCAGGTGTGGTGGGGGGGGGATCAGTGCAGTAGTGGTGGTCTGTGGATCAGTGCAGTAGTAGTGGTGGTGTGGGGGGGGGGTATCAGTGGCAGGTGTGGTGGGGGGGATCAGTGCAGTAGTGGTGTGGGGATCAGTGCAGTAGTGGTAGTGGTGTGGGGGGGGGGGTATCAGTGCAGTAGTGGTGGTGTGGGGATCAGTGCAGTAGTAGTGGTGGTGTGGGGGGGGGGGGGGGTCAGTGCAGTAGTGGTGGTGTGGGGATCAGTGCAGTAGTGGTGGTGGTGTGGGGGGGGGGGTTATCAGTGCAGTAGTGGTGGTGTGGGGATCAGTGCAGTAGTAGGGGTGGTGTGGGGGGGGGTATCAGTGGCAGTAGTGGTGGTGTGGGGATCAGTGCAGTAGTGGTGGTTGGTGTGTGGGGGGGGGTATCAGTGGCAGGTGTGGGGGGGGGGAATCAGTGCAGTAGTGGTGGTGGGGGGGGTATCAGTGCAGTAGTGGTGGTGGTGTGGGGGGTATCAGTGCAGTAGTGGTGGTGGTGTGGGGATCATTGCAGTAGTAGTGGTGGTGTGGGGGGTTGTGGGGGTGGGGTGGGGAGGGGGGGTGCAGTAGTAGTGGTGGTGGGGGGGTATCAGTGGCAGTAGTGGTGGGGGGTGTGGGGGGTATCAGTGCAGTTAGTGGTGGTGTGGGGGGTCATCAGTGCTGTAGTGGTGGTGTGGGGGGTATCAGTGCAGTAGTGGTGGTGAGGGGGGATCAGTGCAGTAGTGGTGGTGTGGGGGATCAGTGCAGTAGTGGTGGAGTGGTGTGGGGGGATCAGTGCAGTAGTGGTGGTCTGTGTGGGGATCATCAGTGTGTAGTGTGGGTGGGGGGGGGGGTGTAATCAGTGCAGTAGTGGTGGTGTGTGGGCATCAGTGCAGTAGTGGTGGTGGTGTGGGGGGGGGGTATCAAGTGCAGTAGTGGTGGTGTGGGGGGTATCAGTGCAGTAGTGGTGGTGGTGTGTGGGATCATTGCGTGGTAGTTGTGGTTGGTGGGGGGGGGGTCAGTGCAGGTGGGGGGTGGGAATCAGTGCAGTAGTGGTGGTGTGTGGGGGGTGCAGTGTATAGTGCAGTAGTGGTGGTGTTGTCTGGGGGGTATCAGTGCAGTAGTGGTGGTGTGGGGGGTATCAGTGCAGTAGTTGGTGGTGGTGTGGGAGGGGGGTATCAGGTGCAGTGTTTTGTGGTGGGGGGGGGGGTTCTGTGCAGTAGTGGTGGTGTGGGGGAGGGTGCAGTAGTGGTGGGTGTGTGGGGTGGGGGGGTAGGGGGTGTGGGGGGAGGTGGTGGGGGGGGGTTATCAGTGCAGTAGTGGTGGTGGTGTGGGGATCTATTGGGGGGGGTTCGTGGGGGGGGGGGGGGGGTATCAGGTGCAGTAGTGTGGTGGGGGGTCAGTGCAGTAGTGGTGGTGTGGGATGTCAGTGCAGTAGTGGTGGTGTGGGGGGTATCAGTGCAGTTGTGGTGGTGGTGGGGTGGGTGGGGTGGGGGTGAGGTGCAGTAGTTTGTGGTGGGGGGGGGGGGTGTGTGCAGGGGGGGGGGGGATCTGTGCAGTAGGGTGGTGTGTGGTGGGGGGGGAATCAGTGGCAGTGCAGTAGTGGTGGTGTGGGGTGGGGCAGGTAGTCAGTGCAGTAGTGGTGGTGGTGGGGGGGTATCAGTGCCAGTAGTGGTGGTGTGGGGGTGGTATCAGTGCAGTAGTGGTGGTGGTGTCAGATGCAGGGGGGGTGGGGATCAGTGCAGTAGTGGTGTGGGTGGGGGGGGTATCAGTGCAGTAGTGGTTGGTGGTGTGCCTGTAGGGTGGTCATGTGGGGATCAGTGCAGTAGTAGTGGTGGTGTGGGGGGGGTATCAGTGGCAGGTGTGGGGGGGGGAATCAGTGCAGTAGTGGTGGTGTGGGGATCAGTGCAGTAGTGGTGGTGGTTTCTGTGTGTGGGGGGGGGGTATCAGTGCAGTAGTGGTGGTGTGGGGTCAGTGCAGTAGTAGTGGTGGTGGTGGGGGGGGGGGGGTGGTGGTATCAGTGCAGTGGTGGTGGTGGTGTGGGGTGGGGGGTATCAGTGCAGTAGTGGTGGTGGTGTGGGGATCGTTGCAGTAGTAGTGGGGTGGGGGGGTATCAGTGCAGTAGTGGTGGGTGGGGGGGGCAGTCATAGTGCAGTGGTGTGGTATGTGGGGGGTATCAGTGCAGTAGTGGCTGGTGGTGGGGGATCAGGGGGGGTATCAGTGTAGTGGTGGTGGTGGGGGGTATCAGTGCAGTGTGGTGGTGGGGGGGGGGGGTATCAATCGTGCAGTAGTGGTGGTGGTGTGGGGGGTATCAGTGCAGTAGTAGTGGTGGTGTGGGGGGGGTATCAGTGGGGGGGGGGGGGGGCAGTGTAGTGGTGGGGGTGGGGGGGGTCAATGCTGGGGGTGTGGGTGGTGTGGGGGGTATCAGTGCGTAGTGGTGGTGGTTGTGGGGGGTTTCAGTGCTTTAGTATTGGTGGTGTGGGGATCAGGTAGTGGTGGTGTGGGGATCAGTGCAGTGGTGGTGGTGGTGTGGGGGGGGGTATCAGTGCAGTAGTGGTGGTGGGTGGGGTCAGTGCAGTAGTGGTGGGGTGTGGGGGGGGGGGGGGTATCAGTGCAGTTCAGTGTGGTGGGTGGGGATCAGTGCAGTAGTAGTAGTGGTGTGTGGCGTGGGGGGGGTATCCAGTGCAGTAGTGGTGGTGTGGGGGGTATCAGTGCAGTAGTGGTGGTGGGGGGGGTATCAGGCAGTAGTGGGGGGGGGGGGGTATCAGTGCAGTAGTGGTGGTGTGGGGAGGTTATCAGTGCAGTAGTAGTGGTGGTGTGGGGGATCAGGCAGTAGTGGTGGTGGATCAGTGTGTAGGGGTGGTGGAGGGGGGGGGTTTCAGTGCAGTGGTGGGGGGGGATCAGTGCAGTAGTGGTGGTGGGGGGGGGGGGGTATCAGTGCAGGTGGTGGTGGTGTGGGGGTTTATCAGGCAGTAGGGTGGTGGTGTGGGGATTCAGTGCTGCAGTGCAGTAGTGGTGGGGGGGGGGGTGGGGGGGGGGGGGGGGGGCAGTAGTGGTGGTTGTGGGGATCAGTGCAGTAGTGCTGTGTGGGGGGTATCCAGTGGTGGGGGGGGGGGATCTGTGCAGTAGGGGGTGGGGGATCAGTGCAGTAGTGGTGGTGGTGTGGGGGGGGGTATATCAGTGCAGTAGTGTGGGGGGGGGGTATCAGTGCAGTAGTGGGGTGGGGTGGGGTCATTGGGGGTAGTGGTGGTGGGTGGGGGGGGGAAGGGAATCAATGGTAGTGGTGGTGTGGGGATCCGTGCAGTAGTAGTGGTGGGGGGGGGGGGGTTATCAGTGTGGGGGGGTGGTGGGGGGGGGGATCAGTGCAGTAGTGGTGGTGGGTGGGGGGGGGGGGGTATCAGTGGTAGTGGTGGTGGGGGGGGGGTGGTTGGGTGGGGGGGGTATCAGGGCAGTCGAATATGGTGGTGTGGGGGGGGGGGGGGTTTTATCAGTGGTGGTATTTTTGGATGTGTAGTGGTGGGGGGTGGGGGGGGGGGTGTCAGCAACCCTGGTGGTGGGTGTGGGGGGGGGGGGTCAGTGGAGTAGTGGTGGTGGTGTGGGGGTATCAGTGCAGTAGTGGTGGTGTGGGGGTGGTGGGGTAGTGGGGGGTTGTGCAGTAGTTGGGGTGTGGGGATCAGTGCAGTAGTAGTGGTGGAGTGGGGGGGGGGGGTATCAGAGCAGTAGTGGTGGTGTGTGGGGGGGGGGTATCAGTGCAGTAGTGGTGGTGTGGGGATCAGTGCAGTAGTAGTGGTGGGGGGGGGTGTGTGGGGGGGGTATCAGTGGCAGGTGTGGGGGGGGGGAATCAGTGCAGTAGTGGTGGTGTGGGGGTATCAGTGCAGTAGTGGTGTGGTGGGTGGGGGGGGGGTATCAGTGCAGTAGTGGTGGTGTGGGGATCAGTGCAGTAGTGGTGGTGGTGTGGGGGGGGGTGGGGTGGATCAGTGCAGTAGTGGTGGTGGTGTGGGGGGTATCAGTGCAGTAGTAGTGGTGGTGTGGGGATCAGTGCAGTAGTGGTGGTTGGGGGGGGGGGTATCAGTGGCAGGTGTGGGGGGGGGGAATCAATGCAGTAGTGGTGGTGTGGGGATCAGTGCAGTAGTGCTGATGGTGTGGGGGGGTATCAGTGGCAGGTGTGGGGGGGGGGGATCAGTGCAGTAGTGGTGGTCTGAGGATCAGTGCAGTAGTAGTGGTGGTGTGGGGGGGGGGGTATCAGTGGCAGGTGTGGGGGGGGGGATCAGTGCAGTAGTGGTGTGGGGATCAGTGCAGTAGTGGTGTGGTGTGGGGGGGGGTGGTATCAGTGCAGTAGTGGTGGTGTGGGGATCAGTGCAGTAGTAGTGGTGGTGGTGGGGTGGGGGGTATCAGTGCAGTAGTGGTGGTGTGGGGATCAGTGCAGTAGTGGTGGTGGGTGGGGGGGGGGGGGTATCAGTGCAGTAGTGGGGGTGGGGGGATCAGTGCAGTAGTGGTGGTGGTGTGGGGGGTATCAGTGCAGTAGTGGTGGTGTGGGGATCAGTGCAGTAGTAGTGGTGGTGTGGGGGGGGGGTATCTGTGGGGTTGTGGGGGGGGGGGGAATCAGTGCAGTAGTGGTGGTGTGGGATCAGTGCAGTAGTGGTGATGGTGTGGGGGGGGGGGGTATCAGTGGCAGGTGTGGGGGGGGGGATCAGTGCAGTAGTGGTGGTCTGAGGATCAGTGCAGTAGTAGTGGTGGTGTGGGGGGGTATCAGTGGCAGGTGTGGGGGGGGGAGGGGGGATCAGTGCAGTAGTGGTGTGGGGATCAGTGCAGTAGTGGTGGTGGGGGGGGGGTAGTGGCAGGGGGGGGGGGATCAGTGCAGTAGTGGTGTGGTGTGGGGGGGGGTATCAGTGTGGGGGGGGGAATCAGTGCAGTAGTGGTGGTGGGGGGGGGATCAGTGCAGTAGTGGTGGTGGTTGTGGGGGGTATCAGTGGCAGGTGTTCAGTGGGAAGTATGTGCAGTTGCAGTAGTCGTGGTGTGGGGGGGGGGTATGTGCAGTGTGCACAGTGCGCTCGGGGAGGATGGGCGGAGCTAGTGGGTGGGTGTGGGGGGGGGGGTGAATGAAAAATGCCAACTTTTAATTTTCAAACTATCTCTAGACTAAATGCTAGATCTTTCCCTTTTACTTGTGAGCGAGTTGATAGGGTTTGCCGGTTTAGAAATTTAGTTGGACCAAAAAGCCTTTTGTACTACTTTCAGCCTGAGATACTAAGGCCAGTTTAACTGCATACACCTTGTCACAGTCCATTTCTTAACCACTTCCCGACGCCCCATGTATATTTACGTCAGCAGAATGGCACGTACAGGCAGAATCACGTACCTGTACGTGACATTCTTTCGGCGGTTGGGGTGTCCGATCGGAACCCCCTCCGCCGGCGGGGACGGTCGGGATGGCTCCAGAAGCGATGCGGGACGAGGGGACGGCCAGTGGTTTCTGGCCACCCCCTCACGATCGCTCTGGCCAATGAGATGCTTCCCCTTCCTGTGTAATTGTAAACACAGGCAAGGGGAAGTGATGTCACGCTCCTCGTGTCGGTCTTTCTGACCGGGACGCGGAGCTGTGAAGACATCAGGTTAGTGCACAAACACTACACTGACACCAGGCACACATAGGCACATATTTCACCCCCCTGTCACCCCCCTGTCACCCCCAGATCACCCCTGCCCCCCCAGTCACTGTGTCACTGATTGCAGTGATCATTTATTTTACTGATCACTGCATTTAGTGTCAGTGTGACTGCAATAACTGTCAGGGCAGTTAGTTTTAGGCCCCTTTAGGTCTAAGGTAGCCCCCTACCCACCCCCAATAAAGGTTTAACCCCTTGATTGCCCCCTAGGTAACCCTTTCACCCCCTTGTGCCAGTGTCACTAAGCGATCGTTTTTCTGATCGCTGTATTAGTGTCACTGGTGCCGCTAGGTAGCCAGTTTTTTTTTTTTTAGGTAACCGCCAGGTTTATATAGGATTATAAATAGGTTTATAGGTCAGGTACCCCCATATTACAACCTAAATAAAGGTTTTAACCCCTTGATTGCCCCTAGAGTTAACTCTTTCACCAGTGATCACAGTATAAGTGTCACTGGTGACGCTGGTTAGCCAGTTAGTTATTTAGGTTCCCCGTCAGGTTTTTATATATCGTCAGGTACCCCCATATATTACCTAATAAAGGTTTTAACCCCCTGATTGCCCCTAGTTAACCCTTTCACCAGTGATCACCGTATAACTGTTACGGGTGACGCTGGTTAGTTAGCTTGTTTTTTTATACTGTCAGGGCACCCGCCATTTATTACCCAACTATCGGTTTAACCCCCTGATCGCCCGGCGGGTGATATCAATTAGGTTTTAGGGTCAAATAAGGTCTGCGTCGCCCCAGGTTAGTGCCAGTACCGCAAACACCCACGCGCAAAGCATACACCTCCCTTAGTGGTATAGTATCTGAACAGATCGATATCTGATCTGATCAGATCTATACTAGCGTCCCAGCAGTTTAGGGTTCCAAAAAACGCATTGTTAGCGGGATCAGCCCAGATACCTGCTAGCACCTGCGTTTTCCCCCTCCGTCCAGCCCAGCCCAGCCCACCCAAGTGCAGTATCGATCGATCACTGTCACTTACAAAACACTAAGCACACATAACTGCAGCGTTCGCAGAGTCAGGCCTGGTCCCTGCGATCGCTAACAGTTTTTTTGGTAGCGTTTTGATTCTGTCGCCAGCAGCCTAGGAGCTTTTTTTCCTGTGAATCTCACTAGTGTACTACTAAATTTAAAGCCCAAAATGGCAAATCGCAAGTACACTAGTGAACAGGCCTACTTGTTTCTGAGTATGTCAGATAGTGAAGAGGAGGTCACTCATCTGTCAGAATCAGGCTCAGAATACGATCCAGTAGACGACAGCGGCTCCATGACAGATAGCTCTGACGACGAAGGTGAGGTCCCTGCTAAGGTCAGGCGTACCCGATCCCGATCTTCTGCTGTTGTTGAGGTGCAGGAACCGCAGGTCTCTCGTATGGAGCAGAGAAGTACTAGCGCCGCTATTCCTTCTGGTGAACTGGCAAGCACCAGCGGCCTAGTACACCCTGGACGTAGTCAAACCAGCACTGCAGTAACACTTGGTGACGTGGCGAGTCCCATAAGTGCAGTTCAAGCTGGCGAGGTGGCAAGAACAAGTAGTGTCCCGCTGCCACCAAGAAGAAGACAAAGGCAGGTCCGTCGATCACATAGTGTCCTTCCTGCAGAATTCGCCAATCCTGATTGGGTGCCCACCACTTCTGCAGAACCCGTACTTCCCCCATTCACTGGCCAACCCGGTATTCAGGTGGAAACAGCTGATTTTAAGCCATCCGATTTTTATTCGCTGTTTTTCACGGAAGATCTCTATAGATCTATTGTGGACCAAAGTAATATATACGCTGGTCAATACATCGCCGCTAATCCCCAGTTGCCTTCCCTTGCCAGAGATTGGAAACCAATTACGGTTTCCGAATTTAAGACCTTTCTGGGCCTTTCCCTCAACATGGGCATACACAAATTCCCGACTCTGAGGTCTTATTGGTCCACCTCACCGCACCACCAAATGCCCGTGTTCTCTTGCTCCATGTCCAGGGCACGATACGAGATGATTTTGCGGTTCATGCACTTCAGTGACAATGAACTTTGTCGTCCTCGTGGAGACCCTGAATTTGATCGGCTCTACAAAATTCGGCCCCTCATAAACCACTTCAACCAATGTTTTGCAGCCTTGTTTACTCCCAATCAAGTTGTCTGCGTTGACGAGTCCCTGATTAAGTTTTCTGTCCGCTTGTCTTTCAAACAGTTCCTTCCCAGCAAGCGTGCCAGATACGGGGTCAAGCTCTACAAGCTCTGTGACAGGGCAACAGGCTATACGTGGAGCTTTTCGGTTTATGAGGGAAAAGATAGTTACGTAGAGCCGGAGAACTGTCCAGATTACATAGGGAGCGCTGGCAAGATAGTGTGGAACTTGGTGTCACCCTTATTCGGAAAGGGGTACCACTTGTACGTGGACAATTATTACAGTGCCACTGTTTAGTCACTTGTTTGATCAGCAGATTGGAGCATGTGGCACCGTGCGACCTAATCGCCGGGGCTTTCCCCAGCGGCTTGTAGATTCCCATCTTAGGCTGGGGGAGAGAGCCTGCTTGAAGTGTAATAACTTGCTCGCTATGAAGTGGAGGGATAATAAGAATGTTTTCGTTCTTACCTCCCTTCATGCAGACACGACAGTCCAAATTCGTACGGCGGATTGTGACGAAACCCCTCTGTGTCCACGAATACAACCTTAATATGGGAGGGGTGGACCTCAACGACCAGTTGTTGGCGCCGTACCTAGTTGCCCGTAAGGCTAGACGCTGGTACAAAAAAGTGTCTATTTATTTGTTCCAATTGGCTTTGCTGAATGCTCATGTGCTATACGGAGCTTCAGGCTTGACGTTACCCTTCCTTGAATTCCAGGGAGCGGTTGTCATGGAACTCCTGTATCCAGGCGATTCCACACCTCAACATCCCCTACCAAATGCAGTAAGCCGGCTGCATGAGAGGCATTTTCCTTATGCCCTCCAGAGTACCCCTACCCAACGAGCCCCCCAAAAAGATGTCGTGTCTGTAGCAAGCGCAGATGTAGGCGTGACACCCGTTATTATTGTCCACGCTGTCCTGACAATCCTGGTCTCTGCATTGGTGAATGCTTTGAATGCTACCACTCACTAGTGAAGTATTAGCGTAGGGTACAGCATTTCACAGGCTAGGATACACTTTCACAGGGTCTCAAGAATGCCATCGCATTTTGAGACCCGACCGTTGCAGTTAAAATTATAGTTACAGGGTCTCAAGAATGCCATCGCATTTTGAGACCTGACCGTTACAGTTAAAGTTATAGTTTAAAAAAAAAAGTGTAAAAAGTACAAAAAAAAAAAAAACCCCCCAAAAAAAATATAAAATGAAAAACCAAAAATAGTTGTCGTTTTATTCTCTCTCTCTCTCTCTCTCTCTCTCTCTCTCTCTCTCTCTCTCTCTCTCTCTCTCTCTCTCTCTCTCTCTCTCTCTCTCTCTCTCTCTCTCTCTCTCTCTCTCTCTCTCTCTCTCTCTCTCTCTCTCTCTCTCTCTCTCTCTCTCTCTCTCTCTCTCTCTCTCTCTCTCTCTCTCTCTCGTTGCTCTTTTTTACTCTATTCTATTCTGCAATGTTTTATTATGTTTTATCATGCTTGCTTTTCAGGTATGTTTTATTGTTAACCATTTTTTTGTTTTCAGGTGCGCCATTCAGTTGCAGCGCGGATTTATTTATCTTGACAGCAACAGCGTTTGCTCCCACGATACATAAAGCCGCGACTCCAACGCTGTAGGAGGTGATTTCACCACCACAGTTAAAAAAAAAGAGCATATATGCCGAAGCATGGGGGCAGCAGAGGGCGGAGGAGCGATTTTTTGCTCCTAATGCCACGTACATACGGTCGAAAAAAAGTCCGACCATGTGTACGTGGCATAACTTTTTTGCGGGAGGATGCCCCCATGCTTCGGCATATATATATTTTAGGCACCGGTTGCGTTAACAAAATGTTTTATTTTTTACTATGTTTTTTTTTTGGTACTTGCTTTGCAGGTATGGTATGGTAAGATCTTACTGTTATACTGTAATGTTACTTTGTTTTAATGTTAACCATTATTTGCTTAGCAGGTACGCCATTCAGTTGCAGCGTGGATTTATTTATCTTGACAACAACAGCGTTTGCTCCCACGATACATAAAGCCGCGACTCCAATGCTGTAGGAGGTGATTTCACCACCACAGTTAAAAAAAAGAGCATATATGCCGAAGCATGGGGGCAGCAGAGGGCGGAGGAGCGATTTTGCTCCTAATGCCACGTACATACGGTCGAAAAAAGTCCGACCATGTGTACGTGGCATAACTTTTTTTGCAGGAGGATGCCCCCATGCTTCGGCATATATAAATGGTGCATGTATGCCCATCATTAGAAGTGGGTGGATGAAGGGAGGTATTCTAATGGTGGGCATACCCACCGCGCCATTGGGAAATTGGGAAAGCATTTTATCACACCGATCTTGGTGTGGTCAGATGCTTTGAGGGCAGAGGAAAGATCTAGGGTCTAATAGACCCCAATTTTTTCAAAAAAAGAGTACCTGTCACTGCCTATTGCTATCATAGGGGATATTTACATTCCCTGCGATAACAATAAAAATGACAACTAAGAAAAAAAAATGGAAGGAACAGTTTAAAAATAAAATAAAGCTAAATAAAAAGAAAAAAAAAAAAAAAAAAAAAAAAGCACCCCTGCCCCCCCTTCTCTTGCGCAAAGGCGAACACAAGCGTTGGTCTGGCGTCATATGTAAACAGCAATTGCACCATGCATGTGAGGTATCACCGCGAAGGTCAGATCGAGGGCAGTAATTTTAGCAGTAGACCTCCCCGTGAATCTAATGTGGTAACCTGTAAAGGCTTTTAAAGGCTTTTAAAAAATGTATGTAGTTTGTCGCCACTGCGTGTTTGTGCGCAATTTTAAAGCATGTCGTGTTTGGTATCCATGTACTCGGCCTAAGATCATATTTTTTATTTCATCAAAAATTTGAGCAATATAGTGTGTTTAAGTGCATTAAAATAAAAAAAAGTGTATTTTTTCCACAAAAAAATGCGTTTGAAAAATCGCTGCGCAAATACTGTGTGGAAAAAAAAAAATGCAACACCCACCATTTTAATCTGTAGGGCCTTTGCTTTAACAATATATATAGTGTTTGGGGGTTCAACGTAATTTTCTTGCAAAAAAAAAAATATGTTTTCATGTAAACAAAAAGTGTCAGAAAGGGCTTTATCTTCAAGTGGTTAGAAGAGTGGGTGACGTGTGACATAGGCTTCTAAATGTTGTGCATAAAATGCCAGGACAGTTCAAACCCCCCCCCCCCAAATGACCCCATTTTGGAAAGTAGACACCCCAAGCTATTTGCTGAGAGCAATGTTGAGCCCATTAAATATTTTTTTTTTTGGTCCCAAGAGATTGAATAATGAAAAAAAATTATGTCACTAAATGATATATTGCTCAAACATGCCATGGGCATATGTGGAAATACACCCCAAAATACATTCTGTTGCTTCTCCTGAGTACGGGGATACCACATGTGTGGGACTTTTTGGGAGCCTAGCCGCGTACGGGACCCCAAAATCCAAGCATCGCCTTCAGGCTTTCTAAAGGTGTAATTTTTTTATTTCACTCCTCACTGCTAATCACAGTTTCGGAGGCCATGGAATGCCCAGATGGCACAAACCACCCCCAAATGACCCCATTTTGGAAAGTAGACACCCCGAGGTATGGTGAGTATTTTGCAGATCTCGCTTTTTGTCACAATGTTTTGAAAATTGAAAAAAAGAAAAAAAAATGTTTTTTTCTTTACTTTCTTCATTTTCAAAAACACATGAGAGCTGTAAAATACTCACCATGCCTCTCAACAAATAGCTTGGGGTGTCTACTTTCCAAAATGGGGTCATTTGGGGGGGTTTTGTGCTATTTTGGCATTTTATGGCCTTTGAAACTGTGATAGGTAGTGAGGAGTGAAATCAAAAATTTGCACCCTTAGAAATCCTGAAGGCGGTGCTTGGGTTTCGGGGCCCCGTACGCGGCTAGGCTCCCAAAAAGTCCCACACATGTGGTATCCCCATACTCAGGAGAAGCAGCAAAATGTATTTTGGGGTGCAATTCTACATATAACCATGACATGTGTGAGCAATATATCATTTAGTGACAACTTTTTGAATAAATTTTTTTTATTTATTTTTTTTGTCTTTATTCAATCACTTGGGACTAAAAAAAAAAATATTCAACGGGCTCAACATGCCTCTCAGCAAATAGCTTGGGGTGTCTACTTTCCAAAATGGGGTCATTTGGGGGGGGTTTTGTGCCATCTTGGCATTTTATGGTCTTCAAAACTGTGATAGGTAGTGAGGAGTGAAATCAAAAATGTATGCCCTTAGAAATCCTGAAAGCGGTGCTTGGTTTTCGGGGTCCCGTATGCGGATAGGCTCCCAAAAAGTCCCACACATGTGGTATCTCCGTACTCAGGAGAAGCAGCAGAATGTATTTTGGGGTGTAATTCCACATATGCCCATGGCATGTGTGGGCAATATATCATTTAGTGACAACTTTGGGCAAAAAAAAAAAAAAAAGTTTGTAATATTCCCGCAACTTGTGGCAAAATATAAAATATTCCATGTACTCAACATGCCTCTCAGCAAATAGCTTGGGGTGTCTACTTTCCAAAATGGGGTCATTTGGGGGGGTTTTGTGCAATTTTGGCATTTTATGGCCTTCGAAAACTGTGATAGGTAGTGAGGAGTGAAATCAAAAATTTGCACCCTTAGAAATGCTGAAGATGGTGCTTGGGTTTCGGGGCCCCGTACGCGGCTAGGCTCCCAAAAAGTCCCACACATGTGGTATCTCCGTACTCAGGAGAAGTGGCAAAATGTATTTTGGGGTGCAATTCCACATATAACCATGGCATGTGTGAGCAATATATCATTTAGTGACAACTTTATGATATTTTTTTTTTTTTGTCTTTATTCAATCCCTTGGGACTAAAAAAAAAAATATTCAATGGGCTCAACATGCCTCTCAGCAAATAGCTTGGGGTGTCTACTTTCCAAAATGGGGTCATTTGGGGGGGTTTTGTACTTCCCTGCCATTTTAGCACCTCAAGAAATGAGATAGGCAGTCATAAATTAAAAGCGGTGTAAATTCCAGAAAATGTACTCTAGTTTGTAGACGCTATAACTTTTGCGCAAACCAATAAATATACGCTTGTTGGCATTTTTTTTTTTTACTAATGACATGTGGCTGAATACATTTTGGCCCAAATGTTTGACTAAAATTGAGTTTATTGGATTTTTCTTATAACAAAAAGTAGAAAATATCTTTTTTTTTCAAAATTTGCAGGCTTTTTCCGTTTATAGCGCAAAAAATAAAAATCACAGAGGCAATCAAATACCATCACAAGAAAGCTCTATTTGTGGGAAGAAAATGACGCAAATTTCGTTTGGTTACAACATTGCATGACCGCGCAATTACCAGTTAAAGCAGTGCAGTGCGAAATTGAAAAAAGACCTCTGGTCCTTTGGCTGCCAAATGGTCCGGGGCTGAAGTGGTTAAGAAGGATACTGTGTCCTCTTTTAAAGGCAAATCTCAAATTAATCGTGCTTAACCACAAGGCCGCCTAGGTAAAGAACAATCTAATGTAATAAATATGATGTGAATAATAATATTACTGCGCAAGATACCAACAAAAATAAACAAACGTGAGTAAGATAGCTGGTACACAAAATTTCAAACAATGGGTGCAAAAAAATGTAGCGCTAATGACGTGTACATCAATAAAGAATATATAAGGAGCCAAAGTCCAACATATTAAATTGAATCAATATGTGAAAAAGGTCTCAAAGTAAGTCTCATAACGTGAATCCCAATGTAAAAAAAAGAAAATCCTCAATGAAATAGCAATCTTCAAACGAGCTGAGTGCAGTATAGAAAATCCACAGTGAGTGAATCTGAAAAGTGAATAAGGTAAAATACACTTAACAAAACAGTTGGACCCGGATGTCAGCGATACGAATCATACAAACTTTGATATACAAGTGGATGGTTCTCTTTGTTGGATGCAGAAACGTGGATGGAAAAATCTCTCCACTGGAAACAGGAACCCAGAACCTCCAAGGTGTCCTCCGACCACTTCTAGGATCCCGACTGACTTGGAAAGATGTATTTTTCTAAAAATGAATAACACCCCAGCTACTCTTCTCAGAATCCAATATATGTGAATAAAAAAGATGGGGGCTCCAAATAGTGTAGGTCAAAACGAGTGGGTTTATTAGACTGACATACAAAAAGGTATAGTAAAAATAAACATAAAAGTGATCACAATTAATAAAAGCAATGTGGGGAGCGATGAACCTTGCCCTAATTGCTCCCTCACATTGCACACATACATACATACATATATATATATATATATATATATATATATATATATATATGTATCTCATTACAAAATACACATCCAATCAACATTGCTGGATCGAACATGAAAATGTAAAATAACTAACTATTGGTGGAGGGATGGTCAGCTGATCATTTGCTGACCAAGCCTCCATTCAGTTAGCCAATGAAATAACAATAATATGTCAATCAACCAATGATAAAACTCCTAATAAAAAGCTGTTTCACCAGTATAGCTAACACGTGGTATTTACCGTTTAGAAAAGCCCGCAAAAACAGTCGTTAGCCACGTGGCAAACAAACAATTCTATTGTGTCCAATAAGAAAAACAGTATTGCGTGCTAATGATACGGTGCTACGCCACGTCTATAATACGCGATGAGCGTCTTTATATCAACATCACATGACCATACTTTCAGTCACGTTGCCTAGACAACTTCGGCCGCGCAACCAATCACGCCGGGCGGTCGGACAGAATGGCAGGTCATGTGACATGGGAATAGTAACAACGAAGCATCTCAACCCAACGCTGCGCCACGTCACAAAAGATGTGATGAGCACCAAGTGTCTCCAAAGGATGACTATGCTTCTGTCCGACCACGTGATTCCGCCGCCATTGGCTTTGCTGCCAATCACGTAGCGCTGCCAATATGACAACCAATCGTGAGGCAGAAGTTCAATGACACCTTCCGCCCAGAAGGACGGTCAGGTCATTTTTAATGAAATGACGGAAGGCAGAACATATAATTTAGCAATGGAACATAGCACATACGTTAGCACAAATTCCCTCCGGAGACAAGTAGCCCCAAGTGAGACAATTCCTGAAACCAGAAGTTGGCCATCATCAATTAGATAATATTTTCAAAGAAATATACCTGAATGGGCTATCAATAATGTATACAGCTGAAACCTACATGGAAGTAAAATAAAAAAAAAAGAACAATGTCACGCCTGATTGATAAACGAGTTGATGTCCCACTCGACATTCATGCCATAGGGTGAGTGGGACCACGACTCATATAACCAATAAGTCTCAAGTCTTGAGACTCCATGTAGGCTTGATTCGCCCCTCCAATTAGGGACAAACTTGTCCTTAATCAAAAATTGAGTCCCAATGGGGTCTCGATTGTGGTGTCTAAAATAGTGTCTAGGAACGCTATGGTTAATTTTGCCCGCCGTAATATTAGTTAAATGATCGTTAACACGAACGGAAAAACTTTTTATAGTACGCCCTATATACTGTTTTTTACAGTGGCATGTCAGGAGATACACTACAAACTTGGTGGTGAAGTGCTTCATAGAGTATGTCTGTTGTGTAACAGAAGATTGAAAAGTCTCAGTCTTATGTCTACCGCTGATGTTATTGAGGCATACATTGCATTTCTTGCAGGGAAAATAGCCTTTACACTGTTGGAAAAAAGAGATAGTCTTGGGGGGATCTATAACATTGGGGGCTATTTGTCCTTGAATTGACCGTGCTCCCCTAAAGATGACCCCAGCTTGTTCAGGAATGACTTGACCCAGAAACCTATTTTGAAGGACTCCCCAGTTTTTTTTTATAATGTTACGAATCTGTCTTGATTGAACAGAATATGTAGTAAAAAAAGACCATTTTAATTTATCAGAGGTCCCTTTAGGACATGTGACCAACAAAGATTTTCTATCCATGGACGAAATCCGTTGGATCTCTCTGTCCAAATTTGTGGGTTCATAGCCCTTTCCTAGAAATCTATTTCTCAGAGTTTGAGACTGAACCAGAAAATCTTCTGTACGAGTACAGTCTAAGAAACTGACTGCGCGGAACTGATTTCAACCACTGGGCATGATGACAGCTATCGACCGGAATGTATCCATTCCGGTCAGTGGTTTTAAAGAAGGTTTTAAACTCTAGATGTTGGTCAATGACAGTGATTTCAAGATCCAGGAAGTGTACGAAAGTAGAACTGGCCTCATAGTTGAGATGTATGCCTCGAACATTGGAATTAAGTGTACCCATAAATTCCTCCAACGATGTGAGGTCTCCCTGCCAAAGTAGGAGGATGTCGTCTATGTAGCGAGCCCAGAGAACCAATTCTGGCCTCTCAAAAGCATAGACGACATCCTCCTCCCATTTAGCCATGAATAAGTTGGCCAGGCTGGGGGCAAATTTTGCCCCCATGGCCACACCCTTGGTCTGCAAATAAAAACAATTCTGAAACCAAAAGTAATTGTGTGTAGTGGCAAATCTAAGGAGATCCATAATAAAATTACACTGTATCAAAGACAAAGTAGTACTCTGAGACAAGTAATATTCAACGGCTAAAAAGCCCAAATCATGAGGAATGCATGTATATAGCACTGAAACATCTGCGGCTACCAGAATTGTACCTTCCTGATATTGAACACCCTCAAGTAGCCTAATAGTGTCGCCCGTGTCCTTAAGGTAAGGTGGAACAAGGCGAACCAATGGTTGGAGATGGTAATCAATATATCTGCCAATCCTGGATGTCACCGAGTCAATCCCGCTGACTATAGGTTGACTGGATTGACTGGATCCTTGTGTATCTTCGGCAGATAATAGATCGCCGGAATACGTGGTGCTAGTGGTACGAGAAAACTACTTTCTTTTTTATCCAAAGTTTCCAGAGAGGCCCCTTCATTAACAAAGAGGGACAATGCTTTTTTAATAACTAAAGTGGGAGCATTGGGGATATCAATGTAAGTATCGGAATCCTCCAAGATTCTATTAATTTCTCGGATATAAGCATCTTTATCCAATACTACAATTGCTCCCCCTTTGTCAGCAGGGCGTATAATCAAATTTTTACGTTAACAGAGCTGTTTTAAACATTTTTTGAGACTGGGGTCAATATAAGTTTTCTTTTTGGGCAATAAATCCAAATCTTGTAGTACCAAACTACGAAATGACACTGATGGATGGCGCCATAGTGCCTGGGGGGTTAAACACTGAGGAGTTAGACAACCCAGTATGTGCATGGTTATCCAAAACACATGGATTACTATTAGTGGGTTGAGTAAGAAAATGTCCCTGAATACTACGTTTACGGATGAATTTTTGGACATCAATAAACGTAGAGAACTTATGCAAAGGGGGCATGCATTTTAAACCTTTGTCTAAAACATACTTCTCCTCATTAGTTAGAAGAGCAGAACTGAGGTTGAAAATGCCACATCCAATCATGTTCTTTTTCTTTTTGCTTTGGACCCTCCTCCCCCCCTCTGGTACCTCTTTTCATTCTGGACTTCCCGGATAACCTTCCATAAGTCTGGGGAAAATCCGAATGATAAGAATGATAAGATAAGAAGGCCCAGGACGACTTTTGTTATATTTATACGGGACCTAATACATAGATCTTCTTCCCTGTCGTCATACCTATAGGGGTCAGGACGAGTTGTTCTAGGGTCTCTATCTTGTAAAGGATAGAAGCAATTATATGTACGAAGAGGTGTTCTAGAGGCTAAGTCATTCCCTTGGTGCCTGTAGTTGTCCTGATGGTTATACGAATAAGGTGGAGGTCCTCTATGGTCCTCTTGTCGATATGGATAGGCTGAATGTCCACGTGGTAGCCCTATCCCTCTATTTTTAGAACTTGTCCCCCTCTGGAGGAAAGAGAAAGATAGGGATCGGGAGGATGGAGAGGTCTATTCTCACGATTTTGTGGTTTAGATAAACCCCTCTTGGACTGCCCGTTGTTATGTACTGGTGTGGAGTTTTCCACCAAATTAGGTTCGTATGTCAACTTTCTATCCAGGTTTTGTACTCCGGAGTCAATCACATCCATATCGGATGGATTATCTCCAGAAGGTACAATAACATTGGTTTTCTTTTGCCAGTTAAAAACAAGATTAGTCCTATAGTCGTTAATACCCCAACTATATTTCTTTTGATTCTTGTTCTTCTGGTCTTTCTCTTTCTTCTCTAAATGACTCCTCAAACTTGTAAAAAGAGAAATGTACTCTGAAGAAGTTTTATACAGGGTTAATTTCGTTTTTAAATCTTTGATCTCCTTGTCTACAATGGACAATTTCAACTTTTTCTTGTCCACTAAAAAGCCAAGGAGATTTATCCCGACTTCATTAAAATATCGGAACCATGACTCTAAATCTGGATCTCCTTGCTGTGGGAAGACGCCCCAACGGAGGCCTCTGGGAACCATTTGCTCTTTAATGTATTGTTCCAAGAAGGCTGTGTCCCATTGTAGGTGTATCTTTGTAGTCATCAGGTTTTTCAACCTGCGAAACATACCACTAACTTCGGTGTCCTGACCAACAATGGTGAACACACCTTCAGTATTAACTGACCTAGTGGTCCTATAGTCAAAGACATCCATATTATTACAAATGGAAGAATATCTGCTGTGGTAAAAAACAGTCAAAGAAGTAAATGTGAATAATAATATTACTGCGCAAGATACCAACAAAAATAAACAAAAGTGAGTAAGATAGGTGCTACACAAAAATGTGACAAAAATTCAAATCAAATGGGTGCAAAAAATGTAGCGCTAATGACATGTGTACATCAATAAAGAATATATAAGGAGCCAAAGTCCAACATATTAAATTGAATCAATATGTGAAAAAGGTCTCAAACTAAATCTCATAACGTGAGTCCCAATGTAAAAAAAAAAAATGAAGATCCTCAATGAAATAGCAATCTTCAAACGAGCTGAGTGCAGTATAGAAAATCCACAGTGAGTGAATCGAAAAAATGAATAAGGTAAAATACCCTTACCAAAACAGTTGGACCTGGATGTCAGCGACACCGAATCATACAAGCTTGGATACACAAGTGGATGGTTCTCTCCGTTGGATGCAGGAACATGGATGGAAAACTCTCTCCACTGGATACAGGAACCCAGAACCTCCAAGGTGTCCTCCAACCACTTCTAGGATCCCGACTAACTTGGAAAAATGTTTTTTCCAAAAATGAAGAACACCCCAGCCACTCTCCTCAGAATCCAGAATCCAATATATGTGAATAAAAAAGAGGGGGGGGGGCTCCAAATAGTGTAGGTCAAAAGAAGTGGGTTTATTAGACCGACATACAAAAAGGCAATGTAATAAAGATGGTTACACCATGAAAGCAGTCAATTTGTTTAGACATCAAAGACAAGCAATGTTTCATTTTGTTATGGTTACCTTTTTGGACCACAAAAGCCTATACATGGTTTAAAGCTGTGTCTTTAAATGCGAAGAGCAGAAAATGTATGAAGCCTCTCTCCACATTCTCCTTAATATAGTCTAACATAGCTTGTGTCACAGGTAAGGAGAGAGGATCTTGAACATTTTTTTGCGAAGCACCTGTCAACCAGTTATTAGCACAATTATAAGGACAATAACAATATCCTATTAGGATTCAGGATGGTTTGGTGTTGTGATGACTAGGCATAAGGAGTTGGATACAAAACCTTGAGCTAGCAGTGCAACTGGCCTCCTAGGGCCAGTTTATCTCCTCGCACCTGGTCGATTACAGGGGTCTGAACATGAAGGCAGGGTAACCTAAATGTAATGGTTGTGTCCACTCACTTGGGTTTCCCCAACAGTAAGGCTGACTCCATATGGAATGCATTAATGCACAAAGTCACAGGTACTGTGGCATGGCTAATGCTGTCTATGATGACAAATGTGTTGACATTACCAGATACCAGAATGTATCTTTTCAATGACACTGTAGGAATCTGTGACTTAGAGTTGTGCCTCCATTCCACCAAAGGTAGCGGCTTGTTCAATGAAAAGTACATCTAGAAGTGCCTGTAGTTGTTAGTGTGGGATAAAATGTAAAGATTGAAATGACCTTGGTGAACCCTCCAGACCAATAGAAGACCAACTGTGCTTTGTAAATTTAGGCAATGTTACCCTGAAATATAGTATTGCCTAGCATTTAGTTCTGGAACACTGAGCATGGTAGGTATCTCAGGATTATTAAATAGCAATATCATCAATCTCGCGTGTTAGCAGAATTAGAGCACCCAAACTATGTCTCAGAAAAGCATTTCACATCATTACTACTTGTCTCCAGAACCCATTACAGCTGCCATCAGCCAGATTCATGACCTTCCTTCCACTGGGGCACACATGCACTCATCTATCTAAATGATGGCTGTTTTCTTTGTATCATTTCACATTCTTCCACTGCTAAACATTTACTTTTAACGCTTTTTGCATATTTGGCCTAGATGATTCCCAAAAAAAATTGATCAATTATATTCTGCACACAAATCGTGAATTGGTGCCCATCACACCAAAGCTCTGATTTTTCCATTCAGATTGGAACACTTCTGCATAAAATGTCTTCCACTGGGATTCTCATTCAGACATGTACCTTGAGGTATACTATCGCTGTTCATTTGCAATAGAATAATTGTTAAATTGCTTGAAAACCCAATACAATTATTAAAAAGCAAAGAAAAATGCTTAATTACACATGCTGTTATATTAACCACTTCCCGACCGCCCCATGTAGATATACGTCGGCAGAATGGCACGTACAGGCAGAACCACGTACCTGTACGTGCCATTCTTCAGGCGGTTGGGGGGTCCGATCGGACCCCCCTCCGCCGGCGGGGACGGTCGGGATCGTGTCAGGAGCGATCCGGGACGAGGGGACGGCCAGTGGTTTCTGGCCACCCCCTCGCGATCGCTCCTGGCCAATGAAAAGCTTCCCCTTCCTGTCTATTGTATAGACAGGAAGGCGGAAGTGATGTCACGCTCGGTGCGCCGGTCTATGTGACCGGAGACGCCGAGCGGCGAACATGTAAAGGTTAGTGCACAACAGTACACTGACACCAGTACAGTTAGGCACATATTCCACCCCCCTGTCACCCCCTGATCACCCCCCAGATCACCCCCTCCCCCCCAGTCACAGTGTCACTAATTGCAGTGATCATTTTTTTACTGATCACTGCATTTAGTGTCAGTGTGACTGTAATAACTGTCAGGGCAGTTAGTTTTAGGTCCAAGGTAGCCCCCTACCCCCCCCTAATAAAGGTTTAACCCCTTGATTGCCCCCCAGGTAACCCTTTCACCCCCTTTTGCCAGTGTCACTAAGCGATCGTTTTTCTGATCGCTGTATTAGTGTCACTGCTGTCGCTAGGTAACCATTTTTTTTTTTTTTAGGTAACCGCCATGTTTATATAGGTTCATAAATAGTTTTATAGGTCAGGTACCCCCATATTACAACCTAAATAAAGGTTTTAAACCCCTTGATTGCCCCTAGAGTTAACCCTTTCACCAGTGATCACTGTATAACTGTCACTGGTGACGCTGGTTAGCCAGTTAGTTATTTCGTTATTTAGGTTCCCCGTCAGGTTTTTATATAGCGTCAGGTACCCCCATATATTACCTAATAAAGGTTTAACCCCCTGATTGCCCCTAGTTAACCCTTTCACCCCCTTTGCCAGTGTCACTAAGCGATCGTTTTTCTGATCGCTGCATTAGTGTCGCTAGGTAACCAGTTTTTTTTTGTATTACTGTTACGGGTGACGCTGGTTAGTTAGCTTGTTTTTTATACTGTCAGGGCACCCGCCATTTATTACCCAATAACGGTTTAACCCCCTGATCGCCCGGCGGGTGATATCAATTAGGTTTTAGGGTCAAATAAGGTCTGCGTCGCCCCAGGTTAGTGCCAGTACCGCAAACACCCACGCACAAAGCATACACCTCCCTTAGTGGCACAGTATCTGAACAGATCAATATCTGATCTGATCAGATCTATACTAGCGTCCCAGCAGTTTAGGGTTCCAAAAAAAACCGCATTGTTAGCGGGATCAGCCCAGATACCTGCTAGCACCTGCGTTTTCCCCCCTCCGCCCAGCCCAGCCCACCCAAGTGCAGTATCGATCGATCACTGTCACTTACAAAACACTAAGCACACATAACTGCAGCGTTCGCAGAGTCAGGCCTGATCCCTGCGATCGCTAACAGTTTTTTTGTGGTAGCGTTTTGATTCAGTCGCTTCAGTCAGGAGCTTTTTTACCTGTGAATCTCAAAAAAATAAAAAAAAATAAAATAGTTGTCGTTTTATTGTTCTCTCTCTCACTCTATTCTCTCTCTATTGTTGCTCTTTTTTTACTCCATTCTATTCTGCAATGTTTTATTATGTTTTATCATGTTTTATCATGCTTGCTTTTCAGGTATGTAATTTTGTTTACTGTGTTTTAGTGTTAAGCATTTTTTTTTTTCAGGTGCGCCATTCAGTTGCAACGCGGATTTATTTATCTTGACAGCAACAGCGTTTGCTCCCACGATACATAAAGACGCGACTCCAACACTGTAGGAGGTGATTTCACCACCACAGTTAAAAAAAAGAGCATATATGCCGAAGCATGGGGGCAGCAGGGGGGGGGAGGAGCGATTGGCTCCTAATGCCACGTACATACGGTCGAAATTCCGACCGTGTGTACACGGCATAACTTTTGCGGGAGGATGCCCCCATGCATCGGCATATATAAATGGTGCATGTATGCCCATCATTAGAAGTGGGTGGATGAAGGGAGGTATTCTAATGGTGGGCATACCCACCAATCAATCTCTTTTTTTCGTTCAGCCAAGAGGCTGCATGAAAAAAAAAAGATTACAATATATGTCCAGTATGTTGCTGGACTTTGAATGGTTATACCAGAATGATGCCTGCAGGTTTAGGTATCATCTTGGTATCATTCTTTTCAGCCAGTGATCGGCTTTCATGTAAAAGCAATTCTAGCGGGTAATTAGCCTCTAGACTGCTTTTACAAGCAGTGGGAGGGAATGTCCCCCCTCCCGGATATAAACCGCGCCATTGGAAATTGGGAAAGCATTTTATCACACCAATCTTGGTGTGGTCAGATGCTTTGAGGGCAGAGGAAAGATCTAGGGTCTAATAGACCCCAATTTTTTCAAAAAAAGAGTACCTGTCACTGCCTATTGCTATCATAGGGGATATTTACATTCCCTGAGATAACAATAAAAATCATAACAAAGAAAAAAAATGGAAGGAACAGTTTAAAAATAAAATAAAAAAGCTAAATAAATAAAAAAAAAAACAAAAAAAAAAAAAAAAGCACCCCTGCCCCCCCTTCTCTTGCGCAAAGGCGTACACAAGCGTTGGTCTGGCGTCATATGTAAACAGCAATTGCACCATGCATGTGAGGTATCACCGCGAAGGTCAGATCGAGGGCAGTAATTTTAGCAGTAGACCTCCTCCGTGAATCTAATGTGGTATCATGTAAAGGCTTTTAAAGGCTTTTAAAAATGTATGTAGTTTGTCGCCACTGCGTGTTTGTGCGCAATTTTAAAGCATGTCGTGTTTGGTATCCATGTACTCGGCCTAAGATCATATTTTTTATTTCATCAAAAATTTGAGCAATATAGTGTGTTTTAGTGCATTAAAATAAAAAAAAGTGTATTTTTTCCACAAAAAATGCGTTTGAAAAATCGCTGCGCAAATACTGTGTGGAAAAAAAAAAAATGCAACACCCACCATTTTAATCTGTAGGGCCTTTGCTTTAACATTATATATAGTGTTTGGGGGTTCAACGTAATTTTCTTGCAAAAAAAAAATATGTTTTCATGTAAACAAAAAGTGTCAGAAAGGGCTTTGTCTACAAGTGGTTAGAAGAGTGGGTGACGTGTGACATAGGCTTCTAAATGTTGTGCATAAAATGCCAGGACAGTTCAAACCCCCCCCAAATGACCCCATTTTGGAAAGTAGACACCCCAAGCTATTTGATGAGAGCAATGTTGAGCCCATTAAATATTTTTTTTTTTTTGTCCCAAGAGATTGAATAATGAAAAAAAAAAAAATATATATATTTTTTTTTTACAAAAAGTTGTCACTAAATGATATATTGCTCAAACATGTCATGGGCATATGTAGAAATACACCCCAAAATACATTCTGTTGCTTCTCCTGAGTACGGGGATACCACATGTGTGGGACTTTTTGGGAGCCTAGCTGCGTACGGAACCCCAAAAACCAATCACCGCCTTCAGGCTTTCTAAGGGTGTAATTTTTTTTTATTTCACTTCTCACTGCCAATCACAGTTTCGGAGGCCATGGAATGCCCAGATGGCATAAAACCCCCCAAAATGACCCCATTTTGGAAAGTAGACACCCCAAGCTATTTGCTGAGAGGTATTGTGAGTATTTTGCAGATGTCGCTTTTTGTCACAAAGTTTTGAAAATTGAAAAAAGAAAAAAAAAATTTTTTTTTCTTTACTTTCTTCATTTTCAAAAACAAATGAGAGCTGTAAAATACTCACCATGCCTCTCAACAAATAGCTTGGGGTGTCTACTTTCCAAAATGGGGTCATTTGGGGGGGTTTTGTGCTATTTTGGCATTTTATGGCCTTCGAAACTGTGATAGGTAGTGAGGAGTGAAATCAAAAATTTGCACCCTTAGAAATCCTGAAGGCGGTGCTTGGGTTTCGGGGCCCCGTACGCGGCTAGGCTCCCAAAAAGTCCCACACATGTGGTATCCCCATACTCAGGAGAAGCAGCAAAATGTATTTTGGGGTGCAATTCCACATATAACTATGGCATGTGTGAGCAATATATCATTTAGTGACAACTTTTTGAAAAAAAAAAAAATCTTTTTTATTTTTGTCTTTATTCAATCACTTGGGACTAAAAAAAAAAATATTCAATGGGCTCAACATGCCTCTCAGCAAATAGCTTGGGGTGTCTACTTTCCAAAATGGGGTCATTTGGGGGGGTTTTGTACTTCTCTGCCATTTTAGCACCTCAAGAAATGAAATAGGCAGTCATAAATTAAAAGCGGTGTAAATTCCAGAAAATGTACTCTAGTTTGTAGACGCTATAACTTTTGCGCAAACCAATAAATATACGCTTATTGGCATTTTTTTTACTAAAGACATGTGGCTGAATACATTTTGGCCCAAATGTTTGACTAAAATTGAGTTTATTAGATTTTTTTTATAACAAAAAGTAGAAAATCTCTTTTTTTTTCAAAATTTTCGCTCTTTTTCCGTTTATATCGCAAAAAATAAAAATCACAGAGGCAATCAAATACCATCAAAAGAAAGCTCTATTTGTGGGAAGAAAAGGACGCAAATTTCGTTTGGTTACAAAATTGCATGACCGCGCAATTACCAGTTAAAGTAGTGCAGTGCGAAATTGAAAAAAGACCTCTGGTCCTTTGGCTGCCAAATGGTCCGGGGCTAAAGTGGTTAACTGCACCAACTTACACTGTCTATGTTCACCTCTTGCTGCACAAATAAAAATACAGGTACGGTATATAAAAAACAAAAAAAAGATCTAAATGTGTTCAGCATATTTGTTCTGAAGATGAAATAGTCCAAGTAATTATAGGTTTGCAAGTACCCCCCTCATCACAATATATTGAATGAGACACAGGAGAACCTTACTTTTTTAGAGGGTATTTTCAGTTCTTAATTCTATGAGAGATTCAAAAAAATAAGAGTATTATTTTCAGTTTAGTAAGTAAATCATTATTTTACGCCCCTGTGGTCTGCACATCCAAACTGCTTTAACTGATTTATTCCACAGATACCAGCCTAATTTTATAGCGTTGTTTATTCTAAGCTTTATACAGCTGTTTAAGGCTAGTTTGTCATCATTAGTGCAGTGTATAAAAACATTGGTTTCTATGGAGTAGGGCTTATAGACTGACACAACAACTAGACACCCCCTGCTGCCCAACCTGTGGCCCAGGGTCCACATGGGATTCTTTGGAATTTACCATGCAGCCCTCAGGGCCCCTGCAGGTAGTGGTCTGTTTTGGTGCAAACTCAACCCAGTGAAGTAAAAATGTTCTTTAGACTGGCTTCTAGTAGTTAAATGATTTGGTTTATTTCTTTTACGCTACTTTACTGTTTTTTTTTTTTTGTGCTGTTCATCTTATTCTTTTAAGTCTACATTGTTTTAATAATCTTTATTTCCCCCGTAATTATATTCTTTGGCTAGAAGGCTGATCGCATCCACCAAAAAGTATTCAGAACCTCTGGTTCTCCTTAAAATCAACCGGCTTTGGTTGCTCAGTTCTGAACTCCTTGACCAATCTGGGATGTACAATTGAGTTATTATTTTTCTCTACTCTTGGCAAATTTGTATTGTGTTGCTAGAAGTAATATATCTATCTCCATTAAAAGAAGATGGATCATTTATCCATATAGCTCAACACAGAGATTAAAGGATTAGGTTTAGCTTTCAATAACCTTTGCCCTTCTGCACTGAACTGTAGCAACTGTCTGTAGTCAATTAAAGGGGTCACCAAACATAATTTACAAGTTAGTTCAAGAGAGTTTTTCAGATGAACATGTAAGCATTTCATGGGGATTATCAGCAATATGTTCATGTTTAAAGGAATCCTGCACAGAGAAAAATACATAAGCTGGCTATACATTATACAATTTTCTGATTCAATTTCTTTTAGATTTACCTTCAACTATTTAGTGCAAGGGCCTGCCTGATTGCATACAAATTAAAAGTGTTTAGGTTTTACCCCATATTATATGGTTTTGGTAAATCTAAAGGCAAATTGTACAAGAGGATTGTATAATGTATGGTCAGAATTAGACTGCCAATGCTGTCCTCTCTCTCTAAAAAAAAAATTGCCTGGCTGTAATATTAAGCCAATGGTTTCAATATTTTTCTTGAGTCTCTGGCCCAGAATAAGTGTGATAATCATACAATCAATAATCCCACGTGTTATACAGCTTTGTTTATGCTGGTATGCAATATATACTGTATATGTAATATATTTTCATTTAACTGATATCAGTAGACAAATCAGAAGTCGATTTTTTTATCAGTTGTCACACAATTTACCAGGCTATAACAACGTAATGAAAAAAAAGTGTTTCCTTTTAAGTTATACATTTTAATATTGTTGTATATATGAAAATCCAACAAAAAAGTATTATTTTGGCAGGTAAAACAGCCATCATATATGTCCGGAAATTAGGGAAAATCGAGACTTGCATATAAGTTCAGCTGACTATGTCTCTGCCTATTCAGTATGCAGTTGCCAAGTCAACCTTTAAGGGAAAGGAAAATGAATTAGCCCAGAAGCAGTTATATTAAAAATGCAGCTTTCACTTCAATACTACCCTTCTGCCTCCCCAGAATCTCCCCCCCAAAAAACTCTCCATCACTTAGTGCCGGTCATCTTACAGGTTGAATGTCGCCCTGGGTTATTCCTCCCTCTTCATGTAAATTTAGAACATTATTGGCATCAGGTCAGACTGGGCTCACTTTACAATGCTGCAGAGAATAATGCTAATATCATAACATGAGTGCAGTTCTCTGAAGCACTAAGATATGCTATTTCCGAAGCAGAAAAAAAACTCAGTTGATTAAATTACCATCTGGATTTTGGGTTCGTATGCTGGGAAGGGTAGAGACATTATAAAAAAGTAGAGATGGGCTTTAAGGGCTGATTTTCTGAAAAATCTGGACACACATACAATGGGCCCTGTGTTTGGGGATTCTGGGGAACCCTGGAGGAACATTTTGCCAATTGGAAACTTAACTACTGGCTCCCTATGGTAATTGCATTATAATGCTGCTTTCCATGAGCTTCCTTATCTCCAGGATTGCGTTTAGAATTATATATAATAAATAAATTCATATTAAGACTTGATTTATAAAGTTTAAAACATGTTATTCACTAAATGTGGAATTGTACTTTATTATATATTTCATGCTAATAGGTAAATCAGTATAGCAGAATACCATCCAACAATGCACTCAAAGCAACAACAACCAATGTAATTTATATTTGTATTTGCTTTGGCAACAACTGATATATGGTTATATAGCAAGTTTATTGGCACAGATACAAAGACATGCATTAAAACATATATACATATGAAATAAAGTCAAAACTCTGCATCTCAAACATTAATCTGTCTATTGCCTATTTCCCAAGAAGAACAATAAGTCAAAGATACAACTCATTTAGGAGAAAATCTCTTTAGAAAATGTCCTTTTGGCCTCTTGTTGGGATCAAGCAGTGCTACCGGAAAATACTATGGTCTTTGCTTTGTTATGAAATGTGTAAACTTGGCTTAGCGGCTCAATGTGGTAGAAGGACTTTGTCCCACCACATACCAGGCTGTCCTTTGTGCAGATATTCCCCTTTAACTTGCTTAATATTTTTCAATTCACATTTGATGTTTCCATGTATCTACATAAAATCCAATTCAATTAGAACCCAACTCTCTAATTTGAAAAATAGAAAGCAATTTAAAAACAAATGAATAGTGGGACATCATCTTACTCCAGAAGGAGCTACTTGAAAAAAGTTCTTCAGTTATTAGAATCTATCAGCTTCCTCGTACGAGGTACGATCAAGCCGATACAGGAGACCTGCATGCTTTACAGGCTCCCAACAAATAATAAATGCACATTTTGTTTACCTGCAACAAAAAATGTGCATTTATTATTTTTTGTCAAAAGGTGAACTTAGCCTTTAAATGTGAATTCCAAGCAAACATATGAATACACAGTTAAAATACCTATATAGGAGCTGTTTTAAAGTGCATGTTAACTCTTACCTTGTAAAACAACCCATTCAGTTTAAAATAGAAATGAAAGACAAAACATTGGTGTGTGTATGTATGTATGTGTGTGTGTGTGTGTGTGTGTATGTATGTATATATATATAGTGTGTATATATATATATATATATATACAATGTGTGTGTGTGTGTGTGTGTGTGTGTATATGTATATATATATATATATATATAATATATATATATATATATGTATGTATGTATATATATATATATATACATACATACAGCAGGTAAAATAAGTATTTTATGTCACAATTTTTCTAGGTAAATATATTTCTAAAGGTGCTATTGACATGAAATGTTCACCACATGTCAGTAACAACCCATGCAATATATACATACAAAGAAACCAAAACAAATAAGTTCATAAATTTAGTTATGTAAATAAATATGTAAGAAAATGGAATGACACAGGGGAAAGGTATTCAACACATGAAGAAAGGGCGGTTCAAAAAGGCATGGAAAGCCAAGACACCAGCTGAAATCTATCAGTAGTTAGAAAGCAATCCTGCCCCTTGTCAGCGCAAATTAATATCAGCTGGTTCAGTCTCAACTGATGGTCTATAAAAAGGTGTCTCGTTACCAAGGTGTCTCGTTACCAAGGTGTCACACAAGAAACATCTCACGATGGGTAAAAGTAAAGAGCTCTCTCAAGTGCCAATAAGCATATAAGCACATAAAGTGCAAATTCTGGGTACAAATAAAATCGTGCAAAAAGTTGTGCAAAAATGCAAAAAATACTCCAATGCAAAAGATTAGTGCAATAATGGAAATGTCCAACATGTGCAAAAAATTGGTGCACTATAAAAAATGTCCAACAAGTATATATTCTTAGGTGACACGTTCACAGTAATCTGGTATGAGGTAGCAATCCAATTTTGAGCTCTCAATGCTCCTACCTTATAGGCATAAGGAAAATGCCTTATTCAATTGTGTCGATCATGTCCCCACTTCCATCCATATGAATCGATCAATCCAACGATGTTAATTTGATGTAAGAGATGAACATCCACTTGAACTCAATATAGGGATCCACGTGCAAAAATAAAGGGGCTCCAATAGTGCATTACCCAAAATAACACTCTGTTTATTAAATAAAATTGTCTGCTTACATGAAAAAAGTCTAAAATAGGCCAAACATAGAGTACAACGGCATTCCACGCCACTTCATATGCTACTTCCGGTCCGCAGCATCTACTTCTGGTTCGCCGCGACGGCTTCCGGTTTGCGGTGTCTACTTCCAGTTATGTCCTACGCGTTACGTCACGTTGTATACCTCGTGACTTCCTCAGGAAACCGGATTGGATGATGTGCACATCCATTTATATCCATTAGACAGGAAGTTGAAAAATCGCCATTTTGTTGAAGCCCAGAATGACCAGTGGTGGTGACAGGTACTCTTTATGGAGGGATCGGGGGTCCAGAGGTGCAGGGTGCTGTGTAATGTAAAGGGGTCCAGAGGGGCAGGGTGCTGTGTAATGTAAAGGGGTCCAGAGGGGCAGGGTGCTGTGTAATGTAAAGGGGTCCAGAGGGGCAGGGGGCTGTGTAATGTAAAGGGGTCCAGGGGGCAGGGGGCTGTGTAATGTAAAGGGGCCCAGAGGTGCAAGGTGCTGTGTAATGTAAAGGGGACCAGAGGTGCAGGGGGATGTGTAATGTAAAGGGGCCCAGAGGTGCAGGGTGCTGTGTAATGTAAAGGGGTCAGTGCGGGGAATCGCTGGACTCCAGGTTAGCAGGACTGGGGGGGGGGAGAGGGCCCAATGTAAGTTCACCTTACAGATTTTCTGTAAAGTGAACTTACAATTTAACCATTTGCTGTCCCGCCGCAGTACATATACTGCGACGGGGCTGCAGCTACAGTATTGTATTGTTGTATTGTTTTAAGTGTTTTCTGGTTTTGAAAGGACACTGAATCTTTCTTTATACCCGGGGGGGGGGGCAGTTTGCCATCTTCGACCTGGGCACCAGATGGCCTTGTCCCAGCACTGGTGACCTGGTTGGTGGTGAGTGTGAAATGGATGATGTGTTTCAAGTCTCTTTCACATTTGCAGTAATGCTTACTGCCCTCTGAAAAGTGATCTGTAGTGTATTGCTTTTCAACGAGTGGTATAGCAGCAGCTGACAGGCGTTCATGAGGTGCTACTGGAGGCTCTTTTTTTTTTTACATTGCTGACCCACAACAGTTTTACATTGTTGGACTATTCTGCTACTGCGAGCGAGTTTGACAGGCAGTGCTGCTTGTCCAACTCTGCAGGCTCCAAGCTGTCCATTGAGCTCAGTGCCTCTGACAAGAAGTGAGGAGAGGCACTGTGAGCTCATCCTCTCAGTCTGCTGAAAACAGAGTGTGCCAGCTTCTGACAGGCTGCGCAGGACCATAGATGATAGGACCTACCTTTTTTTAAATGGGCCTATCTTACGGTAAGGGGCCTGGATCCAATAGCCCCTATCTTTAACCACTTTACGACCAGCGCACGACGATGTACGTCCCTTTTTTGAAGAGGGATATCTTGGTAACGGCAGCAGCTGCTGCCACAACCGAGATATCCATCTCTTCAGGCGCCGGATGTATTTACAATAATGGTGGTCTCCGCGGCGTATTCGCCGCAAGATCACCGTTATCGGCAGCGGGAGAGGTGCCCCCACCCCTCCCGCCGCTCTCCCGCACCCTCCGCCGCTTACCGTGGCCGTCGGTAGCGGCGGAGGCGATCGGGTCCTTTCATCCGCTGGGTATGGAGACGAGTGAGGCTAAGATGGCCCCCACCCATCTCTATACCATAGCAGGGCGGAAGCGACGTCAAAACGTCACTTCCGCCCATACCTCTTAAAGGAACATTTTTTCAATGTCATTTTTTTAAATTACATTTTTTTTTTTTTTCTCATATCATTTCATTTGAGAAAATATCATATCATTTTTTCTCATATCTCCCCATATCACTTTACATATCTCATATTTAAGAGGACCTGTCATGCTTTTTTTCTATTACAAGGGATGTTTACATTCCTTGTAATAGGAATAAAAGTGACCCATTTATTTATTTTTTTTAAACATTGTAAAAATAAATAAAATCAAGTAAAATAAATATAAAAAAAATATATATATTTTTTAAAGCGCCCCATCCTGACGAGCTCGCGTGCAAAGGCGAACGCATACGTGAGTAGCGCCCGCATATAAAAACGGTGGTCAAACCACACATGTGATATATCGCCGCGATCGGTAGAGCGAGAGCAATTATTATAGCCCTGGACCTCCTCTGTAACGCAAAACATGCAACCTGTAGAATTTTTTAAACGTCCCCTATGGAGATTTTTGAGGGTAAAAGTTTGATGCCATTCCACGAGCGGGCGCAATTTTGAAGCATGACATGTTGGGTATCAATTTACTCGGCGTAACATTATCTTTCACAATATATAAAAAAATTGGACTAACTTTACTGTTGTCTTATTTTTTTATTCAAAAAAGTAAATTTTTTTCAAAAAAAGTGCGCTTGTAAGAACGCTGCGCAAATACGGTGTAAAAAAAAAGTATTGCAACGGCCACCATTTTATTCTCTAGGGTGTTAGAAAAAAAACAATATATAATGTTTGGGGGTTCTAAGTAATTTTCTAGCAAAAAAAACTGTTTTAAACATGTAAACACCTAAAATCCAAAACGAGGCTGGTCTTAAAGTGGTTAATCCAGCCCTGAGCACAACTGCTTGAAGAAGTAGAAGAATCTGTGTGCTGTCTAGTGTAATTTATATATTGACAGACCAATATGGTCTGTCCTCTCTTTTTTACTGTTTATATACTTAAAGAATTTCTTGGGACTTTTTTGCTCTCCTCCACTATGTGTCTTTTGTGTTCTATCTTAGCCGCCCTAATTGCACCCTTACATACTTGTTGCATTCTTTGTAAAATCTAAATGCTGATGATGATCCCTCAGCCTTGTATTTTCTGAAGGCCTTCTCCTTTGCTTTTATATGCATTTTTACATTGGAGTTAAGCCATCCAGGATTTTTGTTTGCTCTTTAAAATGTATTTCCCAATGGGATGCACTGGCTAATGCAGTTATTTAAAAGGCTCTTAAAGCAAACCCATCTCTCCTCTGTTTTTTTTGTTTCTAAGATTTTATCACAATTTATATCTTATATATAGTTGATGGCATTGTCTAAACAATATATAATTCATGAAATGTGGCCACCCTTTGACTGACAGATAACAGCTGTGCCATAATTGAGGTCAGCAGAGTCAAGGAAAAATAAATCATCAATACAATAGTATTCAGAAAATGGCAATTATGGAGGCATGGCATTTCATTTGGTGTTTTATTGTATGGTTTTTGTATGTCTGTATGTCTAAACTTGGTAGAATACATCACTGATAATGAAGGGTTCCACCATACATTTTGTAAATGTTAAAATACTTAATTTACTTAAATGAGTGTCTTTCAAGAATCATATTGTAAATATGCCCCTATTTTATGGATTATGTGTAATTCTGGGAAGATTTTTCTGTAGATAGATGTATTGACTGTTAGTACTGAATTCCTTTGCCTGGCTGTAGGGGTTTGATGTAGATACCCATAGTTTAATACAGTTACATTAAATTTCAATTTCTACTTCTACATCTGATTTATGTGTACTCTACATACAGATTACTCTACCTACCCTATCAATATATTTTCCACTGACTTGAATTTCAAACCAAAAACGATCTGTGTTGGCAAACATTAGTTATAGTATTATCATTATTATTACACCTAGCTCCCTGGCATGCGGGGACGGGTTGATAGTTGAGCCATCAATCTTGACAGAGAAATCAGGGGAAGGTGCACGTGGTGCAGGAAATATTTTGAGCTCACTTTTGGATAGGTTACGTTTGAGGAATGGTGTGATATCCAAAATGATATGTCTGTCAGTAAACTACCGTAGTGATGCATGAGGAGAATGATGGAGTGAGCTGAGGGGTAGAAAGTTTTAAGTATCATCAGCATAGAAATTATATTGAAAGCCAGGGAGGAGGTGTAGATCAAGAATCAGAGAGGTTCAATTAGAGAACCCCAAGGGACCCCAACAGAAAAAAGAAGAGGAAAGGAGGAGGAAGAATTGTAAAAGACACTGAAGTTGTGGGGGGTGATAGGTAAGATGAGAACCAACAAAGAGTATAGTCAAGGAGACCACAGGAGTGAAGTTTATTGAGGAGGAGGGGATGGTCAATTGTATCAAAGACAGCAGAGAGGTCCAAGAGTAATGCCGCGTACTCACGGTTGGATTTTCCGACGGCAAATGTGCGATCGGAGATGGTTGACGGAAATTCCGACCGTGTGTAGGCTCTATCGGACAGTTTCCATCGGAAATTTCCGTCGCACAAAATTTGAGATCTGGTTCTCGTATTTTTCGACAACAAAATCCGTTGTCGGAAATTCAGATTGTGTGTAGACAATTACGACGCACAAAGTGCCATGCTCGGAATCCAGTAGAAGAGCAGCACTGGTTATTGAACTTCATTTTTCTTGGCTCCTCGTACGTGTTGTACGTCACCGCGTTCTTGACGTTTGGAATTTCCGACCAACTTTGTGCGACCGTGTGTATGCAAGACAAGTTTGAGCCGACATCCGTCGAAAAAAAACCATGGGATTTTGTTGTCGGAATGTCCGATGGTGTGTACGCGGCATAAGAGTACACAATAGTGACTATTGGTTTCAGCCATTAGTAAATTGTTTGTAATTATAATTATTATATAAAACAATGCAAAAGACTATAAGTTATACCAACCAATCAAAGTTCATGCAAATTTTTCAAAAAGCATTTCCTAAGAGGAGTTTAGCAGTGGCTACATCATTAAATGTATTGGTGAAATGTAGGCAATGTATGTACCTGACGTAGACTTGGTATGAGCCTCCTGCAGGCCCTGTACGGAAGAACTCAGATTTGGGAAGGAAGAAACCGCACAAGGAACCAGTTAGTTGTGCTAAAGCACTCATGTGCACACAGGGGAGATGCTGATACTGGTAGGAGGAGAGAGCAGAGTAAAAGAAATATGAGCTAATCAGTTTGCTGCTTTTTCTTCCACAATCCACTCACAGGCTGGGGGAGGGACAATACCTGTACGTGTAATTGAACTGCGGCAGCGAAAAAGACAAGGCTGAGCTGTTTGACATAGCTGTGTCAGGCTGGATTCACACCTATGCGAATTGGATGCGGATTTCTCTGCATCCAATTTGCATAGCAGGAGATTGTGACCGGCTCTCCATGGAGCCAGTTCACACATCTCCGCAGCGGCTCCGGTGCGAATTACACAGGAGTCCTGTGCGTCTTTTGGTCCGTTTTTGCTTTACTGAAGTGCCCCCCCTTTTTTCCTTCCTAACAACTTCTAATAGCTGTGATAGAGTGTTCATTGTTGATGGATAAACCCTAGCACCTGAGAAGCCACAGTAATTCCATTATTGTGGATATTTGCAAGTTAAAATGCAAGTTTCAGGAGAAAAATATGCCATTGATCACCTTTCCCTCAAAATACAGTATATCTGCAAAAGGCAGATGAACGTTTAGGCCTGCCATAGACGATTCAAACTATGTACGGGCAGGCTGAATGTACCCAAGTTGATCGATCAATCAATTTGGGTACAACCAGCTTGCCGAATTTGACATGCGAATATTGCTAGTGGCTGGTATAGCCACTAGCAATAATCACTGTCTTCTAGTGGGGGCAACAGCTTCCTCAGCCCCCCCCCCCCGCGAGGAGTATATAATGGCTTGGCAGGAGGGATACCCCTGTCAACACTGTTTGTGTTGATGGGGGAATTGTGTTGCAACATGTGGTTGCAGGAAAGAAATTAGCTTTGTGTATGTCTGGCCTAAAAAATAAGTCAGAATTGTTTACCTCTATATTTCTTCCAGGTCACTGACTCAACACCAAAGCATCGGCATAACAGCCAGCAAACTAGCATATTTTGATGGAGAGGTCCAATCTCTCATGACAAGAGACAAGGGCTTTATATAATCTGGTGCATAATAAGAAAAGCCTCGGTTTAGCATACCTGGTTCGTTCGCCACCATCTAATATTTAATGAAGAAGAGGTCAATAAAGTTGTCATTAACTTTTCCTGTAGATGTCAGCAGTTAGTATGCTAGTAAGACATTACCAGTTGTCAGATTATCACTTCTCATTAGGCTAATTGGATCTCTGCTCTGTACAGTTATGGAACATTGAAGGAGGACATCATAAAAATGTCAATACAAAGACACACTTGAATAGGCTATCTTCTATGCATTGTTTGATGGCTGCATAATTACATGGGTCTCAGTTCAGTGGGTATCAGATGATTACTAGACATTTCCTCAGCTCTTTTTCCTCACATAGACATCTCCTTGACAAACAATGGCAACAGGGCTGGGTGTACACTATTCACTTTCTCAGGCTGTTTTTACAGAAAACTGTAATGTTTGCCTAATGCTTCATTAAACCCTAATGCCATGTACACACGATCGCACATTCCGACAACAAAATCCATGTTTTTTTCCGACGGATGTGTGGCTCAAACTTGTCTTGCATACACACGGTCACACAAAGTTGGTCGGAATTTGCGAACGTCAAGAACGCGGTGTCGTACAACTCAGAGAGAGTGGCACTAGAGAGAGGAAATTCAATAGCCAGTGCGCCACCCTTTGGGCTCCTTCCGCTAATCTCGTGTTAGTAGAAATTTGGTGACAGACGATTCGCGCTTTTCAGCCTCCTGCTTTTCCGATCGTTACTGCTCTTCAGTTTGTTCTTGTGGGTTCGTATTTCTATTACGTATTTGATTTTCAGTGCGTTCTTGTCCACTGGTATCTGATTTTCAGCTCCGGTCTTTGTTTTTCAGTGCTTTCTTTTAGTTCGTTCTGACCAGCCGACCGTTTTGAAGCCATGAGGACCCTCACCCCGGACCAGAGGGTTTATAACTACCATCTGGCCAGAGCCAGAAGAGTGGTGGAGAACACTTTTGGGATAATGGCCAGCCGGTTCCGCCTATTCCTTATGCCAATCAACATGGCGAAATATAAAGCTAACCATATAATCCTTGCATGCTGCATTCTACACAACTATTTAAGGAGAAATTCAATGAACTATGTTGCCTCAGTTGGGCCTGAGGCCGGACTTCAACAAGAAACCCTGACGGTGCTTGAAGCTGGGCATCCTGGCTTGCCCCCCCAAAGCGCCCGTGAAGTAAGACAGAAGTATGTTGAGTACTTTGCGGGTGGGGGGGCCATTGATATGCCAGAAACTGTCTAAGAAACATTTTATCCTAAATTTTTGAACTTAAACTGAAAGAAAATTTCCTTTGATTTACTGACTGGGTATCTTTTAGCTGTCTCCTAGGTCCAGTGGGCTTTTCTTTTTGGACATTTTCTTCAATAGTGCAAATGTGATTTATTTGATACATGAGGTGACAATCTCGTCTTCAGCAAACTATTATTATTCTCTTGTGGGTCTGCTACACACACCTTGTTTTTGTTGTTAATGTATGTAATGCATTACTGACAAAAATATTCATAATTTTCAACACCATGAATGAGTTTTGTGGAGTCACGAAAATGGCCTGATTGTGGAAAATTATAAAGCACTGTGGGTGTTATTTACTAAAGTAAATTCCACTTTGCACTCCAAGTGCACTGCAAAAGTGCACTTGAAACTGCACTGAAACTGCACTTGTAGTGCAAAGTGGATTTGCCTTTAGTAACTTACCCCCATTGTCACTGTAAAAACCAACTTACTACAAAAATTGCTATTAACCACTTCAGCCCCGGACCAATTTTCAGCCAAAGGACCAGGCCCCTTTTTGCGATTCGGCACTGCGTCGCTTTAACTGCCATTTGCGCGGTCGTGCAACGTGGCTCCCAAACAAAATTGGCGTCCTTTTTTTCCCACAAATAGAGCTTTCTTTTGGTGGTATTTGATCGCCCCTGCGGTTTTTATTTTTTTCGCTATAAACAAAAATAGAGCGACAATAATGAAAAAAATGCAATATTTTTTACATTTTGCTATAATAAATATCCCCAAAAAATATATAAAAAAACATTTTTTTTTCCTCAGTTTAGGCCGATACGTATTCTTCTACATATTTTTGGTAAAAAAAAAATCGCAATTAGCGATTATTGATTGGTTTGCGCAAAAGTTATAGCGTTTACAAAATAGGGGATAGTTTTATAGCATTTTTATTAATATTTTTTTTTTTACTAGTAATGGCGGCGATCAGTGATTTTTATTGTGACTGTGACATTATGGCGGACACATCAGACATTTTTGACACATTTTTGGGACCATTGTCATTTATACAGCAATCAATGCTATTCAAATGCATTGATTCCTGCATAAATGGCACTGGCAGTGAAAGAGTTAACCACTAGGGGGCGGGGAGGGGTTAAGTCTGTGACGTGTGTTTTTTTTACAGTAGGGGGCATGGCTTTACGTCTGACGTCAATGATCGGCTTTTCCGATGACAGGGAACAGCCGATCAGTGACAGGCAGTGTAGGAAGCGCGGAGAGAGGTTTGTTTACACAGACCTCTCCCCGTTCTTCAGCTCTGTGACCCGATCACTGTGGTCCCGCGGCCGTGGTCACGGAGCTGCCGTCCGTGTCGCGAGCGCGACCCACAGCTGGGCAATTAAAGGGGACGTACCGGTACGTGCTTTTGCCCAGCCGTGCCATTCTGCCGACGTAAATGTGCAGGAGGCAGTCGGGAAGCGGTTAAGCATTGAAAGAAGAAGCCACACATTGTTGAGTAGAAAACATTTTACTCAAAGCACATTCACATGTGCGTTAGAAAAGGGTTTTGGAACAAACCCACATCTTTGGCGTATAATTTTTTTTTTTTTTTACATTGTAAATATCCTTTTTTTTGGTTAAACAGGCATGTTTCAAAGCATAACATATGCAACTCAGGAACTTACAAAGTTCAACTTTGACAAAGTGAAGGCAATATCAGTCAATCATAGTATGTCACAACTGTTAAAGTTGCCTTCATCGGATGGGGTGATGTCACCCCTGTAAAAGCCAAGTTTTGACGATGCACACAAATTGGGATTCAAACTGAGGATTTTCCTCCTGATCCCATGCCTAATGTCAACATGTGCTAGCTCCCATCATGGGGGATCAATGGACGTGTTTTGGGGGTGCAACCCCTTCCTCTCACCTAATTCAGTTGCCAGGAAGGGGTTGCACCCACAAAATGCGTACATTGATATCCTGTGATGGCAGATAGCACATGTTGACACACCGTGTGCATATTCAAAATTTGGCTTTTAAAATACTTAAAAAATGTGTTTTCAAAGCAAAAATACACAATAAAACGGTATAATTTTTGTGTGTTTTATATTCTGCCTAAAACATCAATGATGTTCTTCATTTTTTGTTGAACATCATTGATGTTTTCCTTTATATTTTCTAAATCACGATTGCACCCCATTCTCTACCGATGAGGATCTGGGCACTTCCACAACATCCACAACATCCACATCACCTAAAAGAAAAAAAACACACCATGTATTAGAAATATGCAGGCATAGATCTCTTACCTGAAGCTGTGGTCTCAGACACTCACCTGTTGTGGTGACAATTTTGCCCACTTCATAAACCTCTCTCTCCTCATCCTCAAGCTGAAGAACATTTTATTACTGGCAGCCTCTGAACAGGTAAAAGGGGAACTGGGTCATTATGAGCAACCTCTCCAGGAGTGAGTGCTACATTATATTAGTCAGTAAAGGATATCACTAAAACACAAAACCTAACACAGTACTATTCTCTACTACTGCCGTGTAAAAAGAAGGATTTAAAAAAGCTATATGAATCCAAATCATTATTTCATGTGGTTCTTTGTCAGGATGCAGATGATTTTTCAGCAAGATTATCTCCTTGAAGTAATATTAAACTTTCAGTGTTTTTTTGTTTAGCACATTGAGCACTATAAAACACTTTTGCCCAGTAAACCATTTTCTTAAAATTCTTACCCTAGCACTTGCAGTTTACTTTGCAACTTTCAGTGCTGTTGGCTCCTGCTCTTTCAGTGCTGCTTTCCTGAACTTCTGGTCTTCACAGGAAAGTGTTAACGCTGGACTGTGTAGTCTTCAGTCAGTCTGTTAGCTTGGAGTAAGAGCAGGAGAGTGCCTTGCCCTCCTAGACTATTGGGCTGTGCATTTCTATTGATGCACATAGTGTTGGAAGACACAACTCTAATCCCTACATGCAAGGGTGGCTCCATAGGACATTGAAAAAGAAAGGAGCCACATGAAACAGCAAAACCCCGATCAGGGGTCATAGCATCAGCTTAAACAGGAGCAAGAGTGAAGGCTCTGTTCAAATCTAGGCGTTGCTATTTGTACAGGCGTTTTTACAGCGTTTTTGTTCAGGCGTTTTGAGTTGACAAATGACCAATGGAAAGCAGTGTATTTTTTTACATCACATTTGCATAAAGTGAACCTCCTCCTATGTTGATTGTGTGGTGGCGTTTGGTGTGCTTTGTTTGGTTGTGCTTCCGTGTGCTCTCCTGCTTTTGTAGAAGATGGCACTGTTGACAACTGGGCATTCCGGAATCGTAAGCGGGCGATTATGCCCATGATTCCAGTATCGCCACATGTTTGCCATGCCACCTCAATTTTGGAGCAATTTCGCTGATTTGTGCTATAGATCGCAACGTGTGACGCTTGTCGCTTAGCAGGAGCTTCTTTTGTACAGCAGCATTGCACCACAATTGGGGGGCCACAGGATCGCAAACGCACCCTGCATTTGCCAGCAATATGGAATCGCAGGCAGAATCCCCAGCGATTTCAGAACTACCAGATCAGATTACCCCCCCCCCCCACATGTCCCACTATCTGCAGCAGCACTGTAATATGACTGCAGCTGCTGATAGCCGAATTACTTTGAAAAAATGGCTTGCTCAGATGCATGCAACAAATGCTTTTGCAATGATTCAGACATGTGAGCAGGCAGCAAGACAAAACAAGGCTGCAGAACACATTGCAAACTTACTGTCAGGGCTGGGCTCAGCCCTTCCTTCTCTGAGATAGCCGCTCAGCTGTCGGCTAATTGCCAGCTCCCATCTCTCTTAACAGTTACTCAGCTGTTGATGATATCCTGCTCATCAGTCCTGCCTACTTAAGCCATCCAGTCCAGAGGAGCTTTGCCTTCGCCTTGGTCAACATCACAGAAATTATCTCCTGCGATCCTGTTCAAGACTTGCTTTGCTGACATCCCTTCTGGCTCCAGATCCTGCTTGCTGTTCCACTACATCAGGGGTCTCAAACTGGTGGCCCTCCAGCTGTTGCAGAACTACAATTCCCATGAGGCATTGCAAGGCTGATAGTTACAAGCAAGACTCCCATGGACAGAGGCATGATGGGACTTGTAGTTCCACAACAGCGGGAGGGCCACCAGTTTGAGACCCCTGCACTACATTGATCCCTGACTTCTGGCTTGGCTGACTATCCATTCTGTGTTTGGCTGTGTTTTGACTATGTTTGTTCTTTTTTACTTTTATTATTAAACAAGTGTGATTTAACTTTACTTCTGTCTCAGCCTGATTTCATGGTTTCTGACACTTACCTTTCTCATGCTGTTGTGTTTTATTCAAAGTCGAACACCCTGCAAGAACTTGAGATGGAATCTCTACCCATGCTCTGTTCCTCTTTCTGGTTCTTATAATGCATATGCTTTGTATCGTACACACACAAATGTGTCCGAACTAGTGCAATAAAGCTTTCTGCTTCTAACAGAAGAGTGCTGTCCTCCCTCTTGCTGAGCTTGTGGTAAAAAAAAAAAAGAAGAGGTGTGACAAGGGGTGGAGCGCTGGGAGGAGATCTACTGTTTGAGCAGATCAGGAGTGACAAAACGCTCGTAAAACACTCATGTATCACTTTTCCATCATTTCCATTCAAGTCTATGGGATCAAAAATGCCTGTATTCTGCCAAAAAGAAGCTCATGTACTTTTTGCTTAAGGATGACAGAACGCTCAGATGTGAAAAGGGGCTATTGAAATGAATGGGATTTGTGTTGTTGAGTGTTTTTAGAGCTGAGGCTTAGAGCAGAACACCTAGATGGGAACAGAGCCTAAATGCATACTCAGTCAACTGCTAAAAGTGCTTTAAAAACTTTAAAAAATCACATTAAGGCTGCAGACATCGGTATCCCAGGTGACCAGACAGGTGAGTATTAAGAAGTGTAATTTATTTACCATTTATTTAACCCATAAATGAGAGCCCTAAGCCTTGCGATAGCATGCTGAAAATAACCTTTTAGCACTAAAACCTGGGTACCAAAAATTGATAATTTTAAAGCCCAACTCCGGATAAAATAATTTTTCCCATGCCGTGGAGCTGTAGCTGCACTGTACAGGTCAACTGCTTGTTTTAGTCCAGGGCAGTGATGGCGAACCTTGGCAACCCATATGTTTTGGAACTACATTTGCCATGATGCTCAACTTGACAAAATGTAGTTCCAAAACATCTGGGGTGACAAAGTTTGCCATAACTGGTCTAGGGGATTGGAGAAAGCTTATACCCAATCCTCCACTCCACCTGCAAACAGTCCCCTGCGATTCAGTGGTGGACTGTTCCTGACGTCCTCACATCCAGATCCGGTCTATGGGCATGATGACATTAGGAACAGTCCACCGCACAAGACCGATAGAATGTAAAAAACTAAAAGGGAGCAATATGACAAGGTGTATGACATCTGAAAATTTGGGATTCTTTGCAGTAAAAATGATCACCAAGACAAACAGAGAAAGTAAATTTCCCTATAGAGTATAGGGATGTAAATCTCCCTGACAGCTTGGAATAAAACCTTTTATCACCTCAGACATGGAGTGAGTTTTAGTCGACCCAACAAGTACACAGAGAGCAGCAACAAAAACCTAACATAAGTACTTACCTTTTCATTTGTGCCCAAAAAGGAAAAAAAAATTTGTTTAGGTAGAAGTCTTCTTTAACCTGTATGATTATCTGCTTATATTTTGCTTTTCCTGGTTCCCGATAACCACCCCCCCCCCCCCCCCATTAACATGGTAATGCTATGTTCAATAAAACCCTTCCATTTTCAATACTTAACTTATTTTGGACCCAATGACTAGCATCACAACAGTCAGATGATGGCTGGTGGGAGAGTCTAGCAAGGCGCTGTACTGAAAACATCACAGCACCCTGCTCCAAATGTCCGGATGCAAGCAGTGGTCTGGCTCTTGGGAGGAATTATACAAATATTATAATTCCTTGGTGAATCAATGTCATTATAAAGGAATGGGTATTTTTAGGCCAAAAAAAAGATGATTTTTGACACCTCTTTTTGCCAATTTTTGGGGCAGGGGCGTATCATGAAATCAGTGGGCCCATGTGCAAGATCAAAAGTGGGCCCTAGGCATCAAGAAGAACAACAATGTGGCACGCAAAACAGGTTGTGGCGAAAAGTGGGCATGGCTTAAATTGCAATAAATATTGGCCGTGGCTTAAAGGGGGTGTTGTTAAATAGAGCCTGAGATGACTTGTATAGTGCAGAATGTGGTAATGTGTAATAGGGAATGTGGAGTCTATGGGGGGTGGGTAATATGTACAGGAGAGGAGTGCAGAGTCTATGGGGGTGGGTAATATGTACAGAAGAGCACTGCGGAGTGTATGGGGGTGGGTAATATGTACAGGAGTGGAGTGAGGAGTCTATGAGGGTGGGTAATATGTACAGGAGAGGAGTGCGGAGTGTATGGGGGTGGGTAATATGTACAGGAGAGGAGTGCGGAGTGTATGGGGTGGGTAGTATGTACAGGACAGAAATGCGGAGTGTATGGGGGTGGGTAGTATGTACAGGAGAGCAGTGTAGAGTGTATGGTGGGGCTTAGTTAGTGGAGAGAGGAGGGAGAGAAGTGCAGTAACACCTCCTAATAGTCTGTTAGCCACTGCTATACCACCTTGGTGGTGGGGCACTCTGGAGGAAGTAAAAAGGCACTTTAGAGGGACTAAGGGGGTACCCTGGAGGTTGTAAAGGGGGTTGTAAGGTGGCACTCTGGTGGTACAAACTTAGGCAGAGCCCCCTTACATCCTCCAGGGTGCTCCTTAGTGCCTCCTTACATCCTCTGGAGCGCCCCTTCATCCCCCTCCAGAGTGCACCCTTAGTACTACTGTACTAAGGGGCAATCTGGAGGATCTAAGGGGGCACTCTGGAGGGGGATGTAAGGGGACACTCTGGAGGAAGTAAGGGGGCACTCTGGAGAAAGTAAGGGGCCACTCAGATAGTACCTCCAGAGTGCCCCTGCAGAGAGTCCTGAGGAGTGATAGCCATTAAGCCATGCCATGTCAATGTTAGGAGAAGCAGAGCTCACCACCCACATCATGGCCACCCTATTCCAGTCCTGCTTGCCCTCTCCCTGCCACAGCCCTGACATAAGCCCGGTCCAGCCTGTGGTGTATGTCCCCATGTTATCTGTACCTGTGGATGACTGCAGTTCCTAGTAGGTGTCACTCACTTCCTGCAGCACGTGTCCTTGGTCTTTGTGGTGAAGTGCAGGGAGGAAGGTGGAGAAGTTCCGGGACTGGAGTCTGGACACTGCATGCTCCTCTTCGGTCAGCCTGACAGCCTCTGCCAATTCTGCTTTTTCATGCCCCCGCCATATTCTCCGCCTGCCACTTCAGGAGTCGGCACATCCGTTCCTAGCTGACAGCGGGCAGGCTGCACAGCTGGCGCAGAGTGGGCTGACACTGGAGAATGAAAATCACTGGAGAGTGAGGAGGGGGTGCCAACTGCCGAGGTGGGTGCAGAGAGTAGTGCAGCACTAGGCGTGGGGTTAGCTCCCGGCCTGTCTGATAGTCTGTGACATCACTGGTTGCTAGATGCCAGGTGGGGCCGACCCTAGCAACCAGTTCCAGAAATGTCTTTAGTAGGATGGCTAAACTGGCTGTTCCCTCTATTTCATTCCGGGACACTGTATTGTCCGGGTGCCCAGGACCTGGGACATACATGCCAATTGCGGGACAGTCCAGGGCAATCCGGGACATGTGGGCACCCTATATGCCACATTATACTGTAGATAGGTAAGTATGCCACATAGCATACCATGCAAAAAAGAGACAAGTCTATGCATACTGCAAGGACTAAATAATGACATTAGAACAGTTCCATAAAATGAAACATTGTGCCAGCGATCCCACCACCTATTTGGATTGCTTGCTCCATCACTGTCCCTCTTTAAAGTCCTGTACACACGATTCAAAAATCTGAAGTAAAATTTTGTCCGACTAACGATCTGACGATTTTCTGATCATAAGTATGGTGCTTTCAACAGCTGATTCTGAATTTTTGTAGGACAAATACTGGATGTGCAGGTAATAAAATTTTTGTGGTACGTGAACACAACATCCGATTTTAGTACAGTTTTCGTCCGAAAAAAAACGTAAGAGCAAGACTACGCATGCTCATAAACGAAAGAATGCATACAAAACTAGTCAACACATTACATCACTTCTGAAGTTGTACGAGAATTTTCGTATGTTTAATAACCTCCTCACTTTCGACATGAGACTAGCATGCAACAAAAATCGGATGAAAATTTGTCCGATAATCTGATCGTGTGTACCTGGCTTAAGGCGTTTTAAGGATGCACATGTGCAGCATCCAGGCCCATTGCCTGCTAAAGACTATGGCAGTCTAAAATACGCTGCAGCTGGATGGGGCTCAATGCTGTACCAATATATACAAAGAGAAAATGGTCTGGTGTTGCCAGTGACACACCTCCATCCCCAAATTAAATACAATGAAGAATAGCGCCTGTGGGACTTTAAATGAGGTGAGGTGAGTATACAAAGTAAACATAGTTTATACATTTATCAAAAATGTATAACATTCATCGTATATGGTATGCATAAACAGGTGCCAAACCACTTGGCAGTGATAGATACAGCATACCAAGCAGCCACATACATTTTTGCTCATAAGTTTACATACCCTGGCAGAATTTATAATTTCTTGGCCATTTTTCAGAGAATATGAATGATAACACAAAAACTTTTCTTTCACTCATGGTTAGTGTTTGATTGAAGCTATTTATCATCAATCAACTGTGTTTACTCTTTTTAAATCATAATGACAACAGAAACTACCCAAATGACCCTGATCAAAAGTTTACATACCCCAGTTCTTAATACCGTGTATTGCCCCCTTTAACATCAATGACAGCTTGAAGTCTTTTGTGGTATTTGTGGATTAGGCTCTTTATCTCAGATGGTAAAGTTGTCCATTCCTCTTGGCAAAAAGCCTCCAGTTCCTGTAAATTCTTGGGCTGTCTTGCATGAACTGCATATTTGAGATCTCCCCAGAGTGGCTCAATGATATTGAGGTCAGGAGACTGAGATGGCCACTCCAGAACCTTCACTTTATTCTGCTGTAGCCAATAGCAGGTCGACTTGGCCTTGTGTTTTGGATCATTGTCATGTTGGAATGTCCCAGTACGTCCCATGCGCAGCTTCCTGGCCGATGAATGCAAATGTTCCTTTTGGTATTTTTTGATAACATACTGCATTCATCTTTCTATCAATTTTGACCAAATTTCCTGTGCCTTTTTAGCTCACACATCCCCAAAACATCAGCGATCCACCTCCGTGTTTCACAGTAGGAATGGTGTACCTTTCATCATAGGCCTTGTTGACTCCTCTCCAAATTTAGAATTTATGGTTGTGGCCAAAAAGCAAAATTTTGGTCTCATCACTCCAAATGACTTTGTGCCAGAAGGTTTGAGGCTTGTCTCTGTGCTGTTTGACGTATTGTAAGCGGGATAATTTGTGGCATTTGCGTAGTAATGGCTTTCTTCTGGCGACTCGACCATGTGCATCTTGAAACAACCACACCACATATTTTCAGAGTCCTGTATTTCACCTGAAGTTATTTGTGGGTTTTTCTTTGCATCCCGAACAATTTTCCTGGCAGTTGTGGCTGAAATTTTAGTTGGTCTACCTGACTGTGGTTTGGTTTCAACAGAACCCCTCATTTTCCACTTCGTGATTAGAGTTTGAACACTGCTGATTGGCATTCTCAATTCCTTGGATATCTTTTGATATCCCTTTCCTGTTTTTTTACAATTCAACTACCTTTTCCCGCAAATCCTTTGACAATTCTTTTGCTTTCCCCATGACACAAAATCCAGAAATGTCAGTGCAGCACTGGATGAAAGATGCAAGGGTCTGTCAGGAGTCCAGAAACTCATTGACCTTTTATACACACACACTAATTACAAGCAAACAGATCACATATGAGGATGGTTACCTTTAATAGCCATTCAAACCCCTTTGTGTCAACTTGTCGGCATGTTATCAGGCCAAAATCACCAGGGTATGTAAACTTTTGATCAGGGTCATTTTGGTAGTTTCTGTTGTCATTATGATTTAAAAAGAGTAAACACAGTGTTGATTGATAATAAATGGCTTCAGCCAAACACTAACCATGAGTGACAGAAATGTTTTTTGCGTTTTCATTCATATTCTCTAAAAAATGGGCAAGAAATCATAAATTCTGCCAGGGTATGTAAACTTATGAGCACAGCTATATATTGAAATTGTTGATGTACAGTAATACACAGGTATCATAAAACTTGACACGTTTCGCAAGTCACTGCTCGCTTCTTCAGGAGTAGATGTAAATGCAGTGTATCTACAGAATAAAAATATCAATGAGAAATATATAACAAAGATAAATCTCATAAACCAAATATTGGGGACCTTACACAAAGAGATCCCATACTCACATATGGACTAAGCCAACGCCTCAAAAGCTAATTAACCAACAGGTGGCGGCAAGGTGTGTCTGTCCCGGGAGCTGAAGGAAAGGAACCAGCAAAAAAAAAACCCTGGGGGACCAATGGAGGGCAAGCATAACATGGGAGCCAGAGAGTACCTTTTGATGTCCCTCAATGACTAACATGTTTGGCAGCTGCAACAAAAATTGATAAATGGTCAAATAAGTACTAGGAATATGTATATATAAAGTGTCTATATAGTGCAGTGTTTTTCAACTCCAGTCCTCAAGGCGCCCCAACAGGTCATGTTTTCAGGATTTCCATCAGATGAAACGGCTGTGGTAATTACTAAGGCAGTGAAACTGATCAAATCACCTGTGCAAAATAATGGAAAGCCTGAAAACATGATCTGTTGGGGTGCCTTGAGGACTGGAGTTAAGAAACACTGATATAGTGTATGACCCAATCAGATAATGCTGTACCAATTGAGCGCTGCACCAGTACTCAGGGATTGCATGAATATTAGCTAAACACCCCATGTGTAAGGGGCCCTAGATGTGAGGTATAGATCTGTATAAAAGTACTATGTAGGTATTATGCCTAACATTGTGTAAATCACAGGTGTTATTTTTACTCATTATTATCTAAGTGTTCCGGATAGATAAGGTAACAACATACATAAATACATACATAAATACATAAATATACAAATTAAATAGTTTCTTTTATTAAAATGTATCTTGGGAAGCAATATTTTCCTGCAATTATTTGTAAAAGATATATTATATAAGTCTCAAATGATTTTTGGCAGCTGATACGAACCCATTCACAGCGTGCCCACGCCCTTAAGAAAGGTAGCCTACAACTGCGTGTGTACATGTGTGTGCGGTCTCACAATGATGTTGTGTCATGCATTTTTAAAATGAGACTGAGAAGTTAAACCTACTCTATAGTTATTGATCAGTCAGTGTGAAAAAGCAGATTGCAGAGTTAGTTTCATAATTTATCTTACCTGATTTAGGTATTTAAAGGGACAGTCCACCTTTACCACAAAACTGCCTATGCAGATAAGGGGCATCTGTTAATAAAAGCAAACTGTGAAGCTGACTAAAGTTGAATAATGCCCTTCTATAGGTGTAGGCCATTTACATACCTCCAGAAAAAAAAGTAGAACATGCTGCATTTTTCCTGTACTGGATTGTACTGATATGCTATAAAATGTATAAAGAACGCACTGGAATGCACCGGAGCGCACACTATGGGAATTTGAAAATTGATCAATCCTGATGCAATGACATCTCATTTCTTGAGGCCCTTAAAATGCCAGGACTTTTTTGGAAAGTAGACCGTCTGAGTTATTTAGTAAGAGGCATGGCAAGTTTTTCAAAGTTGTAATTTTTTTTGTCACAATTTTTTGGAAAATGAAGAAATTAACTAAAATTAGATTTTTTGTCACTTGTCTATTGTTTACATACTGTCACTAATGCAGTACAGCGTCATCGTATGGTCAGGAATACTGACTGGTGACAGTATGTTAAAATAAAGAAATCATTTTTAAATACATTTTTAAACATTTCTATTTCAATTTGTTTCAATTTTCTTAATTTACTTAAAGGGATTGTAAACCCTCATGGTTTTTCACCTTAATGCATTCTATGTATTAAGTTGAAAAACCTTCTGTGGTGCTGCAGCCCCCTCCAAGCCCCACTTATACTTACCTGACCCCGATCCTTCTCTGGGCGGGAACGAGCACTTGTGTCCTGATTGGATAGATTGATAGATTGATAGCAGCGCAGCCATTGGCTCCCGCTGCTGTCAATCAAATCCAATGATCCGTGCCTGGGGGGTGGGGCCGAGTCCTGCATTCTGTGTGAATGGACACAGATGCGGGATTCGGAAGTGTGCCCGCACGGGTGTCCACCAAGGAGAGCGCTTCTCCAACATGGACACTCGATGCGGGGAGGAGCCAGGAGTGCCACTGAGGGACCCCAGGAGAGGAGGATCGGGGCCACTCTGTGCAAAGCGAACTGCACAGTGGAGGTAAGTATGACATGTTTGTTTTTGTTTTGTTTTTTTAAAACGAGGGTTTACAACCCCTTTAAGGTGAAAAACCTTCTGTGGTGCAGCAAACCCCCAGAGCTCTGCTTTTTCTTACCTAAGCCGATCGTTCCAGTGACGGGGATGAGCCCAGTAGCTCCAGCCGCTGTCTCAGGTGCTCATTGGATAGATTGATAGCAGCAGGAGCCATTGTCTTCCACTGCTGTCAATCAAATCCAGTGACATGGAAGCCGGGGGCGGGGCCAAGTCCTGTTGTCTGTGTCAATGGATGCAGCAGCAGGACTCTGGAGTGCCCCCATGGAAAGCGGCTCTCTGTGGGGGCACTCAAGAAGAGGAGGAGCCAGGAGCGCCACAGGGGACCCTAGAAAAGGAGGATCGGGTCGCTCTGTGTAAAACCCTTGCACAGAGGAGGTAAGTATAACATGTTTGTTATTTAAAAAACAAAGTTTTACAATCACTTTAACATTTTTTGAACTGTCATGAATGGGTTACATTCATAATAGCTGTGATTACTAATGTGTGCTGTGATTGCCCCACAGCTATCACATGGTACAAGGTGCTGTGATTGACCCAGGTACCATGTGATAGCTGGGCCAATCACAGCATCACAATACTAAGCACAGCTTTTATGAATGAAAATCTATAACAGTTATGTTTACATTGTGAAAATGTGATTGCATAGCATCGGGGGCATGACAGGAGGTGTGTCTTCACACTTATGCTAATAAGTGGTATGGTTTAGGTATGGCAATTTTCACATAGTTACAATATGTATGGGTAAAAATGTATGTGTTATTCCTGTGGGATCCCAATGGAAGCTGGAAGCACTACTACTACAGTGTCTCCTGTGTACAGCAAGCACCAGAGGAGCCACCTGGCACAAGACTCGGAAGCTAGCAGAACTCACCGTATTAGTGGTGCCTAGTACAGTGTTCTCCAGACTCCAGGTGGATCCCACAGGTATGGTACATACTAACATTGTTCCAAACAGAATCATGTAACTATATAAAAATTGCTGTACTAAACCTCAGCTTTAAAGCTCAACTCTGAGAAATGTTAAAATAATCCCTTGCAGTGGGGCTGTACCTGCACTGCAAGGGTTAATTGCTCATTTAAAGTGGAACTTTATGTTAAATAATGAAAATGGGCGGACAGGCAGAATTTTTAATGCAGAAGACACATGCTTTGTTTCTTCTGCATAAACCACTTCAATATAGGACCTTTTCACCCCCTTCCTGCCAAGGCCAATTTTATGACAAGTGCGCGGTCATACAACACTGTACCCACATTTTTTTCCCCACAAATAGAGCTTTCTTTTGGTGGTATTTGATCACCTCTGTGTTTTTTATTTCTTGTGCTTTAAACAAAAGAAGAGTGACAAGTTTGAAAAAAACACAATATCTTTTACTTTTTGCTATAATAAATATCCCAATTTTTAAAAAACAAAAACAAATTTTTTCCTCAGTTTAGGCCGATGTATATTCTTCTACTAATTTTTGGTAAAAAAAAATAGCAATAAGCGTATATTGATTGGTTTGCACAAAAGTTATAGCGTCTACAAAATAGGGGATAGACTTAAAGCATTTTTATAATTTTTTTTTTTTTTTTTTTACTAGTAATGGTGGTGATCAGCAATTTTTATCGTGACAGTGACATTGCGACGGACGTATCGGACACTTTTGACGCTATTTTGGGACCATTCACTTTTATACAGCGATCAGTGCTATAAAAATGCACTGATTACTGTATAAATGCCGCTGGCAGGGAAGGGGTTAACACTAGGGGGCGATCAAGGGGTTAAATGTGTCCCGGCTCTGTTACCGGCAATCGCGGGTGCCCGGCGGACATTGGGGCCGATGGGCACGCGCATCGGCTGCCGAGTGACGCGGTGAGCGCGTGCGCCCCCCAGATGGCCGGGAAGCTTGATGCGTGGGTTCCGGGACACCTAGTCACTCTCTACCATTGCCTGGAGCATAGACAAGCTCCCTTCCTGGCCAGCACTCACAGCGGCGGGCACAGGACTCCATTCCCATACAGCCTGAATGGCTCACACACATATCTTTGGCTCATAGTGTACTGACCCTTGCGATCCAATTTCAGTGCGGCAAAGAAAAAAAAAGTTGTCTGCACCTTTTTTGTGCGGTGTGAATTACATGTGGTGTCGCACAACGCACAAGTGTAAACCCAGGCTGAGTCTAGGGGACTTGTCAAAGTAGATTTGATTACCTCGATCCTCCAGTCCTTGGTGCTGCTAGACTGATCTCTGCATCTCTGCGGTCTTTTCCCCAATGCTCTGCTGTTTAAGGTCCTGAGGTCATCAAGACCAATGCAGAATTCATAGCCCTGTTGGATGTTACGGCGCTAAGGGAGAGTCCACCGCTGGAGTTCGGGAGAGCTCCGCTTGCTGGGGGGGAAGCAGAGGATCAGGTAAGTAAAGCTGCTTTTATTCTTCCCTAGGATAAAGTGGGGTACACACACACTATAAGAAAATTGGGTGAACGATCGTCCAATTTTCCTCGTTGTTTCACAGCAAATCGGAACCGATGAACGTAAATTTTTACTAAAATCTCATACGACAATGGCTTTTATGTTGTTGTTTATGGTTTCATATCATGCACAGTTTTCTTTTCTAATTTTTCTTGTACAGAAATCGTACGGAAACGGTACACATTAAATGAAAATCGTTCATTCTGTTCCCATACGAGAATCATTTTGGAGTTTGTCCCTTTGGGAATTTTTGTCCGAAAATTCAGAATCGGCTGTTGAAAGTTGTGTACACACTAAATAAAATTGAAGGAAAATTCTTTGGATGAAAATGTTTGCCCGTTTTTTTTATAGTGTGTATGAGCCTTAAGGCCCCTTTCACATGGGTTGTCCGATCAGGTCCGCTTGTCAGTTTTTTAGGTGGACCTGATCGGACCCTCCAGTCTCTACTATGAAGTGGCGGATGTCACCATCTGATCTGATCCCATCCTCGAAAAACAGACGGATGGTCCTATTTAGTGGCAGCTGGTGCTCCATTTTTTTGGGGGGGGGGGGCAAACAATCCACCCGCCACCCCCCTCCCCTCTCGGTCGGTCCGTCCATCAGACAAACCCAACACCCCCTGCCCGTTTGGTCGGTCGACCGGCAAACTCTGCGCTTACCCCATCTAGGTCACGGGCCTGCGTCTCCTCCTCAGTGTCTCCTCCTCAGTGTCTCCTCCTCGGTGTCTCCTCCTCGGTGTCTCCTTCTCAGTGTCTCCTCCTCGGTGTCTCCTTCTCAGTGTCTCCTCCTCAGTGTCTCCTCCTCGGTGTCTCCTTCTCAGTGTCTCCTCCTCGGTGTCTCCTTCTCAGTGTCTCCTCCTCGGTGTCTCCTTCTCAGTGTCTCCTCCTCGGTGTCTCCTCCTCAGTGTCTCCTCCTCAGTGTCTCCTCCTCGGTGTCTCCTCCTCGTTGTCTCCTTCTCAGTGTCTCCTCCTCGGTGTCTCCTCCTCAGTGTCTCCTTCTCGGTGTCTCCTTCTCAGTGTCTCCTCCTCGGTGTCTCCTTCTCAGTGTCTCCTCCTCGGTGTCTCCTTCTCAGTGTCTCCTCCTCGGTGTCTCCTCCTCGGTGTCTCCTCCTCGGTGTCTCCTCCTCGGTGTCTCCTCCTCAGTGTCTCCTTCTCAGTGTCTCCTCCTCGGTGTCTCCTTCTCAGTGTCTCCTCCTCGGTGTCTCCTTCTCAGTGTCTCCTCCTCGGTGTCTCCTTCTCAGTGTCTCCTCCTCGGTGTCTCCTCCTCAGTGTCTCCTCCTCAGTGTCTCCTCCTCAGTGTCTCCTCCTCGGTGTCTCCTCCTCGTTGTCTCCTCCTCGGTTTCTCCTCCTCAGTGTCTCCTTCTCAGTGTCTCCTCCTCGGTGTCTCCTTCTCAGTGTCTCCTCCTCGGTGTCTCCTTCTCAGTGTCTCCTCCTCGGTGTCTCCTCCTCAGTGTCTCCTCCTCAGTGTCTCCTCCTCGGTGTCTCCTCCTCGTTGTCTCCTTCTCAGTGTCTCCTTCTCGGTGTCTCCTTCTCAGTGTCTCCTCCTCAGTGTCTCCTCCTCAGTGTCTCCTCCTCAGTGTCTCCTCCTCGTTGTTTCCACCTCGGTGTCTCCTTCTCAGTGTCTCCTCCTCGGTGTCTCCTGCTTGGCATCCCCTGCATCTCCTCATCCTCCGGCGGCCGATGCGATCGCTTCTCCTCTCAGCCAATTGGGTCTCAGGATCCGCTTCCTGATTGGCTGGGAGGAGAATCAGGAAGACAATAGCAAATATTAATTTTCTATTGTCACACAACTGGGTAGGCTCAGGGTGCAGGGCTCTGCGCCCGAGCCTACCCTTTTTTGAAGCCATTTAGAGCCCCATGCTTAAAAAAATAAAAAACAACAACATTGAAATCCATGCGTCTGGCACCCTGCATGTTAGATTAGGGGCCGAACTCATGGATTAGGGGGGGGGGGGGGCGGCGTATGGACAAGCTGCCACTGGTCCTATTCCCCATCTGTCTGGCGGATCAGATTGAAACAGTCTGTTTCCATTTGATTGCCCCATAGAGGAGAGTGGGCCTGTGTCCGCTATGCAGAGTGGACACGGATCTGTCATCTGCCTGCTCAGTGGGGATCAGTGGGGATCAATGGAGACATCTCCTGCTGAGCAAGTGGATTCTGCTTAGTGAAGGTGCCCATGTGAAAGGGGCCCACATATGCAGCCCCTCTGCAAGGGATCATGTTCTTGTTTCCCAGAGTTGCACTTTAACTCTTACCTGTGCAGACCAGAAGTTCAGGGAAGCAGAACTGAGAGAGCAGGAGTCAGCATCATTGAAAAGTTGGCTAAGAATTTTACTGGGGAATCTTTTATTTTATTGAACACAATGAGTTCAAATAAAAATGCTGAGGGTTTAACAGCACTTCTAAAGAATTGAGGGTTGAATATGAGTGTAAGCTGTGAGTGTGCCCAGTCCATGACATCAGAGTCACTTTCTACCTCCTGTTCTCTTCCTCTCCCTTTCTCTCTCTCTCTCTTCTTTTTTTTTTTTTTTACTTTGTTGACAGCCCTGGTAGGGGCCTTTTGTTACCTCTCCAGCCAATGAAAGCATTTTACGACAGAGAACAGTTGGGATATAAAAAGAAGGAGTCCCTGAGCCTAGTACATGATGTGTGCTCGCCTAGCCCTCCCCTATAAAGACCTGCACCAGGCAGCTGTCCTCTTAGTGGTCACCACCAGCAGCAGCACCACCACTACGAGCACAAGTCGCCGTCCGCTATGCTGGCTCAGCGGTACCCTGTGCTCTTCTCTATACTCATCCTGTCTGTGGAGTTCTCCAGGAGATCGGGGGGGACGGAGGCGGTGATGGAGAAGAGCTCCGTGCAGGTGGTGGACACTTCCCTGGCAGAGAGTGAAGAGCACGACTGTCCGGTGTGTATGTGGAGGAAACACAGCAAGGAGATGAGGCTGGAGAGCATCAAATCTCAGATCCTCAGCAAACTCCGGCTAAAGGAAGCCCCCAATATCACCCGGGAGGTGGTCAACCAGCTACTGCCAAAGGCACCCCCTCTACAGCAGATCCTGGACCAGCATGAGTTCCAGGGGGACTCCTTCCAGCACCATGCTTTCGTGGAAGAGGATGAGTATCATGCCACCACGGAGACTGTCATCAGCATGGCACAGGAGAGTGAGTACATTCCTTCTATCCTTCATTTCCTCCTTCCCTCTTTCCTTCATTACCTCCTTTCATCCTTCCTTCCCTCTTTCCTTCATTCCCTCCTTTCATCCTTCATTCCCTCTTTCCTTCATTCCCTCCTTCCCTCTTTCCTTCATTCCCTCCTTCTCTCTTTCCTTCATTCCCTCCTTCCCTCTTTCCTTCATTCCCTCCTTTCATCCTTCCTTCCCTCTTTCCTTCCTTCCCTCCTTCCCTCTTTCCTTCCATCCTTCCTTCATTCCCTCCTTCCATCCTTCCTTCCCTCCTTCCTTCTTTCCTTCCATCCTTCCTTTCCCTCCTTCCCTCTTTCCTTCCATCCTTCCTTCATTCCCTCCTTTCATCCTTCCTTTCCTCCTTCCTTCCTTTCTTCCATCTTTCCTTCATTCCCTCTTTCCTTCCTTCCATCATCCCTTCATTCCCTACTTTCATCCTTCCTTTCCTCCTTCCCTACTTCCTTCCATCATTCCTTCCCTCCTTCCTCCCTTCCCTCATTTCATCCTTCCTTCCTTCCATCCTTCCTTTCTTCCTTCCCTCTTTCCTTCCATCCTTCCTTCATTCCCTCCTTTCATCCTTCCTTCCTTCCTTCCATCCTTCTTTTCCTCCTTCCTTCCTTCCTTCCATCCTTCCCACCTTTCTACCCTCCTTCCATCCTTCAATCCTTCCCTCCTTTCTTCCTTCCATACTTCCTTCCCTCCTTCCTTCCTTCTTTCCCTCCTTCCTTCCATCCTTCCTTCCTTCCTTCCTTCCTTCCTTCCTTCCTTCCATCCTTCCTTCCTTCCTTCCTTCCATCCTTCCTTCCTTCCATCCTTCCCTCCTTCCTTCCATCCTTCCATCCTTCCTTCCATCCTTCCCCCCTTCCTTCCTTCCTTCTTTCCTTCCTTCCTTCCTTTCATTCTTTCTTCCATCCTTCCCTCCTTCCATCCTTCCATCCTTCCCTTCTTCCTTCCTTACTTCCCTTCTTCCTTCATACACGTGCTTTGTACCCAAGTGTGACAGCTGATCATGGCATGACTGGCACAGAAGGATCCATATGTCCTCCTCTGCCACATGCCTCTCACGCCTTACTTAAAGTATATCTAAACTCAGAGTAGGGAAGGGTTAGAACCCCTGTTGGAGTTTTCTTTTCTATGTCCCAACTAGATTAACCCTTTCTATAAGGGATTATTCACACGGGGGGCAGCTAAAGCAAACGGTTGAACTATTCCCTGACTACCCACCTGAACCCAGAAATACATCTGCTCAAACATTGAGAGCCCTTTCACACTGGGGCCGCCCGCTCGTTTTAGCAGCACTTTGAGATGTTTAAGTGTTGCTTTTCGGCGGCTATCGATGCGCTTTTAACCTGAAAGAAGGAGTTAAAAGCACCCGTGACGCGGTGCTTCCGAAACGCACTTCGAAAGCACTGCCCATTCATTCCAATGGGCAGGGGTGGTGTAGTGCTCCCTAACCGCCCCAAAGATGCTGCTTGCAGGACTTTTTCTAACATCCCGCAAGCGCACCGCCCCAGTGTGAAAGCACTCAGGCTTTCACATTTGGGCGGCACGAGAGGCAGTTTTCAGGCGCTTTACAGGCGCTATTTCTAGCGCTAAAACGCCTGAAAACTGCCTCAGTGTGAAAGGGCTCTAAATGCCATGTCACTTTTTGCAGTGTATGGGGACCATGCCACAACAGCATGCAGTGCAGCATTTTGAGGGTTAACACATCGCTTCCTCACCACCTGTCAAACGCTTCTGGAAAGCATTTCACTGCTAATCACTTTTCAGAGTAGTGGCAGTAAAGCCTCACATGTCAATGAGCCCTTAGGCTTGTCTTGCACGTCTTTGATGCATTTTGGGAAGTATTGATGTTGCTAGGAGGAGGGGTCTGTTGTCATGCAGGAAAGCGCACCAAAAATGCATGCACATGCATTTTTCATGTGTTTTTATGCAATTATATGCAATTATATTGGAGTCTATAGAGCCAAAACTGTGCGGAAAAAGTTCCCACACTTTAAAAAAAATTGCATTGCAGGAAACTGCATGGATGTGAACGGGACGTATAGGAAATAAGGTAAATTGATTGTAGTGTGTTTCTGTAGGTCCGTAAAGTCATTAAAAAGTGCATAGATGGGCATGTAGCCTTAAGCTGGCCATACATTATACAGTTTACTTATTCAATTTCCTTTAGATTTACCTTCAACTATGTAGTGCAAGGGCCTGCCTGATTACATACAAATTCAAAGTGTTTAGGTTTGCCCGCATATTATATGGTTTTGGAAAATTGTACAAGAAATTGTACAAGAGAATTGTATAATGTGTGGCCAGCCTAAGGCTACATTCACATGTGCAAGGGGGTGCCGATAGTTTGCTGGCATAGCACTCCATACTAGGGTCACATAGAAACTGTCTGCTTAGCTGCGGCCGCTCCTGAATGCACATTGTCTGCGACCAGGTTTAGTCGGAGGCTCTCTGCACATGTAGCGGCTCAAATGATCGCTACCTGCGAGCAGCACCAGCCGCTGTCTTGTACAGAGCACAGATCTGACAGCTGTCGTTGATCGCACGTGGTGTGCGCAGGCAGCGTTTAGAACCGTATAATGTGCCGCAAAGTCTGCGTTGCACCGATTGGTGACAGTGGCGTTGCCGGCAACAGGCTCCGATTTGGCATGCGATTTGACATGTCAGATCGGCCCAATGTGAACGGGGGGGCTTATTGGCAAAGCTTAAAAAAAGCTGAAGTTAGAAGCTGATTGGTTACTATGCACATCCGATTCTGCGTTCACCCGTTTTTGTAAATCTCCCCCAGTGTGACATTTTAATTTAAGTAAAAAAATAAAAGCAAACATGATGCAAACGTAAAGCATCGCACTGCCCCTATAAAATGCACACCAGAGCGCCCTTTATATGAAGGATAGCGCTCGCCCCACGGGTGTGAATGGGCCCCTTAAGTCCATTGGCAGATTGAAAGTGAGGGAAAAGCCAAAGCTTCAGGTTGGCGCAGGAACAGGAATTGCAGTACAATCTTCCAGCGGGGACAGCTGTTCCAGTGACAACTTAGACCCCATTCACACGTGTGCATTTTGTCAAAGATCCTAAATGCTCAATATCCAAAATCCCATGGCTTTCAGTTGTGCCTGTTCACACCTGTGGGAAGTGTTCTTTGAAGCTTGTAGCTCAGAAAAGCACTTCTTTTGGGCGATTTCAGAGACATCTGTGCGGGTTTCTGCACAGAGGTCAATGGAAAAATCGCACCCCAAAATCGCCAAAAGTAGTACAGAAACTATTTTTGGCAAATGCGGCATCGCACCAATTAGGACGGTGCCATTGCCGGCGATTTGGCATATCAAATCGCATGCCAAATCGCATCAAAGTGAACATGGGCTTTGAGCTGCAAGATTCAAGTTTTTGGACCTAATAGACTGCAATGGGAGCGTCTGAAAACACGTGTGTCACACTTTTTCCCTTAGTAACTAGATTTCCAAGGCTGCAAATAGTTACAAATAAAACCTGAGACCTACATAAAAATGCCCTGGGGAAAAAAAAAAGCATATAAATGCAAAGACAAGAAATAAAGGCGACCTCCCCAATGGGAATGCAAAAAAAGAAAAAAAATTGGGGATTTTAACCCTTTCCTACTCGGTCCATAGCCGGAAAAATAAATAAAAGTTTGCGTTTTTAGATATACTTTAGCATGTGTGAGAGTTTATTGCAGTGAACATCGTTATTGGTTGTATTGTTATCCTATTATGTTGATTGAGCATGGTTTTACTATTGTGTTTTATAAGCCTGTGTGTACAGAAATAAGATTGCTGCGATGAGTGAATTTAGATTCCGATGTAGAATAAACTTGGATAGCTGGATGCAGGCATGTGCCTATAGGGTATTACTTCATTTGGAAGGTCATAGCCGGTTTAGTATGAGATTATGGATATGATTGTGGGCAGTGATCAGCCTTTATTTATTGTGGGCGATTTATTTTGCTCTGAACATTTCAGGGAGTGCTGTGTGATCAGGAGCATTGCTGAATACCTGGCTACAGAAACTTGTTGCTGAGCTGTTCTGTAACAAATAGTTGCACTTGGCAGCTTACCTTTTTGTATTGCTATGCTTGTTGTATTTGTTGTGTAAACGTGACTTTTAATTATGACCACGATTGTACAAATATTGACATTATATTTCAGATATATGACCAAGCTAATTAAATGAATGTGTGCCGTAGGTGCTTTGATTTTATTATCCAGTCGAAGGTGAGATAATCAAACCGAACAAATCTGCAAACCATTGAATACATTCCGATTGATTAAAGCCCCATACACACTATTAGATTTTCTGCAGATTTTCGTCTTCAGATTTACCAAAACCATAGAAAATTAGGTCAAACCTTAATGCCGCGTACACATGAGAGGACTTTTCGACAGCAAAGGTTCAACGAATCCGTCGGACAATTCGATCGTGTGTGGGCTCCATGGGACTTTTGCTGTCGAAAAATCCGACAGACTTTAGAAATAGAACATGTCTTAAATTTTCCCCCCAAGAACTCCGCTGGACCCAGTTCCTATCGAAAAATCCGCTCGTCTGTGTGCTAGTGCGACAGACAAACAACAACGCTAGGGCAGCTATTGGCTACTGGCTACGAACTTCCTTATTCTAGTCCGGTCGTACGTCATCACGTTCGAATCCATCAGAATTTAGTGTGATTGTGTGTGGCCAAGTCCGTTCATTCGAAAAGTTTGTCGGAACTCCGTCGAAAGTCCGTCGGAAAAACCGTCGAACCTAGTCCGTCGAAAAGTCTGCTCGTGTGTACGCGGCATAAGAGTTTCAATTTTTATGCAATCAGGCAGGCCCTTGCACTACATGGTTTTTGTAAATCTGAAGACAAAAATCTGCAGAAAATCTAATAGTGTGTATGGGGTATTAAGCTGGCCATACACCATACAATTTTCTTATTTAATTTTCTTTAGATTTGCCTTCAATTGTGTAGTATAAGGGCCTGTGTGATTGCATACAAATTGAAAGTGTTTAGGTTTGACCTCGTATTATATGGTTTTGGTAAATCTAAAGAAAATTGTATAATATAGGGCCAGCCTAAAGCTGGCCATACACCTATAGATTATCTGCAGATTTTCTATGGTTAGATGGAAAAAGTGCAACAGATTTCTCCATGTATGCTAAACTGTGTGGATGGAGGAATCTCCCACTGGACCAAGCTTCGGTATCTTGCTGGTCGGCCCCGCTGGCTCTCAACCTAAACAATGCCTGCACCCAATCAGAATGTTCAGGTTTTGTGAGAGCCAGCAGGGTGACTAGCAATATATGCAAGCTTGGGCCAGTGGGAGATTCTTCCATCCACATAGTTCAGCGTAGATTGGGGAATCTGTTCAACTTTTTCCATCTGACCATAGAAAATCTGCAGATAATCTATAGGTAAATGGCCTATAGATTATCTGCAGATTTTCTACGGTTAGATGGAAAAAGTGCAACAGATTTCTCCATGTTTGCTAAACTTTGTGGATGGAGGAATCTCCCACTTTTTCCCATCTAACCATAGAACATCTACAGATAATCTATAGGTGTATGGCCAGCTTTGGACTCTATTTGGATTGGATTCGAAACAAACTGAGTGGTGTTGGCCAGGGCAGACAATTATTGATCGTTTCGGGAGCACTGACATACATTGTTTATAAATACTATCGTATTTTGATGAATCGGATTATGAAATGACATGGTGCAAACAGAGATGCGATCCATAGCTGACGATCAAAAGTTCCCACCATATTCTAACGATCGATCGAAATCTACTTATACATATTGATCAAATGGGTTGTCGACTATAGATTGAGCTCCCAACAACCAATTATATTTAATCTTTTTTGGTACTATGGGTTGTTGCATTTCTATATAAGCCTGATATGAATTTATTGATCAAGGTAGTAAAGTAGGTTGTGTTGAGTACAATCACCCATAGCAACCAGCTTACACCTCTCAGCCATTTAAAGCACCAAAAAAAGTACAGCATCAAAAATGTGTTGGTTGCTATGGGTTACTGCGATTTCCCAGTGGTGAAAAAGCCTGATCGTAGTCGTGCAGCCCCAGCTGTCAGCTCTACCATTCTACTCTGTGCACAAATGACTTAACAAGTCAGTTATTAACCCTGCACCTCTCATTAACAGCACGCTTCTTGCAGCAAAGCAGCGGGGACATCGTTCATCTTGCAAGATAAATAAAGGGACTGGCAAACAAGGGGTTACCTGCCAGAACATGTTGTGACTTCATGGTTTATTTCCTAAGTGGCAGCAGTAGCTTCAAGTGATCATTGTCCTTGACAGAATGAGTGACATGCCCCCACACTCATGTACCTGCATTGTATTGTTCAACAAGTGAGCTGGATTCTGCGCTAACTGGTGGACAAGAAGCTTTTCACTGCTCATTGCCAGAGCCTAGAGACTGCTGTGTCACTGATTGCTGGAGACAATCGAATCTTCTGCACAGGGAACACAGATGGCATTTTTTTTCTGCCGTTAGAAACAATTTAATCCTTTTAAATGATTGTATTACTTAAAACAATAGCTGTTAACAGCGTATTGCATTTAACTCCTGAAGGCTTAAATAAGCAATCACTTGCTAATTAGCAAACTTTATGTGCGTTATAAATAAATAGTCAGCTTCAAGTGATGGGCAAAGAAGGGTGAAGAGTTTACCAACTCAAGTATGTGGGCACATTGGGGTTGATTTACTAAAAATCGGAGAATGCTAAATCTGGTGCAGCTCTTAAAAGAAATCAATCAGTTTTCAGGTTTTTCCCCTTTTATCACAGCTTAAAGGGGATAGTAAACCTTTGTGACAGTGACCGGCCCCCCAACCCTCCCCCATTTTACTTACCTGAACCCTGGAACTTTACCCGGCGGGGACGCGCTGTCTCTCTGCAGAGGGTTCTCGGCTCTTGATTTAATAGATTGATAGCAGCGCAGCCATTGGCTCCTGCTGCTGTCAATCAAATCCAATGACCCGGGGGCGGGGCAGAGTCATACATTCGGCGGCTATGGATGCCGAATGCTGGACTCGGGAGCACGCCCGCAAGGTAACCCCCTCGGCAGAGTGCTTCTCCCATGGGGTTATCTGATGTGGGGAGGAGCCATGAGAGCCGTCGGGGGACCCCAGAAGACCAGGTTCAGGGCCACTCTGTGCAAAACGTGCTGCAGAGTGGAGGTAAGTATGATATGTTTGTTATTTAAAAAAAAAAAAAAACTAACCCTTACAATCACTTTAATTGAACAAGCTGAAGCTTACTGGCTACAATGCACAGCTGCACCAGATTTTGCACTGTTCAGTTTTAGTAAATCAACCCTATTGCATTCCCAAAAAAACATCAGTATCACTTTTCCTCCTTAAGCCTAGGTTCACAATTGTGCGATGCGGGAACCGGCGTGATTCCGGCGCCGGTTCCCACATCGCATCTCTCCCACAGGCAGTTCACACTGCCTTCTGTGAACCGCTGCAGGTGTCAATATAATGTTAATGACACCCCCAGATTGGTTCACAGATTGCAGTGCGAACTGTGGATTCGGACAGGAATCGGATTGTATGGGTGAGAATCCATGCGATCCGATTCCAGTGCGGGGGAAAAAAAGTAACTGCACCTTTTTCTGTGCGAATCCAATGCAAGTTCAGCCATACAACTGTATGGCTGAACTCGCATTGCTCAGACATCGCATGTGATCGGCACTGAGATCGCACTAGTGTGAACCTGGGCTCAAACCCCATCACATGTTTGATTTAGACACCTCAAATACAGCCATTCTCAACCTGAGTTCTGTGAAGTAAGAGGGTTCTTCCAGAGGTTGCTAGGGGTCCCTTGAGCTTTCAATGATTGACCTCCTACAGATCCACCAGAAGTTGATAGGGATTTCTTAAACTGTGGCTGATTGACCTCCTAGGTATCCTGCAGAAATTGCTAGGGGATCCTTGAGCTGTGTCTGATTGACCTACTAGGGTCTCCCAGAGGTTGCTAGGGGTTTATTGAGCTGTGGATAATTGACCTCCTAAGGTTCCTCCAGAGGTTGCTAGGGGTTCCTTGAGATGTAGCTGATTAACCTCCTAGAGTCCTCCAGAGGTTGCTAGGTGTTCCCTGAGCTGTGGCTAATTGAGCTCCTATGGTTCTTCCAGAGCTTGCTAGGGGTTCCTTAAGATGGGGCTAATTGACCTCCTAGGGTCCTCTAGAGGTTGCTAGAATTTCTTGAGCGGTGCCTGATTTACCTCCTAGGTTCCTCTAGAGGTTGCTAGCATTTCTTGAGCTGTGCCTGATTGACCACCTAGAGTCATCCAGAGGTTGCTAGGTGTTCCTTGAGCTGTGGCTGATTGAGCTCCTAGGGTTCCTCCAGAGCTTTCTTGGGGTTCCTTGAGCTGGAGCTGATTGACCTCCTAGGGTCCTCCAGAGGTTGCTAGAATTTCTTGCGCTGTGCTTGATTGAAATCCTAGGGTCCTCAAGAGGTTGCTAGCATTTCTTGAGCTGTGCCTGATTGAACTCCTAGGACCCTCCAGAGGTTGCTACCATTCCTTGAGCTGTGGCTGATTAACCTCCTAGGGTTTCCCCAGAGGTTGCTAGGGGTTCCTTGAGCTGTAACTGACTGACCTCCCATTTGATTGTGCCTGTATTGTTCCAGGACCAAAGCCACCTGGCAAAGCCAGCTGCATGACATCTATGATCTTTGTTAGCTGTCTGCAATGGTTGGATTCTTTCTACGCACCACCAATGCAAGAGGCATGTTTGTCATTGACCCCCGTTAAGTTGGTTTTGCTAAGTGTTTCCAGAGACCTGGAAGTTTAGAGATTCCTCTGGGGTATAAAAGTTGAGAAAGCCTGCTCTAAAAAAAATAATCTCCAAACTGCAGTACCTTGGATTTCTAAACACAGAATAGGAAGAGCTGCCTAAAAATTTCCCAGTCTGAAAGGCAAATAAAGAAGGCTATACTGAGAGCAATGTGTAGGATGTCAGTGCTGACCTTCTGATAATGTTGGATGTGTAGCTCTCTCTGGCTTCAGCAGCTTGTTAATCACTGACTCAAAACAAGCACTCGATTGGGAAAGTTGGAGTAATGTTAGAATTCTTGATCTGCATACTTGCTCTGGGTTAATGATTCAAAATGTATTGAGGCCTTTGGTTCACGATGACAGCTTAACTATCATTTTTTAGCAGGGGCATCATACATGTCTCCCAGGTATCATATAAGGGTAAGTAAACAAAAACCTGTAGTGTCTGATGGAAAAAAAGATCACCGTTCCCAAAGTTTTTCTTTAAATAAAGTGTTTTTAATTTATTTTATCTTTCCTTGAAGTCAAATGATGCACTGATCTTGTACACTGTTAGTAAATGACAACATTTGCTCAACTGCATTTTTTCTAGACTTACAACATTTGCAAGTATGCCGTTTAAAAAGAAGCTTAATTCAGGATCCCGAATATGAAAAGTTAGCAGTTACAAAAACTGTAGCTGCTGACTTTTAATAAACAAACACCTGCCCAGGGATCCAGTGCCGTCCTCACTCGGGCCGGATCTTCGCTGGTTTTTGGGTCCCAGCATGTTAGTTGTGGGAAGCCAGCTGTGACTTCTTCTATGCATAGTGAATGGTTCTGCAGCCTCCTAGGACCTGTGACGTGTCTCAGATGGTTGGGGGAAGGGAAGGGGGGGCCAAGCTTTTGGTCTGATCGCCTAGAAGTGGGAGCAGGTACCTGCCAAATCTAGGAACCCCCCCCCCCCCAAAAAAAAAAAAAAAAATTCCAAATAAAGGAGAGGGGAGACAGAGGAAGAACAGAACTTGCCCTTTTGTGTTATGCCGTATACACACGGTCGGATTTTCCGACGGTAAATGTTGTACACAAGTCCGTTGCACGAAAGTTCACGCATGCTCTGAATCTAGCAGAAGGAGCCGCACTGGCTATTGAACTTCCTATTTCTCGGCTCGTCGTATGTGTTGTTCGGAATTTTGGGCCAACATTTGTGTGACCGTGTGTATGCAAGACAAGTTTAAGCCAACATCCTTCGGAAAAAAATCCACGGTTTTGTTGTCGGAAAATCCGATCGTGTGTACGGGGCATCAGGTTCCACTTTATTTTGCTTGCAGATACTTTTTCAAAAGTTTAGTTATATTCTCATATGAAGTTGACCGTTGCATCTCGTAAAGAATTCTTTCCTGAAATAGCATTGGTCATTTTATTTCTTGTTATCGTTTGTGTACTCCCAAGTTGAAATCTTTCTTTATTTTTACAGTATGTTCATTTTTATTCATTTATGTTGAAATTAGATTGCCATGGTTATTATTCTTGCTAATTTCTTGCTGTTTATCTGCTTTTATTTGTGCACTGGTTCTGTGTTCCTCTGGCTCATTCTCCTTCGTCTTTTGTTATCCTCAGGTCACTTCTGTTGGTTTTTCCTTTTTTTACCATTTGCAGCAATAACAAAGAGTGGCTGTGGTTACCCCCATGGGGTCCTTGTGTTGTTCTTTTCATTGGTTTTGGGAGGAGATGGACAGATCCATTTGGCAGTGTTAAAGGAATGTGACTGGAAGCATTTCTAATCCCCTATGTCTATTCCAACTCATGCTAAAAAGCTAAACATGATAAAGTCCCTGGGCACAATGTGTCTTTGCTGCACGTTTGCTGTTCTGAAATGAGATCCAGTTGAGCTGTGCCGCTACCAAATGCTGCTTGTGTGTTTTGGCCAAACTGTTCTTCGGCGGGTGTAAAATTTAGTAACAATAACTTTGTATTTGTGGCGGAAGCTTAGCCGGTACAATACAAATGTAATAGCACCTGCCCCCATTATCTGCTGTATCAAATCGAAATTTTCTGTAGTGTGTTTTTTTTCTGTATATTTAGTATAACTGTTACATATTAATTAAATTGCTTGAACTACTTTACACAGTTGCATTTGTGTGTGCGTTGTCACATTTATACATAGCCTAGACCAGGGATATGCAATTAGCGGACCTCCAGCTGTTGCAGGACTACAAGTCCCATGAGGCATAGCAAGACTCTGACAGCCACAATCATGACACCCAGAGACATGATGGGACTTGTAGTTTTGCAACAGCTGGAGGTCCGCTAATTGCATATCCCTGGCCCTAGACTCATGGGTAACTGCTGTAATAGTGACATGTAGTCATGCTGCGTCCAGGTTCTTATAACCTATGCTTATAGACTTTTATATACCTATAAGGTAAGATTAAAATGTAATTAAAAAATGTAAGTGGCTGAGCCAGTTGTAAGTCAGGCATCTGGGTGGATCCCAACAATTCCTGCATAGCCTGGACTGGTTCTATGACATCAGCCGACAGCGGGATTTAGTCCTCTGTCAGCTGAATCTGGGTCACAGGAGTGCACACCTGTGACCAACATGAGAAGCATGGCCAAAAATGCTTTGGCCATATTTTCCATATATGGCCCGTACACACAAGCGGAAATTCCGCCAGCAAAAGTCCGATGAGAGCTTTTGGTCCGAAAATGCGACTGTGTGTATGCCCCATCTGGCTTTTGCTGGCGGAATTCCAGCCAGCAAAAGATTGAGAGCATGTTCTCTATTTTTCAGTTCGGAAATTCTGATCGTCTGTACCAATTCCAATGCGCAAAATTCCTACGCATGCTCGGAAACAATTCGACGCATGCTCGGAAGCATTTAACTTAATTTTTGTAATGGGAAAGCAGAGGGACTAGCAGGAACACCAGGGATTTCATATAAATGGAGCAATACAAAGAGAACAGGATACTTTCTCATACAAGTTCATGGTACAGCAGGCACATATCTGGAATATGAAGTGTTGGGGAAACATTAGATTGTGAGCTCTTTTGGGAGTTGGGTCTGAATTCTATGGGTCTAAGAACACAAAGCTTATCTAAATCCAAAAAGCAAAAATCAAATATATCGCAGCATGGCTTAGCCATGGTGGTTGCATTTGTTTTCTTTTTTCCCTTTGATTCGAGGCCCCTTTTTTCTCTTTTTTATTTACCTGGTTATCCAACATGAACACATTTCCTATATTAGGGTGACAACACTCACTCAGCATACTGTATCTAAGAAGGAGCAGTGTTATCACTCTATGAGGGACTACAGAATACCTCCATATCCTCCTTAACATAGGGGGAGATGTTCTGCAGTTTACAAATGGAGCCATACAACTGATAACAGATAGCAGAGACAGTATGCACAAAAAGTTATAAGCTCACCAGATTTATAGCAGGATCAATAAGGTATTTTTGCACTTGAACAGATATAACAACATATTTTAATTGTATATTAAAGTAACAAACTAACAAGGAGCAATTAAGAGAAATTCATTTTATGCCGCGTACACACGAGCGGAATTTCCATCGTAAAAATCTTGGATGGTTTTTCCGACGGAATTCTGCTCAAGCTTGGTTTGCATACACAGGGTCACACAAAAGTTCCCTAAACTTTCGACCGTCAAGAACGTGGTGACGTACAACACTACGACGAGCCAAGAAAATGAAGTTCAATGCTTCCGAGCATGTGTCGATATGTTTCCTAGCATGCGTAGGAATTTTGTGCGTCGGAATTGCTACAGACGATTGGAATTTCCGATCGGAACTTTTTCCGACCGAAAGATTGAGAACATGCTCTCAATCTTTTGCTGGCTGGAATTCCGCCAGAAAAAGTCAGATGGAGCATACACACGGTCACATTTTCTGACCAAAAGCTCTCATCAGACTTTTGCTGGCGGAATTTCCGAACGTGTGTACGGGGCATAAAGCAAGGACTGTAATGTCGTTCATTTAACTCAAAGTAAGCCATTCATTACAGAATACCCAGAACCCAAGTGGAATGAGAACATCAGTATTCATGTCTCCAAAATGACTTTATTACAGGGATAGCTCAAAGTGAATACTCATTATCCTTACATATTATTATTATTATTATTATTATTATATTATAGGATTTATATAGCGCCAACAGTTTGCGCAGCGCTTTACAACATCGGGGAACAGTACATTTACATTACAATACAATTCAATATAGGAGGGATCAGAGGGCCCTGCTCGTTAGAGCTTACAATTTAGAAGGGAGGGTATATTACTTAATATGTGCGTTCCTATAACTTATGGTAGTTGGCATGAATGTATAATATTGATAATCAAAGTATTCCGAGAATTTATTACAGCATGGTCTTTTGGTGAATCTTGTTAAATATGCAAGTCATCTTGTATCTCGCGCTTGTGCCTGTAGTATATCTTCTTTTAGAATATATGTGCTGTGAGGTCTTTGAACAATTTAGCCAGATCCTTTCACAAGTGGGATAACCTTGTGGGGGAGTATGCATGCTTCATTATGTTTCATAGTTCAGTGTGCTTTACAAATATATAAACCGTGAATTCTTTGTCATTGGAAAATTTCTCAATACAAATCATAAAACCTTTTTGTAGGCATAGTAACAAGTTTCAAGGATAATTCCTGAAGAACACAATTATATAATATTACTGTAAATCGGTACATAGGTCTAGGTGTTAGTACTGTATAATAGATTCTAAGGTACGGTTTAAAAAAAAAAAAATGCTCTTGCTAATAGTGGTATAGAAAAATATAAAGCCGCTGAAGCTTGTGTGCCTAACAACTCAAATTCCTAAGATGAACTGTGAATTGGCATTTTTAACGCTTAGACTGACAATGATGTGTAATGATATGTATAAGCTAATTCAAGTTATTGGGAGAAGGAAAAACAGTTTAGTCAGGTACATATGATATATTTTGTATATTATCATTTTATATTTACATTTTTGAGCAACTAGGTAGAGCTCTAGACTCTTTTTTCACATGTCACTGGCTAATCTTAACTGCTATGCTAAAAAAAATCTGTTTAAAGGCTCACTTTTTTCAAAGCGGAGTTCCACCCAAAAGTGGAAGCTCTGCTTATTTGCCTCCCCTTTTGGGGGGGGGAGGGGGGAGCGGGTACCTGTTTTTGACAGGTACCCTTCCTCACTTTAGGGAGAGATCTCGCCACGGGGAGATCAATCGGAACTTCGTCCCCCCTCCTCCTTCTCCCAACGCTGGGCCATTCAGAAAGCGCAGTAGGGAATGGACTGTGAAGCCGAAAGGTTTCACTGCCGGTTTCCCTTACCACGAATGGCGGTGGCAGCACCCGAGAGCCGATGGAAACATCGGCTGGGGTGCCGACATTGCTGGATTCCAGGACAGGCAAGTGTCCTAATATTAAAGCAGCTACAGTATGTGAGGCTGACTTTTGATTTTTTGCTCGGAAAGGCGTAACTCCGCTATAAGAAAGAAATAGTACATGCACAAATTTTTGCAAGAAAAAATTTGCATGTATTATTTTCTTTTTCAGGAGCCGGCAAAGCATTGCACCCACAAGGGGTGAGGTGGGTGCTTAGCAACATGTTACATGGTACTCCCTAAATACAAGTGTAACATGTTGCTAAAAGTGGAGTTAGCCTTTAAAGAGCATTTGAGATAAAGTGCAGACTACACACACAGCTGAATGTGCCTGAAGATTAACTCATTCCGCCCCCATCCACTCTCTTTTTCTACTGTGTATGCCTCTGCACTGACTTTCATTCAGAATGAAATAGAAAGCCTCAAAGGAAAAAGCAACTGCAATGTTGTCTCTTTATAACACCCACAATACTTTTAGACACCAGTGTTATGGCTGCATTCTATATTAATGGCCCATTTACGCCTTTCCAGTGCAGTGCATTGCTGGAACACACATGTTAATGCAACTAACGTTAATGCATGGTAAGTGTTCCTGGGATTTTTTACTGCAGAGATCTTCAATCAACTGGCGGGTTGGGCAACAGGCTGAATAATCTAGATCAGTGTTTCTCAACTCCAGTCCTCAAGGTGCCCCAACAGGTCATGTTTTTAGGATTTCCCTCAGATAAGACGGCTGTGGTAATTACTAAGGCAGTGAAACTGATCAAATCACCTGTGCAAGATAATGGAAAGCCTAAAAACATGACCTGTTGGGGCGCCTTGAGGACTGGAGTTGAGAAACACTGATCTAGATCCAGTGGTCACCCCAGTTGGCCAATGGGCACATGCAGACCTTTAGCTAAAAGGTGGGTTGGCTGCAACAGCCCCATTCTGGACTGGGGCGGCCAGCGAGATAAAAGTCTCCCGCGAACACATATGACCGTGCGCCTGCAGTCCGTGTCACAGTGTTACCCTGGCTGACAGCCCTCCACTTTGGTGGAGAGGAGGATCTGTCATGGGAACCTTACCTGTACACTCCACTGGATTGGTAAGTAGATGCGGATGTGGAGCGTGGGTACTCCCTTGGGTGGTCCCTGTAGGGTTCTCCTCTTTCCCTATAGGCCTAGGCACCTGTAATCCTCCCCCCTTTACCCCTGCTGTTGGCACTTGGTGTCAGTATACTTGGACTGGGGTAGCTATAGCATATTGCAGTGGCATTCATTGTCATTGACAACCAATGTATTAATCCAACACACTTGAAATATGCATGTGTTTCAGTGCGCCCCAACATTGTGGCATGCTGTGTCAGAATAAAATGTCACATGTCTGATTTCTTCTGATGTCCGTTTTGATGCATTGACAGCCCCACTCGTTTGAATGGGCTGACTTAACACAATGTCTAGAAAAATTGTACATCAAAGCTGAACTCATACATCACCTGGTGATGTATGTCAATTATGGAAGATTCTGTTCATTTTCCTTTGTTAAAATAAAAATAAAGAAATTGAAAAAAAAAAGCTGAACTCAAGGAATTCAGGCACTTTCTAAAATGTGCAGGCTTACTATGGGTAGGGTCCAACGAGTTGCATGTCACCTCATCAGTTATTTACAACTGATACTTTTATGGTGTTCCCGGAGTAAAGCTATCACTACACTCCTAGTGCTCTGACAGAAGAGATGCTGCATTCTCACATACAGCAGTTCTGCCCTCCCCTGCCCTCTGCTGTCTATTCACAGAAGGCGTGGTATTTTGTAAATGGATTCACATAATACAAAGCACTCTGTGATTGGGCAGGATGAGAGCAGGGTTTGGGCAGAGTGACTGCATTGCACTTTGTAGTTGCAAGAGCTGAGACCAAAAGGTGTAGCATCGGAGCGCTGGTAGTATAGCGATAGCTATGCTTCTAGTGGTCAGTAGAAATGTAAATTGTAAGTTATAAGTCCACGAGGTGCCGTGCACCTCATTGGGATTAACCTACAGTAAGCCAGCACATTTTAGAAAGTGGCTGAAATCCTGGAGTTCAACTTTAAAAGCTTATATGTTGAAGCTGACAATACAACACCAGATGTAGCTATGTTATATATTTATCAGAAGAAAAAAAAGCAAAATATGCAGACAGGTGAAATGGGAAGGTGCAAGGTTGCCAATAGTAGATTATGTCTCCGAACCAACCCAGTGGCCACAGCTGTCACAAGTTGCCCGTATCTGTATCTGTAATTTGCTGTATCTTTTTGCAGATCTGTATAGACAGTTTGATACTGTATATAATTCTAATACATTCTGCTATTGTCACAGCTAATTGTAATGCAATCCAGTGCAGGGGTTGGGCTGCACCAAAGGCATTACTGATTTTTCAACCGCTATGGTATACTGAAGAGCGTATGCCATAAGTTTTGCTTGGAGCGCAGGCACAATGCTAAACGTGGACAGAAAATGCTCTTTTGATAACTTAGTTGATATGGCATAAGCTCATTGAGTGGGTGATGTTCAAGGTATAGAGTGATGATGTAGTCTCCTCATTTGAACCCAAGCTATTGTACCACCATTTATCACAAGCATGAATCAATATGCAGTTGGATAATTATGTAAAACTAAGTGGATTCTGAAGTCTATTTCCTATTAAGCCATACATCTGAAAGTATTTCATACACATTCTTGAGTGTTTCTATGCTATTAAAGCCCACGCTCTCTTATGTAACATTTTCTGCATGATATATATTTGCTTTTTCTTTTTTTATCTAAAGCAAACCTGTACTTTACTGTATTGTATCTTCTCCCCTGTCGCCTTCATCCACCACCAGAGCCTCCACCGGGTTTTCTTTGCAAAGTTTAAAATGTTATACCTGCTCAAGGCTTAGCATGTTCATGCCAACCTGCCAATGGCAGCTCTCAGGCCTTGATTATTGGTCACTCAGTCACTGCTAAACACTAAATTGTAGGAGGCATGAGGTGGGTTACATGCTGCATGCCTGCTGCTTGATATGATGAAACATTACAGAAAATGTTGAAAAACTTACCTGTTGCCTTATCTAGGCTTCTTCAACGCCTAAATTTGGGGTGTAAACTGCATTTGCGGGCCATATCAGCATTATGGTTGCCCTCAAAGGTTGTATCTGTAAGACTAGATGTCCAGAGCACCCCACCCCTCCCTTACATGAAGATGTGCAGAATCTGGAGGAGTACCATAGGAGGGCCAGAGTCTGCTGAATGCTAAGACCAGGTGAGGCGGAGACAAGGGGATGCTGCTGCTGCACAGAGAGAAGCAGGATCTGTAGGAGGAGTTACATAGTTAGTCAGGTTGAAAAAAGACACAAGTACATCTAGTTCAACAATAAAAATAAATAAATAAATAAAAAATAATATCAAACAATCTCATATACCCAATCCTATACCCACAGTTGATCCAGAGGAAGGTGAAAAACCCAAGCAAAGCTTGATCCAATTTGCTACAGCAGGGGAAAAAATTCCTTCCTGATCCCCAAGAGGCAATCGGATTTTCCCCGGATCAACTTTACCTATAAATGTTAGTACCCAGTTATATATGTACATTTAGGAAAGAATCCAGGCCTTTCTTAAAGCAATCTACTGAGCTGGCCAGAACCACCTCTGGAGGGAGTCTATTGCAGATTTTCACAGGTCTTACTGTGAAGAAACCTTTCCGTATTTGGAGATGACATTTTTTTTCCTCTAGGCGTAAAGAGTGCCCCCTTGTCCTCTGTGTTGACTGTAAAGTGAATAACTGAACACCAAGTTCACTATATGGACCCCTTATATATTTGTACATGTTGATCATATCCCCCTTAATTTCCTCTTCTCAAGGAGTTCTGTCCTCCTCTCTGCTGCTGACTGCTGGGACAAGGTGAGGGTGGAGATAGGGTTGCCACCTGTCCCGGACTGTCTGGGACTCACCCAGACAGTCCGGGTTTTGAATAATCTGTCCAGGTTTCAGTCCACCTGAAACCCAGACACATTATTCAGACAGGAATGTGGCTGGGAACAGGGCTAACGGGAGAGTGAGGGGCACTATGTGTGCTGTATTACTATTCTCTTTGGAGTGCCCAAAGGTGTCCCAGGTGTGTTACAATCCTATAGTACAGTGATGGCGAACCTTGGCACCCCAGATGTTTTGGAAGTACATTTCCCATGATGCTCAACTACACTGCAGAGTGCATGAGCATCATGGGAAATGTAGTTCCAAAACATCTGGGGTGCCAAGGTTTGCCATCACTGCTATAGTGTATACTAAAACAAAAAAATGTACTGTGCAGCGCTAAAGTGTTCAGGTTTTGCTTAAAGAAAAAGTGGCAACCCTATGCGGAGACAAAATGGATGCTGCAGCTTCAGAAGAGGTGCAAGAGCCGCATGAAATGGGCCAGGCCTTATGTAGTATACAGAAGGACAGAGAGGGTCCACTAGACGATACAGCACCTCATCCCTTGGTATAAGAGTATCAAACAAAGGGGGGGATTGGTAGAATAGGGATTATAACGGTGCAAAGATAATGAAAGAAGGTCGGGGTAGACTCACAGTTCAAGGCTCGTAATACTCGTTAGTTAATAGAACAATTTTTATTAAATATAAACAATTATATCAAAAACATACAAAAGGAGAAAATATATATATTTGAAAAAATATTGACAATATATATTTTTCGGAAGATAGGACTCGATTCAGTAGATCATGGCAATGATTAAAATGTCAGTTACATCAATTTACAGTCATGAGTATAAAAGACAGTACATAGTCAATAATAGAATCAAATTGTGCATATAAGGTTAAAGATACAGTTCACATTTGGTGAAGGTAGATAACCTGGGATAGACTAGATTAGTCATAGTAGACTGTTCCGACATGTTTCGCCATAACAATGGCTTCCTCAGGGTATGTCTACTTTGCGTAATTGATGTATCTAGTAAAGAAAGTATCATAATGTTTAACACATGTGGTCTAAACGATTGAACCAATGCCAAGGCATGTGCAGTAAAAAAATATCTTGAAAGGCTAGCATCAGCAAATTGTTCATGTAGAGTGCCTAATTATCTCAACATCAGCCTGGCATTGGTCATGGGACTGTCCACAAGAGGCAGTCCATATTGTAAGTTTGCTGGCATTTTTGGGTGGTCTTTTTAATGGGTTGAAGATTTTCAGCTTTCTTGATTGGCCACGTGAGATGATACAACACTTACGCATGTGGGGAAGTTCATTGATGACCGACATTTACAGAAATGATACACTGAGCTGTGCAGCGTACAACATTACACTTCATTCAAGTCTATGAGGTGCCGTGAGTTGTGCTGCACAAAAATGCATCATGTGTGCATTCTTACGCAGCACACCACAACCCAACTCAATGCAGTTTTGTGGTGTGAAAAAGACACATAGAAAACCAAATCTATTTGTCCTTGCATTGACCCTGTGTAGATCAATGCAGCTCAAGATAGGCGATAGTGTGCGCGAGCCCTTAAGGTTTTACAATACATTTAGTGCCAGATGTGTCATAACAACTAATAATTGGGAGCAATTGGTATAAGTGTTTCCATTTACACAAATATCTTGTTTTAATTGACTATGAAGCATGCTTGACACTCATGATCTTTGACCTCTGCCCTAGGTAGAAGACCCAGAATAACACTGACCTGACTTGTTTAGATAGGGAATAACGCAGAGGCATGGTATGTCCCATGAGGTTACAGGGAAAGCAACACAGTGTGTGTTCATTTTAGTTTCTGTAGATTACACCATCATTTCCACTACTTTTGAAAAAAAATATATATATTTTATATTTCCTTTTTGTTGTCTCCATGGTACCAAGAGCAGGTTTAAGATTGGTATAAAAAGAATTCACTGAAGTGAAATGCAGTTTATAAAGTTGAATGGATTGCCCATTTGTAACGTTGTTGAACTGTACACAACACAATAACCTTAAATGACTATTAAAATAACTTTCCACTCTTTGCTATTCATTCTCATTGGTTGTTGAGGATAATTGCATATCATGTTGTATTATTTTAAAAAAATAGCTTAAACACTTGCATGTCCCTCTAAACACATGCATCAGACTCAGAGGTATGTAACTTTTTTGTATTCTTTAAGCTGGCCATAGACAATTTTGTTTCTTTCATTTACCCAGCGGGATTCAGCCAAACAAGGTGGATGGAAGTAATCTACCCACCAGGATATTGTATTGTAACAGCCGGTACCCACCGCTGTCAAAATACACTGATCAGCAGCTGCAACCACTGATTGAGAAAAGTTTTCCAGCATGCCCATTCAAAAGAATTTGATCAAACTAATTGAAATTCAGTTGGTCAAATTTTGATCAGTTTAAATTTGCAATAGTGGGAGATTGTGACCGGCTCTCTAGGGAGCTAGTTCACATATCTCCGATGCGGCTCCAGTGCGAATTTGCACAGGAGCCCTGTGTGTCTTTTGGTCCGTTTCAGGTCTGAATTCAGCCCAAAATTTAGGCTGCAATCTGACCTAAAACGGTGAACGGGGATGCACAGGACCCCCGCTGGGAGCCGCATCGGCATTAGGTGCGAACTGAGCCTTAGGCCTCTTTTACACGGGCACCTCCGTCTTGCGGATTCCACTTGCTCAGCGGGGGATCGCTCCGCTGATCCCCACTGAGCAGGCGGATGACAGGTCCATCTTCGCTCCCCTGTGCAGAGCAGACACGGACACAATCCCCCTCTCCTTCATGGGGAAATCAGGTGGAAACAGACCGATCTGATTCGCCAGACGGATGGAAAATGGGACCACCATCCATCTGTTCTCTGACATTCACCGCTCCATAGAGGAGACTGCAAGGTCTGATCAGGTCCGCCTGAAAAACTGACAGGAGGACCTGATCGGAAAGCCCGTGTGAACGGACCCTAAGGGGGAAATGGCTTGCTTCTGGGTTCCTTCAATTTTCACTTAAGGTTGATCAACTAGCTGCTTCTCAGTTGCTGAGTTGCACAGAAAGAAAAAAACATTTGTCTCATTTGGCTTTTTGCCCTCAGGTGTAACTAATCGAGTTCCTTTTTAGTTGCTTTTGTGCTCCTTGGTTCCTTCTGAGGTGCTTTACTGTGCTTTAGCATTCACACTTGTATGGGGAAAGAAGCAAATACCTGCGTACACAAGCCCTTACAATAATCTTGTGTGAATAAGTAAAGAACAGTTAAAAGCAGCTGTTTAATGTGTGTTGGTACAGCCGACCCGCATTATGCTAGTATTGTTGTCACCCCATAAAAGGAAATGCCTGAACACTTCAAGCCAGGATCACCAGGTATTCTTTTTATGAACGCTGCAGATTGAATTATTTGCACATTTGTATTGAAAAATGTATATCTCTAATAATGTGTGTCCCATTTGTGGATGATGTTGCGTTAAAAAAAAAAATCGAACCTTCATTTATTCTGACACCGCTGTAAGCATCAAACCTCTGGCTCTAGTACACTGCATACTCTGAAGGCTACAGTATATGGGTTTCTCATACTCCACCTTCCTGATTCATAAAACATCTTATATACTTTGCTCAGAATACAAGGTGCTCTGTGATTAGAGGAAGGGGGATTGTGACATTTATCTGCCCCTTATCTCATCACAGAGCACATTGTATTCTGGGAAAAAGAACACAAGACATTTTATGAATGGAGAAGGTGGAGTACAGTCCACCCATATAACTTTCACTGTATGCAGTGTACTAGAATTTGGTGGTTACATCTGTGTCAGAATGAATGAAAGTTAGGTATTTGTCCACCAACGTGACACAAATCATTAGGGGTAAATAATCTTTACATAGTAAATGTGCAAACATTGTTTTTCCCAGAGTTAAGCTTTAAAGGATTGAAAATAAATGTTAACATGTTAAAACATATATTCGATTTTAGTCATTACCGCCATTGCTTTATAAAGAAAAATTGTCTCTTTTTTTAAGGAGCTATTTAATACTGTAAATATTGAGGAAATACCCTGGGGAAAACCACCTACGAAGCCATTAAATCTCTTATAGCAACAGGAAAGAAGTTTTCCTAAAGTGAGTCTTAATGGATTTGGCGAATGTTCAAAATGGATATTGAGAAAATGAATCAATAGCCATTAAACAAACTGGGTGCTTGCCAAGCAGAGGCAGATATAACCCTTCTAATGAAAAAAACGTAAAAAAGTTTACATGTTTGGCTAAGTTCTTATGTATTACCGTAAAAACTCTTAAGGCCTGTATCTTAAGGCCTGTACACACGATCAGAAAATCGTACGAAAAATACCACTTTTGAAGGGATCGTACAATAATCTGATCATTAGTACATCATTAGTACACAGCTTTCGAGAGCCGATCAGAATTGTCTGATGGGACAAACACAATTTTTTTTATTGTACAATAACAGACTGTACGATTTTAGTTTAATCAGTACAGTTTTTGTCCAAAAATACAATACAAATACAATACAACACATTACTTAATTTCAGAATTTTTATTCAGTCATTGGAGAATTTTCGTAACTTTAGTAACCTCTTTATTTTTGATATGGAGACTAGCATGCAAGAAAAAAATGATTATTAATCCGATAATCTCATCATGTGTACCTGGCCTAACAGTATTTATTTAGAATGTACGTTTTTCTAAAGGTAGCACCCTTTCAATCTACTGCTCCAACCCACATCATGTATCAAAGGAAATGTACAATAAGTGTATAGAAGACCAATCACCTAAAAAAAAATCTAAGCCGACTTTCCTGTATTTTTATACTAACTCTTCATATAGCAGGAGTAGTGTTAGTTCAGGAATATACAACCATTTCCTGGTTTTGGAACTGTCCGCGTAAGAAGGATGATGTGCCTAATTTTGCAAGTTTGTGTCTCAGTGTGAAATTAAGCATGGCGGAAACATTAAGACCATCACTTCAAAGCCCAGTTTGCTAACACTTTAAATCAATCTCTTTAACTGTCTTAAGTATGCTGGTTTTGTCCTTACGTGCTGCTTGGTTTGACCTCATTCATGTCGTAAAATAATCATGAGAGTGGGGACACATTGGGAGTGTTTTTTATTACATGTGTCACCATTGTGCATTTGAATGTTTAAATTACACTGGTGAAAGTGTGCTTTGAAATATGAGTCCCCATAAAACGTGCATCATGCAAGTGCTAAAGCATCTTTTTGAACGTATACAGAGGTATATGTTCTCTATCTGTTTTGCAAATGGGTGTAAAACTAGATTTATCCAGCCCTTAGCAATAGACATTTGGACAATCTCTTTGGCCTTTCTAAGTATGTACTTTCCCAGATAAAAGAAACTAGCAAGGTTATAGCCAAGTGCTTCACAAGCCACAATGCCTAAACAAATATATTTGGCACCTACCAATTTCTAAAAAAATGACTAACAAAAATACTCAATTTGACTACACACCAACCAACACTGGTCTTTCAGAATTCAAACAATTTTTTTTAATTTTTGGTGCACCATGTTATACTTGATTTTAGATCTGTCGCCTACCTATCTAGTTGTGAAAATGAATCAATGTGGAGGACAATGCCAGAGAGAAGGATCTTTTTTTAAAGAAATGAGCCTGGAGTTTGCCCCCACAATACCACAATCATGCTTAGTGCATGCTTGGACTGTTGGTGGTTTGAAAGCCACAGTATCAGGCCACTACCAGTGGCACTGTTAAGCCCCGTACACACGATCAGACTTTCCGACGGGAAATGTTGGATGTGAGGTTGTTGGCGGAAAATCCGGCCATGTGTATGCTCCATCGGACAATTGTTGTCAGATTTTCCGCCAACAAATGTGTGTTGTCTGACTTTCCGATTGTGTGTACACAAGTGCGTCGGATAAAAGTCCAAAGTACAAACATGCATGCTCGGATGCAGAAGCGGTCGATCTTGTAAACTAGCGTTCGTAATGGAGAATTAACATTCGTGACATGGCAAATTATAAAACCTCCAAATGCAGCACACAATTCTCTTCTTCTTTAATGGGATAATAATGAAGCTGCTTTGCTGGTGATACTGATGGAGTTATTGCAAACAAGTTTGCCACAACAGCATTATCCCGTAGTTTATAAGATCAAAGATACAACTCTGTTGGTGTTTTTTTTTATTTTTTTAAATGTAACTGCCTACTCCCAAACTGTTATTTGAAGTAAAACACATAGCCAAGTAGTATTCTCCACAATTTTTTATTGTGCATTAAAAAGAAAAAAATTGACATGCTATCTGCCAATAGAAAATAACCAAAAAGTGCATTCTATGCATCCAAAAATATTTACCAAATTACCAAAATGTATCAAATTAAATCATTATTCAACCAAAAAAATAATGTCAAAGCATTAACTCCAAGGCCAATAATAAATAACACGTTATCTCCTCCGATTCCACAACATATCTGGTTGACGAACGGCCCTTCAGAAACACATTGAAAAGCACGAAATGAAAAGCGATAAATGAAAAACGTTAATCAACACTCACCAAACTTCTACTAACACGAAATTAGCAGAAGGAGCGAGCCCAAAGGGTGGCGCTAAAGAGCTGAAAAAACACGTAGAACATCTAGTATGTCACTACGTTCGTAATTGTTGGCCAACATTTGTGTGACCATGTGTATGCAAGACAAGTTTGGGGCCAACACCCTTTGGACAAAATTCTACGGTTTTGTTGGCAAAAGTCTGATCGTGTGTACAACAACACATTACTGTCTTTTTAACCATGCACAAGACTTTGGGGCAAACTGACAGTGAGACTTTGCAGGTATGGTATCCTATAGTTCCATTACAAGAGCAGAGGGTTGATAATGGTACCATAGTGTTAAGATCCTGTAGTAAGCATTGTCACCCATTTAGTGTCATAAGAAAGATACTGGCAAGATCAACAGGTATTTAATAACACTTAGGAAATAGATATAAAAATGCACTTGTCTGTTTAGGAGACGAAAAAGGAAAACGATAAAAGAGAAGTATGTTTTTTTTTTTTTTTTTAATTCATACTTACCTCGGTGGATGGAGCATCAGACAGATGCTGCAGCTGTCCCACGCCATCTTTGCACTGAGAACCGAGCCACCGAACATCAGAGATGGCTCAGTTCTCACAGATCCCCGAGAGGAAAGCTGCTGACTGTCAGTCAGCATCTCTTCTCTCTGCTCCTCCACACTCACTGGAGAGCTGAGCTGTGGAGGGGCAGGGAGAGGCCATCTCAGTGTCTCGCTGAGACTGCCATCAACCAAGGCAGCTGGCGGATCCAGACTTGGAAGTCGGGATGACGCGGTGCCTTGACTGATGGCAGTAACATCGCAGAGAGCGGACTTCTGACTGCTCTCCGCTGAAAAAGGGGCACAGGAGTTCAAAACGAATTGCACTCCTGTGACCCATAGGAGAAGCCCAGCCTAAAAAGCTCAGGCTGGACTTCTCCTTTAAAGTGGATGTAAACCCTCTATATACCCAGTTAAGTGAACAGCCTCAGATGAAACAAATCTCCCTACATAAATTTTACATGTATATCTGCCGTCTTCAGCTTTATATATCCTTTAGAAAGAACTTTTTTTGTTACAGATATTCTACTCCTGGTCAGCACTGGGAGTGGATTATTGGCATACAGCCAAGACAGCTGATTGGAGGAAAGGCACACACCCCTACATCACTAGGCAAAGGAAGAAAAGAATGTTCAGTGCTCTGCTGTGAGACAGCAAGCTGTCTGCTAATCTATGTATAGCAACCTCCCAGGACACACACTTCAAGCTGCCTTCTTGGAGAACTTGTCAGAAGTTATCAGGCTGATAACAGAGCTACTGAGCAGGAGAAAGCTACGGGACATAGTGCTTTGAAGAGAGATAATAAAACACTACAGATATACAGTATCTCACAAAAGTGAGTACACCCCTCACATTTTTGTAAATATTTTATTATATCTTTTCATGTGACAACACTGAAGACATGACACTTTGCCACAATGTAAAGTAGTGAGTGTACAGCTTGTATAACAGTGTAAATTTGCTGTCCTCTCAAAATAACTCAACACACAGCCATTATTGTCTAAACTGCTGGCAACAAAAGTGAGTACACCCCTAAGTGAAAATGTCCAAATTGGACCCTAAGTGTTAATATTTTGTGTGGCCGCCATTATTTTCCAGCATTGCCTTAACCCTCTTGGGCATGGAGTTTACCAGAGCTACACAGGTTGCCACTGGACTCTTCTTCCACTCTTCCATGATGACATCACGGAGCTGGTGGATGTTGGAGACCTTGCGCTCCTCCCCCTTCCGTTTGAGGATGCCCCACAGATTCTCAATAGGTTTTAGGTCTGGAGAAATGTTTGGCCAGTCCATCACCTTTAACCTCAGCTTCTTTAGCAAGGCAGTAGTCGTCTTGGAGGTGTGTTTGGGGTCATTATCATGTTGGAATACTGCCCAGTCTCCGAAAGGAGGTGATCGTGCTCTGCTTCAGTATGTCACAGTACATGTTGGCATTCATGGTTCCCTCAATGAACTGTAGCTTCCCAGTGTCGGCAGCACTAATGCAGCCCCAGACCATGACACTCCCACCACCATGCTTGACTGTAGGCAAGACACACTTGTCTTTGCACTCCTCACCTGGTTGCCGCCACGCACGCTTGACACCATCTGAACCAAATAAGTTTATCTTGGTCTCATCAGACCACAGGACATGGTTCCAGTAATCCATGTCTTTAGTCTGCATGTTTTCAGAAAACTGTTTGCGGGCTTTCTTGTGCATCATCTTTAGAAGAGGGTTCCTTCTGGGATGACAGCCATGAAGACCAATTTGATTTGAGATACTGTATGTGTCCAGCTCAAATTTCATGAATTGGGTTTACATCCACTTTATTAAGAGGAGTTTATGATGTGGGTTTTCGTATACGTTAAGGGTTACAGTTAGGTTAAGTATTAAAGTGTCATTTGACCAAAATCATTAAAAACTGTCAGTACATGCTGTATTACACGCTGTTCATGTTCTGTATTTTGCAAAAAAACTGGTTGATTCTGCTGTTCACTGTCCCTCCCTCCTTGTCTGTGTCCCTGCTGCAGCCTGAGATTGTGTAGCCCAGCCATTGCCACATCTACTGAGCATGCTCCAGTTCAGTTCCCTTCTGAACTGTTAATTTCTTCCTTTTTCTTATCTGTGCAGCCCACATGACTATAGAGTTAAAAATGTGGGAATATACACTCCACATAAATGACAGCCCCCTCCCCCTTCTCCTCTATGCCTACTAAACAGCTCTACACTACAAAGTGGGATATCACATGTTGATTGATGGAGGCATCTTCTCCCTGTAATTCTAAGCACATACAAACAATAGACAAAGGCTGGAGGGGCGTGAAACAGACTGTGATTAGCAGAGCCCCCCATCCCCCTAGATCGCCCACCCCATGTTTTTGCTGAAAAATAATACATATTCAAGTTTAAATACATATTTGAATGATGATTTAAAACATTTATTTGATAATAATTATGTATTGTTCCTTTGTATTCTGAAGGCTGTTTTTTTTTTTGAACATATGACAGGCAGTAGATGACTGGAAGCTCCTCCCGCCGATGTTTCCTTGCATACAGGCAGTGGGGTAGGGTTATTTTTTATAAAAATAAATACAGTGCCACCGTCCATATACTGTACATAAGCAAAAGGGATAATGAAAATTAAACTGTGTTTTTAGAATGAGTTTAAGGATTAATGTTTCAATTTTGGATATAATAGGGAAGGGCAATGCTAGAAAGATGGTCCCTTACTTACGGTCCTGGGGACTATCTTGTTACCTGACAGGGAGTAAAGAAAACTCAGACAAAAATAAAAAGTATATATTTTTTTTAATGTTAAAGTACCACCAAAGTCCACAATACTTAACTCTCCTTCAATGTTCCAAGGTCTCTTTGCCAGTGCTGGCATCTTCTGCTTGGCTTCTTTTTGGTGCTGTGATGCACCTGTTTTCATTAGCTGGCATGGGGATGGGGATGACATCACTCCTTTAGTTCCACTTTAAAGGAATATAAATAAAATATAATACATTTATATAATATAAATATACTTTATAATAAAATTGGATTTTCAATGCAGAAGACCAATGCGCAGCTCACTGTACAAATTTGGCTATGCCTCCCGCACATGCGGCCGGCGCAATGACAGTGACTGGTGATCAAAACGCGGAAGCCGGATGGCCGAAAATGTTAGCGGTCGGGCAGGGAGCTCGGGGAAAGCACATTGCTAAAGCTGAGGTGAGTATTGTTCCGCTTTAAGTATTCTAGAACCTCCGTCAGATGTTCATTGTTGTTTGTTTTCCCTGTTGAAGATTTTCCCTCACGTCCTGTGTGATCAAAAGTTGTCCTTAGACATTAGACTCATAGGAGAGCCACCTAGGCCTTAGGACAGGAGTCTCCAAACTTTCTAAACAAAGAGCTGGTTTGCTGGCCTTCAGATTTAGGGGGGGCCGGACTTTTGGCAATTGGGAGTAGAAGAGGACCCGATGGCAGTGCCCCATCATTGGGAGGAATTGTGCCCCATTATTGGTGTCATTGGGCGCCATTCTAGGTGTCATTGGGAGGAATTGTGTCACATATATGGCTTCAGTGGGAGGAATTATGTCCCATTGTTGGTATTAGTGGATGAAAATAGTGCCCCAAGGGCCGGATAAAAGCAAGCAAAGGGTTCGCATTTGGCCCCAGGACCAGAGTTTGAAGACCACTGCCTTAGACCACACATGAATGCTAAGAAGCAACATTTGTTTTACATTATAGCAATAAATAGATACCTTTAGGCTATTATGGTTATTTGGTAATGCTGACATTTGTCTTATCAATATATGTGGGAATTACCTTGATTGACTTCAGCTTTTTAGGATCCATGCTGGTTAACTGGAATGGTTAGGTTTTGCATATAGCTAGTGTAGAGTTATAAGGTGGTCCTAAATAGGTTGCTGGACCAATACACACTTTGCCCTTCTAACATGGGCTATTGGCATGCTTGGCCACACCCTTGCAGGTAGATAGGATGCCTAAAGGCATAAAGGAAATGCAGGGTGATACAGGTAAACACTGAAGGAGAGTCTGGTGTGCAGGAGCACCCAGCAAGCAGAGTCAGAAAGCAAAGAGATACATGAAGTGTGCCAAAGGAAACCAGAGAAGGTGGAGCAGTGTCAGCAGGATTAACCAGACAACCACTTGACTGGGCTCCAGCTGGATCAATAAATAACCAGCAGGTAAGTACCTAGAAGAGGGGTCTACTTTAACACAACACATTTAGAAATGGTACAGAATAATTGCCCTTTTTTTTTTACTTTAAGATGTAAAGAAATCTTTTTTTTTTTAGATTCATACTTATCTAGGTAGATGCAGGATCGGTCCGATGCTGCATCTGTCCCCCATCGCCTCTGCACTGAAAATTGAGCGATCAAACATCACAGATCGCTCAGTTTTCACAGCTCCATGAGCTGTAGACTGTCGGTCACAGTTCTCTGCTCATCTCCCTATTCGCTCATTGGAGCGCAGAGCTGTGGAGGGGGCGAAGCTGAGAGGCTGAGACGAGTGTCAGTCCAGGCACCTGGCGGATCCAGACTCCCATTGTCGGGATGACACGGTGCCTGGATTAACATCCGTGACCTCAGCAGTCCGCTCTCTGCTGAAAACGGGTCACAGGAGTGCAAAACGAATTACACTCCTGTGACCCATAGGAGAAGTACAGCCAAACAAGCTTTGGCTGGACTTCTCCTTTAATATTCATATATATAATTAATTATTATAGCTCATAGTTGATATTAACCACTTCCCTACCCGCCCATAGTCATATGACGCCCACAAGGTGGATCTCCCATCCTGGGTGGGCGTCATATGACGTCCTCCCATTCCCGGCCGCCTGGGGGGGCCGCGGCCGCGATGTCTGCCGGGCACCCGCGATTGCCCGTTAAAACAACGGGACCGTGCGGGACCGTGGAGCTGTGTGTGTAAACACACAGCTCCACGTCCTGTCAACGGAGAGGAGACCGATCATGTGATCCCAGTACGGAGGAACACATAATCGGTCTCCTCCCCTTGAGTCCCCTCCCCCCACAGTTAGAATCACACATATAGGGAATACATTAACCCCTGCAGCGCTCCCTAGTGTTAACCCCTTCCCTGCCAGTCACATTTACACAGTAATCAATGCAATTTTATAGCAACGATCGCTGTGTAAATGTGAATGGTTGAAAAAATCGCAGATCGCCGCCATTACTAGTAAAAAAATAAAATAAAAAATGCAATAAATCTATCCCCTATTTTGTAGACGCTATAACTTTTGCGCAAACCGATCAATATACGCTTATTGCGATTTTTTTTACCAAAAATATGTAGAAGAATACGTATCGGCCTAAACTGAGTAAAAAAATTGTTTTTTTTTTTTAAAAATGGGATATTTATTATAGCAAAAAGTAAAAAATATTAAAATTGTCGATCTTCTTTTGTTTATAGCGCAAAAAATAAAAACCGCAGGGGCGATAAAATACCACCAAAAGAAAGCTCTATTTGTGGGGAAAAAGGACGTCAATTTTGTTTGGGTGTAACGTCGCACGACCGCACAATTGTCAGTTAAAGCGACGCAGTGCCGAATCGCAAAAAGTGCTCTGGTAAGGAAGGGTGTAAAATGGCCCGGTGCTGAAGCGGTTAAAGTAGAACTGAACATAAAAAGTGAACATTTGTATGTTGTGGGGAAAATTGAAAACTTTACAATTTGTACAGAGTATAGAAAGTATTATACATGTAACAACTGTAAATAGTGACTGCTACCGGCCAGAGGTATGGACACCACATATTTCTTTCATAGTACAAAATACTAATATATACTTAATACTAATTTTCCCTTAATGCTGAAAAATACAGACAACAATGTAAACAATGATGTCAGAAAACATTACCATGCTTTTTAACTACATCACATAATTCTTGGTCCATACAGGAGACCTGATTCTTTGGTTATAGGTGGGTCAAGTATGTGGTCTCCGAATTGGTTGTTATCAGTAGGAATAGAAAAATATATTTTCTCAAATAAAACTTCTGAAAAGTCCTGCCTAACAGGCACAAGATGTCTTGCACACCATATGCGCCCATCAGTAAAGACTAAATGGATATCTCAATCTAGGTAATGTATTGGTAGGGATCATTTGGATAATGCTACTTTAAACGGATATTATGCTATTTTTGTAGGTATTTTTATAAATGTGTATCTGAAGTGTTGATTTTAAATGTGTTAGAGTTTTCCTCTTTTTTGTAATTTCGTTGTGGATTTTTTATTTGCAATGAAAATAAATCTTATCTATCTTATCTATCATCAAACTGTTATTAGGTATAAGGTTCTGGTGACTTGTTACTGGAAGATTTGGATTGTCCCCATTTCAACAAGGAAGGTTTCTTAAAGCATATCTAAACCAAAAAAAAAACGGAAATTGAATACATTGCAGCTTACTACTCTTTGAATGTGGTGGCTGCATTTGTTTTCTTTTTGTAGGCTGTTTCTCCATTATTTTCACCTGGTAATTTGGCCAGTAACACACTTCCTAATTTAGGGTGGCTACACTCACTCCTTCATTCTGTCTGTGGAGAAGCAAAGTTGCCACCTTTGGACAGCAGCAACTTTTGGGGAAGGTATTGTTAGATGGACTATTAGATTTATACTTTAAATAAGTGACTAACAACTTAAAGCGTAACTAAACCCAAAAACAAAAATGTAATATATTATAGCTTACCAATCATTGGATGTGGTGGCTGCATTAGTTATCTTTTTTTTAAGGTTGTATTCCTTTATTTTTATGTGTGATCAGCCAGTGACACACATCCTGTGTTAATGTGGCTACATTCACTCCTCCTCTGTATTGATCGAGGAGCAATGTAGCCTTCCTTAGACAGAAGCGTTGTTAGTCAGTGGAGAGGGTAGTATTATGCCGCGTACACACGTGCAGACTTTTGCCGGCGGACCTAGTCCAGCGGACAATCCGCCGGACTTTCCAGCTGGCTTCGCCGGACTTTCCGAGCGTGTGTACTTGCCCACACACGTGCGGACTTGCCCACACACGCGCGGACTTCTCCGGCGGACAATCCGCCGGCCAAAGTCCGTGGGACTTTTGAAAATGAACGGACTTGCCCACACACGGAGCAGTCCGTTCATTTAGAACGTAACTTCAGGTTACGTAGCTAGCGTAGGCAGTAAATGCCGCCGCGCTAGCTCCTTAACCTGGCATGGATTTAAAGGGACTCCCTACGCCGAAAAACGGCGTGGGGGTTCCCCCCAAATCCATCTCAGACCCTTATCCGAGCACGCAGCCTGGCCGGCCAGGATAGGGGTGGGGACGAACGAGCGCCCCCCCCTCCTGAGCCGTACCAGGCCGCGTGCCCTCAACATGGGGGGTGCCCTGGGTAAAAGGGGGGTCATGCGGCCCCCCCACCCCAAAGCACCTTGTCCCCATGTTGATGAGGACAAGGGCCTCTTCCCGACAACCCTGGCCGTTGGTTGTAGGGGTCTGCGGGCGGGGGCTTATCGGAATCTGGGAGCCCCCTTTTATAAGGGGGCCCTCAGATCCCGGCCCCCCACCCTATGTGAATGAGTATGGGGTACGATGTACCCCTACCCATTCACCTAAGGTGTAAAATGTAAAGTACAAAAACACACACACTTTTGAAAAAATATTTTATTGCACTGCTCCGGGGGTCTTCTTCCGTCTTGGGGGTCTGAGGGACTGTGACATCACAAGGGGGCGGGATCACCATGTGATATGAGCATGTGACCCTGTCCCCATGTGACCCTGTCCCCATGTCCCTATATAAGTCCCAGCGCAGCGCGGCTCTGGCATTCCGGGCAGAGACAGCGACGGGTCAACATCGGAAGAAGAAGAAGAACAAGAACAAGAAGAACAAGAAGAAGAAGGCGCCGGCGGCGCGGAAAACGACGACCGCCGCAAGAACAGAAGAGACCCCCGGAAGACCCCGGAAGACCCCCGAAGGCGGATCGAGACCCCCAGACGACGGCGGCGACGACGAAGAAGGTAGCCGGACTTCTCCGCTCGGTAAAAGAGCTTGGTAAATGGCGGAGGAGTCCGGCGAGAAGACCCCCAAGACGGAAGAAGACCCCCGGAGCAGTGCAATAAAATATTTTTTCAAAAGTGTGTGTGTTTTTGTACTTTACATTTTACACCTTAGGTGAATGGGTAGGGGTACATCGTACCCCATACTCATTCACATAGGGTGGGGGACCGGGATCTGAGGGCCCCCTTATAAAAGGGGGCTCCCAGATTCCGATAAGCCCCCGCCCGCAGACCCCGACAACCAACGGCCAGGGTTGTCGGGAAGAGGCCCTTGTCCTCATCAACATGGGGACAAGGTGCTTTGGGGTGGGGGGGCCGCACGGCCCCCCTTTCCCCAGGGCACCCCCCATGTTGAGGGCACGCGGCCTGGTACGGCTCAGGAGGGGGGGGGCGCTCGTTCGTCCCCACCCCTTTCCTGGCCGGCCAGGCTGCGTGCTCGGATAATGTTCTGAGATGGATTTGGGGGGAACCCCCACGCCGTTTTTCGGCGTGGGGATTCCCTTTAAATCCATGCCAGGTCACGGAGCTAGCGCGCCGGCATTTACTGCCTACGCTAGCTACGTAACCTGAAGTCACGTGCTAAATGAACGGACTTGCCGATGAGCGGCAAGTCCGTTAATTTTCAAAAGTCCGGCGGACTAGCCTACTAACGGCGGGATTGTCCGCCGGACTGCCAAGTCCAGCGGATCATTTTAAAACCAAACTTAAAACTTTGGTCCGCCGGACTTTGGCGCCAAAAAGTCCGCCGACGCCCACACACGAGGGGATTGTCCGCTGGACTTGAGTCCAGAGGATAATCCCGCGGGATTGTCCCCTGTGTGTACGCGGCATTAGATGGACTAGTAGATTTAGATAGACCTTACATAAGTAGCTAACAATTTAAAGCTCAACTCTAGCATTAAAATAGCATCTGTTATATTTGAAACAAACAGTAGAGGCTGGTGCTGGAGGATTATGAGGGGTGCGGGCGGCCCCCTCCAGATCCACACAAACCCTACAGTGGAGCTCTCCTGGACTCTCTGTAAAGCAGGCTGCTCCTCCAGTCTCTCCTCCCTCGCTCTCCGGGCTGCTGTCATCTCTAATCTGTTCTCTGTCTCTCTGAATGGTGGGGAAGCCGGTGCCAATTCGCTGTCATCACAGGGTGGGTGCTCTGTGCCCCGAGGACAATATGAAACTGGCCAATTGGGGCCTCGGCATGTGGTCACGTTCCGGTGAGGGGGTGATGGACCTGGTACAGTGCATGGCCACACAGATAGTGCAAGCTGGGGGCGGAGTCGCGGGCTGGGGGGGTGGCACCCATGCGCCTTGTGGACCGGCTGCCACTGGAAACAAATGCAACTTTTGGACATTTACTGTAATAATTTATTAATGGTATAGCAAATCTGCAGTCCACAGGTGCTTTTGTAAAAGGACCTATAATATCAATAGCAAGCTTCTCTCAAGCAGAATCTGGAAATGGCACTGGCTGGAATGGTGGAATGTGTGTAACAACAGATTTGTCATGACTCCAACAAGTAATGCAAGACTGAATGGCTTTTAGTATTAGGGTATCCATGCCTTGCCACCTGTATAGTTCACATAATCTTAGATGTGTTCTTACAGTGCAGTTTCTTGGTGACTTTCATGTTCAAGCTGTATAAGGTGTCCTCTCAAGGTCTTTGGAAATATAAGTGATGGGATCTGCAGACAATGTAGCCTTAACCAATGACAGTTCATGTCTTATGCCCCGTACACACGGTCGGAAATTCCGACCACAAAATCCGTCAGATTTTTTCCGACGGATTTTATCCGACACTGGTGTTGCATACACACGGCTGGACAAAGTTGTCAGAAAATCCGATCATTCTCAAACGTGGTGACGTTCGTTGCGTATGACGGAACTACGTAGAGGCTAGTAGCCAATAGCTTTGGTCTCGTAATTTGATCTGAGCATGCGTGGCACTTTGTCCGTCGGAATTCTCTACACACGATCGGAAAAAGTCCGATCGGACTTTGTTGTCAGAAAATTTGAGAGCAGGATCTCAAATTTTTTCCGTCTGAAAAATTCCAATGGAGCCCACACACGGCCGGATTTTCCGTCTGAATTTCCGACCGAGTGTGCGGGGCATAATCCTGTAGTTTGTAGAACATATTGAATAACTTTTTTTAGATTTGGACAGAGTAGAGATTGATTAGAACACCAGTGGGGTTTTTATTACTGTCTGTGCCCTTATTAGGGAGATTCACCAAACTTTGGTCCTGTTTACATTTATCACCGAAAATTAAAGTAAAAGAAAATCACAAATTTTGTATTGCCCCCAGAACAGGAATAGAGGGGAAATCTTCCAATAGGGATAGTTGTGTTGACCCTGGTGACAATCAGGGATTCCCTCACTTTAAAGCTTTTTTTTCCAAACATTAACAGCATCACATATTGACAATGGCACACTCATTGTTTTGGTGAATTATCTCCCCCGATGTCCTGTTTTGTTAAAGAAGAAGTTATAAAAAATGTGGACGGACGTTGTCATCTTGCTTGTTGGCATTTGAAGCCTACAAGCATTAACTTCCTTGTTCCAGTGATGCTGAGCTACCAGCATTCCTTGCTCATTCCCGCGCATGCTCAGTTGTAACGGCGCATGCGGGCCTCCGCAATGACACGAGCTCCCAGGAGACAGTGCAGCGCACAAGACATTGCATATATACATTACGTATATACACGCAAAATACCCGCCCATAGCCGCAGGGGTGATATACCGGAAACTAAGATGAAAAGCAGAAGTACACAGGTACACTCGATAAAAAAAAAAAAGTTCAGTTTAAGAATAACATTTATGCAATTTGATTGAGCAAAACTTATAAAAACTTATAAAATTGGGTGGACCTCCACTTTAAAGGGATTTCCTCTCACTTGCAATTTTGGCTATGGGACAATAAGTGAAGGTCTGGGATGGATTTTAAGGGGAAACCCAGCCAAAAAAAATGGCGTGGGGTCCCTCTCAAAATCCATACCAGACCCTTATCCGAGCACGCAACCTGGCAGGCCGCAGGAAAAGAGGGGGGGACGAGAGCGGCCCCCCTCCCGCCTGAACCGTACCAGGCCACATGCCCTCAACATTGGGAGGATGCTTTGGGGGTCTGAGACCCCCAAAGCACCTTGTCCCCATGTTGATGAGGACAAGGGCCTCGTCCCCACAACCCTGGCCGGTGGTTGTGGGGGTCTGCGGGCGGGGGGCTTATCGGAATCTGGAAGCCCCCTTTAACAAGGGGATCCCCAGATCCCGGCCCCCCCTGTGTGAAATGGTAAGGGGGTACCTACCATTTCACCAAAAAAGTGTCAAAAATGGTAAAAATGACAGGAGACGGTCTTTGACAATTCCTTTATTAAAATCTTCTTTCTTCTTTCTTCTGGTCTTCCTTTCTTCATCCTTCGTTTCTTCATCTTCTCCTTCCGGCATCTTCTTCTTCCATCTTCTTCTTCCTCCGATCCGCTTCTTCTTGGCCTTCTCGTCCAGCATCGTTGTCTCTTCTGGGCCGCTCCCGCTGTGTGAGGCTTCTCTCCGGTATCTTCTTCCACGGCGTCGGTCTCTGAGGCTTCTCTCCGGTATCTTCTTCCAGGGCGTCGGTCTCTTCTTTGGCCACTCCTCGCAATAGGAGGCTCCCCATGTGAGGCTTCGCTTCGGCTGACAGGTCTTTTATAACGGAGGGCGGGGCCACCTGGTGACCCCGCCCCCCTCTGACGCATGGGGACGTCATGGGGACTTCCCTATGGCTTTCCCCGTGACGTCAGAGGGGAAAGCCAGGTGGCCCCCGCCCTCCGTTATAAAAGACCTGTCAGCCGAAGCGAAGCCTCACACACCGGGAGCCTCCCATTGCGAGGAGTGGCCCAAGAAGAGACCGACGCCCTGGAAGAAGATACCGGAGAGAAAGCCTCAGAGACCGACGCCGTGGAAGAAGATACCGGAGAGAAGCCTCACACAGCGGGAGCCTCCCATTGCGCGGAGCGGCCCAGAAGAGACACCGATGCTGGACGAGAAGGCCAAGAAGAAGCGGATCGGAGGAAGAAGAAGATGGAAGAATAAGATGCATTGAGAAGATGAAGGAGAAGATGAAGAAACCGAAGGATGAAGAAAGGAAGACCAGAAGAAAGAAGATTTTAATAAAGAAATTGTCAAAGACCGTCTCCTGTCATTTTTACAATTTTTGACACTTTTTTGGTGAAATGGTAGGGGTACTTTTGTACCCCCTTACCATTTCACACAGGGGGGGGGCGGGATCTGGGGGTCCCCTTGTTAAAGGGGGCTTCCAGATTCCGATAAGCCCCCCACCCGCAGACCCCCACAACCACCGGCCAGGGTTGTGGGGACGAGGCCCTTGTCCTCATCAACATGGGGACAAGACCCCCAAAGCATCCTCCCAATGTTGAGGGCATGTGGCCTGGTACAGTTCAGGTGGGAGGGGGGGCCGCTCTCGTCTTCCCCTCTTTTCCTGTGGCCTGCCAGGTTGCGTGCTCGGATAAGGGTCTGGTATGGATTTTGAGGGGGACCCCACGCCATTTTTTTTGGCTGGGTTTCCCCTTAAAATCCATCCCAGACCTCAAGGGTCTGGTATGGATTTTGAGGGGGACCCCACGCAATTTTTATTTTTTTTTGGCTGGGGTCCCCCTTAATATCCATCCCAGACCTGAAGGGCCTGGTTATTGAATTTGGGGGGACTCCCACGCTTTTATTTTTTTGTTTTTTTTATTTTTTATCAATGACTTTTTTTTTTTATGAATGGCTTTCAATGAATGACTCTTCTCTGTGTTACGGGAGCCGAAAATTCATATAGCCGCGAGTGATTTTAAATAGCTTTTTTTCTGGCAAAAATTACACTTTTTGCAGAGACAGTTCTAAGCACTGGAAACATGCGCCCCTTCACATGCATACTATAGACACCCCCCAGGTACGAAATTTAAAGGAATATTACACTTTTATTGTTTCACTTTAAACATTATTAAAATCACTGCTCCCGAAAAAACAGCCGTTTTTAAAAGTTTTTTTTGCATTGATACATGTCCCCTGGGGCAGGACCCAGGTCCCCAAACACTTTTTATGACTAACTTTTTAAAAATAAATGACTTCAATGACTGTTCTCTGTATTAAGGGGGACGGGAGCCGACACTTTATTATAGCCGTTCGGGTCCCCATTGACTTCAATGGGGTTCGGTGTTCGGGGTCAAGTTCGGGTCAAGTTCGGTCCCGAACCCAAACTTTTTTCTGAAGTTCGGCCGAACCTGCCAAACCCGAACATCCAGGTGTTCGCTCAACTCTAGTTGCGATGTTTAAAGGGAACGGAGCCCGGAACACAGTACATCGGGCGGATGATCCGGCGGGGGAGACAGCCACACCCGGGATTACCGCCAGGAGGGTTAATGAGGGTCTGTTATGGATTTAAAGGGGAACACTATAAAAAAAAGTGTGGGATCTCCCCTAAAATATTAAAATGTCATTTTAAGGTGGGACCCCCATGCAAAAAAAATAAAAGAAAGATATGGGGCCCTCAAAGTCCATACCAAACCCTCATCCAAGCATATAGCCTGGCTGGCCAGGCATTCTATTAGACCACATGCTCTAGTCATATTGATGGTGGGAGCATGCATATCCCTGTATAACAAGTTTTAGAAATCTTGGGTGTCCTGTTGTCAGGGGAGCATAGGTAACGTAAGTATAAAATAGGCAGAGTTTAAAGTAACTGAATTATTTAGTTTAACTTGTTCCTTTCCTTTAAAAAAATAAAGAATAAAAAGTTTTTATCCAGATAAATATGAAAATTTGTATATTAATTATATGCATTTTCATTTTCTGTCAACAGAGGGAGCTGTATGCTCATTTTAACATGTTTTCCAGTTTCCCCTAACTTTTTTGTTAGTGTCTGTATATCCATCCCTTTCACTTGTAGTGTGTTACATGTGCTTGCAGTGTTTTGTGCTTATTGGAGCATGGACTTTTGGTATGCAGAGCATGCACTTAAGTGTGTTCACAGTACGTCAAGGGTGTGCATTTGTTAGTGTGTGTCCCTTTCATTGGACATGCACACAATCCTATGAGGTTATTTCAACTTCTGCCCTTATTATGACCAGTGCTGTAACTTCTTGCCAACTATCTTGTGCGTGAGATTGTTAATTTCTTGTATTTATATGTTTTATTTAACCCCCCTGGCGGTATTCCCGAGTCTGGCTCGGGGTGAGATTTCTGTACCAAAAGCGGTAACCCCGAGCCAGACTCAGACATAGCCGTCTGCTCGCTCGATTCACACAGCGCCCGAGTGCCGCTGATCTCCGTTCCCTGCGACGTTACGATGCACGGGAGCGGAGATCGGCGCCAAATTCAAAAAAGTTAAAAAACACAGTACACATACAGTACTGTAATATTACAGATTACAGTACTGTATGAAAAAAATACACATTCCCTTTGTCCCTAGAGGTCTGCCCAGTGCCCTGCATGTCATTTTATATAATAAATAGATTTTTTTCTGCCTGGAAACTGGAGATTGTCCATAGCAACCAAAAAGTGTCCCTTTATGTCAAAAGGGGTTTTAGACCAGCTAGAAAACAACGATAATAAATTAGAATCACAATTCATCATCAAACACTAAATCTAATGACAGCGACTATTCTGCAACTGAGCAAATTTTAGTGTTTTTGATTTGATTACATTATTGAATAATTTTTATATATATTTTTATTTTATTATAATTAATGATTTTGTGTTTCAAACTTTATCATACCCGGGATGTCTACTAGACTCTGGTTTGGACAGATTTAAGTGAGTTATTCATAAGAATTGCAGCCTACAATATAAAAACGCCAAATTTCCATGCAAAATAATTGTACCGCTTTCAGCACAAAATTCCAGACTTAATCATACCGCCAGGGAGGTTAATCTTTCAGCCTAGCATACAGGTCAGTTAACCAAACTGTGACATCCAATAATCCAATAAAAAGGGACATATCACAATGGAGTCCATAAGGGATTAAATACGCTAGGATGACAACTTAATAATAGCATAGTACAGGGATATGCAATTAGCGGACATCCAGCTGTTGCAAGTCCCATGTTGCCTCTGCCTCTGGGTGTCATGCTTGTGGCTGTCAGAGTCTTGCTATGCCTCATGGGACTTGTAGTTCTGCAACAGCTGGAAGTCTACTAATTGCATATCCCTGTCACAGTAAGATGCAATGGGGTTGATTTACAAAAGGCAAATAAATTGTGCACTTTACAAGTGCAGTTGCACTCATTCTCCCTAGACCTTAGTGAATGTGGTGAAGCTTCACTTTGTAAAGAAGACAGCTCAATTCACAAAGAGTTGTTTTTCTCTTAAAACCTGAAATAAAATAACTCATAGCTTTTTTTCTAAATTTTTTTTTTGTAATTCACAAAACAAAAATGCAACAAAAATAAAGCATTAGTTATTTCATCAAAATGTGAGGCATTTTACTCATGAACCCATGTGGCATTTTATCTCATGAGTCAGGCAGTTGCTAATAAATGTGTAAAATCATTTCAATCTTAGAAATATGTCAACTCACTAAGTCAGTGCAGCATATGTATTAATAAATAAGAAAATAGGTGACTGGAATACAGTCAAAGGGAAGCTGCTTTCACAGGACACATGTGGAGTATCAAAAAGTTAAATTAACCACTTTCAGACCGGACCAATTTGCAGCCAAAGGACCAGGCCCCTTTTTGCAATTCGGCACTGCGTCGCTTTAACTGACAATTGCGCGGCCATGCGACGTGGCTCCCAAACAAAATTGACGTCCTTTTTTCCCACAAATAGAGCTTTCTTTTGGTGGTATTTGATCGCCCCTGCGGTTTTTATTTTTTGCGCTATAAACAAAAAAGAGCGACAATTTTGAAAAAAAACACATTATTTTTCATTTTTTGCTATAATAAATATCCTCCCCCCAAAAATATATAAAAAAACATTTTTTTTCCTCAGTTTAGGCCGATACGTATTCTTCTACATATTTTTGGTAAAAAAAATCGCAATAAGCGATTATTGATCGGTTTGCGCAGAAGTTATAGCGTTTACAAGATAGGGGATAGTTTTATAGCATTTTTATTAATCATTTTTTTTTTATTAGTAATGGCGGCGATCTGCGATTTTTTTTGTGACTGCGACATTATTGCGGACACATCGGACATTTTTGACACATTTTTGGGACCATTGTCATTTATACAGCAATCAATGCTATTTAAATGCATTGATTCCTGTATAAATGACACTGGCAGTGAAGGGGTTAACCACAAGGGGGCAGTGTAAGGGTTAAGTGTGCCTAGAGGTGTGTTTCTTACTGTGGGGGGGCGTGGCTGTCAGCTAGTGAATGCTGATCTCTGCTCCAATCACAGGGAGCAGAGATCGGCGTCACTAGTTGCTAGGCAGAACGGGGAGATGCTGTTTATCTCGGCATCTCCCCGTTCAGCCTTCCCGTGAGACGATCGCGGGTGTCCCCGCGGCGATCGAGTCCGCGGGGACCGCGGCCGGACTCACGGGGGTCCCGACCAGCGCGGGAGCGCACCGCTCCCAGCGCGCTCCCGATGGCACGGACAGGCAGAAAGGAGGGACTTATATATACGCCCTCCTGCCTGTCCGTGCCATTCTGCCGACGTATATCGTCGTGCGCTGGTCGGCAAGTGGTTAAGTAAAGTATCTTTATAAATGTCAAATACTCAATGAAAATAGTATCAAAAATCCAAAAATAAAAAAGACAACGTTATCATTGGTGAAATTTCCCTTCACTTCTGTCACACAGCCAAAACAGGAAGTGAGAAGAAATCCCTACGAATGAAAAGAAACCCTTGGGGAACCCAAGTCTCCAGAACTAGTGTCCCCATTGGAAGATTTCACCTCTATTACTTTTCTGGTGACAACCCAAAATTTGGGATTTTCCTTTACATTCACTTTTTATGATAATGGTAAACAAGACAAATGGAGGGGAATCTCCCTAACGGGGGCGTAGACAGCAATAAAAACCTGACAGGGGGTCTAATCCATCTCCACACTATCCAAAATAAAAAATAAAAACGTTTTGCCTTTAGTTGTACTTTAAGTAAATCAGCCCCAATGATTCTGTGTTTTTCCATATTTAGGTTTCTATGAATTACGGTTGAGAAACTGTTCCAAAAAGGTAGAGACTCCTTTAAATTGGTTATTATTATTTTACATTCCTTACATACCTCATGCCTGGGCCCCGACTTATTTACCTCATGCATTTATTTATTTATTTCCTTCAGTAAATTGACTTTAACACCATTTTATGAGGTATTTACCTCGTGTTTTTGGTTTGTGAGGTAAATAACTCCTGAGGTGATAATGAATTGATATTTTCAGCATCATGAGATAATTGGAGAAAATGTGTCATGTGATTAAATTATCTCATGAGATATTCTTTAGTGAATTAAGCCCATTGTCTTGGAACATGTCAGCAATCTGTGAGAAACTCTTGGTGCATATTTGTTTTATGACTTGGTTTCCTGATCCCTCCTGTATTGAATTGCATTGTAACTGTACTGTCTGCCCCCATGTTGTAAAGCGCTGCGCAAACTGTTGGCGCTATATAAATCCTGTATAATAATGTGACACTGCTTGATTAGCATGGTATGATCAGAAATCTAAGAATTATGCATGCTTCAGTTTTGGGTCATGTGACCGGAAGCCAACATTGGGTCATTTCGCATCCAGCACCTCAGCACTATAATCCCCGATGTCAGGAGGGTCTCCTGGATGGCAGGTCCTCCCCTCCATGCTGATCTGTTGCCGCTTCAGGGTATTATCAGCCACTGTGAGTGTGAAAATGATGTGCCCCTTCTGCCACCTTCTCCATTCACAGAACTTATTATTCAAATTCTTCAAAGAATGCAAAGCATTTTCTGAATGGAGGACGGGAAAAGCATTTTCTGCAAGGAGGATGGGAACATAAATGACAGGATCGGCCTTCCCCACACACAGAACACTTTGCATTCTCGGAAAGAATAGTATGAGTTCTGTGAATGGGGGAAGCTGGTAGAAGCAGTGCAACTCTTTCAGACTCACAGTGACTCGCAGTTTTAAATAGAGTAGAGAAGGATTAGAGGGCCTGTCAAGTTTTTCCTGCTGTCTGTGTCCTTGATTGGGAGATCACCGAGACAGAAAATTATGTAACATGCTAAATTTTACAGTTGTCAGCAGAACAGGGTGAAGGTATATCTTTCAGCAGGGTTACCTGTTCCAGTGACAACGGATGCCGCATACACAAGAACGGATTTTCCGTCTGAAAAATCTTGGATGTTTTTTCCGACAGAATTCCGCCAGCAAAAGTCCGATGGAGCATACACACCGTCGGAATTTCCGACCAAAAGCTCACATCGGACTTTTGCTGGTGGAAAATCCGATCGTGTGTACGTGGCATAAGAAGGGAATTCCCATCACTTTCTATAGATTTCCTTCTTGTTGTTGAGTCTCTGGGACAGGTAGTAAATTAAACTTCCCCAATGGGATACAGACAGCAAAAATTAAAATGACCAGGGTTTAAACTATACCCTACTATATCCAAAACTAAAAAAAATAGGTTTTGGCAATGCATACACTTTAAATATGTAAATATTAGAATGGCCAGCGTTGTACTTCAAATTAAAATTATAATGGGTTTTGCTTACATTTACCGTATTTATCGCGTATAACACGCACAGGTGTATAACACGCACAGGCGTATAACACGCACATTCAATTTAAGAGGGAAGTTTCTGGATTTTTTTTTTTTAAATAAGGAACTTTGAAGCAAAATCTCACCATTGCCATCAATGCAGCCTGATCAATGCCTATCTGCAGCCTCACCACTGCCTTCAAGGCAGCAGCCTGAACATTGCCATCAGTGCAGCCTGATCAATGCCCATCTGCAGCCTAGAGGGGACAGGGAGAGGGGACAGGGAGGAGGGCGGGACGAGCGCCGACAGATTGCATACAGTGAGAATCTCCTATGAGACACAGAACAGTGGTCCAATGGCGGCCCAGGAGATGGGACTTCCTATTACAGAGGCCGCCAAGTAAACAGGAGATTCTCACTGTATGTAATCTGACGGCGCTCTTCCCACCCCCCCCCTCCCTGTCTTCTCAGAGGCAGCTAAAATTGAAGTGTCGGCATATACCGTATTTGCCGGCGTATAAGGCGACTGGGCGTATAAGACGACCCCCTATTTTTCAAGTGAAAACATAGGTTTTGGGGTATACTCGCGGTATAAGACTACCTGCCTTCTGAGGCAACACCATTTTAAAAAAAACATTAATAGCATTAAAAAACACAAGGCAAGAATGCCAACTACTCATCCGCCATGCTGTGTAATGTCATACAGGAAATCAAACAATAATAACACAGACAGAGATCCCTCAAATGCCACAACTCTGGATAGTAGAATTTTTCACTAACCAAACCTATACCACTTTTGGGTTACATTCTATGGGAATTGTCCACCAAAATGCATTTCATAAACCCCCTGTCATGTCCCAGATTCACCTGTCCCTCTTGGGTGCCTGGGATCTCAAACGCAAACGGCAGGATGTATAGTAGTGGGAGATCAGTGAATTGATTTACCCAGTGAAGTATGGTGAGCGATGTATTCTTTTAATGAATACAACGCCTGCTTGGATTGGCAGAGGCTGAAGCATCATCAGCCCGTGCCTCTCTCTCTCTCAAAGGCAATTCCAGCAGGCTACTGTATGTAGCCTGCTTGGATTGGCAGAGGCTGTTACTCCAATCCAAGCAGGCTCTGTATTCATTAATAGAATACATCGCTAGCCGGGATTGGCTCAGCGGCGTATACTGTATGTAGCTGAAGCCACATACAGTATTAGCGGACATTCAGGGGGCTGACATTCATCGGGCAGCATTCTATACCCGGCGTATAAGACGACCCCTGATTTTTGGGCATGTTTTTTAAGTGTAAAAGGTCGTCTTATACGCCGGAAAATACGGTAACACGCACACGCTATTTGCACCCGATTTTCAGGGTGAAAAAGTGAGTGATATACGCCAATAAATACAGTACTTATTTATGTATTTAGAAATGTGGATTGTTCCATAACTTTTTATAACGTTTTGTTAATTAAAAAAAAAATAGGATGTTTTCATAAAAGTTTTTTGCAGCGCCTGCTGGGCTTTCACCAAAGAAAGTCCAGCAGTGACTGATTACTCATTAACTGTTTTTTTTTTTTTTTATTAGGATTTTTATTTTCCACATAGTAAAGTCATTACAGAAGAATTCACAGTAAAGCCAATAAATGTAACTAGTTAACATATCAATGAGACATTGAGAATTTAACAAAGTAGGGAATAAGTATGTAACTTAAGCTGTGACAACTCATTTGTATGCTATATCCCAGACCACTCCAAGAAGGGTAGGAGCTTCGCATCCCCTCCGACAAGCTGCTAGCGGGGTGCTTTTAACTCCCCAGAAGGGGTTAAAAAGGGGACTTTTTGCCAGTCCTGCAAGCGCATCGCCCCAGTGTGAAAGCACTTAGGCTTTCACACTAGGGCTTCAGAAGAGGTTTACAGGCTTTACCGGCGCTATTTTTAGTGCAAAAACACCTGTAAAGAGCCTCAGTGTGAAAGGGGTCTAATGCATTCCCTGGTAGGAAGGTAAAAAGTGTCCTAGTAGTAGTATCTTCCCCCATCCCCCCAACACCTAATACTATATGCAAGAAAGTGGTACAAAGATCAGTGGTGGAAGGAGTTCTGTTTTTTTCCATGTTTTGTGGAACACATGTCTACTTTTACAGAAGATGAGTAGAAGCTATCATATACGTATACACAGTTACAATATCTACATAATACAGTGATAACTCTGTTCACGAACACTTCTGTTCACGAACAACTTGGTTTCCGAACAGAAGAGTTCACAAAAACTTGCTTCGGTACACTAACTCCGCTTTGATTCACAAACACGAGCCACGGCCATCTTCTCTGCTCTGACACCTGGTCGCGACTTCCTGTAGGTGAGATCACGGTCACAGAAAGGCACTGAAAGTGTACTGGGAAGATACTTACAGTATTGAGAAGCTTTTTGGTGTGCTTTTTAGCACATATTGTACAGTAATGTAAAGCTTTTTTGTGTGTTTTTTATCACATACTGTACTGTACCGGACATCCAGTATGGCTCCAAAGTAAATTCAGAGCAAGCATGGTGGTAAGAAGAAAGTGTGGAGCAGTAATGAAGGTGACAAGACTATTGAGAGCAATTATGTTGTTGAAAAGAAAGTGCAGAGCGATAATGCAGGTGACAAGAATGTGTTAGTGTTCTCTCTCTTCATACTGTACTGAACTTTTTTTCAAATTTTTGTGATTAAAAAACAAAAACGGATTAACCTGATTTACATTGAACCCTATGGGAAAATTGGCCTCGGTGCGTGACCAATTCGGTTTGCGACCAGAATCGTGGAACTAATTAAGTTTGTGAACCGAGGTATCACTGTATTACTTCTGTAGGATACTGCTAGTGTGCAGACTTACATAAAGTAATAATACAACATGTGTTCAAAATCAATTAAAATGTCAGCCTTATCCATCTGCACATCTTACCCACAAAGATCAGTGGTGGAAGGAGCTCTGTTTCTCTCTGTGTTTTGTGGAACTCATGTCCACTTTTACAGGAGATGAGTAGAAGCTATCACCTAAAACTATGCAAACACAGTTACAATATGTACATGGTACTTCTGTATGATACTGATAGTGTTCAGACTTACATATAGTATTAATACAACATGTGTTCAAAATCTGTTAAAACCTAATGCTGCGTACACACGATCGGAAATTCGGCCAGCAAAAGACCGATGAGAGCTTTTGGTCGGAAATTGAGACCGTGTGTATGCTCCATCTGACTTTTGCTGGTCGAATTCCTGCCAGCAAAAGACTGAGGTTCTCAATTTTTTCAGTCAGAAATTCCGATCGTCTGTACCAATTCTGATGCGCAAAATTCCTACGCATTCTCGGAAATAATTGGACGCATTGCTCGGAAGCATTCAACTTCTTTTTCTCAGCTGGTCATAGTGTTGAACGTCACCACGTTCTTGACGGTCGAAAGTTCAGCAAACTTTTATGTGTATGCAAGCCAAGCTTGAGCGGAATTCCTTCAGAAAAACCATCCATGATTTCCCTGACGGAAAATCCGCTCATGTGTACGCGACATTAGTGTTATCCATCCACAGATCTATCTTCCGATCTTATCCAGAAGATCATCAAAATCAATTAAAACCTAAGTGTTATCCATCCACAGATCCACCTTCAGATCTTATCCAGAAGATCATCAAAATCAATTAAAACCTAAGTGTTATCCATCCACAGATCCACCTTCAGATCTTATCCAGAAGATCATCAAAATCAATTAAAACCTAAGTGTTATCCATCCACAGATCCACCTTCAGATCTTATACAGAAGATCAGTATTGGGAAAAGCTCTGTTTCACTATGCGTTTTGTGGAACACATGTTCACTTTTACAGAAGATGAGCAGAAGCTGTCTTATAAAAAGGTACAATATGTACATAATAATACTTATGCATTATACTGATAGTGTGCAGACTTAAGCCCCGGATACACAATCAGAAAATCATATGAAAAATACCACTTTTGGAGCGATCGTACGATAATCTGATCGTTAGTACGATCATGACAGTTCATCCAATATTATCTGATCGAAAATGCACAAATTTTTTTTTGTAAGAAGCCATATCGTACAATTTTTGTTTAATCAGTACAGTTGTTATTCGAAAATGCAATACAGATACGCTACACATTACTGTACATCACTTCCGAATTTTTATTCTGTCTTACGAGAATTTTCATGACTTTAGTAAACTCTTCAAGTTCAATCTGAGAATAGCATGCAAAAAAAAAAAGGACGATCATTCGTCCGATAATCTCATTGTGTGTACCAGGCATTACAGTACATATAGAGTATTCTATATCAATAAAAACATCAGTCTTATCCATCTGCAGACAGCTGTCTGGCTAGATAATAGCCTCTACTCATCTCCTGGAGTAGTGGACATATGTTCTACAAAACACACAGAGAAACAGACCTCCTCCCACCACTGATCCTTGTACCACTTTCTTGGATATATGTTACAAAGAAAATCTGAAAGATCTTTCTCTTTTTTTAATGATATATAAATAAATACTGTAGATTTTAACAGAACATACTCTCAATTCAATGTAGTATCATAAAAGTCCTGGTGTAATGTTTTATAAATGTATATAGTATATAGTTTGGGATATCAGTACTTTCTGATATGCAGAAACCCACACGTATTCTTTACTTAAAGTGGTGTTTCCACCTAAAAAAAAAGTGATTAAAATTCCTAAAAAAAAAAAAAACATTTGGAAAAATAAATAAATTGAACTCACCTCTAAATGCCTGTTGCTAGGGGGTCCCTCGTAGTCTGCCTCCTTCAGTGCCCGGTCTAAGTGACATCACTTCCCTCGGCGCAGGAAAAGCTCAGCTCCCCCCTGTTAGTCATCTGGGACACGTGACAGGTCCCAGATGACTGCACGGCCAATCACAGCACGTGGCGCCACTCGCGCATGCGCAATGGGTGCCCGGCTGTGAAGCCACACCCGGGTGCCCACGGTTGCAATGCCGGCGCCACCGAGCGGATCGAGAGACGAGCGGAGCTTCGACCCCCCCTGTGTGAAAAAGTGATTGCCCCCTAAACCTAATAACTGGTTGGGCCCCCTGCATCGCTGGACCCTGGAACAGGTAAGTGTCCGATTATTAAAAGTTCAGCAGCTGCAGTATTTGTAGCTGCTCACTTTTTTTTTTTTAGGGATACTCCTCTTTAAGTAAATACCTGCGAAATAATTGAATTGTAAATTGAAAGCATAATTTTTGTATGTAGCACATGCTGCTGAGCCTACCATATATACTTAAATCCATGCCTTTGTGTGTACAGCAAACCTAAATATTCACTATAGATGTATGCTAATTCATAGTTTCTCATCTTTAATAAATGATGCAGCCATTTATAAACGGCAGTAGCAGAACTACCTGGAAAGGTTTGAGCTATGCTTGTTATAGAGAAAAAGGGGGTTCCCCTTGGAGTAGGACTTTAACGGCACTTATGCAGTCTGCATAAGTGCCGTTAAAGTCCTACTCCAAGGGGAACCCCCTTTTTCTCTATATTCTTATATTTGGATGTTGGCACTGTGAAACAATCATTGCTATCTCTTTATTGAGCTATGCTTGTTAGACCACCGTGGCATTCGGTGGTGACCCTAATAGAAGTATCAGCAGGTAATCAAAACTGCAGAATTGAAAAATACAGAATTTTGTTTTAATTACGTTAACATGTTTAAGCTACTATGACATTTCAAAGGGATATGTTAAATAGAAAGAATCTACCAATTAGAAAACACCATTGGTATAAACTATGACATCACCAAAGCATCAGAACTTCACCTAATACACAATTCATGCAGTAATATTATGTTATAATGATATAGCCAATGACCATGGTGTTTTGTCATTGATAAAATGTGAGGTATTATGTTTGTTATGCTACTTTGATAAATCGACCCGGCACAGGTCTAAAACATGGGCCATCTAATAGGTCTTGATTTTATTTTTTATTTTAAGTGTACCTCCTAATTATGGCAAAAAAATCTGTATAACTCAATTTAACATTTTCCGGGGTATACTAATGTTGGACTATATCATGTTTACATAAGTGAATGGGGGGGACACAGACTTAAGGAATGGGCCCTCCAATCAACTCAACTACCTTAACTAGTGCTGTGTATGCTCTGATGTCGATTTCTATAGGGTACACCAAGGGAAACATACTATTTTATAATACGAAGCATGCTAAAACGTCTTTGCCAATTTGTTGTTAAAATAATCTGAAGTGTGAACCACAGTTTATTGTTGTGGTGAACGGATTGTGATTGAAAACCATTCTATAGAGCCATTCTCTGCTTGCCCAAACACGAAAACAAAGAAAGTAAACAAGGATCAAATGAAAAAGAAGATTCTGGCAATCTCCCTGTTTCCTTCATTAGAATAGTCTATAATACTTTGCAAACTAGCAGTTGCTTTTAGTGGAAATAACTGAAGCATAGATAAATTCTCTTGTGAACAATAATTGGGACCCATCTGCTTTTCACGTTGCAATACAAATGACATCCCATAATCATGGGTAAGGTCATGGAAATGAATGGCTGGTGTCATTTGTGGATGAGGTAGTGGAATTGAATTGGAGATGTCATTATAAAACATGCATTGGAGCACTGTGGTCATACATTGACTGCATGGAATGGAACTTTTATAGGGGCAGAAATTACAATAATGAGCAATTTTAGCAAACAATGTTGCAGGCTGATTATGTAATAGTAAACAGTGTTCTTAGTTTGCTGAGACATAATGGGAATTTGTTTATGGCAGTAGACCAGCAATGTTCTCAGGCGTTGTGTGTTTGTGGTTGGATGCTATGACAATTTCAACTAGAATTGTGTTTTGTATGGCTCAGTCCATGGTATCATGAAGATGTTTCTCTAGTACTGTCAAAGCTGAAGAATTACCCATGCTGTCTGATAAATTGCTGATGAGGTGTACGTCTTTTTTGTTTTTTTTAAGGTGTATTTAACCACTTCAGCCCCGGAAGATTTGGCCGCTGAATGACCGGGCCATTTTTTGCGATTCGGCACATTTTTTGCACGGTCGTGCCGCGCTGCACCCAAACAAAATTGACTACCTTTTTTTCCCACAAATAGAGCTTTCTTTTGGTGGTATTTGATCGCCTCTGTGGTTTTTATTTTTTGCGCTATAAACTAATAAAGAGCGACAATTTTAAAAAAAACACAACATTTTGGACTTTTTGCTATAACAAATATCCCTATTTTATTTTTATTTTTTTTAAAAGCTAATTTTTTCTCAGTTTAGGCCGATATGTATTCTTCTACATATTTTTGGTACAAAAATCGCAATAAGTGTATATTGATTGGTTTGCGCAAAGGTTATAGTGTCTACAAAATAGGTAATAGATTTATGCCATTTTTATTATTTATTATTTTTTTTACTAGCAATGTCGGCGATCTGCGATTTTTATCGGGACTGCGACATTATGGCAGACACATCGGACACTTGCCATTTATACAGCGATCAGTGCTATAAAAATGATTACTGTAAAAATGTCACTGGCAGGGAAGGAGTTAACACTAGGGGGCGATCAAGGGATTAACCTGTGTGTGTTTCTAACTGTAGGGGGAGGGGACTGACCTAGATCAAATGACAGATCGTGGTTCCTAGCTATTAGGGACCACGATCTGTCACTCCTCTCAGAACAGGGATTTGTGTGTTTACACACACACGTCCCTGTTCTGCCTCTCGTGCCCACGACCGCTCGTGGCCGGCAGTCATCACAACCGTCACAACCGTCGGCCATGAGCATCGGCACCCCCCGCAGTGCAGCGGGCGCATGCGTGCATGCGCCTGCTATCCCAATCCCGGGAGCCGACGTATAGCTACAATGGCTTGTGGGATCGTGCCGACCTGCCGCAGTAAAATGACGGCGGCTGGTCGTCAAGCGGTTAAAACTGAACTCTAGGCAGATATAAAAGGCACAAATCAATGCAGTTTGTAAACAATAATAAATCATTAGATGTATTTTAATATGCAAGCAGTGTAAGTACAGCAGAGCTGGAGTGTGACCGAAAGAACCAGCACAAGGAGCCAATCAATTCATGTTGATAAGAAGCATGCTGATAGGAGGAGAAAGTAGAGTGACAGCGAAATGAGCTCATTACTGAGCTACTGAGCTGCTTCTAGTTTCACTGTCCTGTCACAGGACCTGGGCTGAGAAGAAGTGGGTTGAATGCTGGTCGCCATCAGACTGGAGGACATCTCTAGATTGAAGTAAAAAATTGGAGCACAAACTGGTTTATTTTATTTTTAAAAGGGCTATTAATTCTTGTGGTACGGAGAAAGAAATCTGGTTGGCTACACATCCGATTAAATCACCTTTATTGTAATTTCTGGAAGATGTTACAATAAAGATTATTTTATAGGTTGTGCGGCCAAGCAGAATTCTTTCTCCATACTATGAAGACTGCAATGAACAGGGCCAGCACCTACTAGTGTGCTAGTGGAGCTAGGACAGGAGACCAACCTGGAGCGGTGTTTACTCTTGTAATTTAGATTTTTTTTGGCTGGAGTTCTGCTTTAAAGCTGGCTTTAGACAGATATTTAAGAAGAAACAATTATTGCAGTTGTGTATGTGGGGCCATGAAGCATATCCGTAGTAAAAAGAGGGGTGGGGTGGATTTAAGGGACAACTGCTGAAGGTACAGTTGTCTTTTAGAGGTACATCTGATTTAAAGAGGAAGTAAACTCTCCCACTCTGATGCTTATTTTCATTTAGTCCATTATAATAAGTAATTAGCAAACTATAGCCACTGTAATCCAGCCCAAATCGCATATTACTTACTGTTTAAAGAAACTTTTAAAAAACTTGTTTCCAGGGGTTAGGCAGCGCCATCTTAAGTATTGTTTTCTGAGTCCACAGTGGAGTGTATTTCTGCCCTTACATTGAGCACTTTCTGTACTGTTAACCAAGCCTCTTTCTCAATCCAATGTTTCTATGGCAACCCTGCTTCCCTGTTCATAGCTGACTTGTTTTATTTCATAGTATTTACTTGTGCCAATTATGCAGTGTTTGCCTATTTCAGTCTTATCAGCTTCAGCTGATAAGACTGCAGTAATGCTGTCAGATGGCCAGGTTTACACTGCATGTGATGTCACGTGGTCACATGGTGTGTAGGAGGAAGCTCTGAGTGATTATGAAGTCTCCTGGGATTTCAGTGTTGTGTGCCATAGGAAGTCCTGATAATAGATTGACAAATACACAGAGTGTGTCATAAATCAGGGGAGATCTGGGCATGCTGAGGGATGTCATTCTAAAGAACAAAAAGGATTACAACAATACTACGCAAGTGAGGAGATATCTACAAGCAGTGTTCATTAGGGTTTTTTATGCTGATTTACATGCGACAAAGTTGTGGGGGAGAGTTTACAACCACGTTAAGTCCCCGTTGTAATAAACTTTATAGGGCCTGGTTATACAATCAAGAACTGGAACACAATGTACAATCTTGGAACAGTGAACATAACTCCAACGTAATTGTGTAAATACACAGGATATAAGTAACTATTTTTTCCAGGCAACAATTCCCATTACAAGGAGACATTATATAAAGGTTTTCATTCACATGAAGTAGTTTCCTTTCCTATAACAAAGTTCCATTAGGAAAGTGGAATCTAAGATATCACATCCTCTTCAGGGCTACTGTATTTACCCATCTACACATTACATCTGTGTTTTCTCAATGGTCATGGCAACAAAAGCATAAACAGCAACCATATAATACAGTATATTAACTATTTAAACATAGTATGCAGCTAACAAAGTTTTATGATAATTCTCTGCCAAGGCATGGAGGCGCCTCCAATTCCTACTTAAAGTGGTTGTTAAGGCACAAGATGCACTATGCATGTGCAGCAGCCCCCCAGCCCTCCCTCTAAGACTTTCCTGAGCCCCCTCTCAATCCAGAGATGTCCACAAGAGCCTTGGCTCTCCGAGGACTCGCACTCCTGATTTGCTTTTGGCAGCAGTCAATCACAGCCAGTGAGCCAATCAGGAGAGGGCGGGGAGAGGTTAGGGCCAAGCCGTGGCTCTATGTGTGAATGGACACACAGAGCCACGGCTCAGGAGCATGCGAGCAGGAGGGAGGTTCCGGGAGGGTTGGTGGGGGGACCCGAGTAGAGGAGGATCTTGGCTGTTCGGTTAAAAATCACTGCACAGAGCAGGTAAGTATAACATGTTTGTTAGTAAAGCCTGTTTTTTTTTTTTTTTTTTTTTTTAAATATCGCTTTAAATAGACATATGTGATTGGTGAAACTCTTTCAGATGTTCTCTATTGCTTCTCTCACTCTCTCTCATGCTATGTATTATTACTATGATGCAACGCTGTATCCTGGCCTAGGCCGACAAGGCCCAGGCCTAGGGCAGCACCTTGCAGTGGGGCAATACGGAAAGAGTCCCCGCCAGCTTGTGCTACACTGTTTTTTTTTTTTTTATTTAAATCTTTATTTACTTTTTTACACTTCTACAATTATCACACTTTTCAATGCAAAAACATACAGTAGAACACTCTCCTATTATTAGTTAAAAAAGAAGACAATTCACATAAGCACAAGGTCATATTTTACCCAGAGATTGCTACAAAAGGACTTCATACAATCAGTTTCCTACCGCTTGTCTATACTATATTCAACTCGTTTCCCTTAGGTATTATCCAATTATTACTCCCCCCCTCTTCCCCCCCAACCTTTCCCCATCCCAGTGTACTGATGTATTTGTATTTAAATACTCCCTATCACCTGTTTTCTACAGAGGGGAGAGGGGAGAGGAATAAAAGAAGAGAGAGAGAAAAAAAAAAAAACATTCTCTCTCTTCCCTCCCTCCCCCCTCTCCCCCTGGTGTTCACAAGTATTTCAGTGATCCATTTTCCTTTTCCTACTTGTGCTAAACCACTGGCATTTCCCTTCCTCGTTAACTACCCTATCTGGTTGCAGCGTCTTAATTATTGTCCTTATTACACAGGGGGGCCCTTTTTGGTCACCCATAAACCCCACATCCTATCAAATTCTTTAAGGTTGCCTCTTTTTAAATATACCGTATTTGCCGGTGTATAAGGCGGCGGGGCATATAAGACGACCCCCTAATCTTACAGTTTTTTAAGCATTTTTTTCCTGTACTTACCGTATAAGACAACCCCCCTTCCGAGGCTTCCGAGGCTTCATTTTTCTTCCTTCTTGCTGGAGATGGAGCGGGCGCCATATCCTTCTTCCTGCTCTTGCTGGAGCCAATCACGGCGAGCGATGTATTCTATTAATGAATACAAAGCCTGCTTGGATTGGCAGAGGCTGTAACATCATCAGCCCACGCCTCTCTGACTCTCAAAGCCAATCCGAGCAGGCTACAGAGTAGCCTGCTCGGATTGGCAGAGGTTGTTACTCCAATCCGAGCAGGCTCTGTATTCATTTGAATACATCGCTCACTGGGATTGGCTCAGCGGTAGATACTGTATGTACCCGAAGCTACATACAGTATTACCGAACACCCAGCAGGCATCCGAGGGGCTGACCCGGCGTATAAGACGACCCCTGCTTTTTGGCCAGTTTTTTTAAGTGTAAAAGGTCGTCTTATACGCCGGAAAATACGGTACTGTTCTTTCCCGACATAAGGTCTCATTTATTATATTGATCCAGTTGTTTACTGTAGGGGGCTCCTTTGATTGCCAGTTTATCGCGATCAGTTTCCTGGCCTGGAACATACCTCTTAGAATTGCTACCGTGGTGCTCTTCCTCTCTCCCCTTTCTCTTCTAAATCCCAGTACACACACCATTGCCTCCTTTTCTAGTTTAATCGCAAATACATCTCTCAAGGTGTTGGTCACCCCCTCCCAATACCGGAATAGTTTAGGACACTTCCACATCATATGCAGGAGGTCCCCCACCTCCTGACATCTCTGTTAGTGTAGTGGCAGTCTTTTGGGGTGGACTGGGCTGAGAGGCAAATTTCCAGTATCCCCCATAAAGCGGCCGCACTGCTTCCGGTATGCGGGTGGCTGGCATTCCGCAACTGTGGTGGTGGGGGGGGGGGGGGGGGTGCCGCTTCTAATTTTGACTGTCCTATCATCCTGGACCACAGACCTTCCTCACTGTGCTATGTTTTCTGATGCACTATTGACATGGTTATATGGTCTTCTTAGTCCTCTCCATAAAATTATCAGAAATTTGTGCTTAAAGTAGAACTATATTTGTTTTGGATAGAATAAGGGAGGGTTATAGCCCCTGTCAGTTTATTTTTTACCATCCCTGTCCCATTGCAGAGATTTCACTTCCTGCCCCATAGCCAAACAGAAAGTGAGAGGAAATTATGCAAATTAAGGGACTCCATTGCCCCCCTAGGCCCTCAGAACTAGTGTGTTTCTTTGTAAAAATATTAATAAGATATCAGGCCAGATCTCAGAAAAATTAGTTTTTATTTATTCAAAATCTGACAAACTACCCTGTATGACTAGATGGGGAACAAGATTTGGATGAGGATCTAGACCAGGGGTCTCAAACTGGTGGCCCTCCAGCTGTTGTGAAACTACAAGTACCATCATGCCTCTGCCTGTGGGAGTCCTGCTTGTAACTGTCAGCCTTGCAATGCCTCATGGGACTTGTAGTTTTGCAACAGCTGGAGGGCCACTAGTTTGAGACCCCTGATCTAGACCCTAGTGAATAAAAAAAAGGTTGACCCGCAACACCTCCAAGTCCTATAGAAAGATTTCCATTATTGAAGCAAACTATGACGTTTTTTTAAGATGGTACATGGTACCTACATGAATAGCTTCTTATGTCCCAGATGCTTCACCTAATTTTTTCAGGAGATACAGACAAGAAGGGTCAGAACATCATATTTGGTGGATGTGTCCAAAGGTCAAAAGATTTTGGTTCCAAGTTTACAATTTTTTATATTCCTTAATGCAGATTAACCTTAAAAATTGCCCTGGCAAGCCCTTCTGAACCAATCCATAAAGGAAGCACCAATACACTAAAAAAATTATCTACTTTATTTCCCTAGCAGGCTGGAGAGCAATTGCCAGGTGCTGGAAACCCCCATCCATCTCGTTTGCACTGTTATGCCGCGTACACATGGTTGGACTTTCCGACGGCAAATGTGTACGCATCGGAGCATTCCGACCATGTGTAGGCTCCATTGGACAGTTTCCATCGGAATTTCCGTTGCACAAAATTTGAGATCTGGTTCTCAAATTTTCCGACAACAAAATCCGCTCTCGTAAATTACGATGCACAAAGTGCCATGCATGCTTAGAATCAAGCAGAAGAGCAGCACTGGCTATTGAACTTCACTTTTCTCGTACATGTTGTATGTCACCGCCTTCTTGACGTTTGGAATTTCCAACCAACTTTGTGGGACTGTGTGTATGCAAGACAAGTTTGAGCCAACATCCGTTGAAAAAAAAAACATGGGATTTTGTTGTCGGAATGTCCGATTGTGTGTACGAGACAAAAGATGCTAAACTGTCTTGGATAATGGTGAATGAAAAATTAACAGCCATTTGAATGATAAAATATATTTATTTTAAACAATATAGGAACCATGGATACATTACATTTCAGGTGAACAATGAATAATTTTAAACGCTGGGCTTTGGTGCATCTCTTAGAACTTTTTCCCCTCTTATTTCTTGTTTCTTTTCCACACTTTTATTCTTTCTTTATTTTCTTTTTTTCTTCATGTATTCATCTGGTAATACATAACTTTGGCAAAATGTGATACAAGATTTTCAACTATAGAGGGAAAACATTATTTTATGGGAAAGAAAAACTGTTTATGACAGAAGTATGTTTCCTTTTTTAAACTTGTGTATTTCTTGTTGACAATGACAAGCATTATGTATACAAATGCAAACCAAGTGAATCATATGGAAGTTTTCACTCCCTGTTGTTTACATGTACTGTATGTTACTGTTATCTTAAAAATAATAAAAACTGGAAAAATTTGAAGATGCTACAGAATCAAACACCGGGAATGTTGTATTTGTTGTACCCCGGTTAGCTCAGTGGTTTGAACCACCGGTTCTGTTTCACCACTGTGTCTTGTAGTGACATAGGGTCCAGTAGGAGAATCCACCAAGTACTGCAAGTTAAAGCTGGGTTGTATCTCCCACCAGTGCCCATGTGCTACCTATCTAACAAAGAAGTCTGCAAAGGGGAGCTCTGTGAACAATGATTACTGCTGTATCAAGCTACTTTAGGTTTCTTTCCTTCGGGTGGTCAGGGAGTGGTACAAACAGATGGTTGAGCTTGTACAGCCAGAAAGGTACTATACAGCCAGAGAGGGCTGTACACATGCCATGGAATTTTGAGTGGATAGACTTTGCTGCTTGTCAAATTTTCCCATTCAAGTCAATAGGGACACTTGAGCCAAAGCTTGTTGCTGTTGCAGCGCATAAGTCCCATTATAAATCAATATTTGGAAAGAAGAAGGTGGCAAGAATGCCTTCTAAATGCCATACAGACACTGCTTAGCGGCCCATGTGTGAAACTAACCTTAATGCATTGTAATAATCCTTAAACTGTGTTCCAATCATTATGCACACTAGAGTCAGGTATTTTGGGGATGATGGCAAAGAGAACTGTATATAAAGCTTCTCTGCAATTAAATTTTTTTTATTTTCGAGGATTTCAAAAAATAAACCAACATACCTAAGTAGATGCAACATCGATGCAATGCTGCATCTGTTCCCCACCACCTCTACACCGAGAACTGAGCTCAAAGACCGCTGATAGCCCAGTTCTGGAGTCAGCTCTGAGCACAGAGTGGTGACTATCTTACTGGAGCACCAGGCTGTGGAGGGGGTGGAGGCAGCTGGCTCAGGCTCTTAACGGCACACTGAGAGGCTGAACCAGCTGCTGGTCTGGCATCTGGGTGGATCCCAACATTATTGTCAGGATTGCTGCAGAGCCTGGACCAGCTCTGTGATGGCACAGGAGTGCAGAACTAAAAAAAATTTTGCCCGTAGTTTGTTTTTGTGCACATACTCAAGACATTTTGTATGAACTTGCTAAGGATGCAGAGGTTGTAAAGCACAGTTTTACTGTGGTTACTACAAGTGTTCTATGGGTTGGCATAGCTGTTTATAGTGCAGCTTAGAAGCCCTTAGATGACAGAGCTGCAGCAGAACTGAGTAAGCATCACCCTAGAACAGGAAATTCCTAGATACACATTGCTGATATGATATAACCAAAAGCAACACAAAAACTTTAACTTTTTGATATCGCAGGAACATCTGAATAAACACATTTGGTTCACAGTTGGATTTAGTAACACTTCATCAACTCCTCTATATATTTATTTAACAAATGTACAGTATGCCTACCCATTTATTATTTTTTAGCATAGTATTATACTGCACACAATTTGATAATTTTTCAAGTTTGTGATGTAGGTCCAATTGTAAAAATGGATTGCTGTGATCCTATGGGGAATTCACTATATATTCCAATTCACTTTTGGAACTAACTTTGATGTGATGCTGCAGGTTTGGGGTTTGGATTGTAAAGAGTAACACATGTTTACACCTTGCAGCAAAAATTTGGAAAAAAGTTTTTCTTAGTTTCTGTCAGTAAATTTTGTAAATAAGTAATTTTTCTCCTTCACTGATGGGCGCTGATGAGGCAGCACTGATGGGCACTGATAGGCTGCACTGATGGGCACTGATGAGGTGGCACTTATGGACACTGATGAGGCGGCACTTATGGTCACTGATTAGGTGGCACTGATGAGGAGGCATGAATATTGCACACTTATGGGCACTGATAGGTGGCACTGATGAGCACTGATAGGCGGCACTGATGGGGGCACTGGTGGGCACTGGGCACAGATAGGTGGCACTGGTGGGCACAGATAGGCGGCACTGGTGGGCACAGATAGGCAGCACTGGTGGGCACTGATGGGCGGCACTGATGGGCACTGATGGGCATTGATGGATGGTATTGATGGGCAGCAGTGATGGGTATTGATGGGCAGCACTGATAGCCAGCACTGACTGGCATCACTAATGGCCACTGATTGCCGGCACTTGTGGGCACTGATTGCTGGCGCTTGTGGGCACAGATTGGTGGCAATTGTGGGCACTGGTTGCCACTGCTTGCTGGCAGTGGTGGGCAGTTATTGGTGGCACTGGTGGGCACCTGAGTGGGGTACACTGATTCAGTGGAGGGCTTAGAATGAGGTATGATCCTCTATGTTTGGGATTTGGGGATGCAATGAAGGCTGTACTGTGCTACAAAAGTAAAAAATTTATAAAAACCTTTTTAGCTATACATGTACTGTATATAAACCTATAGCAGGTACAGCTTTACTAAAAACAAAAACAAAAAAAAATGAAAAAAAAACCCTTCAAGACAAAAAAAAAAAAAAATATATGACTGCCCTTGAGGCACCAAAATGACAGAACGCTAGAGAGCGCTGTGTTAGTTTGTAAGAAGAGTGATGGTGGAGGGAGAAGCAGGAGCTGGCGCTGCCTTTTCAGATGGGGACAAAAGCCACTGGACAGTTGTGTAGCCTGTTTGATGGACTGTTCCCCTGTGAAAACAGGCAGCTTGCCTGAGGCAGATATACCCATAGATATAAGAGCTTTGGTCGATTCAGCAAAATGCCAGCCAAAAACATCAGATCGGTATAAGGTCTTTCTAAAAATATTGTTTTTGCCAAGCGTGAACATTTATATGTTGAGCAAGATACTCCTGGCACTTGTCTTTTCTCAGTTATACAATAAAAAAAGTCCAGGAAAAGGCATTTTCCCTGATTGTGTTTTTTTCCAAGGTCAGTAAACTAATTGGTATCTACATCAAGATTTTTTATAACTACAATAAAAAAAATGTAAAATGTTTATTATTGTAGCACTTTTAGTGTATGCAAACATTTTAATACTGTTATAGCTTAAAATGTTGTATTCACTCAATTTTTTATCAAGTCAAGCTGTTAAAATAATAACTGATTAAACAAACATTCAAATTTAGTAGTTTTAAAGTATTAAAGCCCAGGATTTCCTAATTGTTGCAGCTGCAACAAAGTACCTTAGAAAAGTATTGAAATGCATTTGCCTCTAGAGAGAGAACATTTTCTGAAGACTGAATGATATGCATAGGGAATGCTCAGCATTATGTGGTGTTTGGGCTTCATGATGCATGGATGGCAGTTTGAATAGGCTTATCCTTATGTCACATTCACCACTATACCCGCCTTGCCAGGCCAGGTCATCGGGGCTTGTTTAATTCTCCAGCTGGTGCCTATTAAATCTGACACGAGCAGGTAGTCTTTGACCTTTTTTAGCTCAATACAACACAGATGTTTTTATCACACCAGTTCAGTAAGTTGAACATTTGGCTGATTACTGAAAAAAAAAAAAAAAAAAAACTGTCAGCCTCATTTGGTAAAAAAAAGTTCTTAGTTCTTTTGTGTAGCACAGCTTTTTTAGAAGTGCAGTTACAGTTAGAAACCAATCAGAATTCATCATGTACTTTTTTAAATTTTGTTCTGCACTTAAGAATTAAAGAGCTACTGGTTTTGTTTCAGCTTTCAAACATGACTATGTAACAAATAAATCCCAGAGCACTATGCAAAATTCTCATGTTTTCAGTTGATGGTGCTGAGCCTATTGGATATCATTGTTTCTTCTATGGAAAATCTATAAAGCTCAAATGTATGTTCATGAAAAGCTAGCATTCAGTCATGATTCTGTACAGTGAAATCATATTCGTGTTTGTTAAATGTTTGTGTGTATTGTCTGAATGATAAAATATTGTACCATAATATTTGAACACAAAGCAGAAAATTGGGTCATCGTTCTTCATAGGTTTTGGTCATTTGGTCTATCTACCTACCTTTTAGATAATAAATATGCCTTTTACTCTTGGTTACTTATTGTAAATTTTGCATTACTGCATGCAAAGTTAAACAATAAAGCAGTGGCGGCTGGTGGGTTCTTCTTTTGGGGGGACGGCAAACAAACAACAACCCCCCCGGCGGCATGGCACAGCACTGAAACAGCACCCCCTGTGGGTGGTCTGGCACTTACCCGCTCGTGTGGCGGGCTGTGGTGTCCTCTCCTCCTCTCCTGGAGTGTGGGCAGTGGCCAAGGCAGCTCTGGTGTCCGCTCCTCTAGCTTCCTCCATCGCGTGTCTCCTCTTCCACCAAAGCAATAGGCATCCAATAGGATCGCCTGTTTCCCACTTTGGCCAATTGAGAAACAGGTCTCACAGACCAGCCTCCTGATTGGTGGGGAGGAACTTTAGTGTGATAATAGCGAAAATTAATTCGGTAAGGTCACACAACTGGGTGGGCTTGGAGCGCAATGCTCTGCGATCCGAGCCCACCCTTTTTTGAAGCCTATTAGAGCCTCTGACTCTAATCAGGTGCTTAAAAAAAACACCCACCCCGCATTGGAATCCATGGTCCGGGAGCACTGATATGGAGATCAGGGGGCTAGATGCATGGATAGGGGAGACGGCGCCCGTACACCCTCTATGGATGGGCTACCACTGCAATAAAGTACACATAATGCAAATAAGGTAATAAGGTAATTTTGAAATTGATGGCAGCAACACGTCTCAAAAAAGTTGGGATAAGACAAAAAAAAGCTGGCAAAGTAGGTGGAACTATCAAGGAAGAGCTGGAAGAACATTTTGAAATTAATTAGGTTAATTGGCAAAAGGTCATGATTGGGTATAAAAGGGCATCTGAATCAGGGTGTCTCAGAAACAAAGGTGGACAGAGCTTCACCAAGCTGTGAAAAGCTGAAAAAATTGTCGAACAATTTCAGAATAATGTCCCTCAATGTAAAATTGCAAAGACTTTAAATATATCATCATCTACAGTATATAATATAATTAAAAGATTCAGAGAATCTGAAGAAATCTCTGTGCGCAAAGTACAAGGCCAGAGCACAATATTGGATGTCCCTGATCTTTGGGCCCTCAGACAGCACTGCATAAAATATAGGCATTATTCTATGATGGACATCACTGCATGGGCTCAGGAATACTTCCAGAAATAATTGTCTGTAAACACAATTTGCCATGCCATCCAAAAATGCAAATTAAGGGAGAAGTACAGCCAAAGCTTGTTTGGCTGTACTTCTCCTGTGGATGACCCATTTTCAGCCAATTGCTTATGCCACAGAGCTGGTCCAGGCTGGGGAAAGATCACGAGTATATGGTCGGGATCCACCCAGGGGGGCAGAGCAGAGAGCCCGTGACTGACAGCACCAGCTCTCTGCTCACGGAGCACTGAGAAATGAGCGGTCAGCGCTGTTTTATCGCTCAGTTCTCAGGCTTAGCGCCGGCGGGGACAGATGCAGCAACAAACTGATGCTTCATCCATCCAGTATGACTTCTAAAAACCTAAACTTTTTTAAGCTTTTATAAACTTTTAAGCTTTATTATGCAAACAAGCCATATCTGAACATGATCCAGACACATTGCCATCTTCTCTGGGAAAAAGCTTCTGTTGCAAAGTGGAAAACTGTTCTGTGGTCAGACGAATCAAAATTTGACATTCTTTTTGGACCTTGGTCTTGGACCAGCATATGCATTCAGATAACGTCTTTTTCAGGGATGGTCTTGCATATTTCAGCAGGACAATGTTTAACTGCATACTGCATCTATGATAACAGCATAGCTTCATAGTAGAAGAGTCCGGGTGCTTAACTGGTCTGCCTGCAGTCCAGGCCTTATAAAGTCACCAATTAAAAATATTTGGCACATCTTAAAATGAAGAATACAACAAAGAAGACCCAGGATTGTTGAGCAGTTAGAATCCTATATCAGTCCTTTTTTCTTAAACCTAATTGAACTTCTATTGATAAATTTAAGTTGTGGCGCATGGTGTTCACATTCTTATATTTTTTAATGGTTGAGTATGTTATATTCTACTATCTCTGCATATATATTAACCAACCCCCTCTATCCAGCAAGGAAATATGTTTGCGGGAATAGTTTGCAAGGTTAATTACCTCTATGTCCGTTATCTTTCCCCGCGTCTCTCTTTTTGAAGAATGTTTGACGGGGATACATCAAGATGCAATAAATAGAAATCACCCTGAATCTAATGATAATTATGTTTTTTACAACTGCATATTTTCTGCTAACACATTTATGTGAGCACTTTCAGAAATACTATACATACCTTGTCTGGGGCCCTGATATTCTTTTGCTATTGTTATATATTTCTGTAATTTTTCATAAAAACTATTGAAATAGAATTCTATATGAGGCAAGAATTGTACAGCATTTCTCTCCCAAAACCCCAGCAACTTGTCCCCGATGTTTACAGAGTGTTATTAAAAGAAGAGGGGATGCTACACCTTGGTACTCACAGCCCCGTCCCAACCTATTTGAGCCGTGTTACTGCCATCAATTTCAAAATTCTATTTGATATGTTTTATATGGTCTATTGTGATTAAAATATGCGTTTATGATTTGCAAATCATTGCATTCTGTTTTTATGTAGCTTTTACACAGCGTTCCAACTTTTTGGGAATTTGGGTTGTAGTATGAATATATACGTCCTCTAAGTCAAACAATGTATGCTAATCCTAGACTCACTGACATATATTTCTATTCTAAGCTAACTGGTCAGGCTTCTTAGACTTCCCAGCATAAATCTTACCATAATATAATGATGGACTAAACCAAGTGTAAAATTTGAATTGTTCCTGTTATAATCATTTTAGCTTCACAACGTTTTTGGAAGAATACTCAGAGGTTTGTTCTATGTTTAGAACATTAAGCTATACCTTCTTTACCTCATCTAGTCATATACTTAGATCCACCTTTTGGAAGCAGCTATTGGATTTTCCACACAGTATAATGAGTTTTCCTGTGCTATCCTCATATCCACCTTTTGGAAGCAATTATAAAATTTTCCACAGAGCATAATGAGTTTTTCTGTTCCAGAGATGTGTGTCCAAGAATGTATATTCTTGGTTTATTGGTTGACTTTTTTAAAAGTATATATTAAACCCCTTTCTGGAATCTCCTTAGCAGCATACACATAGGTATCCCATGGGACAGACCCTTATATAAATTCTTTGCTCAACCCTTCAGATACAATTCTATTTCTGTCCTTACTGGTGGAAGATCCCATCAGGAAATTTATTTTCCTATTACAGTTCCAAACCCACAATAATCTATTCTGGCTGAGGTCTCTGCAGCCGCTCAAATGGAGTTATAAAAACATAGAGGCTCCTACAGAAGCTCAGAGACTTTATGGTTGATTTACTAAAGGCAAACTGACTATTTACGTTGCAAGAGAATTTTCCCTTAGCTTAGAGAATGTGGTAAAAATCCAGTTTGCAAAGAACACCAAGTCACTTGCATAGAAAGTAAAAAAAAAAAACTATATTTTTACTTTACATGATTGGATGGTGGAGGTGAGCAGAGCTGTATTTCATCCAGTGAAAATTCCTTTAACAAAATTAACAGTCTATTTGTCTTTACCAAATCGACCCTATGTCTTGATAAGACATTCACATGTGCAGTAGATGTACCTTCCATCTGCATTGATATTTTTCTACCTCTGTCTATATCTTTTAATTTGTCCATTTACCAGAACATGAATGGATATTCAAATTTAACCAGTGGGACCTGATATAGTTCTTTTTGTATTGGACTTCACTGTGCACTTGTACTTTGGATACATTCCAAGTGCCATCATTATTTCATATTTAATAGATGAATATAAATAATATAAAAACAGTGCTATTTATCAATACAAAAAATAAATAAATAAACAATACATAAAAAAAAACGTGTAATTCATAAATTATTAACTCATTCCATAAAAAGTGCTGTAGTGCTAATCAATAAAATGTAGATCAATATCCACAAAGTAAATGTCCGCTGCTCTCCTTTGATATGACACTTCGCCCAATGCACGATAAAGAAGAGAAATACATAGAGGCTCATTGCACAAACATCCTTTTTAATGTTATTGATGTGTTCCCCTATTTTGGTAGACATCTTCTTAATGGTGCGACTCAATATTGGAGGTCACAAGGGCACTCCAGCTTGTAGCCCACATATGTAGTATTACAAATAAGTACATGACTGCAGTAGATTTTCCCACCATTAGTAATTCTAAAGTAATCACTCTCATTTAAAAAATCTTTTCCTGTCCAGAAATGTCACTCTGTTTAGGTTAATCACATTTGATCCAGGTGTGGCCCTCCTATATATAACGCTAGTCTTATTTTGCAATACTGGACCCAAAGATTTACCCCTAAAAGGATGGACCAAAATCCCCTCCATTTGCTTATAATGGATATTATAAAATAAAAACGGTGATAAAAGAATATTCATATTTATATCTACAATCCTTCTATCACTATCCACCAATAAAGCCATCCTATCCAAATTCACAACCTTCTGCTGGACAGTTTTTAGAAAAATCTCTCTTCTACCTATTTGTAAAAAAAAATATTTTTAAATATCAAATATATATTAAATCAATATATATTAAAATATCACTATATATGTCCCTTGGATGGTGGCATCTGCAAAGATAGCATATTTCCCTCCCATCTGCAATCTCTTAGTTTGTAAATAAAAATGATTTTCATACCAAAAATAGTTGTGGGACATAACAATCATATGACATTTCAATTAAGATTTTTTTGATCCTTTTCTAGATTAGATTTCACTTTTAAGAACCAATTCATTGAGTCCAAGGGAGCCTATACCACATATTATCAGATTTCATGGAGAACAGTCTTATTTTATGCACTTTGAGGAAGTAGTATATTGTAGAACTTTTGAAATATTTGTGTAATGTCTTCTTTATTTATTTTTCAGTCCAAAATACCCCCCTCTCTCTCTCCTTCTTTAATTAAATTCTTCAGGTAATTTCTATATTTAATAATGGGATCCTTTCCTTGTAACTTATAGTTCTCTGTGTCCTTGAGCCGTATTTGGTCAATAGTCATGGCAATGCCTGTTCCACTGACACCGGATGTGGACTGTCTAGCATCCAGGTTGAATAACAAACTAGACAAATTTGTTGACAGCTCCAGGGATTCTCAGGTCTCTGCAGTGAATGCTCTGGTGATTCTGCAGGTTCGGTTCAGCCTGATTTATGCTTTCCCCCCTCTAAAGCTTCTCCCTCACCCCCCCCCCCCCCCAGGATTGAGATGAAGAGCATTCCACTGATCCTCCATGTGTTGAACTGGCCTTGGAGGAGGTGGATACTTATATATGACATGACATGACTCCAGGCACTCTGTTTGTGGGCCTTTCCGGAACAACCAGATCTTCTGTCCCAACATTTGGCCGTGTGCACCATCAAGGGGATAATCCTGGTCCTGGCTGTCCTTTATTAAAGGCTGTTTTCTCTTCACTCCATTGTGAAGGCTTTTGTGCAGGGTGTCACTTACATTGCTCCCCCTGTACACTCCCCAGTGACACTGTGGGATCTCAGCCTGGTTCTATATAGGCTCTTCAGAGGTTACTCTATGAATCCATTAAGGATATTCCCTTATCCAACCTTACTCACAAGGTCGTCTTCCTTGTTGCTATCACCTCTGCAAGATGGATCTTTGAGTTAGCAGCCTTATTCTGTAAAGCATGGGTCTTCAAACTACGGCCCTCCAGTTGTTCAGGAACTACAATTCCCATCATGCCTAGTCATGTCTGTCAATGTCAGAGTTTTACAATGCCTCATGGGATGTGTAGTTCCGCAACAGCTGGAGGGCCGTAGTTTGAGGATCCCTGCTGTAAAGGCACTTTCTAGTGTTACACAAAGATAAGGTTGTCCTGAGGCCTATTTTGAAAAAAATAAATCATGTTACATAGTTTGTTATAAAATTTAGCAAACAGGTAATTTTTCTCCTTCATTGAGATGAGGCAGCACTGATGGGCACTGATAGGCTGCTCTGGTGGGCACTGATAGGCTGCACTGATGGGCACTGATAGGCACAGATAAGGCAGCACTGATAGGCACAGATGGGGACAGATGAGGCGGTACTAATGGGCACAGATAAGGCGGCACTGATGGCCACTGATAAGATGGCACTGATGGGCCCTGATGAGTGGCACTGAAGGGCACTGATAGGTACCACTGATAGATGGCACTGATGGGCACTTGTAGGTGACACTGATGGGTACTGGTAGGTGACACTGATGGCTGACAGCTGATCATGTGGTAAGGGGTCCCTTACACCGATCTGTGATCAGCCAAGTCTCATAGACTCGCTGATCACAGAGCGCACCGCGTGCGCCCTGCAGGAGGCATGCAGCCTGCTCGAGCGCGGGAGAACATCCATTGATGCCCTCTCGGCAAAGTAAGTCTGCGCTGTAGCCGTCATTCAGCTATAGTGCAGATCTGAAGCAGTTAAAGCTGAAGTTTAGATATGGCAATTTTTACATAATGACATTGGTCCAGCTTGGACCTTGTAAGCATATGTGCAATACCTGTGTAATCCCTGTGGAAGCTGGAAATCACTGTAGTAGACACCCGAGCAACTGCCCTGCTGCTTACTTTGTCTATGAGCACACAATCAAGCTGTCAAGCTGTGGATCAACAGGAGGGAGGCCTGACACTGAGCAGCGGCCTGGCTGTAAGCAGTACTAATTCCATCCTTCCCTGTTGAACACACTCAACCAGATCTGTTAGTGCCTTATGAGCTTTTCAGTATCATGCATCTTTTTCTCAGATTTGCTCCTGGTCTTCTGTTCACATTTGTTAAGTTTTAGCAGGTGGATGTTCAGGCTTCATCTGATGCCAGTTTTGGGCATGAGGTGCTTCAGGCTGCTCTCTAAGTTATTGAGCCCTTCAGACCTGTTGTTCCATAGGTCTGTTAGAGTCTGCTGTGTTACCAACCCCTCATTTGGATTACTTTTGGACTTCCCATAGTCTGGACTCTGATCCTGCAACCTGTACTGTGCGATTTCTGAAAATAGGATTTCTGACTGACCTGTAAAATCCTCCTCTTGGAGTACAGCACAGGACACAGGTCCCTTCCTGTATGTTCCTTATGTTTCAATCCTTATTGCTTAATAAAAAATAGGCAAACTTGTAGTTGAATCCGTTATATTGGGGCCATCCTTGCAGCTTTGTTTGCCGGTGTTCAATAACCTGAAGGTAGCTTCATATAACCCATGGTCTAGATCCTGAGTTCTATACTGTTCTCACATAAAAACATATATGTACAAAAATTGTACTTAGCCTGGAAAAATTAAAAACTGATGTGGCCACTATGGTTAAACAAATTGGCTTGGATTACGTCCTGTGGCCAGATCTAGTGGGGGGGGGGGGTGATGGAGTGGGCTGCTTCCCCCCTGATTTCAGTTAAGCTCCCCCAAAGCCCCTGTCCACCATGGATGCTTTGCCTGGCCACCAAGCTTATTTGACATCCCTTCACTACACACTGCTTCTCCACCTCAGATTACACATAGCTGAGATTGCATTCCCTTACACACAGCTGTGATCTTACTGTGTGTAGCTGGCTTTGGCAGCTTCACTGCCTTTCCGACCAGGGAATTTCACATGTCAGAATGGCAACAGAACAGTTGTTTATAAGGGAATGCAATCTCAGCTATCTGTAGGGTGGGCAGAAAAAGCTGTGTGCTGTGCAGTGATGGGAAAGGAGCTCTGCTGAGTGCCCTGCCAGTGGTGATCCCTGTTCTCTATCTTTCCAGTGGTGATCGCTGTCCTCTGCCTTTCCAATGGTGATCCCGGTCCTCTGTCTTTCCAGCAGTGATCCCTGTCCTCCTGTCTTTCCACTGGTGAATCTTGTTCTCTGCCTTTCCAGTGGTGATCCCTATCTTCTGCCTTTCCAGTGGTGACACCTGTCGTCTGCTTTTCCAGTGGAGATCCCTGTCCTCTGCCTTTACAACAGTGATCCCTGTCCTCTGCCTTTCCAATGTTGAATCTTGTTCTCTGCCTTTCCAATGGTGATCCCTGTCCGCTGCCTTTCCAGTGGAGATCCCTGTCCTCTGCCTTTCCAGTGGTGATCCCTGTTCTGTGCCTTTCTATTGTTGATCCCTGTCCTCTGTCTTTCCATTGGTAATCCCTGCCCTCTGCCTTTCCAGTTGTGATCCCTGTCCTCAGCCTTTCCAGTGAGGATCCCTGTCCTCTGCCTTTCCATTGGTGATTCCTGTCCTCTGCCTTTCCAGTGGTGATCCATGTCCTCTGCCTTTTCAGTGATGATCCCTGTCCCCTGCCTTTCCATTGGTGATCCCTGTCCTCTGTTTTTTCTTTAGTGATCCCTGTCATCTGTCCTGCCAGTAGTGACCTCTGCCCAGCCAGCAGTGACCCCTGTCCTCTGCCCAGTCAGCAGTGACCCCTGTCCTCTGCCCTGCTGACCCCTGTCCTCTGCCCTGCCATTGGTGATCCTTGTCCTCTGACCTGCCAGCAGTGACCCCTAGCCTATTCCAAGCCAGGAGTGACCCCTGTCCTCTGCTCTTCTGACCCTTGTCCTCAGCCCTGGGGACCCCCTATACACTGCCCTACCAAATCCTGTACACTTCAATGCCGACCTCCCATCCTTTGCCCTGCCATCCTGACCCCCTTTACACTGCCCGATGCTCTTTTTCCTCTGCCCTGCTGACCCCTGTACACTGCCCCAAAAACCAATAGCCTCTGCACACTGCCCTACAAACTGCTAACCCTATCCTCTGTCCTGCTGACCCCCTGTACACGGCCCTACAAACTGCTGACCCTGTCCTCTTCCTTGCTGACACCCTATATACTGCCCTACAAACTTTTGACCCTATCCTCCACCGTGTTGATTGCCTGTACACTGCCCTGCTGACCTCCCCTCCTCTAACCCTGACATTTTTACTTCACTAGCTGTTCCTCAAACTTATCTTAAATATCAAAAAATTGCAAACTTTAAGTTGAACTTTATCTCTCCTTGCAAACACTATTTACTCCAAGCCCCCCAGCATACCTTGACTGGGTATATCACTGGCTGTAAATAGAGCACAGTTCAGTTATACTGTATAGGATAGCAGCAACTATCTCTCACTGCAAACACTTTTTTATTTATTTATTTATTTATTACAGGATTTATATAGCGCCAACAGGGAGACAATACAGTTATAATACAATAAAATACAAGAGGATTAAGGGGGCCCTGCTCAGAAGAGCTTACAATCTAATAGGGTGGGGGAGGTGATACAAAAGGTTGTAACTGTGGGGAATGAGCTGTTGGAAGTGGTAAAAGATTAGTTGGAGACATGATAGGCTTCCCTGAAGAGATGAGTTTTCAGGGATCGCCTGAAGGTAGCTGGAGTAGGGGATAGCCGGACAGGTTGAGGCAGCGAGTTCCAGAGGATGGGAGAGGCTCTGGAGAAATCCTGTAGACGAGCATGGGAGGAGGAAACAAGAGAGCTTGACAGGAGGAGATCTTGAGAAGAGCGGAGAGGACGGTTTGGGATATGTTTGGAGACAAGATTGGTGATGTAGCTCGGGGCAGAGTTGTGAATGGCTTTGTATGTTGTGGTTAGTATTTTGAATTTAATTCGCTGGGTGATTGGGAGCCAGTGTAGGGATTGGAGGAGAGGGTTGGCAGACACTGAACGGTTGGTATGGTGGATAAGTCTGGCAGCAGCATTCATGATAGACTGAAGAGGGTAGAGCCTATGGAGAGGCAGGCCAATGAGAAGGGAGTTGCAATAGTCAAGGCGAGAGATAACAAGGGAGTGAATGAGTAGTTTAGTGGTGTCATTTGTTAAAAAGGGGCGAATTTTAGAGATGTTACGGAGGTGAAGTCTACAAACTTTTGACAGCGATTGGACTTGAGGCTGAAATGACAAGTCCGAGTCTAGGATTACACCGAGTACCCTGGCGTGAGGGGAGGGACTGATGGTTGCATTGTTGATTTTGATGGAAAAGTCATGGAGGGGGGCACGGGCGGGGGGGGGGAATATTAATAGCTCAGTTTTAGAGAGATTTAATTTAAGGAAGTGGTGCGACATCCATGCTGAGATGTCAGTTAGTAAGTTAGTAAAGTAAACACTTGGTGATCTCTCCCTTTCTGCTCCAAGTCTCCAGCAGATAGTGAAAAAAAGGTTGATGGTAAACCTTGCTTTTTATAGGGGTAGGGGTGGAACTTTAGAAAACCTCCATGATTGGCCCTTCTAAGCCAACTCACCACAGTTCAGAGGTCAGGAAGTGTATTATTGGTAATCAGTTGTTTTGGCAATAAATGGCTGCATTTCATAAAATCTGAACGATTTAAATTCAGATTGAACTCATGATTGACCTGAACCCGAAGCTGGTCCCTAGATGCCACCACATCCAAGCACTGCTAACTTGCAGTATATTACATTTTTGTTTTTGGGTTCAGATATACTTTCGTTTCTATAGAGGTACAAAATGTATGCTCCTTAAACCCAGATTCACACTGTTCCATGTGTATTTCAGTGTGCTGGGTAATGCACCTGCATAGGTGTAAATAGGCACCTTTTCTTTCATACTAAACTGAAGTGCATAGATGTGATAGATTAGAACTATAGGAAAGAATAAGATTTGTACCTTTCATGCATTGGGAGTTATTTATGAAAGGCAAATCCACTTTGCACTACAAGTGCAAAGTGCACTTGAAATTGCACTGAAAGTGCAGTCTCTGTAAATCTGAAGGGTAGATCTGAAATGAGAGGAAGCTCTTCTGATTTTATCAACCAATCATGTGCAAGATAAAATGCTGTTTTTTATTTTCCTTGCATGTCCCCCTCGGATCCACAGCGACTGCACTTTCAAGTGCAATTTCAAGTGCACTTTGCACTTGTAGTTTGCACTTGTAGTGCAAAGTGGATTTACCTTTAGTAAATAACCCTCAATATCTGTTTCACATAATCCCCCTTCCAGATACAGCAGCCCATAGTGGGAGGCTTTCAACAACAGAAGCAGCGCTGTCACACCAGCAAGCAACGGACAGGCCTAACAGTGGCTAGTTACAGATTGACAAGCTACAGGCTTGTGGGACTATTGTAAGTGCAGGTGCACTTATAATTAAATGTAACAGCACATATTTATTTTTTAAATAGGGTGCCATATTTTTAATTTAAACAGTTTTTTTCTTTTTACTGAAGATGTAAACACATGAATTAGAAATCAGTTTTTTCAAAAAATCTTAATTTAAAGATGGTAGCTCTTGAGGCACCATCATCAGTTTATAGGATATCTAAAATATGTGCATTTGGCTATCAAGAGCCCCTCATGTAATTTTGTCCCTGAGATGTTTTGTTCCAAAGGTTGCAATGATTTTTGACTGTAGACAAATATAAAAAAAATCCAGCCCTGCATGAACTGCATCATCTGGAATACACACTTTTAATGTTTCAAGAGCTTTGAAGACATGTGGCCATTGAAAAGAGTAAGCAGCCTTTTCCATAACTATAGCATCTTGGATAGAAGTGCATAGGAGTTTATGCAGCAGGCAAATGGCTCATATATTTTACATACTGTACATTAACCACTAATTGGACCCAGCCATTTTAATGCCCATTAGTTTTGACATTAGGCTATTTACAGTGCCTTGAAAAAGTTTTCATACCCCTTGAAATGTTCACATTTTGTCATGTTACAACCAAAAACATAAATGTATTTTATTGGGATTTTATGTGATAGACCAACACAAAGTGGCACATAATTGTGAAGTGGAAGGAAAATTATAAAAAGTTTTTAACATTTTTTACAAATACATATCTGAAAAGTGTGGTGTGCATTTCTATTCAGCCCCCATTAGGCCCCTTTCACACGGGACGGATTCGTATTGATCTGCCCCGTGAAGATCCGCTACTCAGCGGGGATCTCTCAGCTGATTCCCGCTGAGCCAGCGGATGACAGGGCGGTCCCTGCACACTGTGCAGGGACCGCCCTGTCAGATCTCCGCTCTCCCCTATGGGGGATCGGATGAACACGGACCGTCTGTCCGTGTTCATCCGATCCGCTCTGCAGACGGATGGAAAAATAGAGTTTTCCTCCGTCTGCAGAATCGGACAATAGCGGAGGCGGACGATAGCGGGTGTCAGCAGATGCTCATCTGCTGACACCCGCTATCCCATAGGGGTACATGTATGTCCGTTTTTCATCCAAAAACAGATGGATGAAAAACTGACATACGGTCCGCATGTGTGAAAGGGGCCTTACTCTGATACCACTAACTAAAATATAGTGGAATTGCCTTCAGAAGTCACCTAATTAGTAAATAGAGTCCACCTGTGTGCAATTTAATCTCAGTATAAATACAGCTGTTCTGTGATGCCCTCAGAGGTTTGTTAGAGAACCTAAGTGAACCATCATTATCATGAAGGCCAAGGAACATACCAGACAGGTCAGGGATAAAGTTGTGGAGAAGTTTAAAGCAGGGTTAGATTATAAAAAAATATCCCAAGCTTTGAACATCTCACGAAGCACTGTTCAATCCATCATCCGAAAAATGGAAAGAGTATGACACTGCAAACCTACCAAGACATGCCGTCCACCTAAACTGACAGGCCGGGCAAGGAGAGCATTAATCAGAGAAGCAGCCAAGAGGTCCATGGTAACTCTGGAAGAGCTGCAGAGATCCACAGCTCAGGTGGGAGAATCTGTCCACAAATCTGCCCTTTATGAAAGAGTGGCAAGAAGAAAGCCATTGTTGAAAGCAAGCCATATGAATACATTTCAGATATTTATTTGTAAAAAAATTTGAAAACCATTTATCATTTTCCTTCCACTTCACAATTATGTGCCACTTTGTGTTGGTCTATCACATAAAATCCCAATAAAAGCCATTTACGTTTTTGGTTGTAACATGCCAAAATGTGGAAAATTTCAAGGGGTATGAATACTTTTTCAAGGCACTCTAAGTAACTTCTGCAGCAAACTGAACCACTGCCTTTACTTTAAGTTTGTAGTTAGTGGCCCCAGTGAGACTCCATGAAAGAGGAAAAGTATTTACTCCTTTTTTCCTTTCCTGGGTGTCTTCCATGGCAGCATATGTATTCCCACCCTTGTGTTTTATTTTCTTAGGCTGAAGTCTACCTACAAAGAATGTTGTCTGAGGGATACTGCAAAAACAATTGTAGCAGGATTTTATGGGGTGCGGAGGTCAGAGCCACACCCACCGTGTATGCTGCCATGGAAGACATGCGGGAAAGGATAATTAGGGTGAGTAACTAATAGTTTTTCTTTTCGTTCATGGGTCCTTCATTAAAGTTTATCTTTAGCCAAAACTTTTTTGGGAACAAAGGGGAAAGATTAAAAGATCTGTAAGGTCCCCCTGGCTTGCCTAACTGCAGGTTCCAGATATACAGAGCTGATTCCAGGAATAGTCGTTGGATGTATACCGGACAGACTCACCATCTTCTACCTTCTTTCTCTTATTCTCTATTTCTTCTTTTCCTTCCTCCTTAGCCTGGTAGTAATTTCCTCTTCATCTTCTTCTTTCGTCACCACGTATGTTATCAATGATATTGATAGTAGGGAGGGGTCTCTCCCATAATAGTCAGGATTGATGTTTGACAATAGAAACTGATTTTGGGATCCCATAATGCAAGTTGAATGTTCTACCACTTTGCAGACCATTTTATAGGGATCCATATTTTTGACCCTATAGCCCTATTGTATACCACTAGTTAAGCTACCCTTGTAAAGGCCTTTTTATCTACAATGGGGCTACGGGTCCATATTAGGAAAATGTTTGTCTGTTCGTTCTCTTGGTTAATGTATGCAGATATGAGACTCCATGGACAAATCGCTTAATTTGTAATGGCCTATTCAGGTCTCCCCCCCACATTGTGTATTCTCTTTGATATTTGTACAGCGCTTTGCCAGGGAATTTCGCTGCTCTACTAGGTTTAATTTCTACTAAATAATTAATAAAAACGATTGAAACAGAAGATCTGTAAGGTTTTTATTGTTGTTAGTTTACCCACTGGGGTATGCATCCTCTCTATTAGTCCTATTGACCATTGTCAGCAGTACAGAAAATTTCACGTTGTCATCAAAATGAAGTTGAGGGTGAAAATCATGGATGAGGACGTCGACAGCTGTCTTAGGCCTGGTTCACACTGGTGCGACATGTGCTCCGACTTTGAGAGCACAAGCCGCGGCAGTGTGAACCGGGCCTAAAGCCCCATACACACGCTCGGATTATCCGAGGACCAGGTCCGTCGGATCATGTCCGTCGTACTTTGTCCGATGTTGGTTTTGCGTACACACGGTCGGACAAAGTTGTCGGAAAATCCGATCATTATGAACGTGGTGACGTTTGTTGCCTACGACGGGACTACGTAGAGGGTAGTAGCCAATAGCTTTGGTCTTGTAATGTGATCTGAGCATGCGTAGCACTTTGTCCGTCGGAATTTGCTACACATGATCGGATTTGGTGTGATCGGACTTTGTTGTCAAAAAATCTATCCAGCAGGAGATAGGACATTGTCCGTAGGACAATCCGATGGAAACTGTCCGATGGTGCATACACACGGTCGGAATTTCCGACAACATTGTCTGATAGGACAGAATCCATCGGAAAATCCGACCGTGTGTATGGGGCTTAAGAGGGGATTTCTCATAACTTTAGGGAGATTTCCTTTTGCGCTCTCTTGAAACGTTAGAATAGGAAGTGTAGGGAAACCTCTCCAACAACACAAAGAACATAGAATAGAAACTGACAGGGGTTTTGGTAATGAGATGTGGCACACTTTGGAAATCTTTTATATCAGAAATTCATTGTTTCACTGACAGGGGTTTTAATCATGCTGTACTTCATCAAAAAACGAAAAAATAAAAGTTTTGGTTACCACTTCTGCTTAGCGGCTCTAGAGTCGTCAATTCAAATCCCAACCACAGCACTACCTGGAGTTTGCATGTTCTCCCTGTGCCTGCATGGATTTACTCCGGGTACTCCAGTTTCCTCCCACATTCCGAAGACATGCTGGTAGGTTAATTGTCTCTTGTCTAAATTGGCCCTAGTATGTGAATGTATGAATGTTAGTTAGGGACCTTAGATTGTAAGCTCCTTGAGGGCAGGGACTGATGTGAATGTACAATATATATGTAAAGTGCTGCGTAAATCAACATCGCTTTATAAGTATCTATAATAATAATAGAATAATGTAATAAAAAGATTGTACATTAGCCCACCGACAAGGTCCTAAAAAATCTAGCATTATTGTTGTAAACAAGTTTATACTTTGTTAGTACCTAACACTTATACTATACTTTGCTTCTTTTTGTAAAGGACTCCATGTTTTCCAAAAGGGTTTATATTATACAAAATTGCTTATAGAAAAATGCACATATGTGCCATTTCAGAGCTGCAACTCATGCCTGATTTTTTTTTTGTTTCAAGCAGTATTACTGAAGAACAGTGTGTCAGCATTTATTAATGGTAGATACAGATTGTAGGCATAAAAATTACTTTAAAAGTGTCTTCTATCATAATTGATTATTTTTAAAATATTGAATTATACTGCTGTAGTTAGAATATGTATTTTCTTTAGGTTAGTTTAATCTCTTTACAATGAATTAGACATGTTTCCTGTTGAAAAGTTATGCTGAAGTGCCTTATTTTTATATGAAGGATGTGAGTACAATGGTTGAGGAATTTTGTGTGCTGTTGAAATAAATGGTTTACTCTACTTCACTATTGGAAGCATCTCTTTTTTCCTTATATGTGGAGTGCAATTATCTAACATTCTGTCTGGATCCATCTGTGACCCATGTGGAGCTATTAGGCGAGTTGGCCGAGCATGAGAGTGCAAGGCATATACTGCTGGTGAGTGCGATTCCTTAGGGTGCGGTAGCACTGAACACAGGTGGTGTGGTGGAAGATATATATTTTTTCAAGTCACTTCAAGAACTTTGTTTAAAGACACTTCAAAACTTTATTTGCTTCAGGATTTTTCATTCACTTTTCTGTCACTTTTTGAAACATTATCACTACAAGTAACAGTTTATGGACTTTTGTTTGGATTTGTTTCCCCTTTTTTGGACACCTGCAAAAAATATATAATCACATTTCACTTTAATTTTTCACTTTATGTATATAGGTGATTAATTGTGTTGTTGTTTTTTTTTTAGACATGTTCGCTACTGAAAAATTGGTTTCGTTTAGTTTCATTCATTAATTTTTTTTCGTTTAGCGGATCATTCGTTCTGATCAGCAATCATTACTTCGGATCATTTGTAACTTCGGATGCATTTGTATTCATTCCGTTCCATTCGTTTAGATGCGGCATTCATTACTTCTGATAGTTTGTAACTTCGGATGCATTCGTATTCGTTCCGTTCAATTCGTTTTGATGCGGCATTCATTACCTCAGGTAATTCGTAACTTTGGATGCATTCGTATTCATTATGTTTACTAACAGTTACTTTAGCTAAATTTAAAAGGAAATTCCAATATAAATGTAAATCTAATATATCCCAAATTAGCTGCTATGTCACAAAGACCTGAATAGAAGAATTACTGACTTCAGCTATTTTACCTATGATTTAACAGTTTATAATAATAAATAATAATAATAAAAAAAACTATAATAATAGCTAATAATTTAATTGTAATAGAAAATACGAAAAAACAAAATTATCCAGATGTAATCGATTTGTTAAACCTATAGGTTGAATTGTTTTTTCGTTCTTTCAGATTTTTGTATTTTCGTGTTTTTTGTTCTTTCGGGTTTTCGTTCTTTTGGATTTTAGTTCTTTCGTACAATTAGATTTTGTTTGCATTAGTCAAAAGAGTCTTTCGTTCATTCGGATGCTTCCGAATGAACGAATATGCCAAATTTCTTCAATGAATGCTGTATGTACTCATCGACACTTTGTTATGTACGCCTGTTTATTTCATGTGGTTAGCAACAATACTCAGGTATGATGCGACATTCAAATAATTCCCAATTTGTGTGTGCCAAGAAAACATTCCTCACACCGCTACTGCCACTAACCTCCTCTCACACTAGGCAGCATGTCATGGCAGAAAATGAGGTTTGTCAGACCATGTTTACAGTCTTCATTTGCCAAGTTTATGTGATCATGTGCCCGGTGTGGCCTCATTTTTCTGCTCTTAGCTGAAAGGAACGTGGCATCGTTTCCTGATGTTGTAACCCATTCAAGTTTAAAAAAAAAAGAAAACGCAGCCATAAATATTTAAAGTGTATTGACAGACAAAATATTTTTTCATAGACTACTCTTATCAGGTTACTTTTGCTGTGTCCATGCTGGAGAGATTTTCCTTCTCTACCTGTGCTGAAGACGCAAGAGGAACTAAGAGAAAATCTCCACAAAAATAAGGTTTATCCCTATTGTAAACAGATGTCACTGTTTCCATCAGATGATTTATCCTCAACTCTTCTGGTGGATTTCCTTTTACTTGTCTAAAGCCCCATACACACGGTCGGATTTTCCGATGGATTCTGTCCTATCAGACAATGTTGTCGGAAATTCCGACCGTGTGTAGGCACCATCGGACAGTTTCCATCGGATTGTCCGACGGACAAAGTCCTATCTCCTGCTGGATAGATTTTTTGACAACAAAGTCCGATCGCACCAAATCCGATCGTGTGTAGCGAATTCCGACGGACAAAGTGCCACGCATGCTCAGATCACATTACAAGACCAAAGCTATTGGCTACTAGCCTCTACGTAGTCCCGTCGTAGGCAACAAACGTCACCACGTTCAGAATGATCGGATTTTCCGACAACTTTGTCCGACTGTGTGTACGCAAAACCAACATCGGACAAAGTACGACAGACATGATCCGACGGACCTGGTCCTCGGATAATCCGAGCGTGTGTATGGAGCTTTAGTGACAATGGTCTCCATGACAGAGTGTGAGTCTCCTTAGCAGGGACACATTAATAAAAACATTAACAGAGGTTCTAGAAAAAATAAGTTGACTTTATGTATGTATACAAATATATTAAAACACATGATGTACCTATACAATATAAATTAATTTGGAAGATAAAGCAAATATTACAATTAAAAAAAGGAAAAAAAAGGAAAATTAATAAAAGTATACTAATGTTCCCGAAAAAGCGTTGGGAATACCTGGAGTATGCGTGGAGCTACCTATTGTGGCTGATTTACTGGCAGAGGAGAATATTTTCTTTTACTATTATTTTATTAACCGATATATGCATTATGTTTTTAATTTATTGGGATATTGAGTTGATTGATTTATTGATTGTTTAAAGTGGATGTGAAAGCTATTCATGAAACTTGACCTAGGCACATATATCTGTAGTTATCTCTCTCCAAAGCAGTGTCTTTCTGCTGCACTGTTCTTCTGTTATCAGCATGATAACTTCTGACAAGTTCACCAACACAGGAGATAAAAGCAGCGGGAAATTTGTGTTGAGAGGGGTGCTATAAATAGATTAGCAGAGAGCTTGTTTATTCACAGCACATTACTTCCCTCCTCTGCCCATGGGGAGGGGTGCCTTTCCTCCAATCAGCTGTCACACAGTGTATGCTAAGACCCCCCCCCCCCCTCCCCCTCCCCCCCCCCCCCCCCCCCCCCACCCCCCCCCCCTCCCCCCCCCCCCCCCCCCCCCCCCCCCCCCCCCCCCCCCCCCCCCCCCCCCCCCCCCCCCCCCCCCCCCCCCCCCCCCCCCCCCCCCCCCCCCTCCCCCCCCCCCCCGCTCCCCCCCCCCCCCCCCCCACACCCCCCCCCCCCCCCCCCCGCTGGAACAAGAAGAACAAATTCTAACATGATCTGCACTGAAGACATCAGATGTATATGTAAAACTTATGTAGGGAAATTTGTTTCATCTCTGTGTATCATCTGAGGCTGTTCCCTTCTCTGGGTATATGTGAGGGTTTACATCCACTTTAATGCAGGTTGCAGTTTGCATATTCCGGGTGCACTTTACGTTTTTCAATACATGTTTTTGATCTATTGAAGTCTATGGAACCAAAAACCAGAAAAAAGTCCCTGGCCCTTTCCATAAAGTGCACAGATGTGAACATGATCCATAGGAAACCATGTTAAATGGACTGTAGTGTGTTTTTGCAAAACTAAAAACGTGCTAAAAAATGCATAGATGTGAACCAGGCCTAAGATCATTACTAAGTGATTTTGATTATGAATTTATGGCATGTTTTTGTTTTAATATTTTGCATCATGTATGAAAGTGCTGGGTCATCTAATCAGGACTTTAAATGCAATAAGCTGCTACAAACAGCACTTCTTCTCAGTGATGTGGTATGGTTCCTCAAGGGCAGTCTCAGGCTCCTATAGTAGAGCAATGCATGCCTTGGCCTCGTTAACAAGATGACATAAGACCGAGTTTTTATATGTCTGTAATGGTATTTGTGAAAGGTGCAGCAGGAAAAAGCAGGATCGTCCGGTATTGGGCAAGTTGTATATTTTTGGGCAATCCTTTGTACCTCTAGCCAGTATTTTCTGATCTTAGGGCATGTCCAGAATATATGAAGCAAGGTCCCCCGTCCCTTGTTGCATCGCCAGCAGTGATCCGAAGCTTCAGGAAAGAACCTACAAAGCCTTGACTGGGTGTAATACTACCTCGTCAATAGCTTGTAATTTGATTCCTGAGTTTGAGTACAAATTGATGACTTCAACGAAAGATATATTATCCTCTGACGTTGAGCTGGCGTAAAGGTCCTATTAAGGTCCCTTGCCCACTTTCCAATTCCTGGCATCTCAAAATTCTCTATCTAGGGGGGGAAATTAACATTGTGTATATCTTCGATATTGTTGGGCTCCTTCTCTTCACAGTATAGTTCGAACCTTGTCAGTTCTCGTCTATAATTTATTGCTGGTCCTAGTGACTCAAAAAAGTGACGGAGTTGTAATGCCTGCCAAAAATGTATTTTAAATCGGCCCCCCAGTTGCGTCATTGAGGTAACTGTAGGCCAAGAGTCAGAATACAAAAAATGTGATACCTGAGTGTAGCCCCTCTCCCGAAGTCTTGGGTTGCCCAGTATTGAAAACAGTGGGGATTGTATTGACGAATATAACGCTCTGTTTCATGTACAAAAAAACGCATGGTGTTACAGCACCATGCGATTCCGTGGAAACCGATTTTCAAAAAGGGTTTGGGACTTTTTCCCCTGTGTTTCTGCATGTAGGGCTGCCCATGAAAATGAATAGGCTGCCCTTCCCGTAAAATGCAGGCCACACAAGTGACGATCAGATTGTTGGCCAACCGAGCATCAGACTTTTGTCTGAAGGCGTGTGCCAGGATCTTGTCTTGCATATTAATGGCACACAATTGTCGGCCAACAAACATGAACATAGTGACATACTACGTGGAATTTCAGCTCTTGGGCGCCACCCTTTGGGCACCTTCTGCTAATGTCATGTTTGGTGAGCATTGATTCCGAGCATGCGTGTTTGTACTTTGGACTTTTGTGTGATGGATTTGTGTACACACAATACGAAAATATGACAACAGACCGTTGTTCACAGAAAATGTACTAGCCTGCCATCCAACATTTGTTGGCTGAGCGTTTGACAACAATTGTCTGAAGGAGCATACTAACGGTTGGATTTTAGGCAAACAGTCTGTCATCACACAATTCCCTGACGAAAGTCCAATCGTGTGTACGAGGCTTAAGAAAGCATTGAATCCAGGATCAGGAAATGAGGCAACTAGCATTTTCAGGAGGACAAGTATATGCGTTTCAAATAAAAGTGATTAGGCAGAGGCAACATTCTTGTATATGTCAAATATAGAACCATGTGGACAACAGGAAAATGTGTCAAACTTGAAGGAAACGTGCATTTAGGGAAATATGAGGGCTGGCATTGCTGAGTGAAAATGCTAGGTGCCTGGTTGTCACGCTGATTCGTTGTTTTCAGTACCTTCTAAGTCACTGATTGCAGCAAGCATACATATCAGGAGTTCTGACTTCACTTAGTGTATGATTTTTCCAGGTTAGTAACTCAGAAAACATGGAAGCCAGAATTGTGAAACAAGACAACCAGCATTTCAGAAGAAAGTCAGATAGGAAAGGTTCTCTTTCCTCTTAGTACAGTTCTTCTATAATACAGTGAAATCTGTTAACAATCGGCTAGTAATTCTCAGTAATGCTATAGTATATACTAATATGAATCTCCATTGTGTCTAGAAAAGATTGTATTAAAAGAAAAAAATGACCTGGTAAAACCACCAGGTGGCAGATATTGTATCATCTTGAAGGCTTCAAAGCTTATCTTGTACCTTTGGCTACTATTTATGTCTGGGGTGCTATCCTTCTCTTGACAAGTTACAAATTTTAAATAATAGCGTACTGCTACAGTCTTAGTTGTGTATAAATACTCCTGCAAAATGTATGTATTCAGCAAATGTATTCAGATTTTCCTATTATTTTAGCGCTTCTTGACACTGCCGCGGCTTCAAAGTCGTGCAACTTTGAATCCAGCATCCCTGCGCGACTTCATCGTGGCTTGCATACGACTTCTTTAACAGAAGTCAATGCAAGTCATGTTGAAGTCACATCAAAGTAGTGCAGGAACCTTATTCTAAGACCCCTTTCACACTGGGGCTGCCAGTGCGTTAGCACTAAAGCGACGCTGATTTTAGTGGCGCTTTTCGGCCTAAGAAGGGGTTAAAAATGCCCCAAAGATGGACTTTTTCTAACGTCCCGCAAGCGCACTGCCTGGCTGTGAAAGCACTCAGGCTTTCACATTCAGGCAGCATGGGAGGCAGTTTTCAGGCGCTTTACAGGCGCTATTTCTAGCGCTAAAATGCCTGAAAACTGTCTCGGTGTGAAAGGGCTCTAAATTGGAGTGACTTGAGTTGCACCGATTATAACGGTTCTATTGCTTTTTAAGGTGACAACTTGTCATGTGACTTTGAACTCTCAAGTCGCATGACAAGTCGCAACAGTGTGAACCAGGGCTTACTGTAAATGTACCCATGCATGCTCATGGTCTGTGTGCAGGCCGAGAGAAGATCAATAAGTTCCCCCATCCTAACAGCGTAAATGGAGCAATCTTTGCCGCCAGTTGTTCGATTCTGAATTATATTGAGGCGGGTGGTGCTTGCAGAGCCAACCACGGCTCGAATTGTGGAGGATTCAACAGGAATTGAGCCAATTATGGCCAGTAAAATGGCTAAATTCCATTACTGGCTTGTGATATGGCTGAATTCTATTTAAGGCCAGTCATATGGCTGAATTCCACCATCGCCAAGTGTGAGAACCTGAACACATCTTGAACAGGAGGTAAATGGAAAAGGCATTCCAAACAATAAGCCAAGTGATCTAATGAGTTCAGGTGTAGTTTTCATCCTACATCCTAATAAGATCAATACATGTCTTTCACTTGATAATATCTGTTTTTTAACATCTACCATAAAGAAAACACTGCTGAGTGAATGTTCTTGGAAAGATGCCACAGAAGAAGTTAAAGCGGAGTTCCAGTAATTTTTGTGTATACAGTATTAAAAGTCAGCAGATACAAAAACTGTAGCTGACAACTTTTAATAAACAGCCACTCGCCTGTCCCACGATCCAGCGATGGGCTCACACCAGTCGTTTTCTTCTCCTGTCATCCCTCATCGGCGCTGACATCTTTACTATGGGCACCTGGCTGTGACAGCTTGCGGATTCACAGCCGAGTGCCTACTGGGAATGCACAAGCGACTCTTGCTCTCTGTGACAGGTCCCAGTAGACTTCCGGAGAGAGGGGGAAAGGAGAACTTCCGCGTTTGCGATCGCCTAAGGCGACCGGAACATAAGTGGGAGCAGGTACTTGTCAAAATTGGGTTCAGATTATTACAAATTATGTGAGCAGACTGCAGTTCCTCTTTAAAGTGGAACTTCTCTATTTGAGTGGAGCTCCGCTTTAATGCTGTCCAAAAACAAGCCAAATAGCTGGGGCAGAAAGAAATGAATACATAGACCTGAAGTATTGAACTGATGGTACCTCTGTAATCTCTGAGCAGTTTTAAGAGGCGTTCTTAAGGCCCGTACACATGATCAGATAATCGGACGAAAAATACAGCTTTCAAATCGATCATACGGTAATCTGAGGGTTAGTACACAGCTTTTGAGAGCCATCACGACAATTCATTCCGGTATTATCCAAAGGGAGAAACACAAAAATATTTCACGTACGATACCGGATCGTACGACTTTCGTTTAATCAGTAAATTTTTTTTCCAGAAATACAATACAAATACAATACATTACATCACTTTTGAATTTTTATTCTGTTGTACGAGAATTTTTGTAACTTTAGTAACCTCTTCATTTTCGATATGGAGACTAGCATGCAACAACAAAAATAAAACAGACGGTCATTCGTCCAATAATCTCATCATGTGTACGAGGCATTAGGTGTCTTTAAGATGAATTCAACCCATTTGGAACCAAATAGTTAAATTAAAATAAAAGTATGGGCAAAGCTTTTATAGCCATAGTTCTCTTCAGGGTCATAGGAGTGACCTTACTTGTGCTTTCCTGTGACCCAGAATCAGCCAACAGCAGGCTAACACCAATTATTGGGCATGACTAGCAGTTATCTGAATTTATCTGAATACAGTTGTCTGAATTATTTATCTGAATAAAGTTATCAGACTCCAGTCACCTGTACTAATTATTGACAGACAATGGCTGTACTCTAGGGCCACACATCCAGGGATGGATGCACGGCCCTGGATGCTTGGATGTGCCATTACCAGTGTACAGTAGCAGCCTGTCATTAATTTCTACAGGCAGCTGTATGCAAACAACTTTCACTATTGGGCACAGAGACATGCTCTTTTCATTGTGTACAGATCTTTGTGCCTGTCTGAATGAGCCCTTAACAGTATTAATAATCTGTTGTAAGTGAATACAAATGGTACTGGAGGAACAGTCCATGTCTTAAAGTGATACTAAACACACACGGTTTAACCACTTCAGCTCTGGAAGTTTTTACCCGCTTCCTGACCAGGCAATTTTTTGTGATACGGCACTGCGTTGCTTTAACTGACAATTGCGCAGTCATGCAACACTGTACCCAAATAAAATTGATGTCCCTTTTTTCCCGCCTACAAATAGAGCTTTCTTTTTTTTTTTTTTTTTTTTGTCAATAAAGTGTTTATTGAAATAATTTTTTGTAATAAACAAAGATAACAGTACGCATAAACTCTGTGCATCTAATGCTGCATACACACAATCTGATTTTCCATCGGAAAAAACTTGGATGTTTTTTCCGACGGAATTCCGCTCAAGCTTGGCTTGCATACACATGGTCACACAAAAGTTCTCTGAACTTTTAACCGCCAAGAACGCAGTGACGTACAACACTACGACGAGCCGAGAAAATTAAGTTTAATGCTTCCGAGCATGCGTCGAATTGTTTCCGAGCATGCGTAGGAATTTTGCATGTCGGAATTGGTACAGACGATCGTAAATTCAGAAAAATAGAGAACCTTGTCTCAATCTTTTGCTGGCAGGAATTCTGCCAGCAAAAGTCTGATAGAGCATACACACGGTCAGAATTTCTGACCAAAAGCTCACATTGGACTTTTGCTGGCGGAAAATCCGATCGTGTGTACGCGGCATAATACGTACATAAAATACATTTACAAGAGAAGCAATGATACAGATAAAATGAATGTTTAAGGCACATTCACTGTATGGCCCCTTTCACACGGGCGGCTGTTCTGCCGCTGTTAAAAGCATGTTTTGTTATTTTGAAATTCAGAGACTCCAGGCACAGCGTTCACTTGCAGTTGTACATTGCGATTAGCTGCATTTACATGTGGCTGCGTTTAGCTGCGCTGGGACATTCTTGCCATTTCTGATGTGCTTCCTGTTTTTATTTCCTTGTTGCCGCTGCTATCTGCAGGTGAAATAGTACACTGACATTACCTGCAGTTATGTGCAGTTAGCTGCAATAAATTGGTCCTGGACGCAGTCAAATTTATTTTTTCTATCCGCACCAAACTCAATGTAACAAAACCGTTGCTAAATGCAGTGAATGGGGCCATAGGAAAGCATTGTGTGAGTTTAGCTGCAGTAGATAACTTGATCTATCCGTAGCTAAAAGCTGAATTCTATCTGCCCGTGTGAAAGGGGCCATGAGTAGATAGTAACAAATGCTACGTTAGTGTGCATGAAAATTGCATACATAACAAGTACTCTAATATCTAGAGTAAGTGCATTTACACTCTATGCCAGTGTATTTTACATATTATGGAAATGCTTAGTCTTGCTTAGAGAGTAGAAGAAAGGAAAGAGTAGAAATGAGAAGAAACGGCAGTGTAGCAATGGAGTTGCCACCATGTTACAGAGAAGCAGGGTTGTTTGGGATATATCCAAATATCACATCCTAGCTAATAGCAATCTTGTCATATTCTGTTCCATATTCTCTGCAGGTTTTTATTTTTTGTGCTGTAAACAATTTTGAAAAAAAATAAATAAAAAATTTCTACTTTCTGCTATAAAACACACCCAATAAAAAATGTAAAAAAATCTAATTTCTTCATCAGTTTAAGCCAAAATGTGTTCTGCTACATATTTTTGGTAAAAAAAATCTCAATAAGCGTATATTGTTTGGTTTGCGCAAAAGTTATAGCATCTACAAACTATGGGATAGATTTATGGACTTTTAATTTTTTTTATTGTTTTTACTAGTAATGGCAGTGATCAGCGATTTTTAGCGGGACTGCGAGATTGCGGCGGACAAATCTGACACTAAGTGATACTTTTTGGGGACCAGTGACACCAATACAGTGATCAGTGCTAACAAATATGCACTGCCACTGTATAAATGACACTGGCAGGGAAGGGGTTAACATCAGGGGCGATCAAAGGGTAAAGTGTGCTCCTAGGGAGTGCTTTCTAACTGTAGGTGGAATGCTGTGACTGGAGGAAAAGAGAGATCCGTGTTTCTGCTTAGCAGAAACACAAGATCTCCATTTTCCTCCCTCACAGAACGGCAGTCTGCCTTGTTTACATAGGCAGACCTCTGTTCTGCCTCTCCTGTGAATGATTGAGGGTGGCCCTACAGTCATCGCAGCTGCCGGACCCGCTGATTGTCTCCCGCTGTATTCAATCACAGCGGGGCTCCAGCAGTACGCGCACATGCCCCAGACCCGATCAGAGGATCATGTACAGGTACGTGATTTTGCGCTTAAGTATATGTACGTTGGCAGTCCTTAAGTGGTTAATTTACATTGTCCCCTCTATTACTGTATGTGGATTATGGCACTGTAATTATTTTTATTAAAAGCAAATCTATGAATCTTTTTCCTAATGGATATACAGATGTCACATGACCCAGATATTTCCCAGCCTGTCTGCAGGGAAACATAAGCAGGAGGAGCTTCTAGTCCTCTGCTGCTGGTCACATGTTCAAAATACTAAAGAAAAAACAACCTTTGGTATGCAGAGTTAAAAAAAAATTTATATCAATAAACTTTTTTTAAATTGTCATGCAAATATATATTTCAACTCATATCTTTACTATTTTTTTGGCAATAACATGCTGTGGGTGTATTTCTGCCAGTCACCTCTAGACATGGGCGCCGTCAAAAGATTTGTTTAGTTTCGTTCCGTTCCGTTTCGTATAAAAAAAAATCTGTAATTCGTGTACGAATTTCAATTCGGATTCGTACGAAATATTTTTTCGTTAGATAACGAATTTTCGTTAGATTCGTAAACTTCCTGGGTTTTTAAACGTTTCTGTTAATTTGGATCCGAAATTTGTAAGCAAAATTTCGTATGTCGTAATTGGGGACCTGGGTCCTGCCCCAGGGGACATGTATCTATGCAAAAAAAAGTTTTAAAAACGGGCTGCATCAATGGGAGGCTCCCGCTGTGTGACGCTTCTCTTCTTCTGACAGTTCTTATATAACGAAGGGCGGGGCCACCCAGTGACCCCTCCCCCTCTGACATCACGGGGAAAGCCATAGGGAAGTCCCCGTCAACTCCTCGTGCGTCAGAGGGGGGCGGGGTCACCAGGTGGCCCGGCCCTCGATTATATAAGAACTGTCAGACGAAGAGAAGCGTCACACAGCGGGAGCCTCCCATTGCACGGAGCGGCCCGAGAACGAAGCGAGGAAGAAGACGCCGTGGAGGAAGATGCCGGACGAGAACACCGGAGCAAGAAGCAGAGGATCGGAGGAAGAAGAAGATGGAGGAAGAAAAAGATGGAGGAAGAAACCGAAGGAGGAAGGAAAGAAGAAGGAAGAAGATGGAAAGAAGAAGACTTAAATAAAGGAATTGTCTGGCTCTTGTCATTTTTAACACTTTTGTCACTTTTTTTGATGAAATGGTAGGCCCTTACCATTTCACGCGTGGGGGGGCGGGATCTGGGGGTCCCCTTGTTAAAGGGGGATTCCAGATTCCAATAAGCCCCCCGCCAACAGACCCATACAACCACCGGCCAGGGTTGTGGGGATGAGGCCCTTGTCCTCATCAACATGGGGACAAGGTGCTTTGGGGGGCTACCCCCAAAGCACCCTCCCAATGTTGAGGGCATGTGGCCTGGTACGGTTCAGGAGGGGGGGGCTCTCTCGTCCGCCCCTCTTTTCCTGCGGCCTGCCAGGTTGCATGCTCGGATAAATGGTCTGGTATGGATTTTTGGGTTTTTTCACACCCCCAGGTACGAAATTTCAAAGGAATATTACACTTTTATTGTTTCACTTTAAGCATTATTAAAATCACTGCTCCCGAAAAAACGTAAGTTTTTAAAACTTTTTTTTGCATTGATACATGTCCCCCCGTTTCTGTTAATTTGGATCCGAAATTCGTAAACGAAGTTTCGTACAGAATTCGTATGCATAAAAATTCGTATTTCGGATTCGTACGAATCTACGAATTTCCGGAAATTCGTACAAACTTTAGATTCGTACGAAACTAATCGCACATGTCTAGTCACCTCCAGCCTGTGTCTTTGAATAAGAGGAAGGTAAAGCCTCCATTAATCTACATATAATATCTTACCCCCCATTGTGTTTAGCTGGTTATTGGGCAAGGAGGGAGGAAGTGGGCTGTCGTTTACCACTGTATTTATGCCCATATGTGTGACTCTATAGTAATGGGGAGGAAATGCTCAGAATAAAAACGCACTGAAAACTGAGAATGTGAAGAGCTGCCAACACTGCTCTGCAAAATCCCTAGCTGAATTAAAGCGGGAGTTCTGCCGAAATTTAAAAAAAAAAGTCAGCAGCTACAAATGCTGCAGCTGCTGTCTTTTAAAATATGGACACTTACCTGTCCAGCAAGCCTGCGATGTCGGCACTCGAAGCCGACCTGCCGCTCAGCTCTCGGGTGCTGCCGTCGCCATCTTCGGTAAGGGAATCAGGAAGTGAAGCCTTGCGGCCACTTCTGGACATCTTTTGATGTTAAAGGAAGTAAGTATAATGTGTCTTCAATCAGCTACATTGTTTCCTTGGCTGACCACTGGAACTACGGTCCTCAGCATTGCCCATTTCTTTGTGCTTCTTCAAAAGAGCTTGAACAGCACTCCTTGATGCAGTATAACCAGTGTTGGTCATCTTACTTTAAAAAAGTAATTTAGTTAAGTTACAAATTACTTCTCCCAAAAAGTAATTGCGTTAGTAACTCAGTTACTACATTGGAAAAGTAATTAGTTACGCAGCAAAGTAACTGACTTTTTTTTAAAATATTCTATACGTGTAACTAAGGGGCGGGTCTAGTATCACTGTAACCAAGGGGCGCGTTTATTATTATTGTTATATATCGTGTAACCAAGGGGCTGCTCTATTATTACTCTAACCAAGGGGCAGTTCTGTTATAGCGTGTAAGCAAGGGGCGGGTCTATTATTATTATATCGTGTAAGGGGTGGATTTCTACAGAAGAGGGCGAATGTTAAATTAATGGGCAGAGCTCGATATATAACAATAATAATAAATGCGCCCCTTGGTTACAGTAATACTAGACCCGCCCCTTAGTTACACGATAGACACCCCTTGCAGAGTAGCACGAGCATCATGAGGGTGCGGCATCGCCTCGTACAATTACATGTTAACTGCGCCTCCGCTGTGTAGAGTTCACTCAGAGCTGTTTAGGTTCGGCAATTTTCGGAAGCTCCGTAGTCCTTCGTACTGAGCAAGCGCTGCGCCTGCGCAGTACAGGGTGTCCTTATCCGGCGGGGGAACTTTTTTGCAGGACACCGGAATTACACTACTGCCATCTAGTGGCGGTAGATGTAATTGGGGTAACTAAGCCAAAGTAATGGGAACTGAGTTACCATGAGGGGAAAAGTAATCAGTTAGATTACTAGTTACCCTCTAAAGTAACTGAGTTACGTAACTCAGTTTATTTTAACTCAGTTACTTACATCACTGAGTATAACTACCTGGTGTCTTGTTGCTGTGCTCAGTCTTGCCATGGTGTATGACCTGTGACATGATACTGTCTTCCACAACCTCACCTGAGTAGCAGAGTTTGGCTGTTCCTCACCCAGTTTTAAGCCTCCTACACAGCTGTTTCTGTTTCAGTTAATGTCTGTGTTTCAACCTACATATGAAATTGATGATCATTAACACCAGCTTGGTATAATTGGTTATTCATATACCTGACTCTAATCCTACAAAATCCCTGACGCAAGTATACAAAGTTTAATATTTGAAGCCAAAGGGTAGTCAAACCAAATATTGATTTGATTTAGATTTTTCTTCTCGCTCTCTTTGCATTTTTAAAATTGCTAAAAGTAAACAAATATATGTATTTTGAAAGCATTCTTACTTTTACAGCATTTCTTCACACCTGTCTAAAACTTGCACAGTATATATTTTTATATATAATATATATATATATATATATATATACACACAGACACACACACTCTTATAAATAGATGTAAACGAACATTTAAAAGGGTCGGTTCACACCATGCCCGCACATGTTTTGCACAGGAATGTGCTGGGCGTTCCTGTGAGATTCAGATCGTATGCAAAATGCACTCAATTTGCAATCTGCAGTGGGTGTTAATAGATCGCATTCTATTTTTGTACTTCTATACCACGCAGTCCGGTTGCAGTGTGCTTTAAAATGTAGTGCATGCACTACTTTGGTGCGGTCTGGTGCGATTTTAGCCCATTTAAAATGTATAGGCTGAAATCATACTGCACAGAACCACATGTGAATTGCACAGAAATGCCCAGCACGTTCCTGTGTGATTCAAGTGTGGACCTGGTGTGAACCGGCCCTAAGGCCCCTTTCACACTGAAGCGTTTTTCAGGCGCTACATCGCTAAAAATAGCGACTCTATAGCGCCTGAAAAAAGCGGGTCCTTTCAATCCAGTGTGAAAGCCGGAGGGCTTTCACACTGGAGCGGTGTGCTAGCAGGACGGTAAAAAAAGTCCTGCTAGCAGCATCTTTGGAGCGGTGAAGGAGCGGTGTATTCACCACTCCTAAACCACTCCTACCCATTGAAATCAATGGGGCAGCACGGCAATCCCGCCGGCAAAGCGGGGGTTTTAACCCTTTTTTGGCTGCTAGCGGGGGTTAAAACCGCCCCGCTAGCAGCCGAATACCGCTGCTAAAATGACCATAAAGCAGCGCTAAATATAGCACTGCTTTACCGCCGACGCCTGCATCGCCCCAGTGTGAATGGGGCCTAAAACATGGACAGTGTTACTAGGGCAGTGGATGATGTCATTAGAACAGTGGATGGTGTCAGTAGAGCATTGGACATGTTAGTAGAGCAGAGGTTGGTGTGAGTAAGACAGTGGATAGTGTCAGTCAGTAGAGTAATGGACGTGTCAGTCGGGTAGAGGTTGATGTCAGAAGGACAGTGAATGGTGTCAGTCAGTAGGGCAGTTAACTATGTCAGGTGGACAGTGGATGGTGTTAATAGGACAGTGAATGATGGAAGTGTTTTTTTTTTTTCATTATTATTTTATAAAATAATATATATTATTATATAGATTTTGACTCCTCATGTATCACTTTTCAGACAGAGGACATAGATTCTGCAACCTCAGCTGCACTGAACAGTGAATGAATAGAAAGTGCTTTTCCCTGAGTGGCTTCCCATTCATTCACAAACTGAAGCATAGTAAACACAGTTTACTGTGCTTCAGTTATGAATGAACCCAGTGAGTGATCACTCACTCTGTTCATTCAGGAATGGAAGCTATATTATATCCGCCTAAATCTGCTGCATTATGTATGTATAATTTGCTTAAGGTTTAGCAACAGCTGTGTAGTGGAAGAGCTTACCTGATGGGATATAAATGTATTGGATTGTTTAGGGAGGACTTTGCACTATACAGTTGATGGTAAATCCAGTCTGGTAATGGTCAACTTTTTGTCGTTGTTTGTTTGACAAACAGATAGGAATTTTCAGGGAAATTCAGTTTCAACCCAGAAACAACCAACCAGATCAATGCAACATTCTGTCAGTTGATTGTGATAAAACCTGTTGATTGATCTGCTTTCTCATTTGTGTGTTTGACATCTGGTTTTGTGGTTTAAATTGCCTGAAGTTTGTTTTGTGTATGCTAGCTTAACAACTAATAGCAGTGCATTGTGGCCAGGGCCTGATTAGTGTCTTTTTGGGCACAGGCAGACTGGGCCTCCAACCATTCTGAATTGAGGGAAAACGATGAATGGCAGGCTGCTGAGAACTAAGCTCTTTATAAAAAATTATAGGCACATGATTCTTCTTTTAGGTTGGATGATGATTTCTTCTGTTTTGTTGCTCCCACTGGCTGCCAAGCAGACCTATCAGACTTGCTGGCTTGTGGTTGGTATACCACATCCTCTGCAACTGGACACATTAGGGGCAGAGAAGTGCATGTATTGGGGCAGACATGGGAGTGGAGGTAGAAATATGGAAATGGAGTATATGCTGAAGGAGAGAGGAGTAATCCTGTATATGGGTCATATAGAGTGTCACTATATGGGGGGGGGGGGGTTGCTGGCGATCAAGTAGAGGCACCGTACAGGGGAGATGATGGAGAAATACTGCGGTGTGCTTGATGAAGAGGAAATTTGCAGAACAGGGGGATCAGTGGAAGAATGGACAGTGCAGAGGGTCTCTGAAGTCCGTAACTTCCAACTGTCCCTGATTTCGAGGGACTGTCCCTGATTTGGAACAATGTCCCTCTGTCCCTCTTTCCCCCTCATTTTGGTCTGATCTATATAGTTGTATATAAAATGTACTTTTTAACTTTCAAAAAATGTGCTAAACCTTTCATCCAAATTCTAAATTGCTGCATTTGTACATTTTAAAAGCCAATATAAAGCAATAGTAGTGGTAGAAAAAAGTCCCTTGTGGATTTAATTAATTAATTAAAACCTTTTTTTGGGATTAATTCTCCTTTAAGGGTGTGTGGCAGGGGGCGTGTCCTATGCCTACATACATTTGCTAGTAGGTGCCCCACATTCTCATCTCAAAATGTTGGGAGGTATAGAAGTCAGGTGAGAAGAGAGGTACAGATGAGCTCTCAATGCAGATGGAAGGAACATTATAGATGGGGTGGCACTAAAGGTGCACAAGAGGAGATATACACTGGCTTTTGAAGGTGGTAAGAGGAGCTGTATGAGGGGAGGGGCCAGGGGGGTGCTGGAGGCAGAAGAGAAGAACAGTACAAGGGTGTGCTGGTGGAGTATTAGAAGAGCAGTTGGGTGGGGGGTTGAACATTGACTAGAGAAACAGTATGGGGGGTGGGGGGCAGGGTGTTGACAAGGGTACAGGGGGGCCTTGGAAGCAGGAGAAACGAAGGAGTAGAAAAGCAGGATGGGGGGGCTGGACGTAGTCAGGAGCAGCAGTGATTTCCTGTCTAGACAGTTTAGGACTCTTTAGTGAATGCATTTGCTGTAGAGATATTGGGGGCGATTTACTAAATCTGGAGAGTGCAACATCTGGTGCAGCTGTGCACCAGTTGTAGCCAATCAGCGTCTAACTTCAGCTTGTTCAATTAAGCTTTGACATTAAATCCTGGAAGCTGATTGGATTCTGTGCAGAACTACACCAGATTTTGCATGCTCCAGTTTTAGTAAATCTCCACCTATATGTCTACCAGTCCTAGGACTGTTGGCATTGAATCAACTAAGTATGTGGAGCAACATAACAGCTAACATTTTGAACACATATATTATACATGTAATTTTCAGTTTTACATGGCATAGGGAAGGATTAGACCCTCTGTCAAGTTTTTATTGCTGTCTAAAAGTGAAAGTGAGGGAAAATCACATATTTTATAGTTGTCTCCAAAACTAAAGGTAATAGTAAATCTTCCAATGGGGACAGCTGTCTAAGGCTTGATTCACACCTATGCATTTTTTGTGCTTTTTGCAGATTTGCACTACAGTCCATTTACCATGGTTTCCTATGGAACACGTTCTGTAGTGCAAATCTGCAAAATGCAAAAAGCGCAAAAAATGCATAGGTGTGAATCCAGCCTTAGGCCTGATTCACATTTTTAGTGCTTTTTGCATTTTGCAGATTTGCACTAAAAAAGTGTTCAATAGGAAACCATGGTAAATGGACTGTAGTGCAAATCTGCAAAATGCAAAAAGCACTAAAAATGCATAGGTGTGAATCAGGCCTTATGCCTCGTACACACGAAGGGACTTTCCCTGGAGTTTTACTGGAGTCCGCCGGACAATCCCCCCGTGTGTGGGCGCCGCCGGACTTTTTGGCGCCAAAAGTCCGGAGGACTAGGTTTTAAGTTTTGTTTTAAAATTATCCGCTGGACCTGGCAGTCCGGCGGACAATCCCGCCGTTAGTATGCTAGTCCGCCGGACTTTTGGAAATGAACGGACTTGCCGATCATCGGAACAAACTTTTGACTGCACATACACCTTAAGATCCCTCATTTCCTTAAAGTGGAAGTAAACCCTTCCAAAGCACTTTGGCCTGCAGGTAAGCCTAGATTAAGGCTTACCTGTAGGTCCAATAAATATCTCCTAAACCTACATGGTTTAGGAGATATTTAGAAATGAAAGGGCATCGCTGTCTACGACGCATGCGCCGTAGACAGCGGCGCAGGCGCACTGAGGGCGCACTGAGGATGCCGAGATCACGGCGATATGCCGATCTCGTGCACATGCGCGGGACTGACGTCATCGCCGCTCCAGCGAATGATAGCGCTGGAGCGGCGAGACCCGGAAGTCACTCCGGCCCTGGATGGCGGCGCAGAAGATCGTGGATAAGGACCGCTTCGGGGGCTTCGTTTTCAGGTAAGTCTTTCGTAATGAGCTAGTATGCTATGCATACTAGCTCATTATGCCTTTGCCTTGCAGGGTGTCTTTTTTTTTTAAGAGGCTTTACTTCCTCTTTAAAGCAGAGTTCCACCCACAAATGGAACTTCTGCTTAAAGCACTCCTCACCCCCTTACATGCCACATTTGGCATGTCATTTTTTTGGGGGGGGAGTGGGGGCTTCATTAGGAGGGGGACTTCCTGTCCCACTTCCTCCTTCCACCCAGGAACCGCCTAGGCGACTCCTCCTTTTGTCTAAGGTGGCCCCTCCCTCTAGGCGATCTCCTGGGACACGTGACAGGTCCCAGGAGATCGCCTATCCACTCCGGGAGCGCAGCGCGACTCGCGCATGCGCCGTGCGTGCCCGGCCGTGAAGATGAAAGCAGTCACGGCCGGGTGCCCTGAGTGGCAATGGAGGCGCTGGCGAAGAGCAGGGGGAGAGGAGCGACACCCCGTTCGGCCGCATCGCTGGACCGTGGAACAGGTAAGTGTCTGTTTATTAAAAGTCAGCAACTACACTTTTTGTAGCTGCTGACTTTTAAAAGGCCTGGAACTCCCCTTTAACTCATCACTGCTGTCCTCTTTGCTATAGCCCAAAGTACTATTCATTATCTTGGCTACATTGATTAATATCCCTCCATTATCACAGTGATTATTGCTCCTAATAAAAACAGCCGTTAGCACCACAGTGATTGCCCCCCCCCCCCCTTTTACTAAATTGATTGTTGCACCAGCAACATAACACACTAACACAATGATTAATACCTCTCATTTATCAAAGTTAATTTTGGTCATTAACACTGAGGAAACTGCCCTTTAGCTCTTCCCTTAATTACATTGTCAACAGTGCTGTACCCTTCTTGTTTGTTTTACCCCACACTACACCAATAGAATAGCTATTGCCTTTCTTATCCAGAAATCCCCCTTTATGTGCCTATTTGAAACTAGTTTCACTTTGCAATTAGTGGCTTGACTTTCCTGACTAAGCTTTGCAAGCTTTCATTCCCCTGTCCAATGGGAATACCTCTGTGACCAATAAGGGCACACTCATTGGAAGAGGGAATGGCAGTTCAATTCAGGCCCCAATAACCTCTTTACTTTTTTATCTACTCTTTTGCCGCATACACACGGTCGGAATTCTCGTCGGAAAAAGCTCTGATGGTTTTCCCGACGGAATTCCGACAGAATTTCGCTCAAACTGTCTTGCCTACACACGGTCACACCAAATTCCGATGGTCAATAACACCACGGCATAAAACACATTCGACTGCACTATAAAAGGGAAGTTTAATGCTTCTGAGCATGCGTCAAATTGTTTCCGAGCATGCGTCGGAATTTTGCGTGTCGGAATTGCATACACACGATCGGAAAATCCGATAGGAAGGTTTTCCGTCGGAAAAATTAAGAACAGGTTCTCAATCCAAAGTCCGTCGGAAATTCCAACAGAAAAAGACCGATGGGCATACACACGGTCGGAAAATCCGATGAAAAGCTCCCATCGGACTGTTTCCATCGGAAATTCCGACCGTGTGTACGCGGCATTAAACTCTCTTTTTATTTCCCCCTTTTTTACTATATTGCCTTAATTGAATGAGATCCATCCTTGATTTTCATTTGGTTTTGTACTCTTGCAGATAATCCACCAAACCTATATATGTTTTGGATTTAATACTGCCATATTGTACTGTAAGCTTACTTATTGGTTGTTTGTGGCTGTACTATGGTGTATCTCTACTTTTATGTTATCTAGAAGTATTGGATGCCACCTTTTTGATAAATAAAGAATCTGTAAAAAAAAAAGAAAGGGCAAATCTACCCAAATGGATACAGCAAGGCTTTTTGCACACTGCAGCTTGAAAAAGCTCAGTACAGCTTTTTTTTTTTTTTACTGAGCTAAAATACAGCCCATTAATTGTACTATGCCTATTCACACAGGCACGTAAACAAGCGGCATGCATTTTTTAGTAAATAAAATCTAGAAAAAAATCTGCTTTTTTGGTCAGTAATTTAAGGCAACCCCACACATGAATGGTCTCAGGATGCTTTTACGGTGGGCATGACACAGGACTAATGGTAGCGCTCACCTTTTCTTCTCCAGACAAGGTTTTTTTCCAGATGCCCCAAACAATCGAAAAGGGGATTCATTAGATAAAATGATTTTACCCCAGTCCTCAGCAATCCAATACCTGTACCTTTTGCAGAATACCAGTCTGTCCCTGATGTTTTTCCTGGAGAGAAGTGGTTCTTTGCTGCTCTTCTTGACACCAGGCCATCCTCCAAAAGTCTTCGCCTCACTCTGCGTGGAGATGGAATCATACCTGTCTGCTGCCATTCCTTAGCAAGCTCTGCACTGGTGGTGCCCCAATCCCACAGCTGTATCAACTGTAGGAGACGGTCCTGGTGCTTGCTGGACATTCTTGGGTGCCCTGAAGCCTTCTTCACAAATGCACTGGAAATTATTTTTATGGGATTAAGTTTATTTTCATGGCAAAGAGGGACTTTGCAATTCATCCGATCACTCTTCATGACATTCTAGAGTATATGCAAATTGCCATCATAAAAACTCAGGCAGCACACTTTGTGAAAACAAATTTGTGTGTCATGTAGAGGACTGAATAGAGGCTGTAGAGGACTGAATATTTGAATTTGAATATTAAAAAATTAGCTGAAATCAAGAAGGAAGGGGTGAATCTGAGGTTCTGAGGTTTTTTTATTTTATTGTATAGGAATTGTGAATCATCAGTTTGTCATTCATGAATACTGAATTAGACATCTCAGCATAGATTATTAATACAGTGTGCTAAGCCAATTAAAAATAAATACAATAACTTAGATTTAGTCAGTTCTTTAGCTAGATTTAATGATCCATGAAACAAGTATTAATTAGTTAGCCATGTCAGCAATTGAAGCAATAAATTCAGCAAACCCAAGTCTCATAGGTTTTTTCAGGGTTTTTACTGTACTTTACCCATACTGTATTTAGCCACAAGGTGGCACTTCTTGCTTTGGGTGTTTTCACAGCAAACGTTCAGCAAGGATGTTTTACATTTTTGCAAGTTCAAGAGGATTTTTTAGATTCTCCTTGAAAATTTAGCAAAAAGGTAAAAGAAGAGTTCTGAAAAATATTTACACTTTTTTGTTTTTGTTTTAATAGATTCCCCTTAACATTAGAAGAACAGTTAAATAGTACACACTAGGGGTGATTTACTAAAGGCAAATCCACTTTGCAGTCGCTTTAGATTTGAGGGGAAGATCTGAAATGAGGGGAAGCTCTGCTGATTTTATCATCCAATCATGTGCAAGCAAAAATGCTGTTTTTTTTCCCTTGCATATCCCCCTCAAATCTACAGCGGCTGCACTTCCAAGTGCACTTGTAGTGCAATCAATATATTACCTTTTTGGTTATGAGTTTAATACTGCTTTAACTTAATCTTGGTGGATTTTGTGTATCTATTCCAGATCTGTGCAATAATTCTTTGTGAAACTTTGCCTCTCTGCAGGATCCTCCTGTAATAAAGACCGATCACTGTTGCTCTGTAGGGATGAGCTTTGAGTTCGAGTCGAACTCATGTTCAACTCGAACATTGCCTGTTCGCCTGTTCAGCGAACAGCAAACAATTTGGGGTGTTTGCGGCAAATTCGAAAAGCCGCGAGCACCCTGTAAAATTCTATAGGAGAAATCTCAAGTGCTAATTTTAAAAGCCTATATGCAAGTTATTGTCATAAAAAGTGTTTGGGGACCTGGGTCCTGTCCCAGGGGACATGTATCAATGCAATTTTTTTTTTAAAAACGGACGTTTTTTCAAGAGCAGTGATTTTAATAATGCTTAAAGTGAAACAATAAAAGTGTAATATTCCTTTGAATTTCGTACCTGGGGGGTGTCTATAGTATGCCTGTGAATCGGCGCATGTTTCCCGTGCTTAGAACTGTCCCTGCGCAAAGTGTAATTTTTGCTGTAAAAAGCTATTTAAAATCACTCGCAGCTATAATGAATTGTCGGCTCTCGTAACACAGAGAACAGTCATTCATTGAAAGTCATTGATAAAAAAAAGTCATTGATAAAAAAAAGTCATTGATAAAAAAATTAAATAAATAAATGCGTGGGGGTTCCCCCAAATTCAATTACCAGGCCCTTCAGGTCTGCTATGGATATTAAGGGGAACCCCGCTTCAAATTTAAAAAAAAATGACGTGGGGTTCCCCCTAAATATCCATACCGGACCCTTCAGGTCTGGGATGGATTTTAAGGGGAATCCCGGCCAAAAAAAAAAAAAATGGCGTGGGGTCCCCCTCAAAATCCATACCAGACCCTTATCCGAGCACGCAACCTGGCAGGCCGCAGGAAAAGAGGGGGGGACGAGAGCTCCCCCCCTCCTGAACCGTACCAGGCCACATGCCCTAAACATTGGGAGGGTGCTTTGGGGGTCTGTGACCCCTCAAAGCACCATGTTCCCATGTTGATGGGGACAAGGGCCTCGTCCCCACAACCCTGGCCATTGGTTGTGGGGGTCTGCGGGCGGGGGGCTTATCGGAATCTGGAAGCCCCCTTTAACAAGGGGACCCCCAGATCCCGCCCCCCCCCCTGTGTGAAATGGTAAGCGTTTTGTACCCCTACCATTTCACCAAAAAAGTGACAAAAATGTTAAAAATGACAGGAGACGGTCTTTGACAATTCCTTTATTAAAATCTTTTTTCATCTTCTTTCTTCTGGTCTTTCTTCTTCCTTTCTTCATCCTTCGGTTTCTTCATCTTCTTCTTCCATCTTCTTCCATCTTCTTCTTCCATCTTGTTCTTTCTCCGATCCGCTTCTTTTTGCTCTGGTCTTCTCGTCCGGCATCTTCTTCCATGGCGTCGGCGTCTCTTCTTGGGCCGCTCCGCGCAATGGGAGGCTCCCGCTGTGTGAGGCTTCGCTGTGTCTGACAGCTCTTTTATAATGGAGGGCGGGGCCACCTGGTGACCCCCCCCCTCTGACGCACGGGGACATCATGGGGACTTCCCTATGGCTTTCCCCATGACGTCAGAGGGGGGGCGGGGCCGTCCAAATTTTTTTAATTTGAAGCGGGGTTCCCCTTAATATCCATAGCAGACCTGAAGTGCCTGGTAATTGAATTTGGGGGAACCCCCACGCTTTTTTTTTTTTATCAATGACTTTTTTTTTATCAATGACTTTCAATGAATGACTGTTCTCTGTGTTACGGGAGCCGGCAATTCATTAGCCGCAAGTGCTTTTTTTCCTGCAAAAATGACACTTTGTGCAGGGACAGTTCTAAGCACGGGAAACATGCGCCCCTTCACAGGCATACTATAGACACCCCCCAGGTACGAAATTTAAAGGAATATTACACTTTTATTGTTTCACATTAAGCATTATTAAAATCACTGCTCCTGAAAAAACGGCCATTTAAAAAAAAAAATTTGCATTGATACATGTCCCCTGGGGCAGGACCCAGGTCCCCAAACACTTTTTATGACAATAACTTGCATATAAGCCTTTAAAATTAGCACTTTTGATTTTGAACGTTCGAGTCCCATAGACTTTAATAGGGTTCTAAAGTTCACACGAGCTTTAGGTCTGTTCGCAGGTTCTGGTGCGAACCGAACAGGGGGGTGTTTGGCTCATCCCTATTGCTCTGTCTGCTTATGAAGGGGGAATGGCCCCTCCTGTAATGGGTAGATCTCTCTCGCTGCTGTGTTTTCTGAACAGGCTATGTGCAGCACAGTGTCACTGCTACTTTTACAAAGAAAGGGGTTTGTAAATTAATTTGGTACACACAAAATTGATTATTATCTTTAAAGTTTTCTGTCGGTTGATGCCACAGAAATGCCCCAGACTCTGGGAAGGATCCCAACAATATTGTCAAGATCCACCCAGATGCCTGATCAGCAGCTTGCTCAGCCTCTTAGTGTGCAACTGAGAACCTGAACCAGCTGCTCCAGGCCCTTCCCAAGCCTGCCGCTCCAGTGAGCACTGGAGAGGCAAAGCAGAGAGCCAGTGACTGACAGTCACCACTGTTTGTACGGAGCGGACCAAAATCAGAGGTCATAAGATTGCTCACTTCTCAGGCTTGTGGACAGCTGCAACATTTGACCGATGCTACAGCATGAAGGTGAATATAGATGTTTGTCTGTTTTTTTATTACCCCACACTTCTCCTTTAATGAAATCACCTTTTATACAAGCTATTGTTTGTAGTCACTGCTCCTCTATAGATACAGTACAGTGAGTGTTGTCACTCTAGGACAGGAACTGTGCTACTGTCAGGACCATTGAATGAAAATAAAGGCAAACAAAGCCTAAAAAATTAAAGACTGATAAGCTGCATTATATTAATTTTTATTATTTTCATGATTGGGTTTAGATACACTTTAGGGAGCAACTTCAGGCAATGCATTCATCGAGCTACTCATATTATCCAATAAAAACAGCAACTGTGCGAAAATCTGAATGCTTCGCGAGTTGAACATTATTTTGAGTTCTTTGCAAAGCTCTGCAGAATAACACAGCACACACACACACAGCTCCATAGAGGGTCAATAGAAGTGTACTTCCTGGAGCTTGTGCTATGTAACTGCCTTTGCGTCTGTTTCCTGTATTACCCATACTATTCAAACTTCCAAGACAAGGAATCGGTGACTGTGAGAAACGTATCTGGATTGTTAAAACAAGTTTGTGTATCAGAGGCAGGAAGGAAGGTGTTCTAGAATTACCAGCAGTCATGGTTTGGTGCAGCAGTGCATTGACAGGTGTAATGACTACTTGTCAAGGAGGTTATGCTATGCTCAAGGTTGAAAATTCAGTTTTGACTTGGCTTTAATGTTTGCAAAACCAATGTATAAATGTATAGGTTTGTTATTATATGTATACATAGGAATAGCAGTATTTGCCTATATATGTGTGCAACATAGTTAAGGTGCAGTAGCATTTTTATAAAAGTCTAAGGAATAGGTTGAAGCAGGGCCGTATCTAGCCTGTCTGATGTGGGGCTGTGGATGCAGGAGCTGCTGCCAGCTGCCCAATGCCCGCCACCTAGATGGGGTAAGTGCGGGACCGACTGGTAGACAACGGACGGGGAGGCCGCCTGGAGGGGGGCTGGGGGTTTACCCCCCAAACAAAAAAAACGCCAGCTGCCACTGATGGACGTGTAAGCAGGTTGAAATGGTCATTAGGTGCTGTCCCGCCTGAGAGAGTAATGCCGCGTACACACGATCGGACATTCCGAGAACAAAATCCTGGATATTTTTCTGACGGATGTTGGCTCAAACTTGTCTTGCATACACACGGTCACACAAATGTTGTCGGAAATTCCGAATGTCAAGAACGCGGTGACGTACCACGAGCCGAGAAAATTGAACTTCAATAGCCAGTGCGGCTCTTCTGCTTGATTCTGAGCATGCGTGGAATTTTCTGCGTCGGAATTGTCTACACACGCTCGTAATTTACGACAGCGGATTTTGTTGTCGGAAAATTTGAGATCCAGTTCTCAAATTTTTGTTGTTTGAAATTCCGACAGAAAATGTCCGATGGAACCTATACACAGTCGCAATTTCCGACAACAAGCTCACATCGAACATCGGAAATTCCGACCGTGTGTACGTGGCATTAGGGTTAATGTTTTACCCGCTCTCCTAAACTTTTTCGCAGGTTCCTGTCTGGGTCCTGCCCCGTGGACATAAATTGGGACAGTGGTTTGGTTCAGTGTGAATCCACTAGAGAGAAACCTAGTGAGCATCATACAGCCTTGGGTTGTGAGACCCGTAGGAGATGGAGATGGAAGAAGAGATCCACAGGAGTAGGAAAATGCCTCTTGTTATGGCCTGTAACAGAAACTTTTGACTTGGTGTTCACCCTGAAGACATTAGCACTGGGTTATGCTTCTGGAGGACTTACACTTGGGTGAGAGAACCTGTTTTGCAGATATCCCGGGGCAGCTCACCACCTTGTAGTTATAGTTAGCGAATTAGGAATGATACCTTGCACTTGTAAATTGGACTGTAAACTGACAGTTAAGTTTCATAGTTTCATAGTTTCATAGTTAGTAAGGTTGAATAAAGACATCAGTCCATCCAGTTCAACCTGAGCGAGTGTCTACAATTATCCCCATCCCTGTACATTGCACACTCACATCAGTCCCTACCCTCAAGGAGCCCACAATCCAAGGTCCCCATTCATATACTAGGGCCAATTTTTGGACAGAAGCCAATTAACCTACCTGCATGTCTTTGGATTGTGGGAGGAAACCGGAGTACCCGGAGGAAACCCACGCAGGCACAGGGAGAACATGCAAACTCCAGGCAGGAAGTGTCGTGGTTGGTGAGAGTGCTAGGTGAGAGTGCTAACCACTACACCACTGTGCCGCCCTGTGTGAGTTGAGTGAACGTGTGGAGCCTGCACAAAGTGCGCAGCGGGGCCCACTTTTTGTTTGTGTTCCCATTGGAGAAATTTCCCATCACTTCTTGTTCTGACACAGATGACAATCTAAAGCCAAACCCTAAAGAATTAAAATTTCTGCCAGGTTTTTATTTCTGTCTGTGACCCTATTGGGAATATTTCTCGCACTTCCTGTCTTCAAAATAGCGGGTGTCATTGTCACCAGAACAGAATTACACCATCCAGGATCTTCAACGCGTAGCGTCGCGCCCATGTCACGTTGGGACAGACAGGCACCGGAATTGACGTCAGCGTGCAAGCTCGCCGCTCGTGGAGATTAGTGTTTTACACTCTTGTTTATGTGAGTAGTGTACCACAGCTGTTCATTTTAATAAAGTATAATCTGGTTTTACAATACTACACTGGTTTTACAATACTACCCCCTTTTTTCTTCTATATGCCTTATGGGTAAGCCCAGGAGGGATACCCAGGTTACATGTTGGCTCCAAAGAAGTTCTGTTAATATACACATATAGTGGTAATCACCCATTAGGAGAAAGAGGCTCCCTAGAGCATTTTGTTGATGTCATTCACAAGAAGTCCACAGTGTGATTGATTACACCTTCCAGGATCTTCATTGTTATCTTCTTATGCTGCTACCTTACAGCTGTCACAGGTGTCACCGCACAGGAGAGAAAAATACACTTACCTTGATTCTTACAATTTGCACAGAGTGCAAAGGGAACCCATCACTCCATTCACTTCCTTCCCACTGCCAACCTAGTTCTTAAGACTTTTATTTGCATCTGTGTGCATTATATCTGTTTGTATTTTTTCACAAGATTAATTTATTGTTAGTCAAGTCATACAAGACTATATATGATCACATGTTCTTGATATTTGTATTAACTATTTGGATTTTTTTCACATATTTATTGTTAATATTGATGAGGAAGCAAAACCCCTTCCTTACCAAGATGGCCACTTCTGCATTGCAGTACAAGACCTGATAAATCAGTAAGGGGGTAAAAGATCAGATGGAGTTCAGTTCCTCTTTAACTACTTAAATAACGAACACTTTCACCCTCTTCCTGCCACGGACAATTTTCAGCTTTCAGCGCTGTCACACAATTGCGCGGTCATGCAACACTGTACCCGTATGACATTTTTTAATTTATTTTCTCACAAATAGAGCTTTCTTTCGGTGGTATTTAATCACCAATGTGTTTTTTATTTTTTGCTAAATAAATTTAAAAAGACCGAAAATTAAAAAAAAAAAATAGTTTTTCTTAGCTGCTGTTAACAATTTGCAAATAAATGATCTTTTTTCATAACTTTAGGTCAAAATGTTTACTGCTACATTTCTTTGGTGGAAATCAGTGTATATTATTTATAAATTCAAACATAAGTGAACGCTCAGTGTACCAATGAAAAAGCTGCTAGCACAAAAGGTTAATATACAATCCTCAAACAATATACAATCAAATAAGTGCAGCGCTAAAGATAAATACAGTGAACGATTGACCAAATTGAAAAATAGCCTGTGAAACATAAAAAACATTAATTCATGATCAAACATGAAGTGCAGAAGTGCTTTTTGATGACAAATCGTTGAGTCTATTAAGGCATCTCTATTGAAAAGAACTTTCAGGAGTCACAACGTGTATCGGAAGCTAGCATCTCATGCAAAGGACACTCCACCAAAAATATGGTCTGTAGGTTCTCTACAGTGATATCCCTCCACCGGTATATAGTGCACTCACCTAAAGATAAATAAAGATGAGCCTTGTGTTATAAAACATGCGGATAGAGGTTGATTTCAGACGGGTCTTGCATCAATGAAGGTGCAGCAGCAAACAGCAGTAAATCCGCGTACCCCTTCAGTGGGGTTGAACTGTGTAAAAAAGCTCACTGGGAGCCAAGAATGTAGTTACTATGGTGTAGTATTTATTAGATAAAATAGGAGTACATGTACAAAAAGACCATAAAACTTGTATAAAATAACAAAAGAACCACACTGCTCCTGCCACGAGATTGTGGCGGCAATAACGTCAGTGTATAGGACAGGAACCCTTAAGTACATTTCACCTAAAAGTGCAGCAGCGCAGCCTAAAAGGAGGAGAAGCTGTGGACTCTGGTGTAAAGGGGAACTCTGGTGTAAGGGTGTTTCTGTTCACCAAAGCCCCCACTTACAGTTTCCACATTTTGTCATGTTACAACCAAAAACGTAAATGTATTTTATTGGGACTTTATGTGATAGACCAACACAAAGTGGCACATAATTGTGAAGTGGAAGGAAAATGATAAATGGTTTTCACATATTTTTTACAAATAAAAATGTGAAAAGTGTGGCGTGCATTTGTATTGAGCCCCCCTGAGTCAATACTTTGTGGAACCACCTTTCACTGCAATTACAGCTGCAAGTGGTCTTTTTGGGGATGTCTCTACCAGCTTTGCACATCTAGAGAGTGAAATTTTTGCAAAATAGCTCAAGCTCTCTCAGACTGGACGGAGAGCGTCTGTGAACAGAAATTTTCAAGTCTTGCCACAGATTCTCAATTAGATTTAGGTCTGGACTTTGGGCCATTCCAACATATGAATATGCTTTGATCTAAACTATTCCATTGTAACTCTGGCTGTATTTTTAGGGTCGTTGTCCTGCTGGAAGGTAAACCTCTGCCCCAGTCTCAAGTCTTTTGCAGACTCTAACAGGTTTTCTTCTAAGATTGCCATGTGTTAGGCTCCATCTATCTTCCCATCAACTCTGACCAGCTTCCCTGTCCCTGTGTGTTTAAGGTGTGCAGTGTTTTTACTAAACTTATGAAAATTTTCATACGACAGAATACAACTTTGGAAGTGATGAAATGTATTGTAAAGTATTCTTTCATTTCCGAGCATGCGTGATCCTGGTCTTCTGATTTTTTACGGACAAACCCTGTACTGATTATACAAAAATCGATCATTCTGTTGTGGTACAAGAACAATTTTGTGCTTGTCCCTTTAGATATTTTTGCATGAATGGGTCGTTATCGGCTCTTGAATGTTGTGTACTAACGATCAGATTGTTGGACGATTTCTCTAAAAGCAGTATTTTTTACCCCATTTTTCTCGTGTGAACTAGACATAGGAAATGGTAAGCTGAAATTTAATAACTGTTTGTTTTATTCTGCCCTGGTGGGAATAGCCCTCCTCAGCGTAGTTTCTACTTTTAGCTAGGTCCTGTCTTACCTTCCCCCTTTTTCTTCTTCTTTCTATTCCTTGTCCACTTTTCCCTCCCTTCTTACCTTTTACCTTCTGCATTCTCTATCCTCCCCCCATGTTTCCCCCCCCCACCCCCTCACACCTCGGGAGCGGACGACGGCTGACATTGTATCTTTGGCAATAGGACTGTTAAGATCCTATCTTGGAATATCAAGGGGTTAAAGCAGTGGCAAAGCTAGACATTGCTTCACCCGGGGCAAAGACTCAGTTTGGCACCCCACCCCACCCACGAGAGAAGGCCTAAACAATCAACACATATGAGGTTTGAACAATTTTATTCTTCACTTCTAAGGCTGGGTTCACACTATTGCAAATTGGATGCGGGTTTCCCCACATCCAATTGGCATGTCAGGAGACCATTGAGAACCGGTTTACACATCTCCGGAGCGGCTCCTGTGCAAATTGCACAGGTGTCCTGTGCGTCTATTGGTCAGTTTCAGGTCCGAATGCAGTCAAAAATTAGGACTGAAATCGGACCTGAAACGGTGAATGGAGACGCCCCGGACCCCTGCTGAGAGCCGCTCTGTGCTACGGTGTGAACCCAGCCTTAAGCAGATTAAGAGGGCCGCCACTGGAAGAAGAAGAAGTGAGCCAAGGCTTGCTTCTGTATGCTCTTCTTCCTTCCCAGCAACACCTTTCCTAATCTGCTGCAAAGATGAGGCTTGAAACTATAGGAACACTATAGGATTGTAAAAGACCTGGGATGCCTTTGGGTGTGTAGCGTGCCACAGTGAACAGTGGGTGTGGTCCAATAGCGTTAACAGTGGGAGGGGCTTAAAGGAGCATAGTTAAATAAAACAAAAAAATTCTTGTACGCATAAAATATGCTTAACTTAATAAAACAAATGTCACTGTAAACATATTAATTTAGCCTACCTTAAAAGTGGACTGCAGGCCCTGCAGTGGGCAGCATGGTTGGTGCAAGGATTTTTATCTACACAGGTGAAAGTGCAATTTGCTAACCGCCCCTCCATCACCCCCTGGCTACAGTCCGGGCCCCTCTTCTCCCTATCTCGGATGCCCCCCTCTCTGTCTCTGTCCCTGTGCATAGGTGCGCGCAGCCAATTGCATTAGGGTGTGCACCCCAAAGCTCAAACACACGCGTGTGTGTGTATATATATGGCTTTTTTAGTCAGAGAATAGGTGCAGGAACTTAAACATACCCCTTGATACATTACTGCACCTGGGGACCGTGGAGAGGAGCAGGTTTTATTGAAGCTGCACAGAGAGGAGCGCTGTTACTTCTAAATAATTCTAACAATACTTCTGTGTTAGAAGTGGCAGTAGTGAGCAGGGGCTGGCAGTGGCTGAACTGCGAGAACAGTGGACATTTTGACAGCCTGGGGAAAGGAGGAGGGAGCCACGGTGCCGCCCCCTTCCAATGCAGCTCCCAGGGCAGGTGCCCCCCTGCCCCTCCCTAGTTTTGGCCCTGGTTTAAAGTCCCTTGGAGAAGTGCACCAGCTGTCTAGCCAAGCTTTGGAGACACAGGGTTCATATGGCTTTTCTCCAAGAGACTCATTTTAGGGCAAACGGGCAGACAGGGTACCCAAACTATCAAACAAACATTTTACGATGGCCAATCATAGCCCGTCCTCATCCTCTAAATCTAAATGAACAAGTATCTTCACATCTAAATCCCTTCCCTGGCCATTCCTCAATGAGTATGATGATCAGGAGGGCAGGTTCCTGCTACTGAAGGGCAACATTTATTCTCAGACCTTCTCTTTAATGAGAACATTTATCTTCCTAATTCTAACCAACTTCCAACCCTTGAGGCCTTTTTGTCCACCATCGACTCTTACCTTGAAGGAACCCTCGTATTAGGGGGTGATTTCAATTTAACCTTAGACCCTCACAGGGATTGCTCCTCAAACTCTTCTTCCCTACCTTGGGGAATCTGACTTCGCCTCAAGGTCCTCAAGGACCTTTTGCATAACTGTTTGCTTTTCTGTTTAATACTGCTTTAAGCTGTGATGAACTGAGACTGATTAGGTGCATTTTTTTAAACAAATTAATAAAGTAAATGTTTTAAAGTAAATGGTAACCAAGAATGAGCTGTCCAGCAAGAAGGTGTGTTCCAGTCCTAGTATTTACTACTCAGCAGGGCTTTTTTTCTCAGAAAATAGGTGCAGGAACTCAACCACGACTTCTCAAACCCTCCCCCACCCCACACAAACCCTTCAAACCGCATCAAATAGTGAGTGTGGTCAGATTTAACTAACAGTAGAAGGGACAATAAATACCAGGAGTGCATTATGTACAGAGTGCAGAGTTTAGGGGGGGGGTGTTACACAGAGTGCAGAGTTCAGCCTTCTTCCACAGCTGGTTACCTCTGCATTCCCTATCCTCCTCACTTTCACCACTCTTCAACTCTGCATGCAACCCCCCATCCACTGTCTCCATCTTCTCCTTCTTTCCTTAAAAGCTCTGCCTCTTCCACATGTCACACTATAGGTGGCTCTGCCTCTCTCACTTGCAGGGGGATCATTCAGTTGGGGTGTTGGGATCTGCACCTGCATCTCCCTTGTCCCCATCCTGCACTCAGTGGCAGTCATTTAGGAGATCAGATCTATGGGAGCCGTTGGGAGAGAAGCTTTCACTTGTAAACACAGAAGCTGGACTTCTGTGTTTGCAAGTGATAGTGGTGAGCAGGGAGCAGAGGGCTGAGCCAGAGGTGGTAGAACTGAGTTCCACCAAGTTCCAGCTGAAAAAAGGCCCTGCTACTCAGTTACTTGAGTGTGTTTATAGTTAAAGAATAGATTTACATTTAGTAACATGCTAACATGTTACTATGCATTAGACCCCTCAACTTTCCTGTGACAGTGGGCAGGGGATCCTGCCCACAGCCGCATCATTCACATCATTCATTCACACCGATCTGTGAACGAATAGACTACAAGTTCTGTCTGCCACAGTGGCACAAGACTTGTAGTTCTCAGTGGACTGCAAGGTAGCTGATGAGCACCCCTATAGTCTATTCATTCTTCTGCAGTACTGACACTAATAGGCCATACGGAGTTGCGGACACAGAGCTGTAGGTAGAGAATGCAGGTGCCTGACATTGCACTGTGACCCACTGATCTACCTGCAAAAATATGTGCATTTACTATTTTTTTTCTTAAGTGAATTTAGCATTTAAATGCTGGAATAAAACATTTGTGAAAGGAAAACGTTTTATTACATTTGCTTAAAAGAGTCTAAATGGAGGAAATGCCATCATTCCAGAGTCACAAAAATGTCATGATGATGTCCATTACTTAAGCAAGAAGAATGAGTCACATTTTCTGCAAAAGATAGTTTTTTTTATAAATAGTCTATAGCTATAAAACTTACAGTCATTTTAACTTGAAAGTGTTAAATGTATGTTCTTTAAAAGTTTGCACACAAGTGATAGGGTAGGCTGTAAGATGGGGTTGTTCCTTTCTAAAAATTTGTTAGAGACCCTGTCACGCTATTCATTTGAACAGCAACATTCCCATAATATTATATGTGCATTTAATGGGTTTTTTGCATGTTATTTAAGTTTAAAAGCCTCTTTTGTATGGACATCAAATAGTCCTGTGACTGCTGCTCAGCACCACCATCTTGGAAGCGATGTTTACAGTCCCAGCAAATTCAGAGCTGTCACTCAAGTGACTCTCTATAGCAGTGTTTTTCAACAGTCAGACCACGCCTGATGACAGGTGGCAACATTCCTCCTGCCTGGCTGGGCCTTGACAGTATATTTTTTGTGTTCCTACACTGACTGCTCTTCTTTGTCGATTAACAACTTGACAGTTACAGATGTCACAGCCTCTGCAGTACTGCACTGTGTGGTTACCAACTCTGTGCCCATCTAGTAGGCAATACCCAACCCCCCCCCCCCCAAGGAGAAGAAGTAGGGATGGCCTGTAATGTTGCTTCGGGCAATGAATCCTATGTGGACGCCTACCTTTGCATGTAGTGCATTGTTTTGAATTATCAGGTGGAAGCTGTACAGGTCTAGGGCTGTGGTCCATCAGCTGGTGGAGCCTTGTCCCTGAAGGCCCCACTCAAGGTGTTGCCCAGATGGGGGTTATCCCTAACATCCTGCTCCTGTGAAGAAGCCAATCTGCTGTAGTCAGTGTGGGCTAACAGCTCACCCCTGGACCTAGTGTGCTGCACTCCAGTATGTTACAGCCAAAGTAAGGAGCACAAATTCAGGTGCACATTTCATTGCATTCGGCCCCATTTTCCCTGTCCTGTGATTTTCCCAGGACTGCCCTGGGCCACCAGCAGGGGCTGCCCTTGGGCATTTGAAAGTCTCAGTTTTACAATTTTACTGTGCAATTGTGTGACATTTCTTTCTCTCCTGGCACGCAAGGGCCAACACAGCTTTTTTCAGTTGCATCAACACTACAGCACAGCAATCCATGTTCCCTGGGCTCCAGTTGCCTACATGCACCAAGCACAAATGGCATCAACCATTCCCAACCCACAATTTAACTCATGGCTCCCGGAGGTAATAGTCTCTCTCCACAAGTCTCTAGTTTTCTCATACCTGACCACTGTCCTCATCTGGGTCACCATCTATTGCTCCCTCTGGCCTGCACCCTTCATCCTATGTATCAATCACTCCCCACTTCATGCTCTAAAATGTGCCGTCTTCCTCTCTTAGCATGTGCATTTCCACATGGCTATTTAATGGCTTCTTCATAGAGTGTTTTTACCCCAGTTCAGGGCATGGAACAATTCCAAGGCTTCTACTTTAACCTGTTCACTGTACCCTTTTAGATCTGAAACCTCTCCACTTTGAGTACAGTCCAAAAGTTCAACATGGAATCAGCCAGGTTGGTTGTTGCCTTCCTTCTACCAGGAGAGCTTCTTTTGCCTCTGTGGATGCTTACTTACACATCCTCATCATTCTTCTTCATTAAAGCTATCTGTATGTTGCTGTGGGCGCACATTACCCTTTGATTTATCTACAGCACCCTGGGCTTTCACCAATGAACTTGCCTCAGTCCTAGCTCTGCTATGTTCTCAGATTATACTGATTTGGAACATCTGTTAAAGCACCAGTCCTTCAAAACCCTGTCAGCCAAAGTGCAATTGACAAAGCAGACTCTGCATAGGTTCAGATGGCTTCTCAACCTGCAGAACTCATTATTGGACCTGACTAACCAGTTGGAAGACCTGGGCCTGATATTGGAAACTGCACTTCGTTCCCAAAGCCAGCCCTCAATTATTGCTTTTATAAGAGCCTTGGGCTTAATGATAGACTCCTTTGAGACAATACCATAAACCCAGTTTCACTACAGACTGTTGAAACACAACATTCTGGATTTGTGGGACAAATCATCTGAAGGTAGCCTCATAAAAACTCATGGTTAGGACTAAATATCCTGTGATACAGGTAAGTGAAAAAAAAATCTCTTATAGCAAAGAAAAATGCTGCAAGTGATCATTTGAAATACTTGATTTTCTGTGGTTTTACCTGTAAGTTGGTGACAGGGTCTCTTTAAAGTATATATCTGATAGAGTAAAAGGAAAAGTGAAAGTATTTGAAAGGTGATGTGATATTTTTGTTTTATATGGAGTGGCTGCTGAAAGCGAGGCCTAAGGCCTTGTACACGGTACGAAAATCAGAAGGGAAAAGTCTGAAGACGAGCTGTCTGCGGATTTTCGGATCGTTAGTACAGTGCTTTCGACAGAGGATTTGACTTTTACATCAGACAAAAGCTGGATGTGCAGGCTATAACATTTTTTGTCTGATGTGAACTCAAAGTCTGATTTTCGGATGGTCAGTACAGAAATCCATCACACAAAAGTCGAAAGTACAAAAACACATGCTCGGAATCAAGGAACGACTGGGAAGAGTCCGGTCTTGTAAACTACCATTTGTAATCTAGAATTAACATTCATGACACGGCAATTGATGAAATGTCAAAATTCTCATCTTCTTTAATGGGATAATAATGAAGCTGCTTTGCATGTAGTTATGCCAGGCGTATTTTAAACGGCATTTGTTTTGTACGATCAGAAAATCACGAATCAAAGCTCATCAAACTTCTACTAACATGAAGAGAAGGGGCCCAAAGGGTGGTGCTTGAGAAATTAACTTACTCTTTATACTCTCATAGTACGTCACTACGTTCGTGTTTGTCAAACGACAATTTGCGGAAAGTTAGTATGCTAGACAAAATCCTGCACATGCCCTTTTGACAAAAATCTGACGCTCGGTCGTCCAACAATCAGACAGTGTGTATGAGGCTTAAGTATCCATTCAGTCAAGGCTCCATGTCTGATGTCTGAGTTAAGTCAATTGCATTTTTACTAGTATAGTGTGGACTGGGACCATTATGGCTGAACGATTGTAGTGGGAATATAGTTGTTGTAAACTAGTTGTAAGAGAAATGTCAGGAAAGCAGTTGTTGGCTACAAAAAATTGTGAATGGGTTTATATGGCAACTAACATACTTTGTAAGTGCTTTGATACCTTTAGGCCAGCACTCTGATATATTTATACAAAATATAATGATCACAGAACTTCTCATTTACTATTTTATGTGCATAATAACATTATTTTGTATAATAATTATTTTCATTGTGTAAAATCTACATCCTCACCTTTTTAGTCCTTAACACTTATGCCCTGTACACACAACCGGTTTTGCCGTCGGAATAAACTCTGAAGGTTTTCCCGACGGAGTTCCGATGGAATTCCGCTCAAGCTGTCTTGCATACACACAGTCACACCAAAGTCTGACCTTCAAGAACGCGGTGACGTACAACACGTACGACGGGACTAGAAAACGGAAGTTCAATAGCCAGTAGCCAATAGCTTTCGTTTCGTACTTGCTTCAGAGCATGCGTCGTTTTTGGTATGTCGGAACAGCATACAGACGAACGGTTTTCCCGATAGGAATTGGTTCCGTCGGAAAAATATAGAACATGTTCCCTTTCTAGGTCCGTCAGAATTTTCGACGTAAAAAGTCAGATGGGTTGGAATATACGATGAAAAGCTCCCGTCTGACTTTTTCTGTCGGAAATTCCGCTTGTGTGTACGCGGCATAAGGGGTATTATTTTCCCACACAAGATTCAATCATTTTTATAATTGGATTCATTTGGGAAAATCCATGAATCTTGAAGAGGAAGATTGTGTGAATCTTGGATGATTGTGTGAATCTTGGATGGAAACTTTTATAAATAGCCCTCTAAAGTGTATGTATAGACAAAACTTCTTTTTAGTTTTGGATATGTTTGCAAAGGTTAGAAAACTGCCAGTTTATTTTATTAATTTATTCACTGTCTGTGAAATATTGGGAAGTCTCCTTTCACCTCCTGGCCTAGAGACAGCAGGAAGTTAGAGGAAATCTCTCAAAATTAGGGGAATAACCCTCTTGGACAGTTGCCCCCCCAGTATCACCAACCATTTCTACTTTAGGTTTCATATTTGCAAACATTAGACAACTAGTGTTCCAGTGAATAATAGCTTGTCATAGTCTGAATTTGTTTTCAATGTTTGGACTCATAGCTGCACTGCTAATGGCAGAGAAACTCATTAATTATTATATAATATTTAATGAGTTTAACTTGCTGTTACCAGTACAACTTTTAGTGCAAACAATGATTAATTAGTGCTCGCACAAAACATGTTCAGCTCCAATGCATGCACTTCAGACCTCAGATCAGCCCCAGTGCACAGACATTAGACTTCAGATCAACCCTAGTGCCTAAACTCCAGACCTTAGATCTGCCCCAAACCCTGTACCTTTAGGATTCCAGTGTAAAGCCGGGTACACACTATGGGTACACACTATTTTTACGAAAAAAAAGAAACTCAGCTCTGTTTGGAGGCACTGTACTAACGATCCAACGCTAGTACAGTGATCTCCTACGATGAGCTGCTGTGTTCTGACAGGGGGATGCCCCCCCCCCCGCCAGAACACTCTGGTCAGTGCTCTCAGTGTTGGTGCATTTTTGATTAATTCTAGAGCATCTCCCCCCTCTTTTTTCTTCACCTTAAATAAGGACTTGTTTGTTCCAGTGCGTTTTTGGTGTGTTTAGGTGCATTCTAGTGTGTTTTTGATGCTTTTTACTGTGTTCCGGTACAGTTCAGTGCAGAAAAAATGCAGCATGCTTTACTTTTTTTTTTGGAACTAGAAATGCACTGGAACTGACCGCACTGGTGTGAATTATACCATTAAAAGAACATATAACCTACTATCCTTTGCGTTTTTGATGCAGAAAAAAATGCACTGGACTGCATGTGGTGTTAACTGGCCCCTAAAGCAGAACTTCAATTTCCTTACCAACATTGACTATTTTTATTCCTTTTGCTGCTAGCATTAGTACATAGATAGAAAAGTATCTCATATTTACTTGGTTTAAACTTTTTTTTACATTTCTTCAGTTACTTCCTGGTTTCCAGGCCTAGGCAAATGATGTCATACAGCCCAGGAGTCTTCAGAAGGGGAGGGGAGGAGAAGGTTTCTCAGCTATGCATACCCTCCTGCCTGCATGCCTGATTTAAGGGCAGATAGATTCCAGGGAGTAAATGCTGCATGAGCCCTTCCTCAAGATGGCCATGGCCAAAAAATGCTAAGAGTTTTTTTATCAAAGTGATTTCTCAGATAAATAAAGCATGGAGACATGGATGGATGACTGAGTTTGCTTTAAATTATAAAAATGAACTAAATAGCATTTTTGGTTTGCGGTGCTCAGATGCAGTGTAGTTCCGCTTTAAATAGACCTTCATTAAAGTAGCCAGGTACTACTTAGTAACCAATAGTTGTTGAAACAAGAAATACTTTGATCAGGAGGAACTTCTGTCAAACCAGTGCCCAATTAGCCGTGGCATTCCTTGTCCCGCAACAACACGCAACAAAGAGGCAGGGATGCTGGTGACATCATTGACCGAATATGGCCACATGACTCCAGCTGGAACATATAGGACTTTGCTGGGGAGCATAATAATGTGCCGCGGTTGTCATGAAAAGTTCACTACTGCCGTCAGCTGGCCATTCAGGGAATTGCAGTGAGAAGCTGCCTGGATGCCAAATAAGCAATATTGGGACAGGCGGGGATGATGTCAGACCCTGTGAGTGGCAGAGCAACTATTGCCACTGGTGAGAAATAGGAATTGAAGCTATTTGCACAAGTATGCTGTAGTGTTCCTTAACGAGCTCCAGTACTTCTAGTTTGTTTTGTATAAGATAGCAGTAATTAACATGGAAAATGCCTTGATTAGAGCAGACACCAGTAACTTAGTTGCACCAAGTGAGAAAAATGAAATACTGCAAAAATTACTTATTGTTAAGAGCATAGATGTAGAGAAAAGAAAAGAAGGCAGCATCAAAAATGACCTAAAAGCCATTGCCCTAAAACAGTTAATTCTGGAATGTTCTTATCAGTGAATGATTCAGTGTTATTAATGCTAAGTAAAGCAGTCAGATACAGAGAGAAAAAACATCACATAAATACCCTTACATCTGTAATAATTCCTTAATTTAATGTGTTAGTTAAAGTGTTATTAAAACCGAGGAGCCAGCTTTCACTATATTTGGTCTCCCACAGTACACAGAACATGGAAATGCAATTATTTTATTAAATATAAACTGCTAAATACCTTTTCTCATCAGCAGTATATAGCAGTCTTATGACTTCTATCAGTGTCCAGCCGAGCACTGGTTAAAACTTGTAGGAGGAGTTTTCATTCTCCTCTGACTCTCCTATGAGACTGCTTTCTGTCTGGACAGTGCTGATTGGCCCTGTGCAGATCACATGCACCCTCCCAAAAATAAAAAAAAACTCTCTAGCAATACACACCAAACTGAGTATGTGCAGAGTGCCTCCAAGGCTCTATTCTATCAGCAGATGGATTGGGGACAGTAAAAGAAGGGGAGGATCAGAGAAGACAGGATCAAGCCGCCTTTATATACAGTGCAGAGGATTAACCCCTTAGATTCCACAGTGAGTATATCAGGCATGCTTTATTGCATATACAGAATTGTTTTACTTTTGTGGGTAAAGTAACACTTAAAACAAGGTTTTGTTTTAAGGTTTGAATATAACTTCAGCTGCTCATATTTCTGGATCTGCTGACCGTCTCTACACTTGCATCTGCTTTAAGTTATCATATGCTCAGTTTGGTCATGATGATGACAGTTTGTTGACACTTAGCAGCTGGCCAGGGAGTGGTCATTTGTAGCAGGAGTAGCGGCGGAGAGGATCTTTGTGTCAGCAGGATGTCAGGAGGTCTCTCATGGTGATTGACAATAGACTTGCATCACTGAACAATGTGATTGATGCTGAATATACAATGGGAGACAATTATTTTTGGATTTTTTATTTGATTATTCAATGGAGTCTGCGTGTATTTACTTTTTTAAATATTTTAATAAATTAGTAAAAAAAAAGGTACTATGTACTTCTTGTTTATTCATGTGGGAAGGGGGCTGGATGTCTGTGGGCCCACTTATATCAAATAATTTTTTTTAATTCCTCTCATACTCCATAATCCACACCAGACCACAATAAAGGTATTGTATGGGTTTTGAGGGGGACCCAAATGCTGTTTGCCAAGGCCCCCCTGGCAACACACTTTATTGCCATGTTGAAAGGGACAAAGGCCCCCTCTATACCCTTGACCCAGTGAATTTCAGGGTCCCCAGTGGGAATTATTGGAGTCTGGAAGACCCCTTTAAAATAAGATACCAGATATATACTCTCCTTATGTGAATGAATATGTATTACATAGTACCCCTTGTTACTCATTCACAAAAAAAGTAAATAAAACTCTTAACTTAAAGTAAAAAAAAAAAAAATATCTCATGATGTAAACCAACGTCAATCACATTGTCCAACAATGACCTGCTAATCTTGTGATCCCATCACAAATGACAGCTCCCTGGCTGGCTGCTAAATGTCAACAAACTTGGCCATGAATGCTGATGGATGTCATTGACCATAAATTATCAACAACATCCCTGGGATCCTCACTAGCTTGCATGCAATGTGAAACAAGTTGTCAGGCAGGAAGCTGTCATTTAGTGGTGGTAGTGATACCGCCACTAGATAAACTACTTCTGGCTTCAGTAGGCAGAGGTTTGGGAGATTAAGGGACAGTAAGATATCTATCCATTATGAAGAAAATCCTTGTGGCCCCAGACCTGCTATACCAGCGTCTTGGTATAGCTTTCTTCCTTTATTGTTGGTTTATTTATGGCTGGCCTGTCTGAGAGTTTTCTTGTTGCTGATCTCCTACCTTCACCAACTATGCCATCCATCTTCTTCTGAGCTCTGTAGTTCCTCTGCAATAGCCTGCTGATCTTGCTGAAAAAACTTTATTGCCCAGTGCTATCCTGTTTGTAAGACTTCTGGCTGCTATTCCTTCTGTATCCTCAGCCAGTGGTCTTTTCACTTTCCACCTGTAGTTCTCTAAAAGCGAGCAGGGACTTGTATTTTTGCCCTGCTCGCTGTAGTGGGCGGAGAGGGTCTCACATCCCCTGGTCCATGCCGCCCACTTATTTTTGGCCAGAGATAGACTTGTGCAATTAAAATTTGTTCATATATATTACATTACACCAGTTAGGCTTGGTGAATTCTCTGCTGACAATTCATGCACATGTTGGAGATGTCCCAGGTTACATGCAGATTTCATTCAAATTTTTTAAACATACTCTGTCATAAAGGTGTATTGGTCCCAGGTTCTCCAATCTGTGTTTGATATAACTGTTACTCAAGTACCCCAAGATGTTTGTTTTTTTATTATTTTAAATTGTATTTAAATTTTTAAAAATACAGACAGAACATATAAGACATATCACACACGACATCACAAATACAACACCTAAATGAGGAGAAAAACAACAACAACAAAAAATTCCCTTTCCTCCTTCTTAAAATTCTCTCATAAACCCTTAAAAAGATAAAATATACATATAAGCGACAATCACAAAGGTACAAGTTGGCCTATTCCAATATTGGGGACATAAACTTAAGCCATTATGACCAAATAGCATCAAACTTCTTCATTGCATTTCCCTGAGAATATGTATATCTTTCAAAAGAGATAAGCCTATTAAGGTCAAAAATCCAATCGGATAGAGTAGGAGGTTGTGGGGAGGTCCGTTGAAGAGCAATTTGTCTGCGGGCCACAAACAGAGCCCGCAGAATAGTACTTGACATAGAGGGGGTATAAAAAGAAGAGTTAAGATAGTCCAATAGGCATGTAAGTGGTTCAACAGAAATGTTTACATCCAGAAGCCCATTAAGTGTACCAACCACCCCTGCCCAGTATCTCTGAAGTTTGGGGCACCACCATAGAAGATGTATAAGTGTACCTGTATTACCACACCTAGTACAATTTGGATTAAATCTCAAGCCTATATTGTGTAAAAATTCAGGGGTTCTATATACCATATGAAGAATAAAGATCTGAGATAGTCAATGCAATGGAGAAAGAGAGACAGAAGGGAGAGACCTGAGAATTACCCTCCATACCTCCTCAGAAATAGGGTCAATATCCTGTTGCCATCCATTCCTGAAATGAATAGGAAAATTCAATAAAAATCTATTTAGCATTACCGTATATGTAACAGAAATAAGTCCCTTGCTTAACTTCGCTTGTACTATTCTATCCAGAGCAGGGGTTGGAGAAAAGACCACTTCGTCTGAAGGGAATTGGGCATGTAATGCATGACGCAATTGAAGAAACTGATAGAACCATCTTGGATGTAGAGGGAACTCTACCCTCAGCTGCTCGTAGGTTTTAAGAGAGCCAGTTTCATATAACTGATTTACTCCAGCTCTCTCCCATCTCTGAAAACCCTGCAGAGTAGAAAGCTCCGGGAGCCTATCATTTCCCCAAATTGGGGTATATCTAGTAGGGTAGAAGCTCCCTATCATTTTCTTAGCAGCCTCCCATACCTTGCACATTAAGCCCAACGTAGGCAAACTACCAAAAGAAACACCCCCTACTGCCTCATCCAGTACATACAATGGTGGCCGACCTCCAAACACATTGGAAAATAAGCAATAAGGGGCAAAGACCATATTTTTCAAGAGCGGTCCACAAATATAGCCACTCGATGCTATCGAAAGCCTTGATGGCATTTAGTGTCAAAAAAGCTCCATCTAAACCTCCTTTGAAAATTTTTTTTATTTCTGACCCCAACTTCCAACAGCTCTGAGAAGATAACCACTCAAGTTGATAATCTGGGGTAGGATCCCGAATGAAATTAGCTTCTGCCACAGAAGACTCTGCCTTCACTTGTTCCAGTTCTTTATGGGAGGCGATTTTAATGGCACTGATTTTTTGAATTAATAAGCCTTGAAGGAAAGCCTTAAGGGCATCCCATACCACCCGTAGTGAAGTAGAACCCACATTAAGGAAAATAAATACTTCAATGGAAGAAGGCACAAGATCTTCTTTGGGAAACAAATCTAACCAGAGAGTATTCAATTGCAATGGAATATTAGTACCCCAAGATGTTGCATTCTGCTTGTTGGGTCTTGTGGAATCCTTGGCCCCAAGAAGAGCGACTAGAACATTACTTGGTATACTATTGTAGTATGCCAGGAAAACAATTGCCTTACACTGGAAATCTCCCCTGAATCACTGACTTTTAATAGCTGTAAAACCTTCATGAATTCTGCCTTTCACCGTGCAAAGCCATAGCAGAGGATGTCCCTCTAAATTTAAGGAGGATTGGGGCTACTGTGTGCAAAACCATTGCACAGAGCATTTAAGTATAATGTGTTTATTATTTTATCTTAAAAAAAAAAAATGAATCTTTAGTGTTACTTTAAATTCTACCTGGGAAATGTAAAAAAATGTACTGAAAGAATGATCAGTACTGACTTGCAAGCTACCTGGCTGTTATGCCAATCCAAAGACTTCATTACTTTCTTAAGGTGGCCATACTCTGATCATAATTTGGCCACTTCAGCAGGGAACAACTAAATTGTTTGATCAACTTATGTTGAAGTGAGATGCTTGTAAAACTTGATCAGCGGCTGCAGCCACGTGTCCCACTATGAGAATACAGTGTTCCGGTGGGGAGATTCCTCCATCCACCTTGTTTGTGTCTATAGTGGAATCTCTTACCTAAAGCTTGTATCTCGAATTCTGACTCAGGCCTTCTAATCTGTATATTTTTCCAGGTCATTGACTCCCAAAGCATTAAAGCCAGACAGCTAATATTCAATCTTCTTGTACAATTTCCTTTAGATTTCCCAAAACCATATAATATGAGGTCAAACCTTTTAATTTATATGCAATCAGGCAGGCCCTTGTACTACATAATTGGAGGTAAATCTAAAGCAAAGTGAACAAGAAAATTGTATAATCAATATTTATCTTAGTACACTTTACCTTAATTGAACTGTTAAATCATTGCTGATATGACAGCCAACCATGTAAGGCCGCGCACACACGAGCGGACTTTCCCGCGGGAATGTCCGCCGTACTGGAGTCCGCCGGACAATCCGCCCGTGTGTGGGCGCCAGCGGACTTTTTCCCGCCAAAAGTCCGGCGGACTAAATTTTAAGTTCAGACTTAAAATTGTCCGCTGGACTCGCGAGTCCGGCGGACAATCCCGCGGTCTGTATGCTAGTCCGCGGGACTTTTGGAAATGAACGGACTTGCCGATCATCGGAAAGTCCGTTTATTTAGAACGTGACTGCAGGTAGACGGGACTATGGCGTGGCGTGGGGGTCCCCCCCAAATCCATCTCAGACCCTTATCCGAGCACGCAGCCCGGCCGGCCAGGAAAGGGGGTGGGGACGAGCGAGCGCCCCCCCTCCTGAGCCGTACCAGGCCGCCTGCCCTCAACATGGGGGGTGCCCTGGGGAAAGGGGGGCCGTGCGGCCCCCCCCACCCCAAAGCACCTTGTCCCCCATGTTGATGAGGACAAGGGCCTCTTCCCGACAACCCTGGCTGTTGGTTGTCGGGGTCTGCGGGCGGGGGGCTTATCGGAATCCGGGAGCCCCCTTTAATAAGGGGCCCCCAGACCCCGGCCCCCACCCTATGTGAATGAGTATGGGGTACGATGTACCCCTACCCATTCACCTAAGGTGTAAAAGTGTAAATAAAAAAAACACACAATTTTTTTTAAATATTTTATTGCACTGCTCCAGGGGTCTTCTTCCGTCTTGAGGGGTCTTCTCGCCGGACTCCTCCACTCTCTTCTGCTCTTTTACCTAGCTCTTTGACCGAGCGGAGGAGCCCGGCTTTCTTCTTCGTCGTCGCCGTCTGGGGGTCTCGATCCGCCTTCGGGGGTCTTCCAGGGTTGTCGGGAAGAGGCCCTTGTCCTCATCAACATGGGGACAAGGTGCTTTGGGGTGGGGGGGCTGCACGGCCCCCCTTTCCCCAGGGCACCCCCCATGTTGAGGGCACGCGGCCTGGTACGGCTCAGGAGGGGGGCGCTCGCTCGTCCCCACCCCTTTCCTGGCCGGCCGGGCTGCGTGCTCAGATAAGGGTCTGAGATGGATTTGGGGGGGACCCCCACCCTGTTTTTTCGGCGTAGGGATTCCCTTTAAATCCATGGCAGGTGACGGGGCTAGCGCGGCGGCATTCACTGCCTTCGCTAGTCCAGTGTACCCGCAGTTACGTTTTAAATGAACGGACTTTGCTCCGTGTGTGGGGCAAGTTCGTTCATTTCCAAAAAAGGAAAGTCCGGGCGTGTGTGGGCAAGTCCACACGCTCGGAAAGTCCGGCGGAGCTCCGCTGGAAAGTCCGGCGGTTTGTCCGCTGGACTAGGTCCGGCGGACAATCCCGCCGGAAAGTCCGAGCGTGTGTACGCCGCATAACTGTAACTATGTGAAGCCCTTCACTTCCTGTTCTAAAGACCCAATCTCTCCAAAGTCAATGAAATTCCCATCTTCCCAACAGGTGTCCAGTTAAAGAACTTTTTATTACCTCTTACTCATTGAAAGTGGTCACCGAGACAAATACAGGGGTAAATACTTCCAGCTGGCACTCACACAACAATCAAAAATGTAAATGGAAAGCAATCAACAAGGTGTCTGTCTATTCGTATTCTTTTGAAAAAAAAACTGCATCTATATCTTCAAATACTTCTATTGATGTCATTGTATACATGCTGCAAACGCAGTACATATGCCCCTATGACATTTAAAGTGAGTTTGCGATGCATTTAGAAAGCATTACTAGCCAAGACTATAATACAAAAATCCATACACTAAAAGCCAACACGGAGGGCGTCTGGCAAGTGTCTTTTAACTTGACGAAGATGCATCAAAAACACTTCAAAAACATGCCGTTAATGCATATTAACGCATTAGGTGCAGTAATGGGCAGTAAAATTTCTTTGCATGTCTAAATGAGCCCTTAGTAGGCAGAATCAGGTTTTCAAAATATGAATAATCAGTGGTTACAGTTCTTTCAAAAACCCAAAAAGACTCAATATTCTTCAAAAACTGTGCTTCAACCCTATTTTATTCTCACATTATAATATATTCATGTTGTAAAGTGCTGGCAAACTGTTGGCACTATATAAATCCTGTATAATAATAATAATAATTTCTGCCCACCTTGATCTTTAAAGCAGGAGTTCCGCCGTTTTTTTTTTTTTTTTTTTTTAAAAAGTCAGCAGCTACAAATACTGCAGCTGCTAACTTTTAAAATATGGATACTTACCTGTCCAGCGCGCCCGCGATGTCTGTACCCAAAGCCGATCTGTCACTCGGCTCTCGGGTGCTGCTGCCGCCATCTTTGGTATGGGAATCAGGAAGTGAAGCCTTGCAGCTTCACTTCCCGGTTCCCTACTGCGCCTGCGCGAGTCGCGCTGCGCAATAAGGATGGTTCCTGCTGTCTCTGGGATCCGTGTGTTTCCCAGCAGACAGCGGGGGCCCGCAGGAAGTGGCATAATAGCCGCAGAATCTGCGGCTATCTATGCCCCGAAGTGGGTGCAGATACCTGTATTATAAAAACTGTACCTGTATTATGAAAGGTGCCAATTGTGGCACCGGAGGGGGGAGGGTTCCGATGAGTCGAAGTTCCACTTTAGGGTGGAGCTCCGCTTTAATGACCTGGTTGGATCTATTTCTTTGTGCTAAGAATCCAACAACAGTATGCATAAGGGTCTTAACATCATAACTTATTTCAAATGTCATAATCAACCTCTAATATTTTATTCCCCTGGCATAGAAAAGGCCTTTCACAGCCTCTGCTTAAAATATTGTTTCACATGTTGCAGGCATATGGTAGTCAAATTCATTGTCTGCAGAATGGACTTGGGGCTGTGGGAAGTTGTGGGCTCAGCCTTTTATATGTACAAATGGAGAAGGGGAGGCACAGGGATGCATGGAAAAGAGGGCTGCAAAATAGAAAGGGGCTGTGGTTCCAGTGCTGCCTGGGGTTACAGTCAGTACTCACAGTATAAAAAATTGCATTTTATTTCCAAACCACAGCACCAGTTTTAACAGGCACAAGAATTATGCAAGCATTTCTAACTTCAAGTAAGAGATCTTTTTTAATTCTAAATTATACGTACATAAATCTGAAGCCCATTCTTGTAGTTCTCTTCAACTACAGACTTACCATATCTCATATTTGAGTATACAATTTACCAATGATTTCTCTAAACTTTATAAAAGTATTAAAAATGCTTAATTTATAAGTTGATTCAGAATTTTCAGCAATAGGATTCTCCTTCCCTTTCAAGGATTGGCCAAATCCAGTCTGTAAAAGTGGAAACTAGACACAGAAAATTCTGCATTCTTTCAGAATATTGCCTATTTACATCCCTTTGCTACATCTTAGAACTGTTCAATAAGCCATACTTGAGATTATGTTTCATCATGGTTCAACAGAAAGCTTAGCATTTCACTAAAGACTATGTATTATCAAAATAGACTAGGAGGTCTGTTCCTCCCCCCACTATTGTTTCCCCATCACCAATACCAACCAATGCCAACATTGTGCCTAAATACAGCACGCTTCACTTTTAGCATCTACCATTCAAGCAGTGCCAGAATCAGAAGCACTGAGCTATCAGACCCTAACAGGAGGCCTTTGCCCAATAACAGTGTTCTAAAGACTGGGAACAAGCACCAATGCCAAAAGGCAGTGGGATTCAGGAAGGACAGAAGGAACAACAGGTGAAGACATCAAGCAGCGCACCAGTAAGTCCTGACATCTACATAAAATAGGCAACCTCCTGCACAAAGGCAAACAATCCTAATGAATAATTCATTATGAAGTAATCATCCCCCAAACTCTCCACCGAAGCCCTGGTTCTTAAAAATGTATACCATTAGAATCTTATTAGAGTCTTATTTCATAACCAATAGAAAAAAAATGTAATATCTCCACCATATACTTTGGTATGAACAGAAGTTAGACACAAAACTAAGCTTTGGGATGGCTTTTGGAAGTAACTTAGCAATAGATTTATCCATCTTTAGATGGCTTTTCTGCTGCTCCACAATAAGCAAAGGGAACTACCAACATTTATGGAACCTTCGAATGCATGTTTACAAAGGACATATCTGATCCCAAAATGCCTTAACTGATAGCTTCAATAAAGTCTAGCAATGTTGGATTGACTGTTCAAATGATCCAGGTCTTAGACATTCTAAGGTCTAAGACCTTTTGAACACTTCCTAAAGCTAAACTGTAGGCAGATATAGAAGACACGTTATTAAATGTATTTTTAGTTTAATCAAGTTTAATTAGAATCATGCAATCAATATACTGTTTGCCTACAAAACAGAGACAGATCTTTCTTAGGCAAATACGATCAAACTGACAGCTTTGGATTATGATAATCGAAGTAAAATGCATATTAGAAGGTAGTATTACACATTATTAGCAGAGCATTTATATGAGGTACATTAATGTTTAGTTGTTTTATAACCAATAAACAGTGTCAGATACAATATCAACTGAAAAGGAAAAGATAGTTGAAAAACAAGGGGGGCCTACGGGCCCAAATTGCAATTAAATTTATTTTTAAATTGAAGAAGTGTAAGTACCTAAGTTTGACCTGGTATCAGCCCCTTACAGTCTCTGTGTAGCAGAGCTGGAGTGGGAGAGGAATTAGTAGCACAAAGAACCAATCAGTTCATGTGTTGACAAGAAGCATGCTCTTATGAAGAGAAAGCCGAGTTACAAGGAGATGAGCTTTTCACTGTGCTGCCTCTATTTTCACTATCCAGTCACAGGCTAGGACAGGTCCAGGACAACCTAGGCTCAGAAGAAGTAGGTTGAATGATTCTGACCATCAGACTGAGGGCATTTGTTAGGATAAAAAAATGCTGTGGGGGAAATCTCTGGATTGAAGTTAAATATTGCAGCAAAATCTAGTTTTGATACTTTATGATGTTTGATATATCTTTTATAAGGATATTATTTGATATCTTGTTATTTTTGGTTGAGTTCTACTTTAAACACCTATAATTCTGCTAAAACACAAAGGTACTAGGTCACAGTATATCCTATGTTAGTTTAGTTTGTGATCATGTGCATCTGTTACATATATAAACTTAACTCTTGTCAGTTCTATTATTAATTTTTATCCCTGGATGCAAATTCAGAATTTTTTTGTATGCTCTATATAAACAAAATTTAATAGAAAGCTTTTGAAACTAAAACTTTAAGTCTATCTTTGTTATATCCCTTGAAGCTTTTTTTTTTTGGAGGGATTGTGGAGGCCACGCTATGCATGGACACATTTGGTGGGCTTTCCCACTCATTCAGGTGTATTGGCAGGCGGTGGCTGACATGATCCCTCTTATACAAGGTGACAACCTTGGTCTATGTTATTTCATTGTACAACAGAATCAATAGGCCAATATAAGAGGTAAATTATTTCACATTCATTAAATGCTGCAAAATCATTGATCCCACTTTACTAGGGAAAACGCTCTGTACCCACTTTAGCTCTATGGCTACGTAAAGTAGGTGATAAGTACTGTTGTTAAACAGTATAAAATATGGGCTTGCTGGTTTGATTTTAAAACCATTGATTTGTCCTGCAATATTATTTCAGGTCTTTAACGTTTTTCTCTCAATAATTGTGGCTGTTTGGAAGGGTTTATTATCATATTCTTTATACTTGGAATCTACTGTTATGCATCCTATACCCCCCTCCTTTTTTTTTTTTTTTTCTTTTTTCCTTCCTTTTCTTTTTTCTGTTCTGAATTTTCTTTGAATAATCATAAAAAGACACTCTTGTATGTAACACTACCATCTATATTTTTGGGGTTGCAGTTGGTACAAAGCACCTTAATGATCACAAGTATTGTTGTAATGTGATGTGGCCCAATGCGGTATCGTATGTTGCTTTGTTTTGTATTATTTATTTTTTGTTTTTGAAATGAGCAATAATAATTTATTAAACAATAAAACTGTAACTGTAACATAAATATTCAAAAAAAGGCACAGTGTGCCTTCTCAAAGCAACTTGAATTTAAATTGCATTACTTTCAACACTAGAAACAAGGGGTTTGTCTATTTTAGAATAGTGAGTGAAACCACTATTTTATAGCACAGATACAGCCCAGACATACCGAGTCAATTAGTGCTACATGCATGAAGCATTTTTAGTCTTTTTGGCGTGCAGGAGAAAATACACTAGTGGGACGTGTTGGAAGGAGTACTTTGAGCTTGCTGTGTATATTTTTTTTCACTGAGAAAAAAAACAATAAATATGTAAAATGCTTTTAAGCTTTTGTGTAAGACTGTATGTGTAAAATATATTACTGTATATGTAAGCATAGTAAACATGGCTGAGCACACTTGCACCCCAGCCCAGCCAGCATGCCAATCTGTAGCAATATAGCCTATTCTGTAGACATGAGTGAATCTCATTTATGTTTTCAAGAGGGTAAAGTGAAAGCTTGGGTGTAAAAAGTGGTCCATCCAAGGCTGACAGATATTTGCATGCTTAGGCATACAGTCCAAGCTATCCTCTATCGTGCTATGGGTTAAAGCTTGTGTTATTCTATTCTTTGTCTCAAGAAGGCATAATTTAGATGTCTTCAAAGTGTTAGCAAAAGTTTCTTTGGATGTTGTAGTGATGTATGCTTTAATTGAGGTAAGGTTAGATCAGGTGGACATTTGTTTAGTAGGACTACTTCAGGGTCTGGGGACAGTGGGGAGTTTGTAAGCTTAGATAACATCAGGAATATCTCAGCCCTCAATTTAGCTACTAGTGGGCAGGATCACCATGCGTGCAGGTGGGTTCCTGGGTCCTCGCAAACTCTGAAACAGTTTTGGGAATTGTAAAGGATGATTTTGGCAACCCTTGCTGGGACTATGTACCACCCGGAAAGGAATTTTTAGTTAGCCTCCATGGCTAATATATTTAAAGTGGAAGATTTGGTTTATATCCAAATTTCAGCCCAATCTTCTGGGTCTAGCAGGAGGTCGAGATCTGTAGCCCAACAGGAGAAAGTCATCGGCGACAAACCATAACTTATAGTAATACATTTTTTTAACTGGAGTTGGAACGTGTTAGAACCTTTTTGTTTTGTTTTTTTGCTATTTGTGCCCTCATTGGGAAAATCTCCACAATGTCTGGGTAGTCACAAGAGAAGGGGTGAGGTGAAATCTCATCAACAGAGCTCAAATAGCAATTAACACCTTTTCCTATTCTCACTAAAATCAAAATTTATTTTTGGTTGGAGCTGAGCTTTACAGTGATTGTAAACTCTTTTTTTAAATAACAAACATGTTATATTTACCTGCTTCGTGCAAAGGTTTCGCACATAGCAGCCGTGATCCTCCTATTCTTGGATCCCTGGGGGCTTACTCCCGAGTTGGCTCTGTGTGTCAGAGGAAAAGTAGTATAAATCTTAATTGCTTAAATATGATAAAAATACTATTTAAAAATGATGCAGAGCAAATTTACAAATGCCAACCAAATTACACTTTCTCTATAAAAGAAAGTATACAAATTATATTTTTGTTTATATTTTAAAATTACGCTCTATTGCCTATAAACTATATCCCAAGGTTAGATGCTTAAAAAACATATATTAAAGCTTTTAAAAAATTACATATATAAACGCTCTCTTAATGTGTTCTTTATTTTGAACTTGACCTTGACCTTGAATGTGACCTCATTAAACCCTTTTGTGTTTTAAGAGCAACAGGGAGGTCATAGGTAAAGCAATAGGATTGCTATTGCCAGGAATCCTGCTAAACTAAAAATAGGCTCCAATAAAGCTTGGCTTGAGCAGTTGAATCATACACATTTTATACTTCATAAGATATTATAAAATGTATGCAGTGAAGTTTGATAATTTAATAGATAATGTCTATGTTTATTAATTTAGTGCATTTTACCTCACATTATCTAAAAATAATTTAAGTTAAGTTAAGTTGAAATAAGCACATCCATAAATAAAATATACCATGTAGATCAATTAATTTATCTGCATAAAGGTCTTTGTGGTATATTATTTTGTACAATTCTTTTGTAGATTTACTGATTGTAGACAATACCCATGTATGGGATGAAAATGATCTCTGTGGCTGATCAGTTTCTGGTAAGCAACATATCAAACAACTTTGACTGACCATTTCATTGTAGGGTGACAGAACCTGTCAATGTACTTGGCCACTATTATATGTTAAAGCAGGATTCTTTGGAAAGGTGAACAAAGTTCATTTTACATTTTTAATGTTTTAAGGGTACTAATTTATGATTATGAGAAGTTTTTGAGAAACATTTTTTTTTCTTAATTTATTGGAATTGGTCAGTGTATTTTGTATGGTACAACATGCCAATATAATTGTTACATATGGTTTAGTAACTGATTTATAGTAGAACACTAGGGGTGATTCAAATTGGCAAGCCATGTAAACTGTAAACCCAACAAATATTCATCCATAAATAGCTCCCTTTGAGGTTATTAAATATCAAAGTAAATTATTGTTACGTTGTTATCAGTAAAAGCATAGTACGTACGTGGTAATTTTTTATGGGCCGTGCGCACATCCTGTTATAGGGTGACAATGCTAATCACAGGCTCCTAATGATGTGGTAGAGTTTCCTCATTCGTGCCTTTCTACTGTGAAAGGTCAGCAGGCCATGCTGATGCACAGCATGCCTGCAGGGTCTCAATTGTAATTGATTGGCAGTGCCAAATGTTGCACGTTGTCCTAGAGCTTACAGTGACGTCAACAGCCAAGTCAAGTGACCAGCCGCTGTCTGTCCACAGCCCTGGCCCTGCAGAAGCAAGTGGAGGAATCTAGAAGTCACGTGCGGAAAGTAGGTACCTGAACTACACCCTCAGTGGATTAAAGGGACACGGTTCACATATACTTGAAATAGTTTTCTAGATATAGTTGGTATATAGTGCTGTCAAAGAGATTACATAGGACGGTACGATATTGAAAGCTGTAAAAAGGTCCCAGTATGGGGGTCATTTTGCTCTCTTTTTCTTTAATTTTAAAACTAGAACATGATAAATGCTGCAAACTTGGAAATTATTTTTATGGCTCTTAAGCATATAAATAAAGAATGGAAAGAGGGATTAGAAGAGGGCTTGGGAATCTGTCTCTGCGATGTGTGGAATTCAATTCTCAGCCTTTAGTTTATGTTTTACTTAGTTATGCAAAAACAAACAAGAAACAAACATAGAAAGGAATGTTGCACTATTCACGGGATGCTGCCATTCTGTGACTTGCAATGATTTTTTTACCAGCATAGGGCAAGAAGAAAACAGAAGTCATCAAGAAAATGCAGTCCTGGTGTTGCACATTCATCTCATTTTCCATTCCATGTAAATGACTCGCTGTTTACATCTTTAGATTTCATGCAGATTATTAGCAAGAAAGGCCCACGTTTTTCAGTCTGGTATCCAGTGTTGACACATAATAGGGAACAGGATGGCACACAGTGAGGACCAGCTTGATGTGCTAAGGCAGTCATTTATCAAAGCTCCCAAGCTAAGAGAATCACATAGGCAGAACCATGCTGAATGTTTCACTGGGGCATTTATTGTTCCCTTTTTGGTAAATATACCACTATTACAAAAAGAAATGCATTTATTTAAGTGGGATTGCTGATATTTCTAAGTGAGTTTAGACGTGACATAAAATAATGACATGAAAATAATATCAGTTTAACACATGTATTCTAATAAGTTTGTGTTACTGGTTTATGTCTTGTTTATACATGGCCATAGCGGTTATGGGTTCATAAATGCAACACAAGTTAATGCACTGTACAAATGTTGGTGTTTTAGTGCCATTCATTCTGAACAGTTTGTCAATAAATTCCATAACACACCTGGGCTTTAATGCACTGCAGCACACCACTATCTATTGATCGACTTCTGTACAACCAGCCTATCCAATTTTTCCTGAACGATCAGTGCCGTTGGCTGGATAAAAAAAAAAAATGAATCATATCTGTATTTTGTTTTTGATTCAAGGCTGGGTTCACATATGCTGCAGCTGTGGCTCACAGCATGGGGTCCAGTGTGTCCCTGTTCTCCAATTCAGGTGCGAATCAGGTCCGAATTTTTGCCTTAATTTGCATCTGAATCGGAAATCAAAGACGCACAGGACCCTTCTTTAATTGCAGACCACGGCCGCTCCGGAGCTGTATGAACTGGGTCCACTTTAATAAAACCAATGCAATAAGGCAATCATGTGCAGTTACCAAAAGCAACAAACGATCTTTAGGCTGTCAGACCAATAAAAGAATGCATAAAATAATTACATTCTGATTACAATCTTCTTATTGCTAGCTTAAAATTTATTAGATTTATTTAACATAAAGCACATTGATGGAGTGCAGAACAATTTAACCCATAGCAACCAGAGCATATTTTAGGTTAAAAGCAGAAAGAATAAACCTGAAAATTCTTCTTTAAATAAACAGTTAAAAAAAAAAAAAACAGAAAGACTGTAATGAGTTAGTGCAATTTAAACTTGTCAAATAAGTGCATACTGTATTCATCATTATAACTATACTGTATCTTAAAGTGTTTGTTAACCCAGATATATAACTCAATGCCAGCCCTTCTATTATAGTCAGGCATAGCACACTGTACATGTCTTTTAAAAAAACGAGCCATGTATATACCTGTTTAGAGTGATCTTCAGGCGGGTCATGTGACACCTCTGACGTCACTTGGGGAGGTCACATGGCTGCTCAGCCCCTCCTGCAGTAGCCCTGGAAACCAGCTGAGAGTCACGTGACTGGCCTGAATATCGCTCTAAAAAGATATTTACATATCGTTTTACTAAAAGACTTTTACAGTGTGCTATGCCTATCTATAATACAGGGGCTGGCAGTGAGCATTTATAATTTATTTTTACTAATAGCGGCGGGGGACAGAGACACAGAACACAAAGCTGACAGGTAGGGAGGAGGGGGTGAGGGGCATTTTCAGGGTATTGAAATCAGGGCTGGAAGGAGAGAGTAATTTACTGTCATGAAAAATATCAGAACATGTCTTACAGCATGGAACAGGAAACAGGACACAGGAGGATACAACTACATGCACTGAAATAGACAATATATCCTGTTATATCATAGAAATAGAAACCCCTTCTTAAAAGCATGTGCTTTGTCAAATTACATTCAGCTTCTTCTGTATATAACGATGACGTTCATTCAACAAAGACTTGGTGAGTGCACCAGGGGTCATCTCCTCTGATGGGCAGTATTGAATGTCGATAGCACCTTGCTTTTGATTGTCCCTCAGACGTCGATGTGTTTGGTCCTAGGATTGACCCTTTCTGATTGCGTAAGCTTTATACATCCCTGGTTGTCTTTAAAAATGGGAATTGTTTTTTACGTGTCTATCCCAATGTCCACAAAAAGTTGACAAATTCAAATCGCTTCTTGACAAGCGTGTGCTGCTGCAATGTACTCTGCTTCAGTTGAAGATAGAGCGACAGTTACTTGCTTTCGACTAGACCAACTTATGGTTCCTTTCCCATACTGGAAGATGAATCCACTTGTGGATTTGCGGTCTGTGCAGTCCCCAGCCCAATCAGCATCCACATATCTGACCAGTTTTGGATGTGATGTTGGTTGGTAACCGTAACTTCATCTGAATTATTGCATTCCAGTTACGCTGACAGGAAGCTGAAACTTTGCTGCATAGTATGCCCACTGCTGTGGCTATGTCTGGTCTTGTCACAGTGACAACATATAGCAGCTTACCTATTGCTCTGTGATACATGTCATTGTTGGGTAGCAAGTTTTCTGCTTCATTGCTCTTTTGATAGCCTGGTTCCATAGGATTTTTTACTTCCTTTGCATCTTGCATATGGAATTGTTCCAAGATTTCTGAGATTTTCTGAGATTGGTTGAGAAGATAACTTCCATCTTCTTCTCTCTCTATTTGGATTCCCAGATAGTAGCTAATGTTCCCTAGCTCTTTGATTTCAATTTTTTCTTTCAGCTTGTGAACTATCTGATTGTAATCCCCTTCTTGTTCAAAACAAGTTATAATTTTATCAACATAGATAAGGATGTATATCCATCTGTCTCCTTGATTCCTGGATTAGAGACAGCGGTCTGCTTTACTTTTTTGAGAATCTCTCTCTAGTAAGTACTTTGTTCCCTTTTTCATTCCACATCCTTGCAGATTGCTTAAGAGCGTAGATGCTCTTCTAAAGTTTACACATGAGGTTGTCTCCTTGCTCAAACCCTGGTGGTTACTCCATGTAGAGGTCTTCCTTAATTTCTCCATATAGATGTTTGACTTGTATACCCTTCCCAGCTGCAAGGCTAAGAAACTCTCTGATGGTGGAGTGTTTTACAATGGGATCGTTTTGTTTCATCGTAATCTTCACCAAATTTCAGGGAGTAACCCTTGACAACTAGTCTGGCTTTGTATTTGTGGATATTCCCTTCTTTGCCTGGCTTTACTTTGAAAGTCCACTTATAGTTTTGCGGTTAGGAGGGAGCTCTGTGAGTGTCCAAGTCTTATTTTCCTGTAGTGACTTTAATTCTTCTTCTGCTGCCTTTCTCCATTTATTGGCTTCACGTTTTGGCAGTTTTTCTGTGTCTTCCCAGGATGTTATTTCAAGTATGCTGTGGGTTTTGACAGTGTATGAAAGATTGCAGGGTGGTAGCCCCTTTGTAGTCTGAGTGGATCTTTTGACTTCCAGCAGTTGAGCAGGATCTGGTGGGGAACTAGATTTAGGCATTGTGAGTGCCACTTCTTGTTCTAACTCTTGCACAGGTTCGCTTTGGTCGACCTTTTCTTCTGGTTTGCTTAGCATATTCACTTCGCAGCACTGTGCTGTTTAATCTGCTTTATGGGACCAGGATCTGTATTTATTTATTTTTTGGGTTAACAAACACTTTAAGTCAGTGGTTACCAAAAGATAAAATACTAGTAAAAAAATATAGCCCAAAAGAAAAGTAATGATTTTGTAATGAGAATAAAAATAAAAAGCTCAAAACCAAGTGCATCTTTACAGCTTACGTTACGGCAAAATGGGAAAAATATATATAAAATATATATATATATATATATATATATATATATATATATATATTGTATGCAATACAGATCTCTAGTACATTCACATTTACTCTCCAAGTAAAGAAAAATACCTGTTGATTTCCAGAAATGTACTCTAATGTACTCTATGCCCACACGCCTAGGAAATGTTTGATTAATGTTCATGCCCCTTACAAAAGTAATATAATACTTAAGGGTGAAGAAGTCTAATTTCTAATTTAACCAAATACCATACCATGGTTAAACAAATTGAAATTATAAAATAAGCTTCTAACTTTTGCATTAAATGTAAGTATTAATTGAGCAATTGGTTGTTATTTATTCAGAAAAAAATTGAAATTTAAAATGAATCCTAATTGTGAATATACCATGCAATGGCTTTTTTGCTCCTGCTTCTCATTCATGATTTTGTCAAAACGTGGAATTTTCTTGCTGACTATGATCCACAGGTTTGCCTGTGCAGTGGCGTAACTAGAACCTTCGGGGCCCCGGTGCAAGAAACCATGAAGGGCCCCCCTGAACCCCAGCCGAGGCCCTTCCTTCCGAGTCCGGTGGTGGAACTCCAGGGCTCAGTCACAGGTACGATTTTTGTGAGCCCTGTAGTTCCACCACTGGTATCAGCAGTTTTTTTATTATTTTTTAGAAGGGGTTCCTGCCCCCAAGGGAAATGGGGTCCCTGTCCTCTGGGGAGAAGTGGGTCCTGTTCCTAGGGGAGATGGGGTCCCCATTGGAGATGGGGTCCCTGTCCCCAGGTGAGAAGGGGTCCCTGAAAAACACCTTTTGAAAGACAAAAAGTGCATTTTATATACAGTACAGCTATATAAATCAGACCAAAATGAGGGACAAAGAAGTGGGTCCTGTTCCTAGGGGAGATGGGATCCCCATTGGAGATGGGGTCCCTGTCCCCAGGTGAGAAGGGGTCTCCCAGAAAGACCTGTCAACATCTGTGTATGACGGGGAGGAGGGGGGGTGCTGGCAGACAAGCCTGCGGTGTCCTTTGGGGAGCCGGCTCTCATAGGGCTGCACTGCATCTGTGTGCTTAAAGTTTGTTTGCCCGGGAGAAGCATGCAGTGCAGTGTGAGGCGGACTCAGGGGCCTGGACTGGGGAGGACAGACACCAGACTGAGCAGCACTGCATGGAGCAGGAGAGGGGGACCCAGAGGAGCGGCAGAGGACACAGGTTGTGTGGGGAATGCACAACTAAAGAGCCGCCAGTGCGGTAGTCGAGCATGGAGCCCTGCTAGTCACCTCCAGCCCCCCGTGCGCCCGGTGCCTAACCGCCTATGCTGCCACCGGCCATATGTAGAGGGGGCAGCATGGGCCCCTTGCAGCACAGGGCCCGGTTGCGCTCGCAACTGCTGCACCCCCTATAGTTACGCCCCTGTGCCTGTGGATTCAAGAGATTCCCAGAGTTTGCCTTGATTGACAGAAATCCAGATATGTTGGTTCAAATAGAATGAGGACATAGAGGACTTTTTGCACCAAGTCTTGGGAACATATTCAGTGCTGCACACCAAAATTCCTCAAAAGTCTTGCTTTCACCTTATTTTTCAAAAGCTCCATTTGTCTGTAAATCAATAAGATATTCTTTCAGCTTTTCATTATCTAACATTCTCTCCAAACTGTAGTAGTATGGATTTGTGATCCTTTTCTCTGAAAAAGAAAACCTCAGGTCTCCAGCAGAAAAATACTTGTATACACCTGTTCAATTGCTTGGTAACACAAATTGCTAATCAGCCAATCACATGGCAGCAGCTCAATGCATTTAGGCATCTAGACATGATGAAGATGACTTGCTGAAGTTCAAACCGAGCATCAGAATAGGGAAGAAAGAGGATTTAGGTGACTTTGAACATGGCATAGTTGTTGGTGCCAGGCGGGCTGGTCTGAGTATTTCAAAAACTGCTGATCTACTGGTATTTTCATGCACAACCATCTCTAGGGTTTACAGAGCATGGTCGAAAAAAATGAAAATATCCAGTAAGCGGCAGTTGTCAGAAGGAAAAATGCCTTGTTGATGTCAGCGGTCAGAGGAGAATCAGCAGACTGGTTCAAGATTATAGAAAGACAACAGTAACTCAAATAACCACTTTAACAACCAAAGTATACAGAATGCCATCTCTGAATGCACAACACAGCGAACCTTGAAGAAGATGGGCTACAGCAGCAGAAGACCACACCTAGTGCCACTCCTGTCAGCTAAGGAAACTGAGGCTGCAATTTGCACAGGTTCACCAGAATTGGACAATAGAAGATTGGAAAAAGGTTGCCTGGTCTGATGAGTCTCAATTTCAGCTGTGACATTCAGGTGGTAGGGTCAGAAATTGGCATAAACAACATAAAAGCATGGATCCACCCTGCCTTGTATCAATGGTTCAGGCTGGTAGTGGTGGTGAAATGGTGTGGGGGATATTTTCTTGGCACACTTTTGGCCCCTTGTTACCAATTTAGCATCGTTTAAATGCCACGGCCTACCTGAGTATTGTTGCTGACTATTTCCATCCCTTTATGACTGCAGTGTACCCATCTTCTGATGGCTACTTCCAGCAAAATAATGCACCATGTCACAAAGCTCAAATCATCTCAAACTGGTTTCTTGAACATGACAACGAGATCACTGTACTCCAATGGCCTCCACATTCACCAGATCTCAATCCAATAGAGCACTTTCGGGATGTGGTTGAATAGGAGATCGGCAATATGGATGTGCAGCCGACAAATCTGCAGCAACTGCATGATGCTATCATGTCAATATGGACCAAAATCTCTGAGGAATATTTCCAACATCTTGTTGAATCTATGCCATGAAGATAAAGGCAAAAGGGGGTCCAAACTGGTACTAGCAAGGTGTACCTAGTAAAGTGGCCAGTGAGTATATATCAAATTTATTGAGTGAAATAATATACAATTATTATGTTAGATGTTGATTTATAATGATTGTAAAAGCAATACTCTATAAACCAGTTACTTAATGTTAATTCTGAGACTACTATCTATTCAACACAACCTCTTACTATCACTGTGCAAGGCACACTGGTATCTGGCGAAGTGATGACTCATGACTCATCATTTAGTGACACAAACCACTCGAACCACCTAGGCACCCCAAGTTGGGAAACCTTCATAAGCCATGTTGTGAGCTGATAAGAAACAGTACATTTGTGGAGTGAACACTTCTCAGTGTCTTCAGCTAAACTATTTAACCACTTCCACTTATCTCATCTTTGGCATTTGGCTAAGATCAAATATACAGTGGCCTTGCAAATGTATTCACCCCCTTGGCTTTTTACCTATTTTGTTACATTACAGCCTTTAGTTCAATTTTTTTTTTTTATTTGAATTATATGTGATGGATCAGAACACAATAGTCTGAGTTGGTGAAGTAAAATTAGAAAAATATATACATAAAACTATTTTTCAGAAATAAAAAACTGATAATTGGCATGTGCGTATGTATTCACCCCATTTGTTATGAAGCCCATAAAAAGCTCTGGTGCAACTAATTACCTTCAGAAGTCACATAATTAGTGAAATGATGTCCACCTGTGTCACATGATCTGTCATTACATATACACACCTTTTTAAAAGGCCCCAGAGGCTGCAACACCTAAGCAAGAGGCACCACTAACCAAACACTGCCATGAAGACCAAGTAACTCTCCAAACAAGTAAGGGACAATGTCGTTGAGAAGAACAAGTCAGGGTTAGGTTATAAAAAAAGATCAAAATCTTTGATGATCCCTAGGAGCACTATCAAATCTATCTTAACCAAATGGAAAGAACATGGCACAACAGCAAACCTGCCAAGAGACAGCCGCACACCAAAACTCACGGACCGGGCAAGGAGGGCATTAATCAGAGAGGCAGCACAGAGACCTAAGGGAACCCTGGAGGAGCTGCAGAGTTCCACAGCAGAGACTGGAGTATCTGTACTTAGGACAACAATAATCCGTACACTCCATAGAGTTGGGCTGAATGGCAGAGTGGCCAGAAGAAAGCCATTACTTTCAGCAAAAAACAAAATGGCACGTTTTGAGTTTGCGAAAAAGGCATGTGGGAGACTCCCAAAATGTATGGAGGAAGGTGCTCTGGTCTGATGAGACTAAAATTGAACTTTTTGGCCATCAAAGAAAACGCTATGTCTGGCGCAAACCCAACACATCACATCACCCAAAGAACACCATCACCACAGTGAAACATGATGGTGACAGCATCATACTGTGGGGATGTTTTTCAGCAGTGGGGACTGGGAAACTGGTCAGAGTTGAGGTGCTAAATACAGGGATATTCTTGAGCAAAACCTGTACCACTCTGTATGTGATTTGAGGCTAGGACGGAGGTTCACCTTCCAGCAGGACAATTACTCCAAACACATTGCTAAAGCAACACTTGAGTGGTTTAAGGGGAACCATGTAAATGTGTTGGAATGGCCTATTCAAAGCCCAGACCTCAATCCAATAGAAAACTTAATATTTGCTGTTGACAAGCACAAACCATCCAACTTGAAGAAGCTGGAGCAATTTTGCAAGGAGGAATGGGCAAAAATCCCAGTGGTAAGATGTGGCAAGCTCATAGAGACTTATCGAAAGCAACCTGAAGCTGTGATAGCCGCAAAAAGTGGCTCTACAAAGTATTGAATTTAGGGGGTTGAATAGTTATGCACATTGACTTTTCCTGTTATTTTGTCCTATTTGTTTGCTTCACAATAAAAAAAAAAAACATCTTCAAAGTTGTGGGCATGTTTTGTAAATTAAATGTTGCAAATCCTCAAACAATCCATGTTAATTCCAGGTTGTGAGGCAACAAAACACAAAAAATGCCAAGGGGGGTGAATACTTTTGCAAGGCACTGTAGTATCTCTTCTTATCAGTATCCAGTAGGGGTGCTGTGCCATCATTCTGGCTGGGATGGCCAGCTGTATAGTATCCCTGCTGGCATGATGGGGGTCCTGAGGGATCTTCCTTTTGAGAAAAAAAACTGAAGTGTCTGTGAGGTTGGGAGTATTTCTTTGGTGTGGAAATTTTCAAGGGGCCCAGTGCCTCCTGATTTAAACTATTCTACCTTGTCTGGCTGAGGGCTGGGAAGGCAGGGAGCCTGTGGTGTCAAGTGAGTGGGAGTGGCCCCCCCAGGGGCACTGGAGTAACACTAAGGATTTGAAACCCCACTATGTGAAATAGCACTAGATCGCATCACCTCTTGCTTTTTTCTGCACCTCTCCTCATGGGCTAAGCCTTTTGGCAAAGACCATGAAAACTTTCATTACCAGGCCACAAGGCCTCTCTATTAAACATGCACTGGCAACTTTTGTTATTTTTATTTATATATTGTCACTCCGCGTGTGTGTCACTTGCACTTTCTATGTGTGTTTTTTAACTCAAAGGATTGTAGAGTGTTGATATTTGGGTCTACCCTGAAGTCGGAGGGGGGGGAGGCAATATGTGACCCTTAGGTTCCTTTTTGTTGGTTGGCTTCAGCTGATCATGAGGAGTCCTTTGACTAGGTGGACCTGAGTATGCTTTACCCCTGTCAGGATTCTTACGCCCCAGGGGGTCAGAGGTGGGTCCTTCCTCTTTCGGAGGAGACTATATGACACACCCTAAGTGCACTTTTTTATGTGTTCACGTACACTTTTTTGGTTCACTTTTGGTGTTTTGCATACTGCACCACGGGCTCAAGAGAATTAAAAAAAAGTAACCACTTAAATTGTCAGATCTCTACAAAATAAAGGCCAATCATTCTGTAGTCCAAGCTAAGAATCAGGAGGAATGCTATTTGAGGAAACATAGTAAGTGTGCAGAGGAAAAAAGGCAGCTCAGAATTTCTGACAAGACCAACATTTTTTGCTTTACTTATTAAATAGATATCACAAAATTATCAAAAGTATGATTCACTGCTAGACTGGAAGAAGCCGGACCTTTTTTTTACCTTTTCTTGGCTCTGCAGGTCTTCCCTAAGTTCTTTGGGTTGATTGCTTCCATCATTGTGAAGGAGGTTCCTAATTAGAGTGGGAAAGACAGTCCCTAAGTTATGAATATATATCTGACCCAACAAATCCCTGAGGTTCTTGTTTAGAGATATGGTTTGATATAGGATAAAAATTTGGGATACCTTTATAGACGGTTTTCAGCCTCCTTGCCATTTGCATAGAGAGGATGTTAACCTAGAAGGATCTCTACTTGGCCCTTGCCTCAGCCTGGGGCATGTGCTGGAAGCCACCAGTTATCAGCACGAGAGACACTTCTCAGTTAATGTAAGTACCATTTCTTGTGCTGATTAAAAAAAAATGTTTTAACTAAACATAAGCTTTAAATATGTTTGTTTTCCATTGTTTCATGAATGTGTCCAATCTTTATACACTTTATCTTAATTCTATCTTTCAAGTTTTGTAGCAATGTTATTGAAAGTATTGCTTCTGTGTTAGTTGATGACAGATTTTGTGTAGTTTTCTATTAGTTATTCTAAGGGGATTAAAGAACATCAAAAGCGCAAGTAGAGAGGTTATAGTAAAGATTCAGGTGGAATGTAAGCATTAAACAAGGAGTATGAGTCAGGCTATATGACACCAAGGCATTAGTATATATTCTTACAGGGGTGCCCAGGTCTTCTAAGGCCAAACATATTGGTGAGGAGGCATAATATACAGAGGAAACATAAATTGCACATGACACTGCATGCACTCTTCTCTTTCATGGTTCATATTTACTACTTCTGCATCACCTTCCTGCTGACTAGAAAGACATGCTGACGTTAGCCCATTCTCACTCTCTAAGATGCTTTCTGTATACCCAATCATGTTACTAACCTGTTATTAATTAACCTAATTAGTTTTAAAATGTTATCCCAACTCTTCCTTGTTAGTACCACCTATTTTGCCAGCCTTTTGTTGCCCTGTCCCAATTTTTTGAGATGTGTTGCTGCCATCAATTTCAAAATTACCTTATATTTTTCTTAAAATGGTACAATTTCCCAGTTTAAACATTGGATATGCTTTCTATTTTCTATTGTATATAAAAAATGGATTTTGCATTCTGTTTTAATGTAGATGTTACACAGCGTCTCAACTTTTTTGGAATTGTGGTTATATTTTACCTGTCTGGCTGTGCAGAATGGCAAGTGGTTAAATTACAAGACTGGCTGCACAAAATTGCAAAAACCTTTTGTCAGGTTAAACAGCAAGTAAATATGTATTTCAACTGTGTGTATAACTATTTGTATAGAGTTCTTACATTTACAATACAATATAGTTATATGGATAACTAGGTTTGTACCCTTTATGGGTGTACCAACATACCATAGACACAATTTAGGCCACATTTTGGTCTAAATTGCCTTGTGTTCTTCCTTACTCTCTACCTATTTCTGTCACCTTTTTTCTCTCGTCTTCTGTTTAAATCATTTGACACTTTGACCCATCCTTAGTCACCTGTTCTGGTTATATTTCTTTCACTACCTGCATTTCAAATTTTCTTACAGTTGAACCTTTTTGCTCTCCTTTACGTTGCTCCATCGTTACAAAATTTTTAAAATATATAAACTGTTTGCTCACCATTTTCTATTTCTGTTCTTGCCCTCCCTCTCTTGACCTCTCTTCTTTTTTTCTGGTTCTCCGGGCTTTGCTGAGTTGATTGTTTGGCTTGGCTCCATACTGGAGGAATTCTGGCTCTGTTCCCCTTAGTTTATTACTCCTCGGGGAGCTCTGAAACGGCCTGCTGCACCAGAAACTTTATTAGAAACAGATGTCCCTCCGTCTGTCCCTCGGGGCTCTGTCTTTCTTGAAGGACTGGTGCCACTAAGATCCCTGCCATGGAAAAAAAAGAGGGAGTAGCAGAAAGGCAAACTTGGAAGGGGGAGATGGGTTACTAAATCCTGAAGCTATAAGAAATTGTAAAGTTATTCTAAAGGAGAATTAAATGATTTAAGGTATGTAATGTAAGCCTTTATGAAGAAAGTCATGTAATATAAGAGCACAAGTAAAGACAAAGCAAGCTATGTTCCTTTATCTTGGACTTTATCAGGTAAATTTCATCATCGGCACATCAGCACAAAATAGGTTCCCTCTTCCTCCGTTAACAGTTTGTCCAGTGCTGTCATGCTCTGTTTAACCTTCATACTGAGAAGCTGTTCAAAATCATTGCCATGGCCTTGGGATTACAGGGACCTTGTCAGAAAAAGAGGCTTGAAGCCAGCTATAACAAACCATTCCAAGTTGTTTCAATTTCACTGAAAAGTTTAACTAGTCTAGTTTAATGCCTCCTGTTAACTATTAATTAAATGATTAACAGTCTGTATGGATGTAATCCATTTCATTTGATCTACCTAAGTACATTTGAATGTAGGCAGAACTACATTTTCCAAACCTGTAATAGTACTTTAAAAGATTTGCTTTTAACTCCCAGTATGATTGCCTGTAAGCACAAAGTCTCAAATTAATGTTGCAGTCTGTAACAGACTGCCTATGAGTTTGGAAGATTATAACGTTGGCTGGAGTAAACCATGTATGTTTTGCTGAACAAGAATTGCCAATCAGAATGGCATACCTTTTTTGAAATTTTGGGGGAAGTGTCTACCGATCTGTTTAGACCTGGCAGTTAGTATATGAGTTATGCAGTATTCCAAGAATAGCTACAGAAACTTTACTGGTACCAGAGAAGGACAGTGAAACAAAAATTCATACAAAAATGTTTTATTACAAAAAATGTATTAAAATTATAATTCGCTTCTATTCATAAAAACATGTGCTTATTTTTGATGATGCAAGCCATATATTCAGTGCTTTTACACAATTTTTTCTTTGCTAATGTTTCAAGGGCGGCACAGTGGTGTAGGGCGGCACAGTGGTGTAGTGGGTAGCACTCTCACCTAGCAGTAAAAAAGGTTGCTGCCGCTGGTTCAAATCCCAATCATGACACTACCTGCCTGGAAGACATGCCGGTAGGTTAATTGGCTGTTCCAAATTGGCCCTAGTATATGAATGGGGACCTTGGATTGAGGGTAGGGACTGATGTGAGTTTGTGATGTACAGGGTTCGGGACATATCACGTACCTTACAGCGGAGTCCGGATGCTGGGGATGGCCTCGTGCACGGTTCCGGTCCAAACACCCCTGGTGGTGGGAACAGGGAGTGCTGGGGCACGAAAGGGTGCAAGTGCCTGCGGCTGGTAGACTGGTACTTGGAAGTACTAGTTCCTCTGAAGAGCTGGTGTTCACGTTGGTATCCAAGGCTGTGTGCAGCAACAGCCGAACAGATGGATGTAGGCACTGCGAGGTCAAGACAGGAAACAGGTCGGCAACTGGCTGGCAAACAAGGTACAAGGCAGAGGGCAAGTTCGTGGTCAAAAAGCAGGCAAGTAGGTCGGCAACTGGCTGGCAAACAAGGTACAAGGCAGAAGGCAAGTTCGTGGTCAAGGCAGGCAATAGGTTGGCAACAGGCAGGTGATAAGGTACCGAATCAGAGAGCAGAGCCGTAGTCCAGGGATCCAAGCTGAGGTCAAACCAAAGGAAGCAGTCAGTAAGCGGGGTCAATCCAGGAAGGGTAACAGGAAAACCAGGTGAATCAGGACCAAGGTAGGCAGGTACTTCAGGCAGGTATTCAGGAGATAAGACTGAAGACGATCCAGCACTGACACCATGTGAAGGCCCTGTTTATATAGGGCGCCTTGTGCTGGGATTGGTGGAGGTACGGGTCCGTGCGTGATTACGCGCACACGTTTGTGCTGACGTGGAAGTGCGTGCCCTCGTTCGTATTGACAAACGAGGGCGCGCACAGGTCAGCGTTGGTACGCGGGTACGCCCGCACGTTCGGTTTCGTTGAGAAGGCTGCGCATGGGTATTGGCGCTTGCCGAACGGAGATTAACCCCTACTGGACGAGGACGGGCATGGAACGCGTGAGTTCTCTGACATTGCCCCCTCCTTAGGGGCAGCCTCCGGATGCCTCTTTGAAACGAACCCTGGGAGCGGGAACGATGAAAAGCCTGTATAAGTCTCTGGGCATGAAGATTCGTTCTTGGTTCCCAGGAATTTTCTTCTGGGCCAAAACCTTTCCATTTAATTAAATATTGGTCCTCACCTTGCCGTTTTCTGTGATCCAAGATAGCTTCGATTTCAAATTCCTCTTCCCCATTCACTCGGATAGCCTCTGGAGGTCGCACTTCACGATCTGGAAAGGAATTTGGAACATCAGGTTTAAGTAGGGAGACATGAAACACCGGATGTATTCTGAATGAGGCAGGGAGTTCAAGTTCATAGGCCACTGGGTTGACCTTTCTCTTGACAGGGAAAGGGCCCAAGTATCTAGGTCCCAATTTCTTGGAGGGGCATGCTAGTTTTAAATTTGTAGTAGATAGCCACACACGATCTCCTACCTCCAAGTTCAATTCTCCCCTTCTCTTCTTGTCGAAGTATTTTTTGTCATCCTCCTGTGCTTTAGCAATAGTTTCCCTGAGCATCTGGTTGTTGGAGGAAAGGAAATCCAGTCTATCTTGAACAGCCGGTACAGAAGATTCGGGTACAAGTGCGGGTAGAAAGGAGGGATGAAATCCGTAGTTGGAGAAAAACGGTGATTGGTTTGTGGTGGAGTGGATGGAATTGTTAAAAGCAAATTCTGCCAAGGGAAGCAATGAGGCCCAATCCTCTTGGGAAAACGAGGAGAAGCAACGTAGGTATTGTTCCAACGTTTGGTTGGTACGTTCGGTCTGCCCGTTGGTCTGTGGATGGTAAGCTGAAGAGAGACTACATTTAATACCTAGTGCCTTGCATAACGACCTCCAAAACTTGGACGTGAACTGCACTCCACGGTCAGAGACGATGTCACTGGGGATTCCATGAAGTCTGACAATTTCTTTAATGAAGATCCTGGCGGTTTCAATTGCTGAAGGGGTCCCTTTCATGGGAATAAAATGTGCCATCCGAGAAAAGCGGTCTACCACCACAAAAATAGAAGAGAACCCTTTAGAGGGGGGAAGCTCCACAATAAAATCCATGGCGATTTTGTCCCATGGTCTCTCGGGAATAGACAGTGGTTTTAGCAGGCCCCATGATTTATTTTTACTGCTTTTATTTCTGAGACAAATCAGACAAGAGTTAACATAATTCCTGCAGTCCCTGGCCAGATTTGGCCACCAAAAGTGTCTCTGGATTAGATCCATAGTCTTGTGGCCCCCAAAGTGACCCGCCAGAGGATAGTCATGGCAGGCCTGTAAGACGGTGGTGCGTAGGTCTTGAGGGATAAAAATTTTATTGTTGAGCCAAAAAAACCCATCCTTCTCCTGAAGGTTGATGCCCGGAGGTAATTGTGTTTCCACGGAAGCTTGGCGGAGCTGTGTCATGAAACTGGATTGGGTCAGGAGAAAATTCCCTGCTTGCAGGATAATATCTGGTGGAGACGGGGTTTCAAGTTCTGTGAACATTCGGGATAAGGCATCGGGTTTAACGTTTTTAGATCCAGGGCGATAAGTAATATGAAAATTAAAACGGGAAAAGAAAAGAGCCCATCTGGCCTGTCGGGGTCTAAGGCGTCTGGCAGTTCTGAGGTATTCTAAATTTTTGTGATCTGTGAAGATCAGTATCGGATGTGCTGCCCCTTCCAGGAGATACCGCCATTCTTCCAGGGCCAGTTTTATTGCTAGGAGTTCTCGGTCACCTACGTCATAGTTCCTTTCTGATACACCTAGTTTCCTGGAAAAGAAAGCCACCGGGTGCATTAGAGACTTGGGTCCTTGGCGTTGAGACAGGATGGCTCCCACTGCACTCTCTGAAGCATCGACTTCCAGAGTGTAGGGTAATGCAGGGTCAGGGTGCTTCAGTACTGGAGCGGAGGTGAATGCCCTTTTTAACTGGTCAAAGGCGGTTTGGGCCGCTGAAGTCCACTGGAAGCGGCTTTGCTTCTTGGTGAGCTGAGTGATAGGTGCGATGATCTTGGAGAAGTTCCTGATGAATTTTCTATAAAAATTTGAGAACCCGACAAAACGTTGCACCCCCTTTTTGTCATTTGGAGGTGGCCAGGACATGATGGCAGAGACTTTCTGGGGATCCATGGCTACACCCCCAGTTGATATAACCAGGCCGAGGAAGTGAATGGTCTGGCGTTCGAATTCACACTTTTCGGCTTTTGCGTAAAGTCCATGTTGCCTTAATCTGCCCAGAACTTGCTTGACATGATCACGATGAATTTCTAGAGAGGTGGAGAATATCAGGATATTGTCCAGGTAGACGATTACAAAGGAATCTAGAAAGTCTCTGAAAATATTATTAACAAAATGCTGAAAAGTGGCCGGGGCGTTGCATAGTCCGAATGGCATGACTAAATATTCGAAGTGGCCAAAACGTGTTCGGAATGCTGTCTTCCATTCGTCACCCTTGCGTATTCTGATCAGGTTATAGGCCCCACGTAGATCCAACTTCGTAAATATTTTTGCTGAGCGGAGTCTCTGAAATAATTCCGGGACTAGTGGAAGCGGGTACCGATTCTTAATTGTCACTTTATTCAGGTCCCTGTAATCCACACATGGGCGGAGTGAGTGATCTCTTTTTTCCACAAAGAATATTCCGGCTCCCGCTGGGGAGGAGGAATGTCGGATGAATCCCTTCTTGAGGTTCTCATCGATGTACTCCTTGAGGACCAGGAGTTCGGGTTCGGACAGGGGAAAGATCCGCCCGAAAGGGATTTCGGCCCCAGGTAGTAACTCAATCGGGCAGTCGTAGACCCGATGGGGAGGAAGGGTGTCTGCTTTCTGTTTATCGAACACGTCCAGGAAGTTGTGGTACACTGGTGGCACCAACTCTTTGAATTCAGAGTCCGTTTTTAGGCACCCAATAACTGGTGGAATCTGGTGGAAGGTCTTGAGACAGTTCTGTAGACAGTAAGAGGACTGAAAGGTCACCTCACCGGTGACCCAGTTGACCTGGGGATTGTGGGCCTGTAGCCAAGGCATTCCTAGGATGACAGGAAACAAAGGTGAGGAGATGACATCCAGACGAAGTAGCTCCTGGTGACCTGGTGGGATGCTGGTGAACAGGGGTTGTGTCTCCAGGGTAATAGGCCCGGACTTGATATTTGACCCATCTGCTAGCCGTATGGAGAGTTGATGCTGCTTAGGTGTTAATGGGATGTTATGTTGTAGAGCGAAGGCATGATCCACAAAGCAGCTGCATGCGCCAGAGTCAATTATAGCCTGGACTTGGAGTATTTCTCCTGGGAGCTGTAAGGAAATAGGAACAGCGATGTGAGCGGCTTTTATTAGAGACAAGGCGAAAGGCACACGGGATGATGAATTGAACTTACGGATCTTATTCGGGCATGTGTTGGCGTAATGCCCAGCTTCCCCACAGTAGAGGCAGAGGTTGTTCTGGCGACGCCGCTGTTTCTCCTCGGGTGATAATGGTGAGCGGAGTAGGCCGACTTGCATGGGCTCTGGTGCTCCTGGGTTGGCAGCAGGCACGTTGGAAACGGGAGTAGGAGGGTAGTTGGGACCCTTGGGTAACACCCATGTGGGGCGTGTCAAGCTGGACCTCTCGGACCTCCGCTCTCTTAAACGACGGTCTATCTGGATAGACAGCTGAATCAAATCCTCCAAAGAACTAGGGATTCCCACTCGGGCTAGCTCATCCTTCAGAGCTTCGGAGAGGCCTATGCGGAACTGATAAAGGAGTGCGGCGTCGTTCCAAGAGGTGTCGGAACTCCACCGCCTAAAGTCTGTTACGTAGTCCTCTACTGGCCGGCGCCCTTGTTGGAGGGCATGGAGGCTGGCCTCTGCTGTTGTGGTGCGCTGAGGATCATCATACAGCTTGGCCATTTCATCCAAAAATGAGTCCAGGGTATCCAGAAGAGGACTGGCTTGTTCCAACATACGGTGGGCCCAGGTCTGAGGCTCCCCTTGGAGTAGAGAGACTATGAACCCCACCTTAGTGCTCTCCAGGGAGAAGGTGCGGGGTTGTAGCAGGAAGTAGAGCCGACAGGCATTCCTGAAGGAGCGGAACTTACTGCGGTCCCCTGAAAACCGTTCCGGTGGGGGCACACGAGGTTCTGGGGGTGGCATCATTACTGTGGGTGCCGATGCAGAGGTTGCTGAGCCGGAAAACCGGGATGTCAGGGAGGCCTGATGAGTTGCAGAGCCCGGGGCCATGGATTCCACTCTCTGTTCTAGTTGATGATAGCCATCTCGCAGGCCCTGGACTGCCAGGGTAAGGGCCGACATCTGTTGGCACAAAGCTTCCAAAGGCGAGGCACCCCCTTCGGACTCCATTCTGGCTGGATCGTACTATCACGTACCTTACAGCGGAGTCCGGATGCTGGGGATGGCCTCGTGCACGGTTCCGGTCCAAACACCCCTGGTGGTGGGAACAGGGAGTGCTGGGGCACGAAAGGGTGCAAGTGCCTGCGGCTGGTAGACTGGTACTTGGAAGTACTAGTTCCTCTGAAGAGCTGGTGTTCACGTTGGTATCCAAGGCTGTGTGCAGCAACAGCCGAACAGATGGATGTAGGCACTGCGAGGTCAAGACAGGAAACAGGTCGGCAACTGGCTGGCAAACAAGGTACAAGGCAGAGGGCAAGTTCGTGGTCAAAAAGCAGGCAAGTAGGTCGGCAACTGGCTGGCAAACAAGGTACAAGGCAGAAGGCAAGTTCGTGGTCAAGGCAGGCAATAGGTTGGCAACAGGCAGGTGATAAGGTACCGAATCAGAGAGCAGAGCCGTAGTCCAGGGATCCAAGCTGAGGTCAAACCAAAGGAAGCAGTCAGTAAGCGGGTCAATCCAGGAAGGGTAACAGGAAAACCAGGTGAATCAGGACCAAGGTAGGCAGGAACTTCAGGCAGGTATTCAGGAGATAAGACTGAAGACGATCCAGCACTGACACCATGTGAAGGCCCTGTTTATATAGGGCGCCTTGTGCTGGGATTGGTGGAGGTACGGGTCCGTGCGTGATTACGCGCACACGTTCGTGCTGACGTGGAAGTGCGTGCCCTCGTTCGTATTGACAAACGAGGGCGCGCACAGGTCAGCGTTGGTACGCGGGTACGCCCGCACGTTCGGTTTCGTTGAGAAGGCTGCGCATGGGTATTGGCGCTTGCCGAACGGAGATTAACCCCTACTGGACGAGGACGGGCATGGAACGCGTGAGTTCTCTGACAGGACACTTGTAGACACGCACTCACACTCACTTGGGTTGAACTGGATGGACTGGTGTCTTTATTCAACCTTGATAACTATGTAAGAGGTTGAACGCATTTCACAAACATTTCTTCCTCAGGACCTTAATATCTTCACTGCAAAGAAAATTGTCATGCACCTATTAGAGCCCAGCAAAGGCTGGTGGTGTGCCGTATGGCGTAAAGCTGTGGTATGCCATGTGACGCAGCACATATGGACGATATGCAATAATACACTTGGATTTATCCTGCAGTTCGTGCTGCCAACAATTACAGAGGACGCAACAACATTGATTTATCCTAAGAAATATAGTCATTCCTCTAGGTGCCCATAAGCCAGGTGAATACAAAGATATACACCAACAATAAGGCCACACCAATGGATACACTACTTTGTGCTAAATAGTATGTATATATCTCCTTGTATGTTAAGCTGACCCACAGCAATAAACCATCTAGAAAGGCTGCAGCAAGTGCATAACACCATCCACGGGTTGAGTTATGCAGTATATTTATTTTTAGGAGCATTGTGCCACTGTAGGGAAAATTTAGTTCCACTCTTAAAGTGTAACTAAACCCACATCATAAAAATAAATACTGTTTTATATGCTGATCATACTCATTCAGCCACTATGAGATTCATTTTCTGTATTCTGCAAAAATCCTGGTTGATCCTGCTGCTCTCTATCCCCACCTTCTGTTCATGTCCCCAATTCATCTAGGGATTTTGCAGGTGTGATGGCCACTCTGCACATGCTCAGTTTCAGTGTGTTTCTATGCTGAGCATTTCTTCCCTATCACATCTAAACAGCTCATGTCACTATAGAGTCACACATGTGGGCGTATAATAATAATTACAGTACCATCATCCATATACAGAAAGAGAAGGGACAATGTATATTAACCGTTTCCGGATCACCCATCACATATATACTGCGGCAGGGTGGCCCGGCTGCGCAAAATCATGTACCTGTACATAATTTTGTGCTTATGGTGTAGGGGGTGTGCGCTGCCGGAGCACCTCTCCCACTGTGATTGGACACAGCAGGAGCCAATCAGCAGGTCTGGCGGCATCGATGGTGCGACCCGCCGATCGTTCTGTAGAGAGACGGAGCAAACCGCTGATCTGTCAGGGAGCAAAAGAGAGATCTTGTATTTCAGCTAAGCTGAATCACGATCTCTCTTTTCCTCCAGTGTATCCACTCCCCCCACAGTTAGAAAGCACCTCCCAGGCACACACTTAACCCTTTGATCTGATTTGATAACCCCTTCCCTGCCAGTGTAATTTATACTGTGACAGCGTATTTTTTTAACACTGATCACAGTTTTGGTGTCACTGGTCCCCAAAAAGCGTCACTTAGTGTCCAATTTGTCCACTGCAATGTCGCAGTCCCACTAAAAAATCGCTGATCGCTGCAATTACCAGCAAAAATAAAAATGACATAAAAATATCCCATAAATTGTGGAAGCGATAACTTTTGTGCAAACCAATCATTATACGCTTATTGGGATTTTTTTTTTAACAAAAAAAACAGCAGAATACATATTGGCCTAAATTGATGAAGAAATTAAATTTTTTTATTTTTTTTTATTGGGAATGTTTTATAACAAAGTAAAATATATTGTTTTTTATTAAAAATTGGCAGTCTTTTTTTGTTTATATCATTAAAACTAACCGCAGAGGTGATCAAATACCACCAAAAGAAAGCTCTATTTGTGGGAAAAAAATAACATAAATTTTATATTGGTACAGCGTTGCACGACCGCACAATTGTCAGTTAAAGCAACGCAGTGCTGTATTGCAAAAAATAGCCTGGTCAGGAAGTGGGTAAAACCTTCTGGAGCTGAAGTGGTTAAACAGTGTGTGTTTAGTATCACTTTAAAGCTGAAGTTAAGTCTGCCTATAACTTGCTTTCCAGGTTCCTTCTTCAACCCTCTCATCAACATGCTAATTAAATTATAAAATAAAAGCACATAATTTTTGCAGCTAATGCTAGTTAAAAAAAAAAAGGAAAGGTAATGTTTTTCCTAACATATCTGAAGTGACACAGCAACAGGAGTATAGTCCCTTAAATTGGCAGGCAAAAGAAACTCTATGAGCAATTGGATCCATGATTGGAATATTAGAAAAGTAGATATTATGTTATGTGTTCTTATATTTCTCTAATCCTAAAAGCTTTGAACAACACATTATACCCTGTATGTACCCAATGTTCAACTGTTGGTTTGTTGCTGTTGACTATAATTTTACAACTCGGGAATTGTCTACCCATTTATGTACTGTATTTGCCACTTTCTTATAAGATGGTACAACTTATATGAACTCAATACAGGATAGATCAGGAGTCTCCAAACTTCTAAACAAAGGGCCAGTTTACTGTCCTTCAGACTTTGGAGGGCCAGACTGTGGCCAGTGGCCAGCCTGGCATCAATGGGAATAAACAATATTTCATCACTGGTATTAGTGGGAGGAATAGTGCTCCATTGTTGGTATCAAGGGAGCAATAATGCCCCATCCTTGGTGTCAGTGGCAGGAATCTTGCCCCATTGATGATTTCACTTAGAGGAATAGTGCCCTGTTATATTGGAAGAAATAGTGCCAGATAAAGGCAAGCAAAGGGTCGCATCTGGCCCCTGGGCCACAGTTTGGAGACCACTGGTATAGATTATTTGATAAGGGAAATCTCTAAAGATCTGCTAGAAGTGCAATATCACCTTGGCAACTTGCTTTACAACTTGATTCACTTTGACAGTTTGTATTGTCTGTTCTGTACTTTGTAACAATTTCAATAAAAGTTATACTTCAAAAATATACTTCAAGGATAAAACCCTTCCGCTTTTAATACATACAGTACCTGTGCTTCTCTATGCAATTCAGGTAGATCATGGCTGGTGGTCTGAAAACATCACAGCACCCTGCCTCAGTACTCCTCTCAAGAGCCATCAGCACTGATGCAGTTCAACCTGCAATATTACAACTTGATTCACTTTGACAGTTTGTATTGTCTGTTCTCTACTGAAATTGTTACAAAGTAGAGAACAGACAAATTTCCAAAATTTGGAAATGTCCAGTGGGAATGATTTGCTTATACAAAGTACTGTAGCAGGAACATAAAATAATACAAATGCTTAATGTGCCCAGTTTCAGGACAAGGTTCTCCAGTGCCCAAGGTGAAGATGCCAAACTGTGCACCCTGTTTCCCCCTCCCTCCCACAACCCACCTGTTTATTATGCATAGGAAAATATTTAAAACAATTTAAAATAATAAAGTTTTATTGAGTCAAAATAGAAATCACTCTCAGCTGCCCCTCCTGCCTCAACTTCTAACTGCCCCTGAGTGTATACCTATTTATTTGACCAGTGAGCATATTGCTCATGTAGTATGTAGCAGTGTGTTTGTGTTTAGAAAAGCAGTATACACCCATGCAATAAAAGTATGGGAATGCTAAATATGGTGTTTGGTGGTCAGTATGAGAAAGAATGCTGTAACATAGATGGCGAGTAGAAGGAAAAGATGTCCTGACATTGCTGTTAATGTGAAGAAACTTATGGATGGGGCTGGGTGTCACTGTGGGAGGATGGGGAATCTCGAGAGGGTTAGGGGACTGTGCAGAACACTTGTTGGCCTAGTGTGGTATGAGGGATCTGGAGGAGGATGGGGTCTCTGGAGTGGGCAGGGTGCTTTCTAAGGACACTGTGGAAGAGTGGAGGGCACTGTGGAACATTTTTGGAGGTTGGGGGCACTGTGTGTGTGGGGGGGGGGGGGGGTGATTCTGCACTGTGGGAGGCTGTGCAGCACTGTGGTGGCTCCCTATGGGAGATGGAAAGTGCTGTAGGTGGTTAGGGAATCTGCAGATGGCTGGAGACTCTCAGGGGGCTTGGGGGCAGTGGGGGCTGAATGCCCCTTCTGCTTCCCTCACTTACTTCAGACCTGCTATCGGAATTGGCGCCTGCTAGGAAGGGAAATTTCTTTCGCTCCCTGGTCATGTGATGAATCACATGGCCAGGGAGAGGAAGTACGGAGATTCACTCCTCGCCGGGCGCACATACTGATGGCAGGTCTGCTGCTGCTCTGCATGAAGGGAGACACTGATCTACAATGCCTCCTCGTGATGCCTAATAGAGCAGTGCTTTGTCCTGACCCTGGCAACAGGAAACGGACACTGCAGCTACATGAGGGAGGCTGCAGTCCAGTGGTTGAGAACTATTGTTCTAGAGCAGGGGTCTCCAAACTATGGCCCTCAGGAACTACAATTCCCATCATGCCTAGTCATGTCTGTGAATGTCAGAGTTTTACAATGCCTCATGGGACGTGTTGTTCCACAACAGCTGGAGGGCCATAGTTTGGAGATCCCTGATCTAGAGCATACCTACAGTACACACATGTGATGAGAAGGGCACAGCTCACCACTTGGCATCACTCTCACATGAAAACACTGCACCTGGGGCAGCTACCCATTCTGGCTGATTCAAATCCATTTTCATTACAGGTTCTTATGGTGGTCTTGTGTATCAAACAAACAAAAACAAGCAATCAAAGTCAATAGAAAGATAATGTTCAATCTAGAGGTCAAGAAACATTTGCATAGAGTCCTTAAGGTTTTGCTGCCATTTCCTAGTTCAGTAAAATTGTATCTTTTGTTTCACTTGTGCAATTATAGGGTTGGAAGACCTATATGCTTTAGCAGGAACTTGATTGGCTTTAGTTAACAAAAATGTCAGAGGAGACAAAATTAAATATTTGTTCAGGCTGCTGGATTTACATTTAGCAAGACTTCTTTCTGTGTTTTAGAATACGTTGGTCTACTGACTTCTATGTTTGGGGCATTTCCAACAATTGTGGGAAGTGAAATCTTCAACTCCTTTAAAATGTATTAATGTTTGACTCAACATTTGTCACATTAGCATCTTCATTTGATCGACATATAGGTGATTAGCCTGTCGCACTGCTGAGGTGTTATGGAGGCCCAGGTTTCTTTGATAGTGGCATATCGTGGCATATAGGCGATTAGCCTGGCGCACTGCTGAGGTGTTATGGAGGCCCAGGTTTCTTTGATAGTGGCTTTCAGCTCATCTGCATTGTTGGGTCTGGTGTCTCTCATCTTCCTCATCTTCCTCTTGACAATACCCTATAGATTTTCTATGGGGTTTAGATCAGGCGTGTTTGCTGACCAATCAAGCACAGTGATACCATGATAATTAAACCAGGTATTGGTACTTTTAACAGTGTGGGCAGGTGCCAAGTCCTGCTGGGAAATTAAATCAGCATCTCTATAAAGCTGGTCAGCAGAGGGAAGCATGAAGTGCTCTAGAATTTCCTGGTAAAGTGCGCTGACTTTGGACTTGATAAAACACAGTGGACCAACACAGATGACATGGCTCCCGAAATCATCACTGACTGTGGAAACTTCACACTGGACTCATGCAACTTGGATTCTGTGCCTCTCCACTCTTCCTCCAGACTCTGGGACCTTGATTTCCAGAAGAAATGCAAAATTTTCCACAGCCTGTGATGATTTTCAGTGTAGAGTATGTATTTATAGACTTTATTGGACTTTTACAATAAGGACTGTTTTCAGATTTATTGTATTATTTCACAATGCTGATTATTTTTATCTACTTACTACACACATATAGCGTTATTTTTCAGTTATCTATACACATGTGTACTATGAACAAGGACACATTTGTTGGAATCAGACTATTTGTGGTTACAAATTTGAAAATGTATAAAGAAGCAACACTGTGTATCAACCTGCCTTAGCATTGCAGTATAAGCACCTACCTAAGAAAGTTAAGTTTATACTGTCCAGGGCCAATGGAGTGTTTTGATTTTTTAGGACTTCCAGATACCTTTAGAAGATTGTGCATTCATTGGACATGCAGGATTAGGGTGGTATCTCTCTTAAGTTGGTTATACGAGCCAGGCAAAGCTGTTACTCCACCCATGTTGAATCATTATTCTTATTATTATACAGGATTTATATAGCGCCAGCAGTTTGCACATCGCTTTACAACGTTAGGGCAGACAGTACAGTTACATTACAGTTCAATACAGGAGGAATCAGAGGGCCCTGCTTGTTAGAGCTTACAATCTAAGAGGGTGGGTCAAGAGATACAAAAGGTAATAACTGTGGGGGGATGAGCTGATGAAGATAATAAAAGTACAGTTGTTAGGTGAGGGCAGGATAGGCTTGTCTGAAGGGAAAAGTTTTCAGGTATCACCTAAAGCTTCATGTAGCGGGACATTGTTCAACCTCTCCTGAACGATTTAACTTGACAGCTAGAAATCGGCATCTAAAAATGGCCGTTTAGCCGCGTTTACATGCCATGTTTAGTCGCGTTTAGCCGCGTTTGCATCTAGAAGCATTTTTTTTCCAAAATAGCCAAAAGTGAAAAACACGAAACACAGCTAAATGCGAGGTACCACGTTTAGCCGCGTTTGGCATTTGAAATGCCTCTAAACACAGCTTCTGAGAGCATTTTTTTGGGTTCCAAAAAAAGCCTCTAAACACAACTGCCTATAAACGACTATAAACGAACCTGTGTACATGTACTGATAAAATAACATAGAGGAAGGTTCAGGAGCAGTTGAAAAAAATGCCCAACTGCTCCTGTTGGGAGAGTGGAAGCCAACGGAGTGATTGGCAGAGAGGGGTAGCAGACGCTGAGCAGTTTGTAAGGTGGATGAGTCTGGCAGCAGTATTCATGATGGACTGAAGGGAGGATAGTCTATTTAAAGTTAAGCCAATGAGGAGGGAGTTGCAGTAGTCAAGGTGAGAGATAACCAGGGAGTGAATCAGGAGCTTTGGGGTTTCATTGGTTAGGAAGGGACGTATTTTAGAGATGTTGTGGAGGTTGAGGCGCAACCATTGAAAAGTGATAGGATGTGGGGCTGAAAGGAGAGTTTAGACTCCAGGATAACACCTAGCACCCTGGAATGCGGGGATGGATGGATGGTTTTGCCATTGCTCTTGATGGAGAAGTCAGGGAAAGAGGCACATGAGGGAAATATTATGAGCTCAGTTTTGGACAAGTTGAGTTTGAAGAAGTGATGTGACATCCAGACAGATATGTCTGTTAGTAAGTTAGCGATGCGTGAGGAGACTGATGGAGTGAGGGGTGGAGAGATAGATTTGGGTGTAGTCAGCGTAGAAATTATATTCAAAGCCATGGGAGGCTATCAGCTGACCCAGGGGGTAGGAGGTGTAGATTTAAGATAGGAGCCATCCAAGAACAGAACCTTGGGGGACCCCAACGGAGAAAGGAAGAGGAGTGGAGGAAGTAGAATTGCAAGTGACACTGAAGGTGCGGTGGGATAGGCAGTATGAGAGCCAGTGAAGCGCACAGTCACGGAGACCAAAGGAGTAACGTTTTTTGAGGAGGCGGGGGTGGTCAACCGTATCAAAGGCAGCCAAAAGGTCTAGAAGTAGGAGTACAGAATAGTGTCCATTGCTTTTTGCTGTTAGTAAGTCATTTGTGAGTTTTAAAAGAGCAGTTTCAGTGGAGTGTTGAGGGCAAAATCCAGACTGAAGGGGATCAAGAAGGTTATTCTTAATGAAGTGGTCACTCAGTTGTTTGTAGACCAGGCGTTCAAGGAGTTTAGAGGAGATAGGGTGTAGATTGTTAAGATTGGTAGGGTCCAAGGATGGCTTTTTAAGTGAGCTGGGTAGAATAAACGTTCTTTTCTTTACATCCTAGATATGTACTTATATTTACAGTTCTCCTGGGGAAAAGGGAGTGGGGTCCAAAGAGTAACAAGAGCACAAAGTGCCCACAACGCAGCTTTGGTTACATAGACACTTCCTATTGTGTCCTACTATATTATGCAGCAAGGGTGATGTCATCATGACTGATCAGTGGCGGGCACAGATTGCAACACTGGGTTACTGGTCTACACTCCTAGAAGAGACATTAGTGAGGGAGACATGGTGGGGAACAAAAAAATGGGTTTATGGGTTTTTTCAAAACCAATTTGGGAATAGGCAGTAGCTGTATAGGAAGAATGGAATGAGATGTGAGGAGACACATTTGCTTGGACATGAGCTTTAGGTTACCGTATGCCACATGATAAAAAATCTAACACTTTGCAGTCCAAAAAACAGAAAATAAACAGTTGATCAAGGAACGCTTGTGAATGTGCAGTAACATCAGAAATAGAATGTTAAATCTAGTTTCAATATCTGGAGAAAACAAACACATTCACCGGTAAATTGATTTAATATGTGCAAGGCAGCAGTAATATTAAAATATTTTGGCACTTTAATCAGGCATAACATTTTTTATTACATTTGTACATGCTCTTGAAAAAATAGCAATTATTCATTCCATTTAAGTTCAAATGTTAACCTAAAACTACAGCCATCTGTTTCGTTTAAGTGTAATCATTACCCCCAATTTGAAACATTATTCTACCTTCACAGTCTCCTCCGGCACTTCACTATAAAATAGCATAAAATAGAATACAGATGAATGTTTATTTCCTTAACTTAAGCTGAAAAAAGAAGCAAAACAGGCATGTTTAAACTAAAGAACCTGTAGGTAATTTGTCAGTGATTTATCTTTCCATAGCTTATGTACCATTATTGGGTTGTGCTATTAAAGCGGGAGTTCCGCCGTTTTTTTTTTTTTTTAAAAGTCAGCAGCTACAAATACTGCAGCTGCTGGCTTTTAAAATTTGGACACTTACGCCGCTATCTTCAGTATGGGAATCAGGAAGTGAAGCGTGGATATCTATGCCCGGAAGTGGGTGTAAATACCTGTATTATACAGGTATCTGTAGCCCCCTCCCCCCTGAAAGGTGCCAATTGTGGCACCGGAGGGGGGAGGGTTCCGATGAGCAGAAGTTCCACTTTAGGGTGGAACTCCGCTTTAAAGAGGTAGGTAACTCTACCATTAGAAAAGCAAAAAAACTTCTCCCTGCATTATGAAAGACTTACCTTAAAAGGAAGCCCCCCAGTGGTGTGCTGTCATCGCTGACAGGGCTTCAATCTATACCCAGTCTTCCTCCCGGGTTTGCGGGTTGCGGTCCGCAAATGTGCCGTGTAACAGCGCTCTGAAGGGACGGCATGAGTATGCGTTCCTTTAGAGCACATGCAGCAGTGACGTCACTGCCTTCAGAAACAGTGAATATCTCCTAAACAGTGCTTGTTTAACCGCTTCCCAACCGCCTCATGTACATATACGTTAGCAGAATGGCACGGGCAGGCAAAATCCCGTACCTGTACGGGATCTTTTAAATGCCTGCCCGTGGGTCGCGTGCGCGCCGCCAGTGGCGCGCTCGCGACCCGGTCGGGAGCTCTGTGACCCCAGCCGCGGGACCAGCGGACCCGATCGCCGCTGGTGTCCCGCGATCGGGTCACGGAGCTGAAGAACGGGGAGAGGTATGTGTAAACAAACCTCTCCCCGCGCTTCCTACTCTGCCTGTCATTGATTGGCTGTTCCCGGTCATCGGGAAAGCCGATCAATGACGGCAGACGTCAGCCCCGCCCCCTAATGTAAAAAAAACCACACACGTCACAGCCCATAACCCCTCCCCTCCCCCTAGTGGTTAACCCCTTCACTACAACTGTCATTTATACAGGAATCAATGCATTTCAATAGCATTGATTGCTGTATAAATGACAATGGTCCCAAAAATGTGTCAAAAATGTGCGATGTGTCCGCCATAATGTCGCAGTCACAATAAAAATCGCTGATCGCCGCCATTACTAGTAAAAAAAAAATATTAATAAAAATGCTGTAAAACTATCCCCTATTTTGTAAACGCTATAACTTTTGCGCAAACCAATCAATAATCGCTAATTGCGATTTTGTAAAACCAAAAATATGTAGAAGAATACGTATCGGCCTAAACTGAGGAAAAAAAATGTTTTTTTTTATATATTTTTTGGGGATATTTATTATAGCAAAAAGCTAAAAATATTGCATTTTTTTCAAAATTGGCGCTCTATTTTTGTTTATAGCGCAAAAAATAAAAACCGCAGGGGCGATCAAATACCACCAAAAGAAAGCTCTATTTGTGGGAAAAAAAGGACGCCAATTTTGTTTTGGAGCCACGTCGCACGACCGCGCAATTGTCAGTTAAAGCAACGCAGTGCCGAATCGCAAAAAGGGGCCTGGTCCTTTGGTCCGGGGCTGAAGTGGTTAAGAGATATTCCTAGGTACAAGTGTCCAAGTAGTTTTCACTACCGCTTTAAAAACAGTGATGTTATTGTCACAAACCTTGTTCAAAGCCTTACACCCAACTACAATTATAAATGCCATCTTATTATTTTGTCTACTTTAATGGAGCTGTCCTACTAGCAATATTCATACACATCTTAGCAGGTTATGACTGGCAATGTCTAGATGTGTCTGTTCCTAATGCTTTTTCTTTCTTTTCTTAGCTAATTTATTTTCTTAGCCATTTTCGTCTGCAGAAGCTCCACTGGTTTTAAGCTACCACTGGTGTTATTTCTTTCTGCCTATATAAACTAATTACAGGGGGTCCCCGGGTTACAAACGAGATAGGGACTGTAGGTTTGTTCTTAAGTTGAATCTGTTTGTAAGTCGGAACAGGTACATTTTTTAAGTGTAGCTCCAGCCAAAAAATCTATTTTTAAGCTTTTTGGAGAACATTGGGAAGGGTTATCACCCCTGTAACATTTGTTTTGCTGTCTGTGCCCCTGTTCAGAAGATTTCACCTCACCTTCTGTCCCAATGAAAATTGGATTTAGAAAATTTTGGGTTGTTAGGGAAACATGGACTGATGATAAAGCATCAGTGGAGACACCTTTTTCCCATGTTAACTCTTACAGGAGTGAATTTCCCTTCCTAGGGGTAGATTTCCTCTCACTTCCTGTTGTCTCCCTCCGTTTGTAAGTAGGAGTCGTTTGTAAGTCGGATGTTTGTAAGTCGGGGACCCCCTGTATTGGAATAAAATGAAAATAAAGGCTTGTTTGTCTGAAAAATGTGCAGTGTGGCCTGTCTTTTTTGTGTTCCTAATATGATATCCTGGTAGTAACTCTTGTAACTTGTTTTTAACTTTCAGCGGACCCAGCGGTGAGACTGGATGGGAGCCCTATCTGCTGCTACTTTAACTTCAGTCCAAAAATCATGTTCACCAAGGTAGTAAAAGCTCAGCTATGGGTATATCTGCGACCTGTGCAGCACACCTCCACCGTCTACCTTCAAATTTTACGTCTCAAGCCTGTAACGGATGAAGGCAGCAAGCACATCCGAATTAGATCTCTAAAGATTGATTTGCACTCACGCACAGGCCATTGGCAAAGCATCGATTTCAAGCATGTACTGCAGAACTGGTTCAAACAACCACACAACAATTGGGGCATTGAAATCAATGCCTTTGACCCAAATGGAAATGACCTTGCTGTCACCTCTCTTGGTCCTGGAGCAGAAGGACTGGTAGGTACTTTAATTTTAAAACATTTAATGACTGGACTGCCTCTGTTGAGTAAGATAGCTAGCTTTTGTAGATTTTGCTCTAAATGCATATTACCATACCTGGTCAATGTAGAATTGCTTTTTAAACTTTGCCTGTTAAGTATATGAGTGGATATTGACTGGGAGAATTAGTTGGCCTTTTCATATTCATGTTCTGATTATATGAGTATATGATCGCTTATTAAACTTGAGCAATAAATGGACTAGTTTGGTTATCACAGTGATATAAATTGCCAGTTGTCAAAAAAATCCCTACAAACAACTGATTAGCATTAATATGAATAAATAATTTGATGTTTATACTATGTTTTGATAGTAATACCTAATGCATAAAACTACTCTTGGGAATAGAAAACAAAAACCTCAGGCAGATATACTTGGTATATAGTTAAACAAGAAACGGGGGTGCGTATTCCCAAGCACCAAAAGCCACGGAAGGACCAATGACCTAACATTCATTAGATAGCATTTATCTTAGGCCTTTCTCTCTTTGCACTATTGGGCTTCTCTTGGTACTAAGAGATGTTGATGAGCAGGGACCACCGTATGAGGATAATATTACAAGTGACTGATCACAAGTGTGAGCATTAGATTTGTCCTTTGGCCTTGAACATGTCTCCCCTTGAATAGATGGCAATGGCATATTTTATTGATACAGTGCTTGCCTTTTCTATTTAGTCCACAGGATGGCGCTTTTGGTGTCACTGCGCATGCGCGAGTGTCATGACGCATTGACGATAAGACGCATGTGCGTTATAACGTAACATCAAATGCATGTGCGATGACATCATCATGCATTAGGCGTGGCGCCAATTTTGACAATTAATGTTATAAATAGAGGTGACCATAGAGTGCCAGCGATATTTGCTATGTGCTTTTCTGTTTGTTTTTTGATTTGGTGCACAGTTATGCCCTGTACACACGATAGGATTTTCCGACAACAAATGTTGGATGTGAGCTTGTTGTCGGAAAGTCTGACTGTGTGTATGCTCCATAGAATATTTGTTGGCAGAATTTCCACCAACAAATGTTTGAGAGCAGGTTCTCAAATTTTCATGACAACAAAACTTGTTGGAAATTCCGATCTTGTGAACATAAGTCCGACGCACAAAAGTCCACGCATGCTCAGGAATCAAGCAGAACTGGCTATTGAACTTAATTTTTCCTCAGCTCGTCGTACATGTTGTACGTCACCACGTTCTTGACGTTTGGAATTTCCAATAACATTTGTGTGACCGTGTGTATGCAAGACAAGTTTGAGCCAACATCCTTCGGAAAAAAATCCACGGTTTTGTTGTCGGAAAATCCTATCATGTGTACAGGGCATTAGACTTTTCATTTTTTAAATCCGGACAAAGCTTGATTTTTGAGCAAAGCATGTTGAGTTAGTTGTTTTGCACCGTATTATTTATTTTATTTTGGAGATACACATGGTTTTAGTAGAATGGCGACTGATCTGATCACTCAATTACGTCCTTTGGATAGTGGTGTCGTTTTTTTGAGAGGTTTCAGCTAATTCACTTTTTTGGGCTTTTTTGATTTTCTATTTGCGTAGTGGGGGGGGGGTGAGAGCAGAGGGGATTGTCATATTTGTTTATATGCACGTTCTTTATAACATTTGTAATATAGTTGTGGGGTTAGCCAACTAGTAGCTTACATGTTATAATTACTGTCACAGTGATTGGTGTGCCCATTTTGGTGGAACCAAACTGCTGGGGGTTGGTTACATTATTCAAAGCCAAGAGGTATTTTTTATGTGGTTCCCTAATTTTGTTATTTGAGGGACCTTCATTTACCTCAATATAGGGTCATCACATCTTTTCTGTTTTTGATGTGCTTTTGGCTGAACCTCCGTCTCCATGATACCACAATTGTGTAACAGGAGAGACTGTGACATATATTCTCTTATCTCCTAATCCTTTTTTGGAAGGTTATGCGTGTTCATGTTCCCCATCCTAATAGTGTTTAAAAACACACAACAATACTACCATTTACTATAATTCTAATAAATGTTAGATCATTGGTCCTCCCAGTGGCTTTTGGTGTGTGGGAATACGCACCCCCGTTTCTTGTTTAAGTATATGTACATGCCATACATTTGGCATTTTTGAGTTTTGAATTGAAAAACACAGTAGGCATTAGTTTAAGTAAGGTTTACTAGGTGTACATACTACATAATATTTCCACATTCCTTAAAGTGTTACTAAAGTCAGATTTTTTTTTTCCAAATTAAAATAACAAGCATGTTATGCTCACCTGCTCTGTACAGTGGTATTTCACAGAGCGGCCCTGATCCTGCTTCTTTCCGGTCCCTGGTGGCGATCTTGGCTCCTCCTCTTATTTTGTGTGTCCCTATAGCAAGTCATTTGCTATGGGGACAAACGGTGCATGCTCGCTCCCAACCTGGGTGTCTATAGAGCCGCGCTTCATAGACTTAGGCCTGCCCCCCACTTCCTCTTCACTGTATTTGATTGCCAATGGTTCCTGCTGCTGCTCGAATGCTGTGTGAAAAGGAAGAAAGGGGAGAATAGATGCAGCCGCGCACAGCGCTAATCTCTTCTCCCCTCTCATCCTCTTCAGACAGGGGCACAGGGAAACTAAAAATGTTTTTAAAAAACAAAAAAAGGAAGGCACTGCCCCTTTAAATGAAATAAATCAAATAAATATGTGCATGCATACAAAAATCTCTACAGCAATTGCATATGAAATAATGTGAACATTTCCTCAACTTAAAAGTCCATGTATGGTAAAGTGTAACCAAGCACCGTGCTTCATTAAAGGTGATAATGTCCACTTCCTACAAATCTTGTGCTCCACCAGGTAAAAAAAAATGTATTAATATATTCGCTCACCGGAACCTTTTGGCCAACAAGTCACCATCAAGCAGAAAACAAACAAATCCACTTCTCAATAGACCTATGTTCACTTCTTCACCAGGTTTCTCTCGCCTCTATCCCGTTCTATACCACTACAATAATGAAAGCTCCAGAAGGGACCATCACGCGTCATCATGCACGAAATGCATAGAAATACAAGCCTCTTACTTTACTTGCGGTGACACTTCCCAGAGCACCCGATCGGTGGAATTTATATAGGACTGCTAAAACACAGATTGGTGTGAGACTGCTGGAAGCTGCACATGTTCAGTGTGGGTTTTTTACTACTAAAATGTGAGTGCATTGAAATATTTTGTATGTGAATACATTTTTTTAATAAAACGTAATACACTATATGCTACTCTCGTGTAGTCCCCCATGGAGCTTTCATTATTGTAGTGGTATAGAATGGGAGAGAGGAGAGAAGCCTGGCGGAGAAGTGAACATAGGTCTATTGAGAAGTGAATCTGTTCGTTTTCTGCTTGATATTCACTTGGTGACCAAAAGGTTCTGGTAAGCACATATATTATTTTTTTCCACCTGGTGGAGCACAAGATTTGTAGGAAGTGGACTTTACCATACAGGGACTTTTATGTTTGTTCGTTTTCTGCTTGATATTCACTTGGTGGCCAAAAGGTTCTGGTGAGCGCATATATTATTTTTTCCACCTGGTGGAGTACAAGATTTGTAGGAAGTGGACTTTACCATACATGGACTTTTATGTTGAGGAGGATTTGTTTTAAGCTACCAAATTGCTTATTGTTCACTTATTATTATCACATTATTTCATATACAATTGCTGTAGAGATTTTTGTATGGATGCACATATTAATTTGATTTAATGGGGCAGCACCATCTTTTTTTTGTTTTTTTTGTTTCACTATAGTGTAATAAGACTATTAAAGGGGCAGCAGCCTTATATTGAATTGACTTACACAACAAGCACTAGGGGCAGTTGACTTTATTGAAATTTTTTTTTTTTACCTTAAAGGGGTTGTAAACCCTCGTGGTTTTTCACCTTAATGTATTCTATGCATTAGGGTGAAAAACCTTCTGTAGTGCAGAAGCCCCCCAGAGCCCCCCATTTTACTTACCTAAACACAATCTTTCCAACAACTAGAACAAGCCCAGCAGCTCCAGCTGCTGTTTCGGGTCCTCATTGGACAGATTGACAGCAGCGGGAACCATTGGATCCTGCTGCTGTCAGTCAAATCTAGTGACACAGGAGCTGGGGGCGGGGCCAAGTCCTGCTGTCTGTGTCAATGGACGCAGAAGCAGGACTCGGGAAAGGGGGCACTCGATGCGGGGAAGAACCAGGAGCGCCACTGGGGGACCCCAAAGGAGGAGGATCGGGGCCACTCTGTGCAAAACCCTTGCACAGAGGAGGTAAGTATAACATGTTTGTTATTTAAAAAAAAAAGAAAAACCTTTACAACCCCTTTAATTCAAGCAATGCATTAAGGTAAAAAATGTTTTTAGGTTTAGTATCACTTTAATAACATTGGCTTTTCCCAATAAATAATTTTGAACCAATTTCTAAGTAAAGGCAGTTCCTAACTACCACGTGACTCTACATTTGCCTTAAAGCTTGACATAAATTTAAGACATTTATAAAAAATATTTAAGACCATGCGCATATGCATGAGTCTGCCTGCGAAGATAACCTGGGAAGGAACGTGTTATTTTGCTACAGAGTAGACAGAAATGCATTCCTTGGATTCTGGGCAGGAAAATGGAATTCACATCATGGACCAAGATTAACATTTATGATCTGTCATGTTATGAATGCTAGAAAAAAAAGACATGCAAAGCATTTATTTTGCACACAACACAAATGTAAGTCACAGCAGGGAGGTAGACATCTATTATAAACAATGTTTATAAATTTCACTCCAGAAGTAGCCCCTAGGTAGCCAGGTCACCCATTAATATACACAGTAGATAGAGCTGATCTGGGCAGCTCTGTACCGTGTGATTACTGTAATGACCAATCAGAGTGATCACAAATGTAAACAGACCTGAGAGTGAGAGTCCTCTCGCAATCAAGGAAGGAGAAATAAATGAATAAATAATTATTCACTAATTCCAGAGCATAGATAGTAGTAGATCTAAGGTGGGAGGGTTTATTGTGGGATCATTTTCTAACACTTTCACCCTCCCCATACATTCTGTCTCTAGTGACCTGTATATTAAAACCTCACCACCACCCCCCCCCCCCCCCTTCCTTGACCTTCAAATTAACCCCCTCATCTCAATCCTCCCACTGTATGTGACCTGTACCTTAAAACCAGCATTTTTTTACTTTCCAAAGAATTGCGTCAAAAATCACAATGAGGTGTCTACTTTACAAATATAGGTTATTTTAGGGTTGTTTGTAATGTCCTTGCATTATTTTTAGCTTTTTTTTAACAAACAAAGTTTTGTTTTTTTCTTTGTAAAGTAGAAAAAAAAATCGAGTAGTTAAGAAAACTCTATCTGTCTCAAGAAGTAAATACAATTAATCTGGGTATATTGTATAACCGAGTAATTGTCAGTCAAACTAACAGTGCTGAAAACAAAATAATAAAATGACAATGGATGGGTATTTACAGGCTGGTACTTACAGTGCCTTGAAAAAAGTATTCATTTGAAATTTTCCACATTTTGTCATGTTATAAGAAGAAACATAAATGTATTTTATTGAGATTTTATGTGATAGACCAACACAAAGTGGCACATAATTGTGAAGTGGAAGGAAAATGATAAATGGTTTTCAATTTTTTTTACAAATTAATATCTGAAAAGTGTGGCGTGCATTTGAGTTCAGCCCTCCTGAGTCAATACTTTGAAGAACCACCTCTCGTTGCAATTACAGCTGCAATTTTTTTTTAGTATGTCTCTACCAGCTTTGCACATCTAGAGTGAAATTGTTGCCCATTCTTCTTTGCAAAATAGCTGAAGCTCTGTAAGATTTGATGAAGAGCATCTGTGAACAGCAATTTTTAAGGTTTGCCACAGATTCTCAATTGGATTTAGGTTTGGACTTTGACTGGGCCATTCTAACACATGAATATTCTTTGATATAAACCATTTCATTGTAGCTCTGGCTGTATGTTTAGAGCCATTGTCCTGCTGGAATGCGAACCTCCACCCAGTCTCAAGTCTTTTGCAGAAGCTAACAGGTTTTCTTCTAAGATTGCCCTGTATTTGGCTCTATCCATCTTCCCATCAACTATGACCAGCTTTCCTGTCCATGCTGAAGACTGCCACCACCATGTTTCACGGTGGGGATGGTGTGTTCGGGGTAATGTGAAGTGTTAGTTTTCCGCCACACATGCTTTTAGGCCAAAAAGTAAAATTTTGGTCTTATCTGACCAGCTCACTTTCTTCCACGTTTCCTGGGTCCCCCGATATGTCTTCTCTCAAACTGCAAACAGGACTTCTTATGGCTTTCTTTCAACAATGACTTTCTTCTTGCCACTCTTCCATAAAGGCCAGATTTGTGGAGTGCACTACTAATAGTTGTCCTGTGGACAGATTCTCCCACCTTAGCTGTGGATCTCTGCAACTCCCCCAGAGTTACCAATGGCCTCTTGGCTGCTTCTCTGAATAATGCTCTACTTGCACGGCCTGTCAGTTTAGGTGGACAGCCATGTCTTGGTAAGTTTGCAGTTGTGCATTTTCGGATGATGGATTGAACAGTGCTCCGTGAGATGTTCAAAGCTTGGGATTTCTTTTATAACCTAACTCTGCTTTAAAGGTCTCCACAACTTTATCCCTGACCTGTTTGGTGTGTTGCTTGGCCTTCATTACGCGGTTTGTTCACTAAGGTTCTCTAACAAATCTCTGAGGGCTTCACAGAATAGCTGTACTTATAGTGAGATTAAATTAGACACAGGTGGACTGTATTTACTAATTAGGTGACTGAAGGCAATTGGTTCCACTAGATGTTAATTAGGGATATCAGAGTAAAGGGGGCTGAATACAAATGCACGCCACACTTTTCAGATATTTATTTTTAAAAACTTGGAAAACCATTTATAATTTTTACTTCCACTTCACAATTATGTGCCACTTTGTGTGTGTCTATCACATAAAATCCCAATAAAATACATTTACGTTTTTGGTTGTAACATGAGAAAATCTGGAAAATTTCAAGGGTAGGAATACTTTTTCAAGGCACTATATATTATATTTTAAGCTGAAATTGACCTTTAAGTTGAAATGTACCATTAAAATATATCTGGAGTCTAAACGCTTGTTTTTTTATTTCTGGGGAGAAAGGGTTTAAATCCATTAAAACATTTGTTTGGCTATCTGTGTCCCACTGGGAATGTTTGCCTTCATTTCCAGAAAGTAGGAAGAAAACTTGGAGTGAGGGGAAATTGTCTCAGAGTTGTCACCAGAACATATGTCCCTAATGTAAGGTTTCCCATCTATTCTTATCACAGTGGACACTACAATTAAATAAACATGATTAGCCTACACACCAGGGACACAGACACCAATATGAATCTAATCAGGGTTCAAATCCTTCCCTACTCTATCCAAAATGACAGGTTTCAGAATTGGATTATAAAAAAGAAGTTTGGGATCGTAAAAACAAACAATTATACTCACCTTGGTGGTTGCAGCATCGGATGTCCCTTGCAGTCTTTGCAGTGAGAACCAAGTGATCAAACACCACTGTGACAGTCAGTCAGCGTCTCTCTGCTCTCCCCTCCAATGCTCACTGGAGCGCTAGGTGGTGAAGGAGGTGGGAGGGGTCGGCCCAAGCTCTCCGTGGATCACTGAGAGGCTGAGCCAGGTGCCGGTCCAGGCATCTTAGTGGATCCTGACCATATGGTCGGGATCTATTCCATGCCTGGACTGGCTGAGTGACATCAGCTGACAGCAGGCTTTAGCCTGCTGTCATCTGAAAACGGGTCACAGAAGTGCAGAAGGAACTGTGATCCATAGGAGAATTATGGCCAAAAAAGCCTCCTTTAAGATACTGCTTGTCAGGTCACCTGAGTCCAGGTGACAGATGCACCCTGTTGGGATCAGGAGTGCACCGCAAGGTAGTGGACCCTACGGCTTACTGCTGCTGATGGAGCTCTAGGTGATTCAGCCAGCAGGTGTTCACCAGAGGCCCCTAGTGGTGGGGATGGATTTAGCTGCAGTCTGGCTCCAGGTCGCAACCCCCAGGGCCTCCCAGCTCACACTCACGATAGACTACAGGAAGGTAGAGAGGAAGCAGCAGACTGCGACAAGAAAGCATAGTCAGGAGATAGCCAAAGGTTGAAGGATAGTCAAGGAATACGCCAAGGTCGGGATATGAAACAGACAAAGACAGTCAAGAACAAGCCAAGATCGGTAACTAGAATCAGATGTAGAACACACAGCAAGGAGCACACTGAAGCCAAATACACAATATTGATCAGCAGGGCTGGCTTGCAGTGCACAGGTTAATATAGTGTTCCCTGAGAGGGGCTGGGGTGGAGCCATGCTTTGAGGAGAGAAGCAGCCAGGTAAAGGGCGGCTGGTCTCTCAAGCTGAACAGGTGGAGAGGTAAGCTGACAGACAAACATTACTGTGGATCCATGATGCTGCTTTGCATAATGTGCCAAAAATAATAGTGCTCGTTCAAGAAGATTTCTAATAACTAAGGACACCAGTCCTTTGAATTCACTTAGTAGTCTCATTGTTATAATATAAAATTGTATGGTGCATTTGGTGTGCAAGTTACATCTACTGTATAAATCTTGTGATATATTTAGCGCTTGAGTTATTGCAACATTGATATTTTCCATGCATTATACTGTGCCATGCTTATGAAGCCCATGTTTGTTCCTACAGCACCCATTTATAGAGCTGCGTGTGATGGAGAACAACAAGCGATCAAGGAGAAATCTGGGTCTTGACTGTGATGAACACTCCACCGAGTCACGCTGCTGTCGATATCCACTAACTGTGGACTTTGAGGCCTTTGGATGGGACTGGATTATTGCTCCAAAACGATACAAAGCTAACTACTGTTCTGGCCAGTGCGAGTACATGTTCATGCAAAAATATCCCCACACTCATCTTGTTCAACAAGCAAATCCACGGGGATCTGCTGGCCCTTGCTGTACCCCAACCAAAATGTCACCCATTAACATGTTGTATTTTAATGACAAGCAAAAAATTATTTATGGCAAGATACCAGGAATGGTTGTAGACCGCTGTGGGTGCTCCTAAGACTTTGGTTCTCTTTCTTCTACCTACTTATCTTCAACTTCTTTCTTTCTCTCAAGGGTACAAGCAGACCAAAATTTGGTATTGGGGATAGTACAGTACTTGTGCTATCATTCCCTTTTTCAAACCCTAGATAAAAAGCTAGAGATATGACACTTTTATATGTCCAAATTCTGCATTTAGTTAAGCTCTTGCAATGACCGCCATTGTCTTTAGACATGGGCAATATGACAGCACATATTTTTGGGTCCTTATGTAATATCTCATAAAACAAGTATAGTGGCAGCTCATATCATTATGTATCATATTGCACTAGATATCAGAAACCTGCCAACAGTAAGGCAGTTTTCAGTGAAAGATAATCTGTTTTTACTGGAATCAGCTGCAAATATAAAAGGTTTGAAGGGGATATATTCATTTTCTAAGGTTTTACTGAATCATTAAAATGCTTGCAAGTTGTTGGTTGCAAACTGGGGCCAAAAAGATCTGTTTTGCACTTGACAGCTGCTTGTAATTGTAAGTGACTTCCTTTGTTTTCTCAAGTACATAGCATGGATTGCTTTGTGCTTTATGTTTCACTGCCTCTTCCATAACTGCTCTATACTTCTCTAATCACTGGAAATTCCCTCTTGCCTATGATGTTTAGCAACTCTTCCTTTAAAGGAAAGACTCCAGAATATATGCTCTGGGGGTTGTTGCCTGTATCAACTGCTCTGTGCAATAGAAAATGCAAAGCATAGAATAAATAAAAGGCCCCTTGAATTATCTTTGTTGGCTAATCATACAGCTTGTTTGTCCTTACCATTGAATCTAAGTCATATGCTTTACATAGCATATGAAAAGCATGTTCGCCAATGGCAAAGGCCATAGGTCCACCCTTAGTTAAAGTAAGCCTAAGACTTGAAAATGATTTACTGTTGGTACTCTGTCAAACAAAAAGCTTAGTGCTTGGCCTGGATTTTCTTCCTCTAGCAGTGCAGTGAGTATATGAAACCACAAGGTAGTCTGGATTATCTTGGTGTTAATGCTTCTCAGGGATTGGCCTAACATCAGATTTGAGTGTTGTTCCTTGTTATTTATCTTTCCCTTTTTTAAGTTATCGTTGGATAAGTTGCTTTGGATAAAACACATTTCTGAAATCCAGAGATTGCCAACACATCTTATCTTCCAGTGAAATTTCAAGTAGGCATCATACACGTGCCAACATATTTTAATTTCATTGCACTCTGATTATTATTATCAGTATTATAAAAACTATTGACATTATCGACCATAGACAATAGCTGCTGTTAAAACAGACAGTGACTATTAGTTGTTGCTGGCAAATTTTATTGTATTCCATTAAATCAATTCTATCCTTTCTTGTCCAGCATATGCACATTAGATAGATGCTGCACCACATTATTAGCAAAAAAAACAAGTTTCAGGTTCGGAAATATAATAGCTTTAATTCATTGATACATTCCTGTTTGGTCGATGATAGCATAGAAATGGTCACTGTTGAACTGAATCATTTGACAGCAATGTCATTAATAGTTAAGGATAGACTAGTGCTTTCTTTCCTTATTTGTGGTACAATATCAAGGCCATCACAATTTTTTTCTTAGTGATACTAGGAAGACATTGATTCACCACGAGAAATACATTAAACATGTACTCGTATGCCTTAAGTATAGGTACTTTACACATTTGCAGACAATTCACTAGAAAAAAAAGTTCAGAGGAACAAATTCACAGCAAATTTTATAAGAGCAATAACATTTCAGATATTAGTACATGTATGGAATGACAATGTGAGCAGAAGGGACATTACTCGTGTTTCATATTTCATTAATATAGGGAAGAAAATCATGGACTTTTGGTTTTGGCCTATTGCTATTGGAGAGATCTGCTATGGATTTTTCTTCAGCAAAAGAGGTTCAAGAGATCCCTCTTGATATTTGAGGGATCAATGGCACCATTTGCACTATAGGAGGTCTTTGGACCAGTGGAAGAAGAGATGCCATTTATTGTTCCTGTTTAGTCTCCAACAGGCATTCCGACTTGAAGGGACAGGTTGTCCAGATGCTGTACATTCTGTCTAGGAGGCACTGCACTGTAAGCAACCACATGCATCAGAGCTGTACACCCAGGACTACTAGAGGCCCTTCCAAGCTTGGACTATATGTGTATGTTTACCTGTGTGAGTGGAAGCAGATTGTAGCAGGTGTATTTAGGAGAAAGGGGTTGCTTTGTGCTGGAAGGTGATTACCTGCTATTAGAACAGCATGAAAAAAAAATGTCTAATTTAGGAGTGACAATATCCTTATACCAAATGCCAATTAAGCCCTGTGTTGCTGTGCAAGCCTCCACAAACATTTAATGGAGTATATCTGTCAGAAACTTGACTTGATTGTGTGTAATCACTGAACAGCCATTTGCAGCTTCAAGCTTTGAGCTTCACTGTAACCATTATCGCTATCATTACATGATGCTCTTATAGCTACTTGCAAAATCATACACCATTTACTGCACTTGCATTGGGCAGCTGGAGACCAGATGGATTGTCTGCCAGCTTTTTCAAAAAAGAAGATACAAGTTGGAAATTTCTTCTTTGTTGACCAATCCAAATAGGAGCTTATTAGCTGGACATTAGAACCTTTGCCTTATCAATGTGTGTGAATTTATGTGCAACTTTATGACATGTATATCTCCCTTACAGGATTGTTTATGAGAGCTGGTGTGATTTGTTCTTATATAAAGCTTTTGTGATTAATTGGATAGAATGTATATGAGTGTTGTTGGTCCTTCTTCTTTTGGAGCTCATCCATGAATTGGAGGAAATTTGGTACTGTGAAATTCTATTGTTGCAAACATAAATACAATAATCATAAACTGTTCCATTTGTATGTACAATTTGATCTGCATTATTTAAAAATAAGCTATCGCAGGCACTGTGTGATCTCCGATCTTTGTTTCTCCAGATATGCAGAAATGGTCCATGAAAATGCAAAAAGGGTTTTGTTTTTTTGTTTTTTTTTAAATAAAGAGGTAAAGTATTTAAAGCTACAGTATTTTCAGTCAAATGTACCAAATAACTGAATGTACAATTAATACATCACTTTAATAATATGTTTGTATAATAATCAAAAACGATATCACTAACTAAGAAATGAATTGTTTCCCAAGTCATCCTCTGCTAGAATAAAGGTACATCTAAAGCCAAAGACAGGTTTTGTCTGTCACCACTAAGGAGATTCACCCTCTTCATTTATCCTGGTGACAACTGTCACTGTTCCTTAAAGTGGGGGAACATCCTAAATTTTGTGTTATCACCAGAACAAAAATAAAGGGAAATTCATTCAATAGTGAAACCTGTTTCAGTAACAACTATCTAAATGGGCATTTTCCTGACATTAGAGAGATTTTTTTTTTACTACCTTCCTTGTCTACAGGACAGGAAATTCTGCCCTATGGGGCATAGCTTGAAAAAATAAAACACCCTGACAGGGTTTTTAACCAAAATGAAAAAAAAAAGTTTTGGCTTTAGATATATTTTAATGGTACTTGTTTTCTAGATCTCCTTGATATCATAAGTGAAACTTTTATAATGTATTTAAACACTTGCATTCCTTCCTTAAAATATGGAAGGCATGCATTGTTGGAAGTCCCAGAGGACGAGATTTAGAAGTAAATGAAATAACTATTAATGTCTGTTATATTGTAAAATTTCAGCACCAGTCAGCTGATACCCTGCACTAACTTGGTTCCTTCCATAGTATTAATTCCCCAGCATGATCTCAATGTGTCACTTATATGTGTATACGTTGTATAATATCCTACCAGATTCCTGAGGACTGCCAATAGAGAAGGTGCCATCCTCTGTTGCAGAAGTGACATCTTAAGCGTAGATTGTATAAATGGAACTGAATACAAGGTAGACTGCTGAATAATTTTGCATTATCATGCTGAACTACCAGCTTGTATTTCTCTTTGGATTTAAAAATCCGAAATCTAAACTGACAACTTCCAACAAAGACAGTTCTTTCAAAAAGCCTAACAGATTATATTTTATCTGTTGGAAGTTGGCTTTAAATAATTGATATAAACTTTTTATAACCCAGATTTAAAAAGTTTTGAGCCATGCAGTGGCTTTTAGGAGTATTTTAAAGGCGCAATCAATATCAATTCATAGTAAACTGAAATATGTGATAAGATTCACCTCTGTTCTAAGGGAGGATTATGAGTAGTACTGTATTGGGTGACTTTTTCAACAGTATGCATAATAAATAAACTAAAAAAAAAAAAAACTGAACAGACTTGATATTAGCCTTCCGATTATCCCTTGCACTCTAGAACTCAGCTTGATGTAGCGAGATTCAGCAATGTGAGCCAATCTGGCTCTATTGTATTGCATAGAACTGTCACTTTAACATGTTTTCACTCAGTGGAGGGGAATGAGCTTAGGTAGCTTAGATGAGGGTAAGACACAGGGTTGATCTCATCATTGCAATGGTGCTCCTTCATTGTCCAATCAGCTGGCTGAGGATATGGAGAAAAACAAGCCTTGATTGATTATATGTAATGGACAAATGAGGTCTCCTGTCCATGCCACATTGCAAAGGTTTGTGAATCACAAGACTGGCTATATCCATTTACCCAAACTTTATATTTAAATTTTGCCTTTTGTTTTGTTGTGCTTAGCTTTAATCTCTTATATGCTCTGGAATCATTTATTCCTTAAACATCTTCAACCGTTAAATATGACATATCAGTATTTGAAATGAAGGGTGCAATTTCCTGCCTTTAGCAGTCCAAATTATTTTATAAATGTTTTGGTAATATATATGATTAGAATTGCTGTATTTTTATTGGTAGGGCACAATTCAGTCATCAAGCTCCTCATGCTGTGTATAAATGGTGTTGCTCTAATTTGTTTTTGTGCTTATTATTGTAAATTTCCTAGCACCAGCTCCTCCATTTTTATAGACTTTGTTTTGTACAATAAAGTACATTAATGTAGCCTAAATGTAGTGTTTTTGCCTTAATTTACATAGCAATGTTATGGAACCAAAAAGATATGTGAGGTCCCTATTTTCACAACTAGAAAATGTTTACTGAAATATATTCAAATATACAAACAGCGCAAACATTATGAGGGGGGGGGGGTATGAGTACAGACCACCTTGACCACATACTGATTCATTAATAAAGTTGGTATTCACAAGAAGGCAGGAGAAGTATTTTAGCCAAGATATAAAAAAGGGGAACAAATCTGTTAAATATCATATCAGCAGACAAGGTCAAATAAGTACAAAGTGATTCGATTCATATGGAAGACTATAGAGCGACTTCGGGACATTCTCAAAATTACAGAGAGATGGGGAAGGAGAAGGATCGGTGAAAGGATAAGGAATGGGCGAGGAAAAAAACATAAGGTAGTACAAAAGAGAAGAGCAGGTGAAGGGGGGAAGGCAACTTCAGAAAAGGAATGTTGCAATGTCTATTAGGCAAAGAACCATTAGGCAAAGAACCACACAAGCATGATCATTTCTCTACTCTGAAGGAAAGGGTTAATTGGAACCCCAGGAGTCTATCCAGGCAGACCATATCTTATCAAAGTTTTGGAGACATTTCCTGCTTGCATAAGTTAGGTTAACAACAAGGTTAAGTTGTACCTGGTAAAGCATTATCAATGGTGGTATTCCGAGGTCCTTTTTTTTACTTTCAATAAAATAATATTTTTCAAAAAGAAAGAACAACATACAAATAATAAACAGTGAACATATATTAGCATTGTAGAAGACATCTAGCAAGTTCAAGGGAAGATTTCAACCAGTGACCATGGCTGTTTTTTTTTTTTTTTTGTTATTTTATCCCATGAAATTTTAATGTACTCACAAGCTTAATTTTTTTTTCCTTGCCAAAAGTTTTTATTAATTGTATGTTTAATGACAAGAATAATAACAATATATATATATATTTTTTTTTATAATTAAATCTTTATTGATAATTTTACATACACATTTTACATCTGCTGATTCCATTTCAATAATCTATCCATACATTTGATACGTTTATGGACTTAAGATTGGCCCTCCCAATGGCTCTCGACCCCTTAAAAAAAAAAAAGGGAAAAAGGGGGAGAAGTTCTCCCCAAAGTGTTACATTTCCTCTCTTACTATGTGTCTTTTGTGTCTTCCTTCTCTTTAATATATTGAAAAAAAACTCTTGTGAGCGTGTGTGTCTTATTGACCCTTCTAATTATATTTCAGTCCCCAGTTACATTTCTTTACTTTCACCTATTACCTTTCCGTATCCCCCCCCCCCCACCCTCCCCTACTTCTTTGTGCCTCTCCATTTACGTGCTTATTTATTATTTCTCCAAGTACCCCATCCTTTGTGCTCGTCTATTCAAGTGTAATTTATCTTGTGCTCATAATAACTGTATATAGTAGAGAATATTAACAACATACGAAAGCTGATTATTATATAAACTGTGAATATAAAAATATGTATGGAATAATTATACAAACATTTAATTATTCGAATAAGTCTGGGGGTTTAGTATGGGTTTACATACCAAAAAAAAAAACAAATGCATACTGTAATATTGAGTAAAACCCTTTATATATATATATATTATAGTTTAATGGGAAATAATATTTATATTTGATAGAATAAAGAGTTTTAAAAGAAAGGTACAGTATGAAAAGTGAAAAAGAAAGAGGAGAAAAAAGGTGAAGAAGTCCACAGGGTCGACCCAAAAACCAGCTCATGTTACATTCTAGCTGTATGGATATTCAAGTATTCATGAATTCAAATATATTGTCTCCTAAGCAATTAGACACTCAAATAACTAAGTATACGAGTATCTTACTTTAAAAAAAAAAAGTATACGAGTATCTAATACGTAAACCAGCTACCATGGCAGAAGAACAGATTCATTAAATGTTGGTGGGAAGTAATATTTTATCCAGGGGTACCATATTTCTTCAAATATGGGGAGTTGGTCTCTTTCAATCGCTATCATTTTAGCGTGAGACATGGAAGTGTTCAATCAGTTTTTTGTCTCAGCCATCACCAGGACAGGGGACCTCCATTCCCTTGTAATTGTTTGTCACAAGCTTAATTTTATCACAACCACAAACAGGGCCTTTTTCTGATGTCCTCAATAAAGATCATGGTATATCACTAGTAGCCTTAAAGTGGATGTAAACCCTCACATATACCCAGTGAAGTGAACATCTGCAGATGATACACAGAGATAAAACAAATCTCCCTACATAAGTTTTACATGTATGTCTGCAGTCTTCAGAAGATTTCCCCTCACCTTCTGTCCCAATGACAATTGGATTGTTTAGAAAGTGCACATTGTGTTAGAATTTTCACTTCTTCATTCAGCAGAGTAGTGTTGGATTACACTGGGAGACAGCTGATTGGAGGAAAGGCACACACCCCCCTCCACATAGGCAGATACTTTCAGAGCTGTCCTGTGAGTAGAGCAGCTTTCTGCTAATCTATTTATAACACCCTCCCTGACACAAAATTCAGGCTGGTTTTATCACATGTGTTGGAGAACTTGTCTGAAGTTATCATGCTGATAACAGAAGAACGGAGAAGGAGCAAGCCACGGGACTTAGTGCTTCGAAGAGACATAAGAAAACACTGCAGATATATATGTGCCAAGCTCAAATTTCGTAAATCAGGTTTACATCCACTTTAAGCTATTGGTATTTTAAATAGCTATTAAAACAATATATTTGAGTGTACCAGTCCCTAGATCTGGTGACTGTATTAGTTTTAATTTTTCAGGTTAAAAACATTTTCTGTAAATAAATACTCAGTTGATCATACTTATAATAAGATCGTACTTATAGTAAGATATATGTAGTGTCCTTGTCACTTCCAGTGAGCTGAAAAGATTGAAAAAATAATCTTACATACTACTAATGTGGTCACTACATCTAAAGAGACTGGTATGGTTTAATATATACATTTTTAGTTTTTGACTTTTGATGTGCTTTAGGAAGCAAAAACTGTGCCCTTATCTTTGTGAATTAAATTGTACATTTAAACTAGCCCAAAAACCAATAAAATAATGTGGTTAATTCAATTGATCCAAGTGGTAATGTCTTTGATGAACTAAAAAAATCAATCTTTGATCATACAAAAGCAACTAATGTGCAGTATAAAATACCTCTAGCTTCATGCTTCTGTAAAGAAAGTTGAATATCCAGTTCTAAAGGTGATATGAAAGTATATTTCTAGCTATTCTGGATAGTGTAGGGAATGGGCAAACCCTCTGTCAGGTTTTTATTGCTGATTGTCCTCACTGGAAAGATTCATCCTCTTTATTTGACATGAAGATCATTGTCACCGGACAGAGAATAATGGGAAATCCAAAATGTTACAGCTGTCCACCAGCATAAGAGGTAAGGGGAAATCCTCCAACGGAGACACCTTTTCAGTGTGACAACTGTCCAAGAGGGGCTTTCCCTTCACTTTAAAGAGTTTCCCTGGCTAACCACACACCAGCACACCATGGGTTAATCCTCCATAGGTAACCCCAAAGGGCCACCTCCAGTAGATAGAATAAACGTCCCACCCTCCTAATCCCCATTGTTCTTCATTTTACAGTTTCTTCAAGGTCACCTGCCCAAGGTTTCCAGATCGGATGGATGTCGGTGAGCAGTATCCCCCCTACCGCACCTCTTCCTAAGTTCTCTGCCCCTCCTGGGTTGGAAGACCCTGTGTGTGGGTGGTAAATCCCCCATAAAGCCAGGTTACCCTTGTGCCTGGATAGCGGGCATTGCTGTTTAGATAGCACATTATTTACTGACCTCTGCGGTGCTTCTCAGGGACGCTATGGCTGTACTCCTTGTTTTTCCTTTATACTGTATCTCCTTAGCAGCGTTCCGGGCTCTCTCTCTCTTCCTTATCCTGTTTGGAGGGTGGTTCCCCTTCTATCACCTGGCAACTGAGTAAACAAAAGGCAGAGAGTTATATGGCCTGAGCGGCCCTGCTTCCTGTCTCTCTACATGTCAGTTCCAGGTAAGACAGGTTCTCTTCCTCCTTTTTCTTATCAGAGAGGCTGTAGTGTAAGTAATTGTTTGTTCTTTCTTTTAGTCTTTGATTGATTAGTGACCTGCCTGTGGACTTAGCAAGCCACCAGTTGCACCCTGCTGCCTTCCCTCACTGTAAGCTGCTTACGGTGACATGACATATAAAAACATTTTTTAAAAAAAGGGGAAAAACCGGGGGTGGGAAGAGAGTGTTGTCTCTGTGCTCCCTGTCTCATGCAGTCATTCTTGTTTTTTTTTTTAGATGAGCACACCGCACAGGTCAGAGGCACGAAGATCTAAAGAAAAGTTTGAGGGGGCAGCGTGGGACGATGGGGAAAAGAGTGCTAACCATTCACTCACGGTTGTCTGTCTTGGCTGTTTTGCAGGACGCTCATCAAGGCATAAGTCCCACCAACGTTCTGTGTCACCGCGGCGCCATGGATCCCGTCCATCTGTACGGAGGATCTCGCTCTCCCCTGACCCGCATGAACTGGGTGTCCAGACATCTACCCCCGCCCAGACCCAAGTGCAACATCCTCCACAGGGAAAGCTTATCTGCAAGGGTTGCCTTGGAGAAGTGGCAGCAGATAAAGAGGATGATGCAATGAAATTTAAAGATTATATCTGCGAGGCAGTACAGGGGAGCTTCCAGGACATGGTGATTCCAACAAGACATTCTTCCCTTAGGCTTACACAGCCCAAGACATCTTGTGCCTCACCTGAAGAGAGCATATCGATATCCTCGGATCCAGAGGATGCTGGGCCTGGGACCTTTGATTATGATCTGGTAGGCCCCCTTGTGCAAGAAATTAAGGAAGCCCTGGATTGGGAATCAGAGTCCCTCCCGCCACAAAAGATCTGCAGGTTCTTTCCTAACCTGAAAAAGGCAGGACCTACCTTCCCAGTATTTCCAGAGATTACGGAATTAATCAAGGACAAATGGGAGAAACTGGATAAAAAACGAAATTTGCAAAACAGACTCTCAAAACTGTATCCCATGCATTCTTCACAGGCTATCCTTTGGGAGACCCCACCGAATGGGGAAGCAGCCTTGCAGCGTTTGGCCCGGCATGTGTCCTTACCATTGGAGAACTCGGTTACTTTCCAATGGATTGCCAGGTGGACGCAGATATTAAAAGGATTTATTCTGTGGCTGGGTCAGCCCTTCCCCGAGCCATTGCCCCGAAGGCCTTGTCAAGGGCCATGAAGACATGGCTTGCCAACGTTGAGACTGCTTTAAACCCAGGGGTAGACCCCTTAAAGATTGTTACTGCATTGGAGGAGCCGAACATCTCAGCAGATTTCCTTACAGAGGCATCGGTAGATTTAGTAAAGCTGTTAGCCAGATCTATGGCCACTGAAGTTACAGCAAGGAGAGCCCTGTGGCTCCATCTTTGGACAGCAGACGGAACTTCCAAACAGGCCTTGTGCAACATACCATACAATGGCAAACTACTGTTTGGAAAGACCTTGGATGATGCAATTAAGAGAGTCACGGGGGTCACGGGGGGTAAGTTGGCTCTTCTCCCTCAGCCTGGCCAAAAAAAAACACTTGGACAACCCAGTCAGTCAACCTACAAACGCTTTCAGAAGGCAAAATGGTACAGGCCAGGATGGGAGAGACCTCAATGGAGAGGGACTCAAAGTTCCTTTCTCCAGGGCATCAAATCTAAGGCAGCACAGGCAGCCAAGACAAGTGAAAAGTCCTTTTGAGTGTGCGCCCGCCCAGGCTTGTCCAGTGGGAGCGAGGCTAAGGTCCTATTGGAGGGTCTGGGCAGCAAAGGTTACCGATCGCTGGATCCTGGACACCGTAAAAAACGGCTAATAGAGTTCTTACACCACCCTCCAAATTCCTTTGTGAAAACTCAGTGGCCAGAGTGTCCAGAGAAGAGACAGTCCTTGCAGACCTATATAGATGAACTGTTCTCCAAAAGGGCCATCAAGCATGTACCGTATGTGCATGCAGAAGAGAGAGGGGGAGGTTTCTATTCCCCAATCTTCCTGGTGCCAAAATCTTCAGGGACCTTGAGGCCTGTGTTGGATTTAATAAGACTTAATTTAATAAGACTGAACAATTACATCCTCAACGGGTGATTCAAGATGGAGTCACTTCAGCCCATAACGAAGGTGGTCCACGAGAACAACTGGCTAATTTCGGTGGACCTTTTGGACGCATACCTGCATGTCCCTATAAGGAAGCGACATCAGAGATTTTTGAGGTTCGCAGTATGCGACCATTATTATCAATTCACATGTCTCCCTTTCGGCATCTGTACCGCACCAAGGGTATTCTTGAAGATTCTCCTCTCCATCATTTCTCTAATTCGCCTGGAAGCAACACAAATTTACCATTACTTAGACGATATCATCATTCTGGGAGACTCCGCTCAACAACTCAGAGAGCATCGAGACCGGGTCCTTCTGACCCTAAACAGTTTTAGGTGAATAATAAACAGTCAAAAGAGCCAACTCCATCCCTCCCAAACAATTGAGTATTTGGGGGTAATTTTCTCTACTTCTCAGGGACGGGTGTATCTCCCAGACAGGAAGATTTATCAAATGCGCCAGTGTAGCCTAAGCACAATGAGGTCTACCTTTCTCGCCGAAGACTGCATGGTCCTGATGTTTACCACCACAATTCCGGTAGTCCCATGGGCCAGGTGGTGCAGGAGGGCATTTCAGGTAACTTTACTTAAACCAATGGGATGGGTCATCCAAGAACCAGAACATATACATCCCAGAGGGAGTAGATCAAGATCTAGGCTGGTGGACCGTGCCAGAGAACCTACCCCTGGGGGTACCCCTCAATCCAGTGGACTGGACTATCGTCACCTCGGATGCCAGCCTCTGGGGTTAGGGGGCCCATTGTCAGGGAAAACAAATCCAAGACCGTGGGAACCACTATACAAACATTCAAACTATTTGGAACTCAAGGCAGCCTTTCTTGCTTTACAGTCTTTTCAGGAAGATCTTCTTGGAGCACGGGTCAAGAGGCTACTAAACAACAAGACAGCAGTAGCTTACCTTGCCCACCAGGGGGGACAAGGAGCCTAACGCTCCACCTGTCAGCAGACATCTTTGCCTGGGCAGAGGAGCATCTTCAGGACCTGACAGCAGCATATCTCCCAGGAAGTCAGAATCAACTGGCAGATCAGCTGAGCAGACATTTCCCCAAACACAGCGAGTGGTCACTCCAACCAAGGTACCTCCGGACAGTTTTCAGGAAGTGGGGCACGCCCACAGTCGATTTGATGGCAACCCCACAAAATGCTCAGCTTCCCCTGTTTGTGATGAAATTCAGTTACGCAGGAGCACTAGCACAGTATGCATTTTCGATCCGCTAAGCCTAGCGGCATGGCTGCTGAATCGGCCCGATTAAGGACTCAGGGACTTTCCTCACAAGTGGTACAGACTCAAAGACTTCAACCAACCGCACGTATGAACGAGTTTGGAGTAAATTTGTAGAGTTCACTGAACGCAAGCACTTTTCTCCTGGATCTCCTTCTCGGCCGAACATACTGGATTTCCTGCAGTCAGCCCTAGATAAGGGGTTAGCATATAACTCGATTAGGGTGCAGGTCTCTGCCCTATCATCTCTCACCGGGTATAGGTGGGCTGAAGATCCTCTAATCAGGTGTTTTCTGCAGGCTGCAATTCGCATTAAACCCCCAAAGAAATGCCTTATACCTTCCTGAGATCTCGGCTTGGTCCTCAGGTCACTCACACAACCTCCATTTATACCTCCGGACTCTTGCTCCTTATAGTCCCTGACCTTAAGTTTGTGTTTTTGGTCGCCATAGTCTCGGCAAGGAGAGTTTCAGAATTGGCGGCTCTGTCCTACAAAGAACCTTACTGTATGATCCTTTCACAAAAAGCCATTCTCCGACCTGCTCCAAGTCTGAGGTCTAAGGTCACATCTAGCTTCCATGAGAATTGGGAGACAATCCTCTCAAGTTTTGACCAGATATCTTCATCTTCACTAACAGAGGATTTCAGCTCACTGGATCTGGTGATCCTGCTGGTCCTGTATCTGAAGAGGTCTGCTCCTATTAGGAAGGTGGATAACCTTTTTATCCTCCCAGTGGGCACCAAAAGGGGTGAGGCGGCAATGTCAAGAATTATCTCTTCCTGGGTATCAAGGGTCATCACTCTAGCCTGCAAGAACCAAGGTCTGGCTCCTCCAGAAGTGACAAATGCTCATTCAACGCGAGGGATGGCAGCCTCCTGGACAGCATATACTAAAGTTCCGCTAGAGGACATCTGTAGAACTGCCAGTTGGAGTTCCTGCACAACCTTTGTGCGCCACTATGGCCTGGATTTTCAGGCCACAGCATCCGCAAAATCCGGGACAGCGGTGGTCTTGGCAGCCTAACAAGAGAAATCAAATTCGTTTTTCCTTATTATGCAGCATATCTTGGCTAAGTGTCCTTTTGTTTTCCCGCCCTTCCTTTTTATTGTAACTTAACCGCTTCCCGACCGCCTCCTGTAGATATACGTCAACAGAATGGCACGGGCAGGCAAAAGCACGTACCTGTACGTCCCCTTTAATTTGCCTGCCCGGGGGGCGCGCGCGACCCGGTCGGGAGCTCCGTGACCACGGCCGCGGGACCAGCGGACCCGATCGCCGCTGGTATCCCGCGATCGGGTTACGGAGCTGAAGAACGGGGAGAGGTCTATGTAAACAAACCTCTCCCCACGCTTCCTACACTGACTGTCAGTGATCGGCGGTTCCCTGTCATCGGGAACGCCGATCAATGACGTCAGACGTACAGCCACGCCCCCCTACTGTAAAAAAAAAACACAACACGTCACACTGACTCCTCCCCGCCCCCTAGTGGTTAACCCCCTAACTACAACTGTCATTTACATAGGAATCAGTGCTATTTAAATAGCAGTGATTGCTGTATAAATGACAAATGTCCCAAAAATGTGTCAAAAATGTCCGATGTGTCCGCCAAAATGTTGCAGTCACAATAAAAATCGCTGATCGCCGCCATTACTAATAAAAAAAAAATATTAATAAAAATGCTATAAAACTATCCCCTATTTTGTAAACGCTATAACTTTTGCGCAAACTAATCAATAATCGCTAATTGCGATTTTTTTTTACCAAAAATATGTAGAAGAATACGTATCGGCCTAAACTGAGGAAAAAAAATGTTTTTTTATATATTTTTTGGGGATATTTATTATAGCAAAAAGTAAAAAATATTGCATTTTTTTCAAAATTGTCGCTCTATTTTTGTTTATAGCGCAAAAAATAAAAACCGCAGGGGCGATCAAATACCACCAAAAGAAAGCTCTATTTGTGGGAAAAAAAGGACGCCAATTTTGTTTTGGAGCCACGTCGCATGACCGCGCAATTGTTAGTTAAAGCGACGCAGTGCCAAAAAGGGGCCTGGTCCTTTGGCTGCCAATTGGTCCGGGGCTGAAGTGGTTAAATCCCATGGTGTGCTGATGTGAGGTTAGCCAGGAATATGGAAAATTGTTATCAGATACTTACCGTAATTCTCGTTTCCTGGCATACCCTCACGTCAGCACAACTTTCCCGCCCTGGTGGCCTGGTGTACCCTCACGTCAGCACAACTTTCCTGCCCTGGTGGCCTGTCGTCTAGTTAAAGAACAGTCGGGATTAGGAGGGTGGGACTTTTATTCTATCTACTGGAGGTGGTCCTTGGGTATACCTACGGAGGATTAACCCATGGTGTGCTGAGGTGAGGGTACGCCAGGAAAGGAAAATTACGGTAAGTATCTGATAACAATTTTCCATATTCTTCTCACGCAAAAAATAAACTTTATTCTGTACTAAAAAAAAGTTTTAGCTAAAGATATACTAGGTAAAAAATTTAAAAAAAGCACAGAGATATTCAGTTAAAACAAAGAGGACCAAATATAATAGGATGACATTAATTATATGATATCAAATCAGAAGAAAGGTAAATGGAATCAATCAATAAATTGTATCAATGTATGCAACCTTTTTCCTGTTTTTTGGAGATCAGATAACTGATATACACAGAGTGGACTTTGTTTGACACTTACAGAGTGGATTGCACACATATTTTGGATTTGTTAACTTTGAACATGGGAGGTGTATATAAAGTGTTTACGATATTTTGTAATCTTAAAAATTTGTGTTATAAATTTTATATTATACATATTTGGGTCACTATATCTACATGGGTTGATGTGCAGGACATTTGTAAGTATTAAGTCCTGCAGTGTACAATGGGAATTTGTGGCTCTCCCAGTGTAACCAGCATTGTTGGTCATCTTACTTTAAAAAAGTAATTAGTTAAGTTACAAATTACCTATCCCAAAAAGTAATTGCGTTAGTAACTCAGTTACTACATTGGAAAAGTAATTAGTTACACAGCAAAGTAACTGACTTTTTTTTTTAAATATTCTATACGTGTAACTAAGGGGCGGGTCTAGTATTACTGTAAGCAAGGGGCGCATTTATTATTATTGTTATATATCGTGTAACCAAGGGGCTGCTCTATTATTACTCTAACCAAGGGGCAGATCTGTTATAGTGTGTAAGTAAGTGGCGGGTCTATTATTATTATATCGTGTAAGGGGCGGATGGCTACAGAAGAGGGTAAATGTTAAATTAATGGGCAGAGCTCGATATATAACAATAATAATAAATGCGCCCCTTGGTTACAGTAATACTAGACCCGCCCCCTTACTTACACGATAGAAGCCCCTTGCAGAGTAGTACGAGCATCAGGAGCGCGCGGCATCGCCTCGTACAATTACATGTTAACTGCACCTGCCCGTGGTAGAGTTCACTCAGAGCTGTTTAGGTTTGGCAATTTTCGGAAACTCCGTAGTCCTTCGTACTGCGCAAGCCCTGCGCCTGCACAGTACAGGAGGTCCTTATCCGGTGGGGGAATTTTTTCGGCAGGACACCGGAATTACACTACTGCCATCTAGTGGCGGTAGATGTAATTGGGGTAACTAAGCCAAAGTAATGGGAACTGAGTTACCATGAGGGGAAAAGTAATCAGTTAGATTACTCGTTACCCTCTAAAGTAACTGCGTTAGGTAACTAAAAGTTTATTTTAACTCAGTTACTTACATCACTGGTAACCAGCAGTACTCTGCTTTGCTGTCAGTGGAACAGCGAACCGCTTTGTATCAGGAGCTCTGTGTGCTACTACTACTGATAAACAGAGCACAAGTGCCCAGCTGTAACAGAGCTCTGATGATCCCAAGGCCTGGGCTATCTGTTTGACAGCACAGGTACTACTTTTCCTTAATTTATGATTGAAAACTACTGTTATAGCTTTCGTTCATAAATTACACTTCTTTATAAATAAAAAAGGATACCACCATTTTCTTTTTCCATTAGCATTTTTGTTTTGCTGATTTTTTTTATCGTTTGAATGTACATTTTTCAACCTTGCGTTAGTTTATGTTTGTAGAGCGAAATTAAAAAAAATGCATCAATAACATGATTCTAGTGTATTTATAAAAGGGACTAATTGCAGAATAAAATTAGTAGTTAATCCCAATTAGTTTTTTTCAACCCTAAAATTAGTAGTTCAAATTAGTTATCCCTAATTATTTTTATTAACTCCTTGATTCACATCTATTTGTTTTTTGGGGTTTTTTTTGCTGCTTGTATGTAAATGTTTTAAATTTGTGTATGTTTTTGTATTTGCGAATGAAAGAGCTTAGGGGTTGGGGGAGCGCGATTTGGCATCCTAGCTTTGGGTGCCAGAGGACCTTGTCCTGGCATTGATCATGACTATTCTTTTCAGTTCCTGTACTCACTGCATGTATATCAGTCCAAAAACAACATTTCAAGGTGGCTTATTATTTAGTTTACAATCTCAGAACACCCTCTAAACCTCTATACTGGCTGTACGAATGTGACATTCAGATACAATGGGGTAATAGTGTGACATAGATAAAACAAATTATTTTGAGGTGAATTGTACAATAGTAGTTTATAATAAGTATGCAATTCCAACATACTATGGTTTTAGAAGACTTTTTTTCTTTCTGATCAGTAATGCATGTATTTACAATAGATTAGACTGAAAAAAAATCCATATACATTTTTTCAATAACTTTAATAATAACAATAAACATATTATTTACACCTTTTATAAAAAATTATGGATTATATACAGTATAACTATAACCCAAGCAAATACTTTTTATTTTATGTATTTTATAGTAAAATAATTATATAAAATTATAATAACCTAATATAATCCTAACGTTAAGACATATAGAAGCATTGTAATATTTTACTACATCCCCCCCCCCCCCCCCCCCCCCCCCCAAAAAAAAAAATACACTGTACATAAATTTAAGAAATGGGCCATTGTCTCTTCAATCGGATACTTATCAACTGAGCAGTCACCCAGTGTGCCAGATTCATCATACCATGACACTCAGATCAAGCAACCTATCATGATAATGGGTCATCTTTCAACGTGACAAGTTCTCAATCTATTTCTCATCAGTTTCATTCTAACTGGAATGTCCTGGTGTGAGACCTTTTGCCACATAACATAATTATAGTATGTGACATATTATGAGACTGCCAGAAGAAATTAACCTTGATACCTTTTTGAAAATTCCTTTTTCCATAATAAATGGTCTATTTCAAATTCAATATATTTAAGTTGTAGATGTGGAGCATAAAACTAAACATGGTATTTTTTAAATCTCTAATTTAGTATTTAGCCAAAACACACAGCATAAAACAGAGCTTGCCTTATAGCACCTGGCCGCAGTAAAATTCAATTTTTAGTGCAATGTGGTGCACTACTGAAATTTTTGGTGGTAAAGAGAATAGATAGTGACATGTATGTAGTGTCTTTGTTTATTTTAATAATAAATAAATACCCCCCCCCCCCTCCAAGCCATCATAAGGTGCCTTTAATATTGTTTTTTGGATTAGCTGAAAATGTCCTTAGATGTTGTTATATCGTCCAAAATATAAACTCTTAAAATTCAATATAAAAATAGAAAGTCTCACAAATCAAAAAAGAAAAATCATAAGCAGGGGTTACTTTCCATGAAAAGGACCTGACAGAACACAGAGTAGATCTAAAAATAGGGCAGTATTTTTAATATGAAGCTAAGATCCAGAACATGGGGACATGACTTCAAAGCAATTATTATTTTATCAAAATAGTAGATGATAGTTGATGTTTGGAATCAACTTCCAGCAGAGGTAGTGAGTCAGTCAACAGTAAGTGGATTTAAACATGCTTGAGACAAACATAGATTTATACTCAAACATAAAAAAGGTTAAAAAAAAAAAAATATATATATATATATATATTTAAAAATAGGCCGACTCGATGGCCCACTTGTTTTTTTCTTTTTCTGCCATCACTCTTCTAGATTTTTTGAGGTTGGCTACACCCCTCCCATGTACTGGGCTTCTCTTATGGTCAACACTATAATACATCTCAATTTTTTTTACATGAATCTGATATTTTGTCAAATAAAAAGCTGCACCTGATAAAGGCAATGACTGTTTAGCTAACACAGTGTTCTTAGAAATCCATGTGTGTGTGTGTGTGGTTTTTTTTTTCTTCATTCTGACCTCTGAAGCACTAAAATAGGATTTTTTTGTCATACTTACCTGTAAAATCCTTTTCTTTGAGTGCATAATGGGACACAGAATTAGGCTAATATTCATTACCTACTGGGTTATACTTCATCTCCAGGTGAATGGCCACTTGTAGATCAAAGGTCATTAGACAGGAAGTGATCCCATATATAACCCCTCCCATACAGGAAGTACTTCAGTTTTGTAGCAAGCATTGAATCCTCAAAAAAGAGGGGAGGGACCTCTGTGTCCCATGATTTACTCAAGGACAAGGATTTTACAGGTAAGTATGACGAAAAAATCCTATTTTCTTTTCCTTGAGGGGAGGGAGACACCCTGTCAAACAATAGCCATCAGACCTTATATGGCGGCCTGTAGAATCCTCGGCTGCTCAAACATCCACTTGATAAAATGTTGTGAACGTATGCACTAAAGACCAGGTAGCAGCCTTACAAATCTGAGCCACACATACCTGATGGCAAAAAGCCCAGGAGATTCCTACACTCCTGGTAGAATGAGCTCTCACCCAAAAGGGAGGAGCTTTACGTTTCAGACCATATGCCTGAATGACCAATTAACGCACTCAATTGGCAATAGAAGCCTTGGAAGCTGCCTGGCCTTTTTTGGGTTCTTTTGGTAAAACAAAAAAGGAGTCTGATCCTCGGATCTCCGCAGATCTTGACAAATAAACCTTGACTGCCTGCACAACGTCCAAGGAATGCAATTGTCTCTCTTCCGCCAAATGAGAATAAGAGAAAAAAGAAGGCAAAATAATGTCCTGATTTAAATGAAAAGCTGACACTGCTATTGGCAAAAAGGATGGAACAGGTCATAACACGACCCTGTTGTGGTGAAGGATTTAGTATGGTTCCTTGCACGAAATGACCGCCAACTCCGACACCCTTCTAACCGAGGCGATGGCCATCATAACGGCTAGCTTGCGTGACAGCAAGTCTAATGGAATTTCCTTGGTAGGTTCAAATGGTTGTTTCTGTAACACAGACAGCACCAAATTCAAGTCCCAAATGACAAATAGGTGACCTAGTGGGGGGAAGCAAGCGAGATGCCCCCTGCATAAAGGTTCGGATCAGCGAATGGAAGGCTAAAGGCCTTTGGAAGAATACTGACAGGGCCGAAATCTGACCTCTGATTGTACTCAAAGCCAATCTGATTTCCACAGCTGACTGTAGAAAAGAGAGAATTCTCTCAATCGCGTATTTCCGAGGATGCCATTTTTTGTCTTCACACCAAGCAATATAAGTCATCCAGACCTTATGATAGTTCTTTCTAGTGACAGCTTTTCTAGCATTCACTAGGGTAGACACCATTGGTCCCGAGATGCCACGGTCTTTTAACACCCTGGCTTCAATAACCATGCCGTCAAATTTAGAGACTGTAAATTGGGGTGGAATATAGGACCTTGAGACAGTAGATCGGGGCAACGTGGAAGCGTCCATGGCCCGTCTATTGTCAGTCTCACAATCTCCAGGAACCAGGGTCTTCTGGGCCAGGCTGGTGCCACCAGAATGACTGGAACCCCCTCTCTCCGAATCCTGCGCAACAAATGTGGAAGGAGAGGTATCGGAGGGAAACCATAAACCAGGGAGTACTGGCTCCATGGTACTACCAGAGCATATGCTCTGATTGCCAGAGGATCTCAAACTGCTGTAGCTTGTTGTTGAACCTGGATGCCAGTCGACCTCTGGCCATCCTCAACACTGGCAAATTTCATGGAATACCCCTGGGTGTAGGGACCATTCCCCCGGGAAGATCTGCTGGCGGTCGAGATAATCTGCCTTCCATTTCTCTACTCTGCCCAGGCCAGTATGTGGTTTACCTCCTTCAGATCTGAACGACTCTTGGTACCGCCTTGGTGCAAAAAAGGGGTCCACTACCCCCACCTATGACTGGCCATAACAGTAAGCAGCATTGGAGGGCAAATAGATATAAAGAAGGCCAAGGATACTGTCTAACAGTATGGGTTAAAAACAGGGGTTTAGTCTGCACAAATTTCAAATACATGCGTAAGCTACAGGCCACGCCAAGGCACCCTGGGATCTGTTGTTCCTATCACTGACTGATGAGTGACTCCACAGTGGAAGCACATGCATTCTGATGAGTAGGTGAAGAGCAGATGGACTTAAGGGAGCCCAACCCTTCTTAAAGGTAAAGGGGCACACTGAGCACCCAGCAAATCACACAATGGCTGCAAAAGTGTCAGTGCGCAGCCTGACCAATATAACATTGTTGCAAAAAAGGGGCCCACTACCCCCACCTATGACTGGCCATAACAGTAAGCAGCATTGGAGGGCAAATGGATATGAAGGATAAATCCAAGGAAAAATTCCAAGTCTACTTACCAATCAGCCCGCGGACAACCAAATCAACCTGTCTTACAGTATGCATGAAAAACAGGGGTTTAGTCTGCACACATTTGCAAATACATGCGTAAGCTACAAGCCACGCCAAGGCATCCTGGGATCTGTAGTTCCTATTGCTGACTGATGAGTGACTTCACAGTGGAAGCACATACATTCTGAAGAGTAGGTGTAGGGCAGGGGGACTGAAGGGAGCCCAGCCCTTCTTTAAGGTACTGAGCACCCAGCCTTGGTGGTTTATATAAGCCACTGCAGTGGCATTGTCAGACTGAACCCTGATAGGGCAGTCCTGAAGCTCTGTCGTCCAGGACTGTAGGGCCAGACGTACTGCTCGTATTTAAGGACTTTAATGGGATCTGTTGGGATCTGTTCTGTCCTTGACCATTTCCCCTGAGCTGTGAGCCCCTCTAGAGTCACTCCAAAGCCTGAGAGACTGGCATCTGTAGTCAGTACTCTCCAAGTTACCAGGAGGAAGGATTTTCCCTTTCGCAGGTTCTGATCCTGCAACCACCAGTTTAGGCTTAAGCGTGCCCGAGGAGATAAGAACATTGGGTAATCCAGGGCTTGTCCTCTCCTGTTCCAAGCCAACAAGATGTCTTGTTGTAAAAGCCTGGAATGGAACTGGGCATAGGGCACTGCCTTGAAGGAGGACGCCATCCTCCCTAGAATACTCTAGAATACTCATACAGAGCTGAATGGAGGGTTGTCTGGTGCCCCTTATCTGATTGACCTGATCCTTCAGGGCACAGATCCTTACAGGTGGCAAAAATACTCTTGCTTGGACCGCATCTAGGATCAGACCTAAATACTTTAGATTTTGAGCTGGTCTCAAGGTTGACTTTTTGGTATTTATGATCCAGCCTAAGCTTTCCAAATACCGCACTATGCATGGTATGCTGTGTTCTAGAACCTGTAGTGAGTGATCTCTCAGCAGGAGGTCATCCAGATACCCGAGCACCAAGATCCCTTAAAGGACCCAGTACTGGTGCTAGGACCTTTGTGACCTTTGTGAACACCCGAGGATCTGTAGCAAGCCCGAAGGATAGAGCCACAAACTGAAAATGACGTTCCTCTATTGCAAATCGCAGGAACCTCTGATAAGGCTGAAAGATAGGTACATGTAAATGCGCATCTTGTATATCGATAGAGGCTAGAAAGTCTCCCATCTGGAGTGAGGCTACTACTGAGCGGACAGACTCCATCCAAAAGGAATGGATCAGTAGATACTGATTCAGGGACCTTAGGTTTTTGAACCGTAAACAGGTTTGAGTAAAACCCTGTGCCCTTTCGGATACAGGAACCTCTATAATCACTCTGCACTAAATGATGTAGTGCCTGAAGCAATAAGTCTCTTTTTGGAGGATCCAAGGGAACGCTGGATCTTAGAAACCTGAGGGGGAACCCTCTGCAACTCCAGCTTGTAACCGCGGGATATAGTTGAGGTGACCCACTCGTCCTGAACTATTGTTCTCTAAATGTCCGTAAAGTGCAGCAGCCTTCCCCCCACCCAATAGAGTGGGAGCATCCCCTCAAAAGGAGGGCTTGGTGCTGGGTTTAGAAGAGTTTTGGACCTAGGTCTTTTTCTGGCCCTGCCCTTGCAGCTTGCTCCTGGCTCTAGCGCCCTGTAGGCGGCGAAACTGCCTTGGCGCTGAGACACTTGAGGAAGCAGTCCCTGAGGTTTTAAACGAGGGATGCCTGGTGCTTTTCTTTCTTCAGGGAGTAGAGAACTCTTCCCTCCAGAAATTTTGGGGATATACATGTCCAAATGATCACCAAATAAACGTTCCCCATGAAAGGGGAAACTTGCCAATAACTTTTTACCTTTTTACAAGGAAGCTCGACTGACCAGTTCTTAAGCCATAAAAGTCTGCGCATAGTTACAGACAAGAGAGCCAAATGAGAAACCTGCTGTATTGAATCCTTTAAGGTGTCAACAGCAAAACACAGCGCCTGTGACACAGCGTCATCTTCCCGGTTAGGTCTGTCAGGCTGTCTGACCTGATCCTTTATGGACTGGAAGATACCAATTGCTGCAACAGCTGGTTTAATAGCTGAACTGGCCAAAGAAAAGGAAGCTTTTTATAATGACTCCAATTTCTTGTCAGAGAAGGTTCTTTCAAGCCCCGTGTGTTATCAACCGGACAAGTTAACTTCTTGTTTAAGGAAGAGACTGCTGCATCTACGGCTGGCATGCTCCACTTCTTAACAAACTTTTTATCCATGGGATATAAAAGCGAAAACATCTTAGGAGGAACAAAAATCCTGTCAGGATGTTCCCAATCAGCATACACCACCTGTTTCAACAGAGGGTGTAAGGGGAAAGCCTGTGCGGTCTGAAGAGGCCTCAGGGACCCAAAAGAGGACCAGGGGGGCTCAGTAACCTCTGTAAGAGGCAACTTAACCACTTGCTTACTGTGCACTTAAACACCCTTCCTTCCCAGACCAATTTTCAGCTTTCAGTGCTCTCGCACTTTCAGTGACAATTGCGCGGTCATGCAATGCTGTAACCAAATTAATTTTTTATCATTTTGTTCGCACAAATAGAGCTTTAGTTTGGTGGTATTTATTCGCGACTCCGTTTTTTCTTTTTTGCGATATAAGCGAAAACATAGCGGAAATTTTGAAAAAAAAACAATATTTTCTCCTTTCTTTTTTAAAAGAAATCCAATAAAATCAAATTTTGTCATAAATTTAAGCCAAAATGTATTCTGCTACATGTTTTTTGTAAAAAAAATTCCGTTAAGTGTATAATAATTGGTTTGCGTGATCACGGACATATGTACGCAAATGATCATGTACAGATGTGTGCAGGTGATCATGGACATATATGTGTGCAGATAATCATTGGCACATGTTATTTTACTGGGACATATGTGAGGGACATGTGTTTTTATTATTTGGGGACATGTGTGTTTTGGGGACATGTGTGTTTTACTGTGGGGACATGTGTGTTTTACTGTGGGGACATGTGTGTTTTACTGTGGGGACACTACACTGGTGATCAGTGAGTAAAAAGCTGTAAAAAAACAGCTAATATTCACTGATCACCAGCCGGCTGCAGCGATCCGCTCTCCTCTCCTCACCGACGACTTCCGTGTGAGGAGAGGAGAGCCGATTGCCTAGCAACCGGCTGTTTGTTTACATCACATGATGGCTGTGATTCGACACGGCCGTCATGTGATCAGGAGGGCCAATCACCGAGCCCTCCTGCCGATCCGAGATGCGCCGTGTCCGGGTGACACGGCCGCATCGGGATCGCGCCCCTGTGTGGGCACGCGCGCGTGCGATCCTCTACTTCTGAAGGACGTTCCGGAACGTCCGATCAGAAGTAGACGGCTCCCACCCGGCCGTATATGTACAGTGGCCGGGTGGGAAGTAGTTAAAGGCAGTACGAATCTTGGTAAGAGTCTGGATCAAAAGCCTCTGCGACTGAGAGGCAGACATCAACTGGATATCTTCTTGTCCAGATTGCTCAGAAGCAGACTCATCCTCCAGGCCCTCCACAGAATCCTGAGCTTTTAGCTCTTCCCCATCCTCAACCCATTCCTGCTCCAAACTAGGAGGCTCTGGGGAGGGGGATCTGTCACGCTTCTTGCTGCCCTGCGGGATGGAGGCAATCATGCCAGCAATCCTGTGCTCTAACCTGGCTAGGGCCGAGGACAGTTCATCCTTCATGATAAAGGGTGAAGCAGCAGCGTTGACTGTAGGCACAATACCAGATAGGCGCAGCAGCTCTTATTGCCCGGAAGCCTCTGATCCTTCAGGGGATACAACACTAGGGATACGACTAGGTTCATCAGGAACTACTAACGACATAGGTGTGACCTTCCCAGTAGTGTTAGTTCCGCTCCTATTTTTTGAAGACATTTACAAGCCACAAAAAGAGAGTACCTGGGTGTAGTATTAACACACCTCAGAAGGGAGACCCTTTAATAGGGCTCACCAAGACCTTATGCAACAATCCTGCTAAGCACCTTTAGCCTGCCAAGCAACACCTGGTGACTCACGTGACCCGGGTAAGGAGAAATGAACTACTGCACATGCCTGGTTCAGAGCCTGCTCTGTGTCCCACAGCAGCCTTCTGGAAGCACCGCATGCTTGTCATACACAGCCTAAATACGCTGGCTGTGCTCTGGAATATTCTGTGTGTGCATGCACACGCATGTATGTGGTCCCGGCGAAGGGGTGTGGTTGTATTCACGTATGACACAAATCATCATGCACCCATATAAAGGCTATGGTGCATGTGGCTTCAGGCTTCGGCCGCCAAACTGTCGAGCACAGCAGCGCCATGGTGAACCAAGCTGAAATGGTGCACCGTTCAGGTAAAAAACTGCCAGACACAAGCAAAAAAGGTACACTTTGCAAACACCCATAGCTAGCCCAAAACTCCCCCGTATGGTCACTGCACACAGGTGTCCAGCTTCTAGCTAGCTTGACTAATTGTTACAATCACTGGGACACCCCACAATAAGTAAATAAAGGAGTTTCACTGACCTGTCCAGGCACAGGGCAGCTTAGTAAACTAAGAGCCCAATCGTCAGCCATCATGGCTGGTTCCTATCACTTGAGGACCTTCAAGGACTGGGTACCCTTTTCATGTTTAGGGTCCACTCCCTTGGACCTGTACAGGACCCTGCAGCAATGCCTTAGCGCTGTGGTGTCCAGGATTCCACTTCGCAGGGTCCAGCGCCCAGAGGTCGCATTACAGGCAAAACCTTGCAGGATCTTAAGCCTTCTTTACGAGGCTCGGGTACCATTTATCTAAGCATATAGAGCCTGTGTCAAATGGATCCGATCAGTCAATCCCTTGATTCATTTAAGAACTGTTTGTGGGACTAGAGACCTGGAGTTCAGAGAGCTCAAACAACTGTGCCATCCACCTTGCAGACACTGTTGAAAAACTGAAGTACTTCCTGTATGGAAGGGGTTATATAGGGGATCACTTCCTGTATAAAGACCTTTGGTCTACCAGTGTCCATTCACCTGGAGATGAAGTATAACCCAGTAGGTAATGAATAAACAATCACTGAAGCCTTTCTGTGTGCATGATAGTAGAAATAATGGTTAAAGTGTTTGTAAAACCAAAAAATCTAATTTATTAAGTCAGTCCCTTTCTCTATTTCATATGTGCTTTATATAGTTGTGCTCATAATTTACATACCCTGGCAGAATTTATGATTTCTTGGCCATTTTTCAGAGAATATGAATGATAACACAAAAATGTTTCTTTGACTGACGTTTCTGGATTCTGAGACATGGGGAAAGCAAAAGAATTGTCAAAGGATCTGCGGGAAAAAGTAGTTTAACTGTATAAAACAGGAAAGGGATATAAAAAGATATCCAAGGAATTGAGAATGCAATCAGCAGTGTTCAAACTCTAATCAATAAGTGGAAAAATTTGAGATTCTGTTGAAACCAAACCACAGTAAGGTAGACCAACTAAAATTTCAGCCACAACTGCCAGGGAAATTGTTTGAGATGCAAAGGAAAACCCACAAATAACTTCAGGTGAAATACAGGACTCTCTAAAAACATGTGGTGTGACTGTTTCAAGATGCAAAATAAGAAAGCACTTAAAGAAAGATGGGCTGCATGGTCGAGTCGTCAGAAGAAAGCCATTACTACATAATCTCGCTTTCAATATGCCAAACAGAGAGACAAGCTTCAAACCTTCTGGCACAAAGTCATTTGGAGTGATAAGAACAAAATTGAGCTTTTTGGGTACAACCATAAATGCTTCATTTGGAGAAGAGTGAACAATGCCTATGATGAAAGGTACACCATTCCTACTGTGAAACATGGAGGTGGATCGCTGATGTTTTGGGGATGTGTGAGCTACAAAGGCACAGGAAATTTGGTCAAAATTGATGGCAAGATGAATGCAGTGTTATCAAAAAATACTGGAGGAACATTTGCATTCATCAGCCAGGAAGCTGCGCATGGAACGTACTTGGACATTCCAACATGACAATGATCCAAAACACAAGGCCAAGTCGACCTGTCATTGGCTACAGCAGAATAAATTGAAGGCTCTGAAGTGGCCATCTCAGTCTACTGACCTCAATATCATTGAGCCACTCTGGGGAGATCTCAAGCGTGCAGTTCATGCAAGACAGCCCAAAGATTTACAGGAACTGGAGGCTTTTTATACACACATACTAATTAGAAGCAAACAGATCACAGGTGAGGATGGCTACCTTTAACCGCTTCCCGACCGCCTAACGCCGATATACGTCGGCAAAATGGCACGGGCAGGCAAAATCACGTACCTGTACGTGATCGTGCATGTGCCTGCCTGTGGGACGCGCGCGCGCCGCCAGCGGCGCGCTCGCGACCCGGTCGGGAGCTCCGTGACCACGGCCGCGGGACCAGCGGACCCGATCGCCGCTGGTATCCCGCGATCGGGTTACGGAGCTGAAGAACGGGGAGAGGTTTGTGTAAACAAACCTCTCCCCGCGCTTCCTAGTCTGCCTGTCATTGATCGGCTGTTCCCTGTCATCGGGAAAGCCGATCAATGACGTCAGACGTACAGCCACGCCCCCCTACTGCAAAAAAAACACAACACGTCACACTGACTCCTCCCCGCCCCCTAGTGGTTAACCCCTTCACTACAACTGTCATTTACATAGGAATCAGTGCTATTTAAATAGCACTGATTTCTGTATAAATGACAAATGTCCCAAAAATGTGTCAAAAATGGCCGATGTGTCCGCCATAATGTCGCAGTCACAATAAAAATCGCTGATCGCCGCCATTACTAGTAAAAAAAAAAAATATTAATAAAAATGCTATAAAACTATCCCCTATTTTGTAAACGCTATAACTTTTGCGCAAACTAATCAATAATCGCTAATTGCGATTTTTTTTTACCAAAAATATGTAGAAGAATACGTATCGACCTAAACTGAGGAAAAAAATTTTTTTTTATATATATTTTTTGGGGATATTTATTATAGAAAAAAGTAAAAAAATATTGCATTTTTTTCAAAATTGTCGCTCTATTTTTGTTTATAGCGCAAAAAATAAAAACTGCAAGGGCGATCAAATACCACCAAAAGAAAGCTCTATTTGTGGGAAAAAAAAGGACGCCAATTTTGTTTGGGAGCCACGTCGCACGACCGCGCAATTGTCAGTTAAAGCGACGCAGTGCCGAATCGCAAAAAGGGGCCTGGTCCTTTGGCTGCCAATTGGTCCGGGGCTGAAGTGGTTAATAGCCATTCAAACCCCTTTGTGTCAACTTGTGTGCATGTTATCAGGCCAAAATCACCAGCATAGGTAAACTTTTGATCAGGGTCATTTGAGTAGTTTCTGTTGTCATTATGATTTAAAAAGAGTAAACACAGTTGATTGATGATAAATGGCTTCAGCCAAACACTAACCATGAGTGAAAGAAATGTTTATGTGTTATCATTCATATTCTCTGAAAAATGACCAAGAAATCATAAATGCTGTATGTAAACTTATGAGCACAACTGTATATACATATGTTATGTGTTACTGTCATTCCTTTGAATTACCTGGTTGATCCTGCCAGTTCCCCACTTCATATTTGAACACTGACCACACTAAGCATCCATGTTAGTGTGGTCAGTTTCCATCCCCTGTCATTACATTCTGCGATACAGGGAAGCTGTGCTAGAGCACAGCTTCCCTGTATCTTACGTAGTCAGTGCATCAGGGATAAGGGTTGCGCATAAAAGGCTGGTGTAAGATTTTCCTGTCCTGCCAATGCCGCAATCTTGTCTTGCAGTCTGCTCTGACATCTGGTGTGGATCAGGACAGTCTGGCTCCTGATTGGCCAGGGTGCCCTAACATTACAGGCACGTCTTCTCGCTTGTGAAAATCCCATGAAAAAGGGAGTGCTACGTTAGCTAGGCAGGTTACCTGTGCAAAGGGTACTTTAGCCCAGGTTAATTAAGTGGAGTTTTACTTTTAATGGGAAGATCAGCTTGCTGTTAATAATCTTATTAATGCATGTTTATGTTTTAAAACCCTATTTTTATGTATACTTTGTAATTAGATATGTACATTGGGGTACATTAGCTCATTATATATGAAGACTTGGCTTCCTGCTTTGTAGTGCTAAACAATGGTTGTGCTTTACTGCTCCATCTCACAATGGACCCACTGGTGGACCCACCCTCTATTGGTTGAACTAGATGGACTTGTGTCTTTTTTTTCCACCTGACTAACTATATAACTATGTATTCAGTATTTTAACCACTTCCCGTCCGGCATATAGCAGATTGGCGGCCAGGCAGTGGCTTTCCAGTTCTGAGTGGACGTTAAATGACGTCCTTCATAACTGGGTACTCATTCACATCCCAGAGGGCGCGCAGCATGGCGATCCATGGTGCTGTGTGTCCCTCGGACACAGCGCATCACCTATCACGGGAAAGTGCCTATGATGTAGGCTCTTTACCATGTGATCACCTGTGTCCAATCCCAGCTGATCACAGTGTAAATAGGACGTGCCGGTTATCAGCATTCCTCTCCTTGCACTGACAGCGTGTGAGGAGAGCCGATAAGTGGCTTTCCTCACAGAGGAGATTAGTGATGCCCATCAGTGGTGCCCATCAGTGATCCCCATCAATAATGCCCATCAGTGATGCCCCTCAGTGGTGCCCATCAGTGATGCCCATAAGTGCCACCCATCAGTGGTGCCCATCAGTGTAGCCTCATCAGCACATATCAGTGAAGGAGAAAAATTTCTTATTTTTTTTTTTCAAACTTTTTGGTATTTTTTTCGTTTATTTAGCAAAAAATAAAAAACCCAGTGGTGATTGAATACCACCAAAAGAAAACTCTATCTGTCTCAAAAAAAGTATACAAATTCTGTTTGGGTACAGTGTTGCATGACCACGCACATGTCATTCAAAGTGCAAGACTGCTGAAAGCTGAAAATTGGCCTTGGCAGGAAGGGGGTGACGTACCCAGTATTGAAGTGGTTAAGATTTTTTAGGCAGGAAATCAAAGTAATTGCGAAGAAAAGCTCAATTTAATGGTTAATTTACAATTTTCTATTTTTAATAAAGTGTAAAAATATGAAGAACAAACTTGTAAAAATGTTAAAGTCACATAATAGTAAAATTGTACAGTAAACACTACAACTCAAAACAGTATATGTCTACACTGAAAATATGACATACTTTGCCCTGTTTGTAATGCTGAACAATAGATATATGGAGAAAAGCAAGAAAATAAGTTGTAAAAAAAGAGGATGATAGGAGATGATGGAACAATTGAGAAAGAAAATGAGGCAAATTGATAGAGAAATCTGGTCACACAAACACACAGAGGGGACAGGGAAACCGTCACCCCCCAGTTGTAAAGTTTTTAAGTTCAGTGTGTTTATTTATTTTCTCTAGATGTCAAAAGTTTAACAGGCTCGTTCTTTTGTTCTGGTCACGTAGTAGGCCCAGGCAGTGAGTCACCTGATACAGTGAGACAACAGTGACCTAAATTCACAAATGCAAAGGGGACAAAAAATAAATTCATAATAATCACAAGGATGTGTGAGCAAGAGAGAAAAGAAGGGGAGGAGGTGGTACAAATTAGGGCATAGAAGGAGCTATTTATTCAAACCTCCCCACAATCTCCTGCTGGGCCACCCACAGCTGTCCATAAGCAACCTGATGGCTTACGCCAACTATGACATCATATAACCTATAACCCCATTGCCAATTCCAAGTAAACTGTCCTCATGTGACGTTCCTGGGAAATAATCAGTGCTCGCAACATTTGCCACAACAACTTTGGCTGTCTTATTTCACACTGTAGTAGTAATCACAAGAAAGAATGAAGCTAAGAAAGAAAATGATTTCAGTTCACCCCAGTTTTCCTTTAAATAAATTCTATAATACCAATTGAATTGTATAATACAGTACTAAAGACAAATGAAGGTTTATGTAGCAGACACTATTTCTTCAATGTAACAAGTTTTGAAATAAGGATATTAAAGGCTAGCTCAAGCTATAGCAACATGTTACAAGATACACCTGTATTTAGGGTATAAGATGATGGGATATATTGCTAAGCAAGACCCCCACAACCAGAGCACCCCTGCCCATGACAGTGTGCAGGGGCTGTCACTTCTGGCACAGCTTTACAGGGCTTTGTCCACACAGTGGCATCATTCATTCACAGTGATCTGTGAATGAGTGAACCACAAGTCCCATCTACCACCATGGCAGATGGGCTTGTAGTTCTCAATGGACTACAAGTGTGGTAATCCTCCCTCTCCAAGGGAGCAAGAGGAAGAGTTTGCAGGAGCCTGACATTGCACCCGCAAAACACTGATCACTGCTGCAATGCAGGCTCCTGTGAAAAAATAAAAATAAACATTTGAATTTAATATTATTATTATTTTTATTTTTTTTAAATGTAAAGTAAAAGTAAAAAAGTAAAAAAAAAATGACAAGCAAGGTCTCTTCTGTCATACAAACTTCTTACACTGGTTGCGAGCAGTTTTTTATTCTGTGTACACTGCCTGCAGCAAATGTACAGTACATTTGTACAGTACAATGTGCACGCATTCTTGTAAAATGCCGAAAATGGAGCTGGGTGCTGGGACAATGTAACTTGAGCATGCATATTCGCACAAGTTAAGTCATCTATGGCTGCCCAATTACAAAGCCAGAAGAATCTGGACCCAGAAGAAGACCAGCTAAAGATGTCAGCAGTGCATCTAAATGACAAGCGGGGAAGGAGGATGCAGATCACATCGCTGGAGGAGTGCACACTGATAGGTAAGTGAGACATGGTGTTGATTTACTAAACCTAATACTAAAGGGAAGTTTCCCCAGAGCTTAGTGACTGTGGTGAAATTTTACTTTTTAAAAAATACCCAACAATGTGCATGGAAAATTAAAAAATAAAAAACATTTTGCTTGCACTTGATTGATGGATGTCAGTAAAGCTTCACCTCACTCACTAAATTTGGGTGATTATTCCCCTGCAAAGTGCAACTTCTTGGCAAAGTCAATAGCGTCAACAGCCTTTTGTAGCCTTTAGAAAACTCAACAGCCTTTAGTAAATCCACCCTATAATGTTGGCAGACAGCTAAGATGGGTAGTAAGGAAGAAGCTGGCAGCTACAGCAGAAGTGGTCAGGTCTGATGGAAGTAGCTTCAAAGCATGGTGAGATCAGCATTTTATAACCAATACCCCCCTGACTGTAGGAAGTGCTGAATCGCCAGATCCACAGACAAGTTATTCGATATAAATGCTTCCGCAAGAAAGAGGGCAGCCAAAAATGTAACAACCGATAACGGAAACTTGCCACTGGCCACCCCGGTGGGCTGACCCACCACCTTCAGAACGAAGGTGAAGAACCAAACCAAGCACCCCTGAAAATGACTGCCTCCAGTAACTTGACAACAAAAGCATGACTGCCTGCTGAAGCCAAGATACTACATGCGAAAGACTCCAACAAGATAGTGATGAGGCCCACATGCAGGCCTGAAAAATTCCCCCAACAGGGGCTGTCTGAAGACTGGGGATGGTAGATTCCAACACCGCCCCTAACAAGAAACACTCCTTGACTCAGACATATTGAACCAGAAAGCTTGATAAGACCAGTGGAGTAAGGGGATGCCGACCTTGCCTTCAGGAATATAGACCAACTCCTGAATGATGAAGTGCTACCATGCTCTAAACCCCCACGTGGGGTGGAAGGGATGAACGTGAATTAGTTGCTTCCAAACATGCGGCATGCCCAAATCCAAGGAAACACAAACTAGAGAAAATGACAACAGACAACCAGACATGAGAACAACAACACCCCTCTGTGCCTACCCAAGTTTGAGGACATAAGCAGTGATGACGAGACCACAGCGCATGAATGAACCTGATGACGACCCCCACCCTAGTGTATGTAGTAAGTGAGCTCGAGTAACCTGCAGCGCAAAGACAGGTAATTAAATTGGAATACTCAGGGCTAGTGTACCCACAGACCATGATGGGTAGTCGTACAGGTGTAATGAAATGAACGTGCATCGTATGAGGTATGGTATCTGGGCGAGAAGATTGTGGTCAACAATCATTTAAAAACAAAACCTCAGCTCGTATGGGTCTGTAGACGTGACAGATCCTGAGATGTGAGCACTAGCTAACTGAACCCAGGTAAACAAAGAGCCCTGAGCGAAAAGTACGATGAGACATGGAAACAAACGAAGATGAAACGACTACTGGTGTATGCCGTAACTGCATGGCAGTGACATGCTTTGATAGAAACACGCTATGATAGAAACACGCTACAAGAGAAACATGCTACGACGGGCACCGCTACGACAGCACCGCTATGACAGAACTCGCTATGGCAGAACTGTTATGACAGAAACGCGCTAATGACAGAATCAATGTGACAGAACACGCTAATGACAGGACCGCTATGACAGAACACGCTAATGACAGAACCGCTATGACCGAACATGCTACTGACAGAACCGATATGACAGAACACGCTACTGACAGAACCGATATGACAGAACACGCTACTGACAGAACTGCTATGACAGAACACGCTACTGACAGAAACACTGTGAGGCATGAATCATGAAATGACTGAGGAAGTGGAGCTAGCCCACCAATCAGCCCCCACCTGCTGGTCTGCACCCACCCTTGATTTGTGACCCCAAGGTAGCCTGGACTATCAAGCAAGTCTCAGCTGGCTTGCTCTCCCGACTCTCAGGGCCGTGCCAAGACAGATCAAGCGAAAACGTCCTCACTGGGATTTACTGAGAATCTGGTGATGGGATGAACCTTTAAACAATTAAATGAAATTGAAATGGCATTCTCTGCTGTGCAGCAAGCAGCCCCCCGTCCATTCCAGGAGTAAAACAGCTAACCAATGCGGGCGCCCCCCTGTTGATGCCTGGCGTGAGCACCAGGAGGAGTAAGTGGGTGGGTGGACTGCCCCCCCAGGATGCCCGGCGAGCTGGAAGAGTGAGCACCCCCCCATGCTGCCTGGCGTGAGTACCGGGAGAAGTGAGCAGGCAAGTGGGTGGTCCTCCCACAGATGATCCCAGCGTGAGCCTGGGAAAGGTGAGTGAGCGGCCCCCTCCTGAATGAAGCCCGGCGTGAGATTGCATATTCTCCTTTTATTGGGTGTTCCGAGATTGCAAAAAGGGCTTGTTACTATACTTACCTCGGATTTGGGCACCACAACAATAAATGTATGACATTACCCTGGGGGTCATTGCAATGCAATGCAATGTGAATTCTTTCTGAAACCATTTCTATGAAAGAAGTCTGATGTATGATACACTCTGTGCAGAATAAAAAGCTGTGTCTTATTAAGATCTTTAGTTATCACTAGAGAGGTCACTTGCAGGAGGAAGAAGATCCTAATTCTCATATATGAATCTTTAGTTATCACTAGAGGGGTCACTTGCAGGAGGAAGAAGATCCTGATTTCCCCATACGGATCTTTAGTTATCACTAGAGGGGTCACCAGCAGGTAGAAAGAGGTCCTGATTCTCCTATATAGTTATTGTTGTAATGTGTTGGCCGATTTATGTGGGACTTTATGTATTGGATATATATATTCCACACACAGTATTAGTGACCAGGCCAGATGTCAGTTGACAATGTTATCTGTTACCCTTTGATGTGTAAATCTTATGCAAGTTGTGTGTGTGTTTTAACCTAGATGAACATTTCAAAGGGAGTATTTATTGATGGTAATTAGACCTTGAGGCCTAACCCGGGGGGGGTATTCATGGAAAACATTTGGTTGACCCCCCCCCCCCAGTGTCAGATCAATATATGAGAAGACAGGCAGGTTGTCAGTGAGTGTAGAGAGAAAGACGGGTCTAGGAGAAGAAATTCCTTGTCATGTACTCTGCTGGATTTTGTCATCTGTAATAATGTTCTGTTTTGGAAGTCAATAAAATCTCTCTCTGGGAGAATCGGGTTTTGCTGCGGAAGTACCTTTCAATAACTATATACCATCTACGAGGAAGGAACGATTATATATTAGATCACTACATTGGTGCCGTTCAAGCGACCAGAAGAGCATTTTCAGGACTTAGTAGCAGAAGTCGTAACAGAAGTCGGTGATAACAATCCGTGAGTTGGACAGAAGTCTGATGGAGACCCAAGACCTGTGCTGTGACTCTAACGTCTGGTTGTGACATAAGAGAGTCTGATCTACAAAATCAAACAAGTTTGGAACCCCAGAATTATTCTCTGGAGACTGGAAACGAAGAAAAAGGACTGCATCGTGTACCAGAAGACCTGAGCTGGAAGCTGAAGGAGTAATTAATGCGGTGAGTAAAATATTTCTCTTTTTAAATTATTAATAATATAGTAAAAATGCTTACTCAGTGTGAAGCTAGTGTCAGTTCTGATAAAGTTAACAGATGGGTGTTAAAATGTATTAAGCGTCATGGCGGTCCTTATGAAGTGCCAGAAAAATATAAGCAGACATGGACTATGATGAATGAATTTTTAGAAAAAACTGTTTTTGATAGTAAAATTTCAGAAGGTAAAAGAAAAGGTTGTATTGTACAGGGCTTGTTATCTTGCTGTTTAACAATGGAAAGTTCGTTGAAGGATAAGGTTGAGGAAATTACCCAGTTACAGAGTGCAGTTGATAATAGCAACAAGGTCTGTCAGAGGTTACAAAACCAATCAGAATCTGAGACTGTAAATTTAAAATTGCATGCAGTCACCATTGGGGAAGCTCTGCTTGAGAAGTCTAAACGTTGTAATGAATTATCAGAGGAAAATGAGAGATTGAAATTAAGAATTATGGAATTAGAGAAGAGATCTCAGGAATGCAGATATGCATCGAATCGTGGATTCAGCAATCTGCAGCAAAATGCAAATACAAACATTCTATCAAATGAAACAGAACCTCATATTAAATCTGATAATTCATTGCCAGCCGCACCCACTGTGACCACCACAGTTTATAACAATAATAATAATGCAGGTGAAGTTCAGCTTGTAATGAAGCCTTTGAAACCAAAAGAATTAGATGCAATTCTTAAAGAAATAGGAATGATTCCCTGCCATGATTTAAACAGATTTTTAAAATGGTTTTGTGACTTGCAGAATGTCAGAGATGTGTACAATCTCAACCCATCTGATTTAGACAGAGTTATGCAACATTCTATAGGAAATAGTCTTTGGGTGAGAATTAAGCAGATCTGTACTCAGCCAATGAGGACAAGGGACATATTGATGGAATTATTATGTGTTTTGTATGGTGTACGTTCTGATGTTACTGTTCATGGGAAGATCAAACAAATGAAAAGCGAATCTCCCTACGAACTGTCAGAAAGGGTAAAATCTATTATGGAAATATTGGTCAGTAATAATCTTGCATTTGAGCATGGTGGCTTGCTACATATGAGTATATTTCTACATGCTTTAAATGAAGAGATCAGACAAAATATTTTACTAGTTACCCCAAATCCTCATGATTTAAAAGACGTATTGTTGAAAGCAGACAATTTATGGAGAAAGTCAAATGAACAAGCTGTCAAGATTGATTTAGCCACATTGTTTAGGACAAATACTGAACATAAAGATCAAAAGATAATGTCTTATGATAACAATCAAAGAGGAGACACCAGGTCAAATATAGGTGATATTAATATGAAAAGCAGAGCTGACCAAAATCATAATAAAAAGGTACCTAAGGCTTGGATACCATTTTCTCAGTTAAAACAGAAATATGACCACTTGAAGATTGAGTACGATAAAATGAAAATGGAACATAACACATTGCTGGGACAGCTAAACAGATTACATTATCCAGATCTGTTTTTGAATACAAGTGACATTTCTCTAGCAGTGGGGGTGTTTTAGTTTCAACCTGTGGATGTGTAAATAGTCCTTTGTTTTGACTTCAAACAGTGTTTAAGGACCTTGCTAATTAGTTTTGTTGGAGAGTTTTTTGTCTTTCAGATATTGAAGATACTGCATCCGCATAGCATGTGAACTGCAAGCTGAAATTTCTGGCTAGTGGGGGAGAAACGCTGAATAAACAATATCATGGACTCTCTCAATATTCATCAAGCAATTGACCTTTTTTTTTACTTTTTGACTTGGACAATGGACTTTTCCCTATATTTTATTTTTTTTTTTTTATTTTTCACCCTTTCCCATTTTTATTCATCAAGCCCTATTTTTTATTTTTATTTTTCACCCTTTTCCATTTTTATTTTTATTTTTTTTATTTTTTTATTTTTTATTATGTTTTATTTCTTGAACTTTATCTTAAACCCAGAGCGAAACATTTAAACCGAAAATAATTTTTCATGTTACATTACATGTTGCATATTACATATTGCATATTGATCAATATATTTGATATCTAAGGTGAGATGCTGCACAATGGCTTGGCATAGCATAAATTATAGTATGTTGGGTGGTTTTCCTAAATTTATAAGAGGGGTGAGTGAAGTTCATCACTCCAGTCATGATTTGAAACTTTGTTGAATCAGTCATTAATATTATTGACATATGGATGAAAAAAAGACCTAACTTTACTGGCAAGATTTTCCACTGCTGCTTTGTCTGGATAGAAGATCTGATAAACGCTGATGTCAAGCTGATTCTATCTGAAAGTGGGGGATTATATATGGATTATATGGATATATGAATTATAGATTGGTATATAGATTGGTATACCATTCAGGTGGAATTATGGACTGAATGATTCAAGCAACTGCTCTATTAAGGATGGAAATGAGGAGTCGGCCTACAGCAAATTACAAAGTACAGCAATAGCAGTTTTTTTCAGCCTTTTGAACTTGAAAGTGAATGCTGGTACATGGATGGTTCTTCTTACTATAAAGATGGAAGTAGAATTTCGGGATTTGCTGGTGTTTGTGCAAAAGCATCTTTAAGAAAATGAAAACCTTGAGCCTGGAGAGGAATCCTGGAGTTATGTGGATCGGAGCTCCCAGCACACCAAGTCTAATTTCAGTGAGAGATGTGATGAAGTTGAAAATTGAAGAATGAACTGCGACATCCGCTCGTTTTTGTGCAATATTCAAGATCTTGATGTGATATAATAAGGATGTTTACCGAATCCTTTTCCAGTCATGGTCTAAAGCTATATTATCTAATGACTGTTTCATGGGGATATTTTAGAGGCTGGTGAAGAGAGATGTAACCAGTTTCAACTTTATATTTCATATGAGCCATTGTGAAGCATCCAATACCTCAAGTCGGTAATGCTATGTTTGTTGCTTGATTTATGGGTCAGTTCTAGTAGTTAGAACGACCCAAGTGGGGGTATATGTTGTAATGTGTTGGCCGATTTATGTGGGACTTTATGTATTGGATATATATATTCCACACACAGTATTAGTGACCAGGCCAGATGTCAGTTGACAATGTTATCTGTTACCCTTTGATGTGTAAATCTTATGCAAGTTGTGTGTGTGTTTTAACCTAGATGAACATTTCAAAGGGAGTATTTATTGATGGTAATTAGACCTTGAGGCCTAACCCGGGGGGGGTATTCATGGAAAACATTTGGTTGACCCCCCCCCCCCCAGTGTCAGATCAATATATGAGAAGACAGGCAGGTTGTCAGTGAGTGTAGAGAGAAAGACGGGTCTAGGAGAAGAAATTCCTTGTCATGTACTCTGCTGGATTTTGTCATCTGTAATAATGTTCTGTTTTGGAAGTCAATAAAATCTCTCTCTGGGAGAATCGGGTTTTGCTGCGGAAGTACCTTTCAATAACTATATACCATCTACGAGGAAGGAACGATTATATATTAGATCACTACATTCACTAGAGGTATCACTGGCAGGAGAAATTAGTTCTTGATCCCTCTATATAGCCCTGAGAACACAATCACTACAGTCAAATATGAAGGTGAAAACATTATGCTTTGGGGCTGTTTCTCTGCTAAACATACAAACCTACTTTGTTGCATTGAGGGGCCAATGGTTGGGGCCATGTATTGTAAAATCTTGGCTGAGAACCTTCTTCCCTCAGCCAGAACACTGAAGATGGGTCATGGATGGGTCTTTCAGCATGACAATGACCCAAAACATACCGCCAAGGCAACAAAGCAGTGGCTCAAGAAGAAGCACATTAAGGTCATAGAGTGGCCTAGTCAGTGTCCGGACCTTAATATAGAAAATTTATGGAGGGAGCTGAAACTTAGTTGCCAAGCGATAGCCAAGAAACCTTAATGCCCCATACACACAATCAGAAATTCTGCCAGCAAAAGTCGAATGTGAGCTTTTGGTCAGAAATTCCGACTGTGTGTATGCTTCATCTGACTTTTGCTGCCAGAATTTTCAGCCAGCAAAAGATTGAGAGCAGGTTGTCTATTTTTCGGTCAGAAAAAGCTCCTATCCGAAAATTAGTTTGTATGCAATTCGAAAAAAAATCACGCCTGCTCGGAATCAATTTGACGCATGCTCGGAAGCATTGAACTTAATTTTCTCGGTTCGTCATAGTGTACGTCACTGCGTTCTTGATGGTCGAAATTTCAGAGAACTTTTGTGTGACCGTGTATGCAAGGCAAGCTTGAGCGGAAATCCGTTTTTTCTGACGGAATTTCAGATCGTGTGTATGGGGCATAAGAATTTAGAGAAGAACCGTAAAGAAGAGAGGACGAAAATTCCTCCTGAGATGTGTGCAAACCTGGTCACCAACTACAAGAAACGTCTTACCTCTGTGCTTGCCAACAAGGGTTTCTCCACCAAGTACTAAGCCATGTTTTGCTTGGGGAATAAATACTTATTTTACTCACTGAACTGCAACTCAAATTATAACATTTGTATCATGTGTTTTTTTCTGGATTTGTTTGTTGATATTCTATCTCTATCATTTAAAATACACCTATGATAAAAATTATAGACCCTTCATGTCTTTGTAAGTGGGCAAACTTACAAAATCTACAGGGGATCAAATAACTATTTTTCCCACTGTATAATATAACTGAAAGCTATACTTTCAGTTATAAACAGAAGCCTAGATAAACAAATGTATATATTTATCATGTTCTACTTGTAAAATGCTATTTTCTGAAAATAAAATACTATCTGGGTCCCAGAGCATGGGGTGGGCTGATCTTGTTCAATGAAATGTTCTGCTTTTCCCCTTGAACCATTTTTTTTCTTTTTTTATAAGTTGTTTAGCTGATTCCCTAAATGTTTGCATGTGTGTGATTTACTAGCAAAAGGTATACAAGGTGAAATCTTCCCTTCACTGCTCACTTTTTGGTAATACTCACTATGCCAGTGCATGTGGGAGAGGCATGCCATTGCTATTGAATTAAACTAACCATTGAATTAAACTAACCATTTAGATGCCACTAAAATTTTGGTAAAAACAGAGGCATCGGGACACGGCGCAGCACAACAGGGGAGGATGCCGACCCAAGCAGACGTGTGTTGAGCTCTGCTCTTCCTCCTCCACAGTCAATCAGCTGTAAGCCCTGATGAACTAATGAGAATGGACGAGAAAGGCCTGCAATCCTCAAACTGAAGCCCCAGTAATCACAGCATAGCAGTGAAGACAAAGCTGGGCAACTACTCCAGCCATATCTAGATGCAGACAAATACACCTTTTGACCTCACTTGCTTTGACTGGACTTAGCCACCTGAGGGGACCACAAAAACCTGCGCCTCGATAGTGGAAGATACCTGGCCCGATCGTACAATAAACCATACCACCTGTGGCCTAATTCAAGATGTGACATTTCACCTTTGCTCCTCCAAGGTTTTGGTGTGAAGTCACAGAGGTTGATCGACAGCAGGAAAAGTGATGAAAGTGATGAAAGGTGATGGACACTACATTTTGCTCTTTTGCATGTTTTTCTAATAATTCAGAATAAGCCATGCTAAAATAAATGGAGTTTCTACTCTACAATACTTTGTACACAATAGAATCTGTCATGTTTCTTACCATCAAATGGACTAATCCCTTTGCAGAGCAGTTATCATATGCATCATCTGTATGATGAAAAATTGATTAGAATGTGCTTTACACTATGCTTGATATGTCAGTTTATGACAGCATCTCATCCATTTTATTTTACATAATAAGTGTGGTGCATGTGGGAGAGGCATGCCATTGCTATTGAATTAAACTAACCATTTAGATGCCACAAAAATTTTGGTAAAAACAGAGGCATCAGTCATACATTTGCAAAAGTAGAAGTTGAATGGCACTAACAAGCCTGCGGGAATGCAATATACTCACTTTATTTATGAAAGAACTGATGCTGGGACATATAATCGCAATGCCAAAACAAAGCAGGCTTACCTGGAAGTTTCCGCAGAAACAGTGACACAATGAGCCTGGCATACCCAGGGCAGTTGTAAACTTCTCATATGCATGTGCCAAAACTTAAAGAAAATGACAAGCATACAGTACTGTGCAAAGTTTTAGACACGTGTGTAGAAATGCTGTAAAGTAAAAATGATTTCAAAAATATATATTGTTTTTTTTTTATCAATTTACAAAATGCAACAGAAGAAAAATCTAAATCAAATCAATATTTGGTTTGACTATCCTTTGACTTCAAACCAGCATCAATTCTTAAGGCCCGTACACACGATTGGATTTTCCGACGGGAAATGTTCTTTGTGAGCTTTTTGTCGGAAAGTTCGACCGTGCGCATGCTCCATCGAACATTTGCTGTCGGAATTTCCGCACACAAATGTTTGAGAGCAGATTCTTAAATTTTCCGACAACAAAACTTTGTTGTCGGAAAGTCTGATCGTGTGTACACAAGTCCAACGCACAAAAGTACATGCATGCTCAGAATCAAGTACAAGACGGAAGCGCTCGGTCTTGTAAAACTAGCGTTCATAATGGAGATTTCACATTCGTCACGCTGCAAATTTTTAAATCTTTCAATGCAGCGCATTTTCTTCTTCTTTTTCTAATGCTAGAATAATGAAGTTGCTTTGCTGCTGATATTCACAGAGTTCTGACAAACTGATTTTTTCTCAAGATCTCCAGAATAATCTTTATTTACATTTTTTATAGTGATCTCCTTTTTTTTTTTTTTTTCTGAAGATCTCCAGAATTTTTTTTTTTACAGTGATCTCCATAATAGTTTTTGTTGTTTTGTGTGTCAAGATACCACAACACCATTATTATCTTGTATTTTTTAACCTCAAAGAGGTTGGTTGGTGTTGGTGTCCCTTGTTAATTTGACATTGTATTTTTAAATACAATTTTCAAACTGTCCTTTTCGAAGTAAAACACATAGCCAAGTATTTGTCAAAACAAAAATGTTTTATTTATTAGGGGTCCTAGCAAAATAAAGAGGAAGGCAATGCTGGAGAAACAGCTGGAATTGGTGAAGCCTTTGTACCCCAGGGCAGACATCAGTTATTTGACAGGCAAAATTGGTAACCTGAGGAGTCCATTTATTAGCACAATCCGGTCCAGGACTCCGAGAGATCGGGAGCAGCAGCAGATGACATATTGTCCCGAGGCTGTGGTCTTACAACAGCCTGCGTCTTTTGCCAGACCACACCAAACCCAGGCCATCACTCTCAACACTTTCTTCCACGCTTCCTTCCAGGCTGCTGTGGTGGGTTGGGTGGCTGTGTTGTTGGTGGTGTTGCTGGAGGTGGTGGAGGAGTATGGTCCAACTCACACACGTAGCTTTTATTGGTGAGTGGGCCCCTCACCCCCTTGTTTAGGGCCTGAAGTATTACCTCTTCACAGATGAGACGTTTGTCCTCCTCCATTCCTTCCATTTTACTGGCCGTCCTACAGCCAAAGGACTCGTGCACACTAGGGGTGGTTGTGAGGACCACAGTAGCCAGCCAAATCAAAGAAGTCGCTGACTCCTCCATGTTCCTTGCCTTCCTGGTCCTTTTTGTTGGAAGGCGGAGGAGAGAAACCTGGGATTCGGTCAGGCTGCTTTCCACGGCCACCTCTTGACTGCTACTTTCCACGGCCTCTTCCTGGCTGAGACTTTTCTGTGTATGAAAATGGTACATAGTTTTCGTTTTTTGGTCATCGATCACACACAATTTTGAGCTCATGACTGTTGCAAATTGAATGTTAACAAATAGAAAAGACTATCATTCTGACCCCAGCATTTTTCATTCCTGTCCCAAACATTTTTGGCTACTACTGTCTATTGATATGTAAATCACTTTGTTAAATCAGAAATTAGTGATCAATAATAGCATCTAGTTAACATCATTCAATTTTTGACAAGAAATATGTTGAAGAATGCTATACCTGGCCCAAGCTAGGCTCCTCCACATCTTCTTTCTGCCTCATCTAATGTGGAAGGAAGTGTGGAAGGAAGCGTGGAAGGAAGTGTGGAAGGAAGTGTTGATAGCGATGGCCTGGGTTCACTCTGGTCTGACAAAAAACACAGTCTGTTCGTAGTACCACAGCCTGGGGACATAAACCTCATCTGCTGCTGCTCCTGATCTCATGGAATCCTGGACCTTCTTGCGCTCCCTATTATATGTGCTCCTCAGCCCACCAGTTTCGGCCTTCAAATAGGGGATGTTTGCCGTGGGAGTCACCGGCTTCTCTAATTACAACAGTTGCTCCAGTGCTGCCTTCCTCTTTAGCTTGTTGGAGTATTCTCTGTTTTTGACTTGCCAGAGACATGGCAGCTCCCTGTACTTATCTATAAAGGTTGGCAGGAAGTCAGGGTTAGTAAATGTATCCATTTTCTCTGCAAGATACAACACAAGACAAACCCTAATGTCAGGCTAAACTCTCATAATCTTGTCCCAATATAGGCCTCAATCTATAAGCAGTATAGGCCACTAACCACTGATGCCCCAAGTTAAAATTGTACCTTCATTTGCACGATCGGCGATTATGCTACTCCGTCTGCCGCTCACAGATCGTACGTACGATGCACGAGTGTTATGCTTTATATACACTGCACATGCATCATACTCCGCCCCTGACCTTCTTTATAGTGTATTCCCCGCCCCTTCTCTTTCGGCACAGTGGGAGAGCACATGGTGGAGAGACAGCAGGTGCATGCAGAGAGCAGCAAAGAGGAGGAAAGCCCGGAGCAAGAAACGTCCCGATCCAGCAGGAGATATAAGGCCTCAAATATGTCGTTTGTAGAGATGGTGGACATTTTGAAGAGGGCCAACTATGATAGGAATTATGGGCCGTACCCAAACCCAAATGTGAGAAAGGCCAAGATCATGACTAAAGTTGTAAGAAGTCTGCACAGGAATTTTGGGGTACGACGAACCAAGGAGCAATTGAGGAAACGCTGGTCAGACCTGAAATTGAGGGAGCATGATCAGTACAGAAGGATCAAGAAAGTGCTGAAAAAAAGTATTTTTTGTGTGTTATTATTATTATTATTACTTTAGTGCTGCTCCAGGTGCTTTTCTTTACTGTTGTACAGTTTAAAAGAGAATGAAATGCAAACTTGATTCAGTGTAAGGAGAGGACACTCAGCAGCTGTTTACAAATCTGGACGCAGGAGCACTAGTGTGGGACACCAGAACAACCTTTTTAGGGTGTCCCACACAGGTGCTCTAGTGGATACTAGGGGTCTCTCCATGTGTGAAACTTTAACAAAAAAGGTAAGTATTCCAGCTTGGGAAAGGGAAAAAAACATGTTTTCAGATTGGAACTCTGCCAAAACAGACAATTGTACGACACTTCCAAGCAATGTTTCATATTACTATTTCTTGCCTCATATATCTGTGTGCTAAGTATACCTTTTTTGTATTCACATAGGGGAGAAAAGAATCGGGACATCTGAGGACACCAGGAACCCCACTACTCATGAAGAAGGGGAAATCCCCACACACTATGAACAAGATGTGGACGGAGAGGTTCATGAAGTGGGCAAAACAGTGACCAGAACAGGTCAGTGTCTGAGACCATGTAATAGATGTATGCCTGCATATTTATAATACATGGTGTGTTTTTTTTTATTTTTAGGTGATGTGGATGTTGTGGAAGAAGAAACTCATTTCAACAGTGCAAGTGCACAGATCCTCATCGGTGAGATCATGGTGTGCAATCAGGATTTAGAGATGGTCAAGCAAAATATCACTGATGTCCAAAAAAAATGACCAACATCATTGATGTTTTAAGCAGAATCTGAAACCAACAAAAATTAAAAAGTTGCTTGTTGTATTTTTTATTTTTGCTAAAGTTTTAAAGTAATTTGAAAGCCAAATTTTGAAGATGCACACAATGCGGGTTATTTACAAAGGCAAATCCACTTTGCACTACAAGTGCAAACTGCAAGTGCAAAGTGCACTTGAAATTGCACTTGGAAGTGCAGTCGCTGTAAATCTGAGGGGTAGATCTGAAATGAGTGGAAGCTCTGCTGATTTTATTATCCAATCATGTGCAAGCTAAAATGCTGTTTTTTATTTTCCTTGCATGTCCCCCTCGGATCTACAACGACTGCAATTCCAAGTGCACTTCCAGTGCCATTTCAAGTGCACTGTGCACTTGTAGTTTGCACTTGTAGTGCAAAGTGGATTATTCTGCATATTCCAAGTGCACTTCCAGTGCCATTTCAAGTGCACTGTGCACTTGTAGTTTGCACTTGTATTTTTTTCCAGAAGTTTTGGGAAAATTGGAAAAAAATAAAAACAAAGTGGTTTATAATTTTCCACACATAGCAGTTACATAACAAAAAGAACACCCCAAATACATTCTGCACTCCTCCTGATTATAACGATACCAACAGGTGTGAGACTTTTTTACATCTTTGACCACATACAAAGGCTTAAAACTTGAAGTATCACCTTCAGGCATTCTAGGAGCTTAAATCGTCACATTTCATTCTCAAACCACCTATTACACTTTAGAAGATCCCTGGAGCACCAGGACATGGAGAACGCCCAGAAAATGACCCATTTTGAAAGCTAAAACCCCAAACGTATAATCTAGAGCATAATGAGTCTTTTGAACTCATTTTTTTTTTCCAGAAATTTTTGGGAAAATTGGAAAAAAAATAAAAACGCATTTTTTTTTACACAAAGTTGTTCGGGTTTATAAGATATTCCAAACACATAGCATTTACATGCAAAAATAACACCCAAAATAAATTCACACTCCCTCCTGAGTATAAACGAAACCACGAGGTGAGTGTAGTTTGCACTTGTAGTGCAAAGTGGATTTGCCTTTCGTAAATAACCCCCAATGTGTCAACATGTGCTATCTGCCAATGCCATCCCAGGATATCAATGTGTGTGTTTTGTGGGTGCAACCCCTTCCTCCAAACTAAAGTAGATGAGAGGAAGGTGTTGCACCCCCGAAACATGTCCATTGATCCCCCATGATGGGAGCTAGCACATGTTGACATTAGGCATGGGATCAGGAGGGAAATCCACATTTTGACTCCCAATTTGTGTGCATCTTCAAAATGTGGCTTTTACAGGAGTGACATCACCCCATCTGATCAACACAGTTTTTACATACTAATGTCTCATATGGCCTTCACTTTATCAAAGTTGAACTTGTAAGTTCCTGAGTTGTGTATGTTATGGTTTTAAACATGAAGTGAATAAACCCGTGATAGGTGAACTCCGTGCAAAAAGAAAAAAAAAATATATATATATATATATAGTCCTGACTCCTGACGTGAAAAAAGCTGCTCCCCTCAAAGTGCAAACTGACTTTGTGAAATTGGTGGGTATTATATAATAATAAGGGGGCGCTATACCATGATACAAATAATTATACCAATATAAAGTGCACTAGTGCTGTGTAACCAAAATGCCCAATTATACCATTGCATACATAATTGAATACCATACAATAGCAAAAAATTATTTTTTTTTTTATATGGACTTTCTTTATAAAATTATTTTTGTAACCCCCACAGTGCTCTAAAATTTGCCACAATCAGGCCATTTTAGGGACTCAAAGCAATTAATTCATGGAGCTGGAAAGGATGAATATTTTTAGCATTAATGCATTACATACATTAACAACAATAACATTGTGTGTGTGTAGCAGACCCATAGCACAACATAATAGTTAGCTGAAGAAGAGATTGTCACCTCATGTATCAAATAAGTTCCGTTTGCACTATTGAAGAAAATGGGCAAAAAAAAGGGCCATTGGAGAACTTGGAGACAGTTAAAAGAAACACAAGCAGTAAATCAAATGAAATATGAGTTCAGTTTCTTACATTTTTTTTTATTTAAAACATGTTTAGACATTCTCTGGCATATCAATGGCCCCCTTACCCGCAAAGTACTCTAGAAACTTTTGGCGTACTGCGTGGGCGCTTTGGGGGGGCAGTTGTTGGATCTGCATTTTTGTGCAAAAAGTTATGTAAAATGCAGCAGCATAGAATTATGTGATTGAGTTTATATTCCGCCATATTAATAGCTGTGAGGAATAGGCGGAACCGGCTGGCCATTATTCCAAAGCAATTCTCCACCACTCTTCTGGCTCATGTCAGCCGGTAATTAAAAACCCTCTGGTCTGGGGTGAGGGTCCTCATTGGGAATGCCCACAGAAGATGGTTCCCCAGCGCAAATGCTTCATCCGCTATGAAGGAGTCCCAGGAGTCCCGCCATGTTATCTTCCGGAGGTGGCAAGCCCAAGCTGCCATTCTGCAGCCGTCTGTAAAACTCCATCTGGGAGATGACTCCACCATCCGACATCCATCCATTTTTTCCCACGTCCACATACAAAGACTCGTATGTCGCCGACTCCCCCGCCAACAACACTATACTACTATACACCTTATAATTATAATAGTATGACCCCGAGTTGGGGAGTGGGACGATGCGGACGCGTTTCCCATTTATTGCCCCACTGCAGTTGGGGAAGTCCCACTGCTGGGCAAACTGGGAGGCCACAGTCTGCCATTCCTGTGGGTTTGAAGAAAACTGTGGAGTCAAACAAGAAAAAATTAGTACTTTTGCACATAACATTGCAAGCAGATTAGACACAAACATTCTTGGCCAACATAAGTATAACATTTATTGAAATGAGTTGTCATGGTTATGCAGTAATCTTCCCCTGTTTGCTTACCTCTCCTCATGTGTTCAGACTAAGAGGCCAGCCACTCTCACCTGGTGTTTTTTATAACCTCTCCTCTAAGCATGGCTCCACCCCAGGCCCTATCAGGGAAACCTATATTAACCTGTGCACTGCAAGCCAGTGGTGCTGATCAACCATTGTGTATCTATGGTGTGTTCGGCTTCCTGGTTCCTGCTTGCTCTATGTTTGTCTCTGTTACCGACCTTGGCGTGTTCTCAACGATTCCTGTCTGCTTGTGACCTTGACCCTTTGGCATGTCCCCGACCATCCCTGTCTGCCTGTGACCCTGAACTTTTCACGTGTACTCTGTTGTTCCTGTCTGCTAGTTGCCCTGACCTCTGCCTTATCCCCTTACAATCCCTGTCATTCCAGCCTGCTGCTTCCTTCTCCTGTAGTCTACTGTGAGCGTGAGCTGTGAGACCCTAGGGGTCGCGACCTGGAGCCAGACTGCAGCGAAGTCCATCCTCACCACTAGAGGCTCGGCTCTGGCGAACACCTGCTGGCTCTTAGACTCCGCGCCCTGGGGAATCTATGCTCTAGCTCCCACTGGGATCTGTGTTAGTGATCCAGTAGACCTGTGTCCTGAATCTCCCTGGGTACAATCCGCAGCAGTCAGTCCTAAGGTCCACTACATAGCGGTGCACTTCTGATTCCTACAGAGTGCACCTGTCACCTGGTCTCAGGTGACCTGACATGAGTATTTAAAGACAAAAGTATAAGGTCCACTTATCAGATTCCTCACCCCCTCTGATGGCCCATTGTAAATATTTTGGGGGGAGATGTTTTGGACAGGTAACCGTATCCACTTCATTGAGAGATGAATGCATAAATAATGTGGATTACTTTGGCCAGCCCCTCCTTACTTACACTATTGGCAGCCCACTGGACAGGTAAAATGTGTCATAATACAAAAATATGAATACACACTGTACAAATTGAAGCACATTTTTACATTCTGTAATTACCTATCAAGATAATAGGAGAACAAAACTTTAAACAGTAGCATTTGAAAGTATTGAAGCAGGCCCTTGCACTACATGCTTTGGTGAATTCATCTATAAATATGAACACAAAAGAGGTTGGTATAGTGTGTATGGGTTTGGCAAAGTCAGCAGATAGAGCATTGTTATCGGCTGACTTAGCGGTTGGGGGGGGAGGGAGGGTTCCAAATGAGTTTTGGCCCCCCAAAAAAAGCCTCTTGTACTCTGGCTGAATTTAAGGCCAACAATAACATTTGGACACATTTTAGGTGGTATTTAGGGTAAGCACTAAAATGTAGCTGACAAAAAACATTGTTAAGTGACTAGGCTAGGTGTGTATGGGCCCAGGATAGCATGCTGGGGAGGTTAGTGAAGGCAGATATGCATGAAGTACAAAAAAAGGGCATTAAAAGCTTACAGCATGCATGAGGGAAAAGAGGACATTCACAGCATATTACAATCATGGTAATTAGGGAATGATGAAATAAATACAATACATTAGCAAACATTAAATACATAGAATGTGATGTTAAAGGATAAAACTTATTATAATATATTTCTTCTGCAGGACCTGAATAATGGCAGAACAGGTATCTGGAATAATGTTTCCCAGAGCCTGGGGGGAGATCCCAGTCGTGAACTTAATATCCTGGAGACTTCTCCCCGTCTCCAAGTACCGCAAGATGGTAATGAGCCTCTGCTCGGGAGTGATGGCTTGCTGCATGCCAGTGTCCTGCTTCATAATATAAGGGGACAGCAAAGCCAACAGACAGTGAAAAACGGGGTCCGTCATCCTGAGATAATTCCTGAAATCATCAGGATTATTCTCCTGGATCTCCTGCAACAAAGGCATGTGTGAGAATTGGTCACGCTGGAGCAACCAATTCTTCACCCATGAACTCCTCCTCACCCTGTTCATGGACTGGGCTTGAGTCAAAGCAAGAACTCCAACACCAAGCCCAAGCACAGCACGAACTCTACGATGAATATGTACCTGGAACATGGCTTGAAAACAGTCGGCTTCTCAGAGCGAACTGACAGAACGCACTAAAAATCAGAAAGGAGTGGACAAGAACACACTGAAAAACAGAAGCAAACAATTAAATAGAACGCACTGAAAGACAGGAACAAACTGACAACACGCACTGAAGAACAGATACGAACCCACAAGCACAAACTGAAAAACAGAAACAAACGAGGCTGAAAAGTGCGAATAATCTCTCACCATCTCTCAACTTCTACTAACACAAGATAAATATGAGATTAGCAGAAGGAGCCCAAAGGGTGGTGCACTGGCTATTGAACTTCCTTTTTATAGTCCCGTCGTACGTGTTGTACGTCACCGCATTCTTGGAGTTTGTAATTTCTGACAATATTTGTGTAACCGTGCGTATGCAAGACAAGTTTGAGCCAACATAAAGGCATAAAGGTCCGTACACGCGATCGGATTTTCTGACGGGAAATTTTGGATGTTTCCATCAGACAATTGTTGTCGGACTTTCCGCCAACAAATGTTTGCTAGCATGTTCTCAAATTTTCCACCAACAAATTTGTGTTGTCGGACTTTCCAATCGTGTGTACACAAGTCTGTTGGACAAAAGTCCAAAGTACAAACACACATGCTCGGAAACAGAAGAGGTCGGTCTTGTAAACTAGCGTTTGTAATGGAGAATTAACATTTGTGACGTGGCAAATTATGGAATCTCCAAATGCAGCGCACAATTCTCTTCTTCTTTAATGGGATAATAATGAAGCTGCTTTTCATAATCCTCAACATTCATAACTACTACATTTCCTCCCTTGTCCGCTGGTTTAATTACAATTTTAGCGTTATTTTGAAGGGATTTTATAGCCAGTTTTTGACCTGGTGATAGATTATTATTGCTTGTTCTGACATTAAAATCAATCTTATCAACTTCCTTCGTAGTCTGTTCAACAAAGGCCCAAATATAGGGATTATTGCTGAGTAGTAGAAATGCTTGAGATTTTGGTCTGAGGTTTGAGGGTCGGTGGAAGGCGACACCGGAGGGACAGACACCATCCAAAGGAGAAATGAGCGGCGCCCCCGATTCGGTGTGGCCCTCCTCCCACAACTCCATCAGATCCTCAATGGCTTGAAGTTCAAAATTAGATTGTTCAACAGTACACCTGATAATGAGTCATCATAGATGACTTTAAACATGAGTTTCCTCGCAAAAAGATGACTTTGATAAACTTATCACCATCAACTTGTGGACAGAATGTTAAGCCTAATTTTAACACTTCAATTTCATCATTGGTTAAAGATATGGAAGATAATTTAATCATTTCTAATTTCGTGTCTCCATGGTGGTCTGGGGAAGTGAGGTCGTGGGGCTCCTATTAATTTTTTATTCTCCATACCCTTCCACCTCTTTCCTTTTTTGCACCATCACCCCATTTTGCACATTTTCACTTACATTATCTTGCACAATATTTATTCACTTTCATGCATATTCCCAGCACATTCGGCCATTTTGGCCTCCATTATAGTACTACCATTATATGAATTATTATTTCTATACACATTATTTATAATATAATCATAAGACATACATGCAATATAGACAATACACCTTTGGTGAACTTTCTGACCATTCAGTGATAAACTTCAAAATTTAAATTTGGGTATTCTTTGAATATACCATAAAATAACCCTCTGGGAATTTGCTGCTGGTGCTAACCCTACCCCGGCCTGGCGCACCTCTGGGGGATGACCAAACGTAAGCCACATTCAGTGGAGTGACTTCTGCCCCTGGGGTGTTGTCTGACCTGGAAGGACGCGGGATTATCTGACAGGTTTTAAAGAAACTCTGGCTGTGAGTTTTTTTCCAAATACATTGGTAATTATGTGAGATATCTACACTTTGTATATAATTACTATATTATACTTTTAAAATTTGATATGCTAAATGCAATTTCTTTGCAGCAAACCAATCCTCTGAAGAAGATGCCAACTGTATGGGTCGAAACGCGTCAAGAATTGTTATACATTAGACATTCTTTCATGTAATGTTTTGTATAATTTTGTGTTTGCATTTTTTGTACTTGGAATGGTTTTATTCTCCTACCAGAGCTCATATTTTAACTAACATGCAAATTGCGTATGCTAATTTTTCAATAAAGAATGCATTTTTCTAAATCTATTTACTCCTCATAATCTATTCACCTTGCTGCTAAAACCCCCCTCTGGGGGAACTTTCCCACATTGTAGTCCCTCTGCATTGCACTCTGTGGGATGCTCTGGAATGGTGGGTCAGCAAACCCAGACTGCAATCTACCAGTCACCTGTCCACGATCTACTGGTCGCTGATCCCCATAATAGAGCTATCAGGGAACAGCAGGCAGAATTATGTGTGGGACGCCATAATCTGGCAAGGAAACAGTAAGGACATAAATAGCTGGCCAATAACCTTAAGTGTCGACATGATCAGATGCAGGTGGGACAATTCCAATGGTTAATGAAAGACTGGAGCTGCAGAACAGATCAGTCATGCTTAAGTCCCTGGGAGACCAGAGTACAAGACTCAGCAGACTCAACTCCTCGCATTACCCCTCCCCCTTAAGGAACATGCTCCGGATGGTTTCTTTGGCTTATCAGGATATCTATTATGACAATTTCTGAATACATTTTGGGGCAATGCAACTTTTTCACTGGTTTCCACAAATCCCCTTCTGGACCATAACCTTTCCATTTTATCAGAGATTGTAGCTTACCCAGATACAGACAAGAATTATGGATTATGGATTATATCCACCCCCCACCCCCCTAGTACTTGGGCTGGATCTAGTGGAGGGAGTGTATGTTCTGTAAAAGGATTCTTTCTAAAAGGTTTTAAAAAGGGCCACATGAAAAACAGAATGGATCGTCATTGATGGAGGTAATTTGGGCTTGTACACCACAGGTTTATTTGGGCCATTACTTCAAAAGGACCTATGAACTTTGGAGGGCCAAGTTTTGGAGATTGTAGTTTAAGCTGTAAATGCTTTGAAGATTGCAAGCTCTTATCACCTACTGAATAGAGAAAATTGAGTACTGTCTTTTTTTATTTGCACTAACATACAATTTTTCAGGACAATCTTTCAGGGTATGTCCCCTTCTTCAAGGTCCAATCAGTACTGATTCACAAAAGTGACCCATTATAACAGATATGAATACACTTACCGAACATATCTCAGGCCTTAAAGAAAATATGTTACAACCGTTAGTCCTGAACACTGTGAGTTTCCTGCAAGACACCACTGATTTTCTGAACAAGCTTAACAATATACAACAATTACATTCAAATACACTTCTAGTCACTATGGATGTAGAATCTCTGTACAGTAACATCCCACACAAGGATGGGTTGGCGGCATGTCACAGATTCTTATCATCCTCACCAAACCACAAATACACTGCTGAGGATGTTACCCAGCTCATCGAATTCATTCTTACACAACTATTTCACTTTCAACAATTACATCTATCTCCAGTGTATGGGTACTGCTATGGGAAGTAAAATGGCACCCCAATATGCAAACTTAGTTATGGCTGACCTGAACAGCATACAACAAAAGCCAAACAGATATTATCGCTGTATTGATGATATCTTCATGATATGGACTGAAGGTGAAGAAAATCTAAAACATTTTTTCTCATTGATCAACACTTTTCACCCATCTATCAAACTAAAAATGGATTATTTGAAAACACATGCCAACTACCTAGACACCACAGTATACATCAGGGATGACAAGCTTCACACTTCGATATACAGAAAACTGACTGACCGATGCAGGTATCGGCAGAGTTCCAGTTTTCACCCCAACACACTAAACAGTGAACACGAAATCTTCTAGCAATAAAAGGTGCACAGTGCAACGTGCAAAATATGTGAATAGAGAACCAATAGAGAACCGATAAATTGGTTCTGAAAGTGCAAGGGAATTGCAAGGAAATTGCAAGGGAAATGAATGATTGAATGTGCAGAAATATCCAAAATAATGACAAAGTGACCATACAGATGAAAAGAGTGTGTCACTGTAGGTATGGTATAATCAGATGATACCAAAACAATAATATCGCTGAAAAAAATTATTAAAAAATAAAAGTAAAATTTGGTGCACTACAAGTCCCAGCTTGTAAAGAAAGAAATGGCGGAAAATAAACGATAAAGTCCACAATCTGGAACAATGAAGAGCATAATGCTCTGGAATAAGTGAAGGTGAGTAGAAATATTCAGGAATCTTTGTGTTGATCACAGTGATGATCCGTGCAGGCAGTGCTCTGTGCTGACTTCAGGGGTGCACCCTACTAGTTCCCCCAGCCTCTCACCTCTATTTGCGGCCCCTACAGGCCTAGTGGAGCAGATAGCCTCTAAAGTGGCAAGCCTGGTCACTTTCCGGGTCCTCTTTCTTATGGGCTCCTATGGGCTCCTATAGGCTTCTATGGGCTCCTATGGACTCCTACTCCGATCCAAAAAGGCACTCCAGGGGTAAGGGGTCACTCACGGGTTAGATCAGCATGTAGGGGTTAAAGGTACAAAGAAGCGCTCCAATGTGTAGTAAAAAACAGGTTTATTGAAACAAAAATAATATCCACTCACATTTAAAGTTTTCTTGCTTCAGCATAGATGAACTTCCGGTCGCGGCCGCAAACCGGAAGTAGAGCTAGTATCGTCACTAGCACACGTGACTTTTTACGATACTAGTGAGGGAGGAAGGAAGTCAGGTGCCTATCGCTCTACTTCCGGTTTGCGGCGGCGACCGGAAGTTCATCTATGCTGAAGCAAGAAAACTTTAAATGTGAGTGGATATTATTTTTGTTTCAATAAACCTGTTTTTTACTACACATTGGAGCGCTTCTTTGTACCTTTAACCCCTACATGCTGATCTAACCCGTGAGTGACCCCTTACCCCTGGAGTGCCTTTTTGGATCGGAGTAGGAGTCCATAGGAGCCCATAGAAGCCTATAGGAGCCCATAGGAGCCCATAAGAAAGAGGACCCGGAAAGTGACCAGGCTTGCCACTTTAGAGGCTATCTGCTCCACTAGGCCTGTAGGGGCCGCAAATAGAGGTGAGAGGCTGGGGGAACTAGTAGGGTGCACCCCTGAAGTCAGCACAGAGCACTGCCTGCACGGATCATCACTGTGATCAACACAAAGATTCCTGAATATTTCTACTCACCTTCACTTATTCCAGAGCATTATGCTCTTCATTGTTCCAGATTGTGGACTTTATCGTTTATTTTCCGCCATTTCTTTCTTTACAAGCTGGGACTTGTAGTGCACCAAATTTTACTTTTATTTTTTAATAATTTTTTTCAGCGATATTATTGTTTTGGTATCATCTGATTATACCATACCTACAGTGACACACTCTTTTCATCTGTATGGTCACTTTGTCATTATTTTGGATATTTCTGCACATTCAATCATTCATTTCCCTTGCAATTTCCTTGCAATTCCCTTGCACTTTCAGAACCAATTTATCGGTTCTCTATTGGTTCTTTATTCACATATTTTGCACGTTGCACTGTGCACCTTTTATTGCTAGAAGATTTCGTGTTCACTATTTTTAACCCAACTCCATCATCATTTTTACCCCAGCACATATATTTATTTCAGCACGGTTATTTTAGCACCATCACTTTTATTGAATATTTTTTCATTTTTTACACACGTCTTATATTTATTCAATATTTTATGTGTATTGCTATTAAGGAATTTTATCTATTTAGTTCATTGTTTTATGTTTTTATATATCTATTTATGTGAAAGGTCACTCATCTTTCGGATACTCTGAGCTTTGCAAACTGGTAATTTTAGATTATTTTTAGATTATTTATTGATTTACATAAGGGTTAGCGCCACATACCCTCTTCATTCAATTTTACCTTTACAAGTGTGAGATCACTTATATGTTGGCTGCTTTCCTTTTCCATTTTTCTCCTTATTTTATTTAATGGTTTTTGGTTGAGCGCACTGGTTACCCCTATTGTCAACACACTAAACAGGCCATCATATACAGCCAGGCCATCATATACCACTGAATATGTTCAGACCCAAAAGACAGAAATAAACATCTCAGAACACTGGCAGACTCCTTCCAATAGAAAGGTTACAAAGACAAAACCATCAACAACAGCATTAACACAGCCTTGAAAACCCAAAGAGAAAATCTCCAATACACAGATAAAAAACAAATAACCGAGTACCTTTAGTCACCACATACAACCCAGCACTAGAAGGGATCAAAAAGATAATCAAAGATTTACAACCCATTATAACAGAGGATGAAACCCCAATATTGGCTTTCAGGCAACCACCCAACCTCACACATAAACTAATCAGCAGGAAACTTCACTCTGAATATGAAGTCACAAATAATGGAAGCAAACCCTGCAATAAAAAATGCTGCAAACTGTGCAACCAGATCAATCTATCCAAAAGTGTCACACACACAAATGGGACCTTCAATATCATGGGATCATACCGCTGTACCTCCAGTAATTTTGTGTACCTCATCCAATGCAAAAGGTGTAGCAAAGGGTCTTATGTTGGTGAAACAGGACAGAAGATGCAGGTGAGGATGAATTTGCACAGACACACCATCAAGGAACATAAAGAAGACAGCTTCTGCACACCTGTGGGACATCACTTCTCACAACCAGACCACACTATAGAAGACCTAATTGTTTTAATTCTTAAAGGGAATTTCAGAACTATCCAGAAAAGGAAAACTAATGCCCCGTACACACGTTCGGACTTTGTCCGCCGGACCTAGTCCAGCGAATTGTCCGCCGGACCTAGTCCGGCGGGACTTCCCCACACGCCCGGACTTCCGAGCGTGTGACTTGCCCACACACGCCTGGACTTCTCCGGCGGACAATCCGCTGGAAAAAGTCAGCGGGAATGAACGGACTTTCTGATGAGCGGCAAGTCCGTTCATTTCAAAAGTCCGGCGGACTAGCCTACTAACGGCGGGATTGTCCGCCGGACTGCCAAGTCCAACGGACAATTTTAAAACAAAACTTAAAACCTAGTCCGCCGGACTTTTGGTGCCAAAAAGTCCGCCGGCGCCCACACACGAGGGGATTGTCCGGTGGACTTGAGTCCAGCGGACAATCCCGCGGGATAATCCCTTCGTGTGTACGCGGCATTAGAATCATACTTCTTTTTGACACAATAACGGCCTAAATTTAGATATTGGTTTCCTTACCCATACTACAGTTTTCCGACCCCCTCTGTGACAGTTTTTTTTTTTTCTCCTTTTCCTCAGAGATTGAGTTTTTTTTTTGTTTTTTGTTTTAACATGTGGTTTTATTGTAACGCCTTCATATTCTCCCAAGGCTACCACTGGTACCTCTTTCAATAAGTGCTATGTGTCAGGCTCATTAGAGACTGAATGGTGCATTCTGGGTACTATTTCACACAATACAACTTATAGGGCAGTGATGGCGAACCTATGGCACGCGTGCCACAGCTTGCACGCCAAGTCCTCTCTGTCGGCACGCCAGGGGAATCCCCCAGCCAGTCAGTCACTTCCACTGACAGTGCAGGCACTGAGGTGCTGGCTCCCTTCCTTGCAGCAGTGCCAGTAACATCGGGAGGGGGGTTGGCAGCCAGTCATCTTGTCCCATGTGCGATGTTTAGGGGGGTGTAAAATTCTTCCTCCACCATCCCGACTCTGTTCCGCAGCTTATTGCCTCCCCCGGACCCCTACACCTACGGTAAGGCATTCAGGCATTCCTTTCTGCAGGCACCCTGCTCCAGGATGACTTTGGTTCAGTCTGTCCCTCTGGTGCAGCCTGTGAAACAGCGGAGGGGGAGGGGCGGTGCTCGGAGAAGATCATCCATGGCCATGGGGAGAGGTGCAGTGGCTTCTGGCTGACCGCCTGACTCCTACAATACTGCCCGGGGAGAGCTGGGCGATAAAGGCCATGTAAAGGTAGAGGAGGATGGATCCTCTGATCTACATTGTACTGTGTGTGGGGGGATGTAAGTAAGTATGTGACAGGTAGGTGAGTGTAATGGTAAGGTAGGTGAGTGCATGTGTCAGGTAAGTCAGTGTATGTTGCACAATGCATTCCTGAACCCTGCATTCTGAGCAAATCTGGCAGAATCGTATGTTTTTGGTCCCTTAGGGCTCATTCAGAGGGATGATCAGTCCCATCCTCTGTACAGAGCCGCTGGTAGGTTTAATTCTGTGTTGGCACTTTAAAAGACATAAGTTGATTTTGCGTTGTGGTTTGCGTTGCGTTGAGTGTCAGCGCGGGACACACAGCACTACTAGCTTTATTTTTGTGCAGTTTTGGTATCATGCTAACATAGGCTTTGCTAGAATCTGGATCAAGGGGGATACAGTTCCTTAAAAATAAACTCAAGATAGTCTACAAATTATTTATAATATATCCATCTCCAACATGTTTTTTGTGGATGTGTGCAAATTTTGGCATGGAAAGTCTCTTGAAACATTTCTGGTTTATCAGCTGGTTTATTTACTATATAAATTGTAATAGAAGAAAAAAAAAACTTCTTGTAGAACCAACTCAGGATTTTGAATGAATTTACCTGTGGAACACTAAATTTTAGGGATTAATTTCCAATGGTGTCTAGGCAGGGGCGTACCTAGTGCATTTGGCACCCGGGGCGGATCCTATATCTGGCACCCCCCCCCCACCTTAAAACGTAAAAACACCCCACTGTGCTCCCTGCATACCTCTGCATCCTTAAATATCTCTTTGTCACTACTGTGTACATTACACAGCATCCTGCACCTCTAGACCCCTTTACATTACACAGCACCCCTTTACATTACACAGCACCCTGCACCTCTGGAGCCCTTTACATTACACAGCACCATGCACCTCTAGACCCCTTTACATTACACAGCACCATGCACCTCTAGACCCCTTTACATTACACAGCACCTCTGGACCCCTTTACATTACAAAGCACCTCTGGACCCCTTTACATTACAAAGCACCTCTGGACCCCTTTACATTACAAAGCACCTCTGGACCCCTTTACATTACAAAGCACCTCTAGACCCCTTTACATTACACAGCACCCTGCACCTCTAGACCCCTTTACATTACACATCACCATGCACCTCTAGACCCCTTTACATTACACAGCACCCTGCACCTCTAGACCCCTTTACATTACACATCACCATGCACCTCTAGACCCCTTTACATTACACAGCACCCTGCACCTCTAGACCCCTTTACATTACACAGCACCCTGCACCTCTAGACACCTGTATGTTACACAGACACCCCCCCCTAGCAGCTCTGGACCCCCTGCATGTTACACAGACCCGCCTACAATACAGACCCCCCCTACAATACAGACCCCCACCCCTGCACAACCCCCCTACAGTGCAGACCCCCCCTTCAGTACAGACCCCCTACAGTGGAGACGCCCCCTACAATGCAGAGCCCCCCCCTTTAGTACAGACCCCCCCTACAATGCAGACCCCCCCTACTACAATTCAGACCCCCCTTCAGTACAGAGTGACCCCCCCCCCCTTCAGTACAAACCCCCCCTTCAGTACAGACCCCCCTACTACAATGCAGACCCCCCCCCCTTCAGTACAAACCCCCCCTTCAGTACAGACCCCCCCCCCCCTACTACAATGCAGACCCCCGTGCAGTACAGAGTGACCCCATCCTTCAGTACAGAATGACCCCCCCCCCTTCAGTACAGACCCCCCCTACAACCCATAATGTACCTACCTCCTCCCTCAGGTCAGGAGTGTCAGCGCGGGACACACAGCACTACAAGGAGGAGGGGGAGGCGGAGCCGGCGGCATCACTCTGCTCGGCTGAGATCAGAGCCACGGAGAGCCGCGGAGCGCGCCGAACACCCTCCCCCTCCTCTCACCTCACCTGCGCAGCCTGTCACTCACCGCGCCGCTGCGCCGCTGAGCCGCTGATGTGTTATATCAGCGCTCGGCGGCGGCGCGCTGTCACCGCTTCCATCGCGGAGGGGGGCGCCGGCCTGGCACCCCCCCAGTGTGTGGCACCCGGTGCGGCCCGCCCCCCCCGCACCCCCCTTAGTACGCCACTGTGTCTAGGGGATAGTTTCCTAGCTAAGAGTAACCTGGTACATAAAATCTCAATCTATTTTAACATATATTTCTTTCAACCCTAGTTAAGGCTAGATTTAAATCTAGACATGCTACATCTATCTTATTTCTAAGGTTAATATCACAATTTTGTTTTTGTTCCCTAATTAGGTTAGCAGGAAACCTTTCTTTTTTGTTGTATAGTCACTTGGGAGTTTAAATTTGACGTGTGTTACTATTTGGATAAAAGAACAAAATATTACAGTGCACACATGCAAAAAATACATTTACCTCCAGCAAGGCGTATTTAAAACACCTAGATATTTTCAAAAAACATTATCAAAAAATATGGGGATTTGGTCACACCATATTTCTATATGGTGCTTAAGCCCACTTACTGCGACAAAGTACCCCATGATTAGTGGGTCCTACACTATCCATAGATTGGGAGATCCTGCTTCTCTGAACCATGGGAGCTATACTCCTCTATATGGGAGAACTTGAGGTCTCCACCCATGACAAAGGATGACACTAATGAGAGGTACTTAATGAGGGAGTGGGGTGCTCCTCACCCAAAAGGATTTGGTCAGAATCCATACAATAGACAAACAAGATATTTGGGGGGCACACCCTAATAAATGCATAAAAGATGGGGCAGCCATAAGACCATACAACAGAACAAAATATTACAGTGTACACATGCAAAAAAGACATTTACCTCCAGCAAGGCTTATTTAAAACACCTAAACATTTTCAAAACACATGGGGATTTGGGCACACCATATTGCTATATGGTGCTTAAGCCCACTTACTGCGACAAAGTACCCCATGATTATGGTGGAAGAAACATTGCTTTCTGCTCATTTGTCTGTTGCATCAGACATCTGCCTTTCCAGCACTTGAACAACCGAAGAAAGTTATTTTCATGGTGATGTCCATACAAGGTGAAAGACCCAGACCCAGTACCGCATAAGAAGAAAAAAACATAAATCTCTAAATCTTCTTATCCTTAAAATAAAGCAAAACAATGTTTGCAAGACACCAATTCTTATTTTATGGGGATGCTATGATACGCATGCCCATACAACATTTCATTTACTGGGAATTGAGGCAACTTCAGATGGATGGTAGCTTGACCAATAGATGTCAATTTATCATGCATTGCAATATCTTGCTATAGATCAACAGGAGACTTCTTAGAGATTAATTTACTATGCAAAGCCTATAAAATTCCAGTGTCTCTTTATCTATAGTCTGTGTGTTTACAAAGAGACCATAAAGGATTTGGCAATAATAGTAACATGAGATTGGAGCATATAAACAGAGCCAGGGCCACTTCACAAAAAAATCTAAAGAAAAACAGCTCTTTTTAGGATATATCCATGATATTCTATTGACTTTAAACGAGTACCATATTATAACCAATGTTGCGCACTGTCCATAGTGCTGATCCTGTGTACCAACACAAATTCCAGCTTGGCAGTGGTTCAAAGTCCACTCCCTGTGCAAGAACAATTTTTATGATCCTGTTCATCTACAGGTAGATAGATAGATAGATAGATAGATAGATAGATAGATAGATAGATAGATAGATAGATAGATAGATAGATAGATAGATAGATAGATAGATAGATAGATCCTCATAGTCATAATATATGGTGTCAAGATGAAATGGGAGTATTCTGCATTTTAGGCAGGAAGTGAGGGAAGTGACTCTTGTGCAACACCACTTGGATATTACAACATACAACTCTGGGTAAAAGTTAGGGCATTATATAAAAATTAGACATGTGCGATTAGTTTCGTACGAAACGAAAATTCATACGAATTTCAGGAAATTTGTACATTCGTACGAATCCGAAATACGAATTTTCATGCATACGAATTCCGTAGGAAATACGAAACTTTGTTTACGAATTTCGGATCCAAATTCAAAACAAAAATTCGTAATTGTTACGAAAAGTTAACGAACCTAAAAGGTAAAAACCCAGGAAGTCAGCACAGCACGGGGATGGTGGGAACCCCTCATAATGATAAATTCATCATAACAAAAATTCGTAATTGTTACGAAAAGTTAACGAACCTAAAAGGTAAAAACCCAGGAAGTCAGCACAGGGATGGTGGGAACCCTATGGGAATTTCTATGCTTACGAATTTTATACAAAATACGAAATTTCGGATCCAAATTAACAGAATTGTGACTGGTGTTTTGTTCACCAATCAGAGGAAGTCAGCACAGCACAGGGATGGTGGGAACCCCTCATAATGGGCACAGCGGGTGTACACTCAGACATGGGAACTCAGCACAGGGATGGTGGGAACCCCTTATAATGGACACACAGCAGGTGTACAGACCTGGGAACTCAGCACAGGGATGGTGGGAACCCTATGGGAATTTGTATGCTTACGAATTTCATACGAAATATGAAATTTCGTTAACGAGTTTCGGATCCAAATTAAAAGAAACATGACTGGTGTTTTGTTCACCAATCAGAGGCAGTCAGCACAGCACAGGGATGGTGGGAACCCCTCATAATGGGCACAGTGGGTGTACACTCAGACCTGGGAACTCAGCACAGGGATGGTGGGAACCCCTCATAATGGACACAGCAGGTGTACAGACCTGGGAACTCAGCACAGGGATGGTGGGAACCCCTCATAATGGACACAGCAGGTGTACAGACCTGGGAACTCAGCAGAGGGATGGTGGGGACCCCTCATAATGAATAAATTCATCATAACGTACATCGTATTTGTTACGAAAAGTTAACAAACCTAAAGGTTAAAAACCTAGGAAGTCAGCACAGCACAGGGATGGTGGGAACCCCTCATAATGATAAATTCATCATAACAAACATTCGTTATTTTTACGAAAAGTTAACGAAACTAAAGGTTAAAAACCCAGGAAGTCAGCACAGCACAGGGATGGTGGGAGCTCTCATAATGATAAATTCCTCATAACGAACTTTTGTTATTTTAACGAAAAGTTTACGAATCTAACGAAAATACAATTTTTTTCCCCGGGCGAACCGAAAACGAAACAAAACTAATTTTTTGACAGCGCCCATCTCTAATAAAAATGTCTCTGCTTCGTGCCTGCTGTAGAAGTGGGCAGTGATCAGGTTTATGTGACAGTAATGGGGGGGGGGGGGGGACAAGAAACCATATGGAGTATAAATCTTCCCCCTAAAGCTGGCCATACACTGACCAAAATCAGCAGGGATCAGTGAGTGGCTGTCCCTGTTCGACAGAAGTTGATTGTTTGATCGACTGTTGAACGCATACGTTGGGAACGTTTTCTCAATCAGTGCTGTCTGAACACAATTTCCCAGTAGGGGGAATTTCTCCATCCACCCCATTTGTCTGTTTAGGTCCCAGAGGGCCTGTACAGGCTGCACAAATGGTATTTCCACCCTACAGCCTGGCACAACAGACATGTGCTGATACCATTTTTCATATCCTTCATATCCTGTTTTACATGTTTGTGACAGCAGTAATATCCTTCTGAAACAGCTAGGTATACAGCTAAAATACAGCACAAAATGAGATTTTGTCCAGCCAATCCTGAGATTGCCACAGCTCAACCAAACAGCTTATCTAGGATCTTGAACTGACTTTATTTTAAGCAATAAAGCTTGGACACCTCTCTGTCACCAGCCTGTGGGTGGAGAATGAAGGAACTACAGACCAATGAGTTATATATTCTATTTCATCCTGTTAACACGTTCCTTGTCAGCACATGTGCATCCAGAGAACTTACCCTCCCTCACTCAGTGTAAGTGTTGCTGTTAAAAGGATTACAATTTTCCATATTTACACTAGTTGCAGGTACAAAACTCCATTAAAGAGGTTGTAAACCTTCGTGTTTTTTCACCTTAATGCATCCTATGCATTAAAGTGAAAAAACACCTGTCAGTGACCGGCCCCCCCAGCCCCCCCGTTTTACTTACCTGAGCCCTGGAACTTGACCTGGCGGGGATGCGCTGTCTCTCTGCCTGGGGTTCTCGGCTCTTGATTGGATAGATTGCAAGCAGTGCAGCCATTGGCTCCCGCTGCTGTCAACCAAATCTAGTGACGTGGGGGGCGGGGCTGAGTCATACATTCGGCGGCTATGGACGCCGAATGCTGGACTCGGTTGCGCGGCCACAAGGTAACCCCCTTCGGGAGAGTCCTTGGGGGTTATCTGGTGTGGAGAGGAGCCGCGAGAGCCAACGGGGGTCCCCAGAAGACAAGGTTCGGGGCCACTCTGTGCAAAACGAGCTGCACAGTGGAGGTAAGTATGATATGTTTGTTATTTAAAAAAAAAATAATGAACGCTAACAATCACTTTAAACATGTTGCTTTTTTTTTTTTTTATATCTGCCTGAAGTTTAGCTTCAGCCCTCAAGGCACATGGGATGTTTTTACTACAGCTTTTAGTGGCAGAGGTGTTTAGAGGCATAGAAAAAAAAAAACACTGCCAGTGCGTCCAGGAGCAGAAAAGTGTGGGCAGAAAAAATGCTTGAAGCTTAGAAATGCATCTAAATGAGTGTAATGTTAGGCGTGTCTAGCGATTGAGCGTTAATACTTTTTAATGGCCAGAAAAAATATTATTCTGGCCAATGAAATGAATTAATGCCCAAGCACTTGACGCCTGTAAATGTACCTAAATGCTTGTAAAAATGTTAGATACCAGTGTCAGGCAACTTTTCTGCAAAAACGCTGCTGCCAGGAGGGAGGCTTTGAGGAGTATTTTTTGTTAAGGTCCTGTATGCATGAGGCCTTAAAATCACAAGGGATTGTATTAATAATGCATGAAACTTTTCTCTTTGATAGTTAAACAGTTAAAACGATGTAATGGTGCCACTTAATATGCTATTTTTAGCATATACAATCACATATTGCAGTTTGATGAATTAGGTTAGGCCTCATCCACACTAGACGTTATAAAAACGCCAGTACCGTTAGCTGGAGAATGCCACGTTAAAAACCTGAGTTTTGGTACGTTTTAGTTTTTAGCGTTTTTTAGCAAAACTAAGCTCTCACAAAAGCTTGAGGCTCAAAAACACTCATAAACACCAGATAGCCACGTTTTGACACATTTTATCAAAATTTTTTAGCGTTAGAGCATTTTTACAGCTGAAAAACTCCTTTTCAAACCCAGTAGTTCCAGCCTGAAAACCCCCCCTGCCAAAAAACACTGCTAAAAGCCTATGTGTGCATGGAACAGAGTTTGGATAACACAGGGTTAAACAGAAAGGTCATAAATGAACTGCACATTATCTGGACAGAATGCTTGGGGAGATAGTGAGGTGTTCCTGCTTAGGAGATGTATGTTAGCTTGGGGGGCTACAAACTCTGCAGGGCTCCAACACACACTCGCTGCTATTCCAACCCTTCACATATTTCCACATAAACTTCCCTCCTGGCATTAAACTTTGCCAGGTATTGTGCTCAGCTTACCACCCCAAACTGATGTTCCTCCCTCAGCTCACCTCTCTCCCTGCATGTCCTGGGAGCAGAATAGCTGTGCTCCTCCTCTGGGTTCTCTCATCATATGGCACTGAAGATAGAGGAGGGGGGGGGGGGATTCAGCGGGACACACAGAGCAAGTATGCAGGAGACTGGGGGGGGGGGTAGGAGACGCCCAAAACAGCAGCTGTAAAAACATCCAGTGTGCATAAGCCCTTACAATCAGACTGCAAAATGTTCAAGTGGTTGTAAACTAAAAAAAAAAAAAAAAAAAAATAAACTCTGCAAGACAAAGGCATAATGAGCTAGTATGCATTGCATACTAGCTCATTATGAAATACTTACCTTAGATCGAAGCTGTGCAGCGGTCCCCACACACCGTTGTGACCGGCGACATGTCTTCCAGGGTTATTTCTGGCTTTGCGGGCTCCAGCGCTGTGATTGGCCGGAGCCGCGATAACGTCACTCCTGTGCATGCGCGCGGGAGCCGCCAATCGCAGCCCGGGTCCTGAAGAAACGGTACCAGTGGGTTATTTCTTCAGTGCGCATGTGCTGATGAAGTCTGTGGAAGTTTAGAAGATATTCACTGTGCAAGTGCAAGTTTAAAAGATATTCACGGTACCTACAGGTAAGCCTTATTATAAGCTTACCTGTAGGTAAAAGTGGTGTAACAAGGTTTACAACCACTTTAAATTGTGCACAAATTATCTGAAAGGTCTATATTATTGTCACACATGTCATAATAAGGGAACATTCAATTAACACAATTCTGCCAGTGATTTGTCACTACTATGATTTCTTGAAACCTTTCTTTATTTCCAAGACACCGGGTTGGTCTCGTTTACATGTGCAGCAATCTATAGCTCATTTACTCATGATGAGGCAATCTATGACACAATGAGGTGTTTCTAAATTGCAGACTGTACAGGGTCACTGAACTTGCAGTTAAAGTGGTTGTAAAGCTCCTACGTGAAAAATAAACAAAAGCATATCCTTCTATAGTGTGTACCAGCCTCAATCCAAAGTGTCATTCTTTCTGCTGTTTTTTCCCTTTGCTATCTGCTTGAGTGACTGATAATAGTCCAAGCCAGCTTTACAGCATCCTGAGTGACAACCTGGTCCACCTCCGGCACACAGCAGTTCAATGAGAGCCTCAGCTGTGTATATTTCCCTCTATTCTATGTAGAATGGGGTGTGTCCATTCTCTCCACTCAAGTTTCAGGTTTCACTGAGCTCTGTGCTCTAGTTGTGCAGTGTGTGATATCAGGTCCCCACCCCCTGCCTTCTACTGCTGAGAAATAGCCTTTGATCTGTGTGTTTTAAAAAAAAGTTATACAGAAGAGAGGGCTGCAGGTAAACAGGTACAACATATGTAGAAGGATTTGTTTCATCTTTGTGTATTACCGGAGGCTAGTCACTTTACTGGGTATATGTAAGGGTTTACAATCACTTTTGCACTTGTGACCATGTGTCCAGTACTGTAAACAGAGATAGCATTAGGTTGGAACTAAAATATTAAAAAGGCTTCTGCAACCTACATGTAACTTACTGATATGTGAAATATAGATTTTCGGCAGCAGGACCCAGTGGTCCAAATGATTCAATAGTTTACAATATATGGCATATTGTAAGATCACTTTAACATTTAAAAGCAGATTTAGCCCAACAATTAAATATTATTCATATTTGCCATAGCCACTGTTCTATTGGCTACATAAAATAGGATTCTGCAGATCCTATACCACTGATGTCTGTTTTTTGGACCGCTAAGGTATATCTAATTGGCTAGTCCCACCCTTTCTCTTTTCACCCTCTTAATACCGCCCCACTTCCACTGAAAAATATGGATTTTATTGTGAGTACCTAATTTATTAAAGCGGTTCTGCACACATTTCATTTAGTAAATCTCTTTGCCTTCCAAATCAGGCAAAGAGTACTAAATGAAGTGTGTTTTTTTTTCCACTTACCTTGTAATCGCTGACTTCCTTTCCTCTGTCTCTGCGGCGGTGGGCGGGGTCTCTGCGTCGATCGTCGTCACGCCGCACTGTCTCCTGGGATCTGGTGTCATTGATCCCAGGAGTCAGTGCGGACATCTTCCGAAATCTCGCGAGATTTCGGCCACATCTTCCGAAATCTCGCGAGATGTCGGCAGATGTGCCAAAATCTTGCGAGATTTCGGAAGATGTCCGGGAACGTGAGCTACTCTTTGCCTTTACTGCGCACGCGTGAGATCGGCGCAGTAACGGCGGTGCATACTGGGCCATCTGAAGTGCCTGTGTGGGTTCACATGCCCACAGGCAAGATGGCAACCAGCAGGAAAGGTTTTGTAAAATTCTTTTATCTGCCGAAAACCGGCAGCAGCGATTTACAGAAACAGGACACGTGAGTACTTAAACTAGATCTCACAAGCCATTGCATTGCACTAAAAAAAAAAAAAAAAAAAACATACAGACAGTGCAGAACCGCTTTAAGCAGGTAGACCTGAAAGTCTATATGTAAACCAATCACATGCTAGGAAAGTTTTGGTTGATTTGAGTGAGTGCAGATCACTTTAAAAAAAAATCACTAAACTGTCACTTTTCTTTGTGAACAGCCTCTACTTAGTAAATCAACCTATTGTAGTAAAGCGTAAAGAGATGCTAATAAATAAAACAATTGTGCAGTGTGTACATGTGTGGATTGTTCACTAGTTGCAAGGATTGTGCTAAAAAAAAAATAAAGGTAACACTGTCTGTGAATAATGCAGAAAATCTTACATCAAGAATAAACATTGATAACTGTGCCAAAAATGTGTTTGCGGGATGAAGAGTGGGGCGTTTCAAGTTAGTTAAAGTGTGACTGCAATGTTATTTTATTTACTATGGTAAAAAATTAAAATATATAGGAGTTTAGAAACCCTAATACAGGGTAGATCTCTCTAGAGTTGAAGGAGTTATTTCGCCTCCACAATCTCTGTACACTGTGGCAGATTCATACAGTGCACTCCCTGCAATCCTCCCTTTGTCCATTCAGGGTGCATGCTTACAGTAAGCAGGACGTGTATTTCTCTTGAAAGACACTGTATGAAATTAAAATTACATTGTGAAACCCAGTGAAAAGAAAAGGGGTTCTCAGCTACCGCCCTCCATTCCGAGTGATAAAGTGCCAACTGGGAGAGAGAGAAAAGCGGAGAAGGAGAGAGAGCAAGAGAGAAAGTAGAGGGGGGGGGGGTGCAATTTTGCTGAACATGTGTGGGTATTTCTTTGTCCCACAAGGCACACACGCCCCCTTCTCTCACATTGTGTCGCTGGCTATTCTCTGCGATTCTTGTCTTGTTCTCGCTCTCCCAGCTCTCTGACCCTATGCCGGCCCTTTGCATTGCGTCCCCGAGAAGTCAAGTCATGCCAAATTTGTGCTCTCGGCGGTGGAACCAACTCTCACACACTGCAGGGCACAGCTTGCCTTTTCTCCCTGGCCCTTTCCCACACTTTCCTATGCTCTTTGTCAGCCCCTAGATTTTTTTCTGCTCCTATTCAGCCCAAATTAGTCACGAATCGCCCCAGCTTGGAGACAAAAATAAATTAGGTGCAGTTTTTTTCTTTTCTTTAAATCCTGTTTACCCTTGTTACCATTACGTACCCTTCCTTCACCTCTCCCTTTGCCCCCACAGTGAATAATGGCTATGGTTAACCCCTGATACAGGACTGTACTTGTAGTAATAGCACTGTGCAGAACAATAAAGGAAGCAACCTCATTTGACCCCAGGCAAAACTCCCATTCTTCCTATGTCACAGGTATCAAAACAAATACTGGCCATTTCTGGCACAGATGACTGATCTCGATCTGGAATTAACATATAATAATGGCACGAAAAATAAATGAATAGGTTAAATGGTGATTTTTTACGGTCCGAACATCATAGCACCGTCAATTGTCGATTGCTGCTATACAACTTTCAGAAGTCATTTATCTCACATTTATAAGAACAGCGTCATGCTATGAGATTTATAGTGGCACACTGTTCTTTCTTTAACAATGCCTTGTCCTTAAACCAGGGTGACTGCCCAGGAGCCTGATGGTGCATGAGTATAATTATTGAAAGGAATACTTTATCTTCTTACTGTCATCAAAGTGACCTTGTTTGATCCTTGAAACCACTTTTTTTTCTGATTATCAATGGCTTCACCAACATATTTGGATAATGTTAAGCAATCTATTCCCAAGCTTATCAGACATATTTTTCTGACTCTTAATTGTTCAGTTTGAGGCCCATACACTTTTCTACCTTATTCTGAATATCTTGTAGTAGCAAATACTTTAAATAGACTGTTAATTGGTGCCTCTCCAATTCAGTTCTAGAACGTGAATGATTGTGGCAAGGATATTGGATTGTAAGCTTCAGGTTTAGGGACTGATGTAAGTGGTTCAATGTAGTATGCTGCGTGCTTAATACATTAATGCTATGCAAACAAGGGAATTTATAAATAACGTGTATTATTTTCATCTCATTTAAAGGAGAAGTAAACCCTAATTGACATTTAGTTTGCAAAATCTACGTAAGTGTATCATAAATGCATTCAGTCTTTGTCCTTCTGTTCTTCTCCAGGCTTTTGCAAATGTTTGTCTACATGCGTGCACTTCAGCAATGGCTTTCCTGATGGTGGTAACAGTGGTGGTAATGCCTGTCCAATGTGTCAAATGGTAACTTGTGGTCTCCATTGGGAGCCCGTGTTACAGTAGTAAAATTTGGGGTACAGGGAGATAACTTTGTCACCCTTCAACAAGTTTAATAAAAAATTATAGATTTAAAATGTCTTTTGAAATTACAAAATGTGTTCAAGTATAATAAATCTCATAAACGCTTTAACACATAGCCCTTCTCACTAGTTAAAGCATAACTAAAGGCAAAACTTTTTCTTTAGTGTTATATAGAATGAAGAGTGATTAGAACACCGGTCAGTTTTTATTGCTTTCTGTGCCCTCGTTAGAGAGATTCACCCTCTCAATTTGTCCTTTGTCCCATGTCATTGAAAGTGAAAGTAAAAGAAAATACCAAAATATGGGTGGTCCCCAGAAAAGTAATAGATGGGAACTCCTCTAATGGGGACACTAGTTCTGGTGGCCTGGGCGTCCCCAAGGGATTACCTTACTTTGCAGGGATTTCCTCTCACTTCCTATATTGGCTTTGAGACATGAAGTGAAAGTAAATCTCCAGATGGGGCACAGGTAGCAAAAAATAAACCAACTCTATCCAAAATGAAACTCTACTCTATCCAAAATGAAATAAATAAGTATTTTCTATAGTTCTCCTTTAATTACGGGTATTATGTCAGCATACATGGGCTGTCTGTCACTGCAATTGCTGGGTGACAGGGTAGCTATCTAACTGCATAAATGGTACCATGGTGCAAGCTCCCTGTGGAACTTTCATATTGCTGGAAACTGACCTATACCAAAAAATTTCTGGATTATTAGCTTTGTCATTTTTATTTCCCATACTTGCCAAAAAGGACCAAGATCCACCAAAAGGTGGATGGTTGATTACAATGCAACAGTGCACTTCTTAAGCTATGTCTTCTCATCACCTCCAAGGTAAGACAGCAAGACATCTACCTGTCTATACTAGTCTTATATTGTAAATATTTAAATATTCTTTTTCCCTTATGGGGTTTACCAGGAGACTATAGCTTTCAGAGTTTTTCTCATTTAAAGCAATCTTAGTACATACTGACCAATAAAACTACTATTTTATAAAAAATAAATAAATCAATAACTAAAAGCTGATGTACAGTGAGGAAAGCAGTCGCTAAAATAAAGTGGTATCTCTCAACAGTTTACAATAAAACCTGGCAAACATATGCTCTATATGTATAAATGCCTCTATCTTAAGTGGATATTTTTATGTATAATATATTGTATGGTGCCTAAAGACCGGCCTTGTAATATGCCTTCAAATATTCACCTGTTGTCTGCTTTAACCAGGACATACTGTATGCTTATCTGTTTTTGAAAAATGTTATAGACAGACATGCAGGCAGGTGCCCAGTATGTTAATATTAATTGAATGCCTTAAGGGTTAACAGTGTGTGCTGTGGTGTGCCTCCCCATGCATGCGTCACTTCCTGTCTTTGGCGAGTGAAAAACAGGAGGATGTCAGGCCTTATGGCTTTTGGGAAGTTGGTGGTGTGGCTTTACACTGAGAAATGTGATTGCTGTTCTTTAGTGCAGTACCCCCTTAACTGGGCCCCACATGGGTCTAAGGTCTGGACTTTCTTGATATTGTCTTTTGAATGATGACACAACTGGACTTGCCAGCTTGGAGCACCACAGCATTTAAGTAAGTGGGAACCTATGTCAGAGCTCTCTGTAAGAGATGCCAAACTATCAAGTAAAGAAGTTCCGCATTAAGTGAAGACATCTGGTCTGAATTACAGTGAACATATTTGGTGAACAATGTGTACCACTACAGGTTAACGCTTCAGGTGTTGAAGTAAGTGAAGTAACGAGAAGGAGGATCAGCCAGCGGTTGAGGCCAGTGTTGGAGGTTCCGTAGATAGGGTTGTCTGGCACATGTTGCACCCAACTGATCAGTTAGGCTCCTATCTTAGGGCCCAGTGCAGAATGGAACCAGTCCTAGAGACCTGGCCTGGAACCATGGTGTGCGAGGCCTTACAATGTTTGAGGAGGGGGTAGTCAAACAGAATCCATCCATGCAGACCAGATTTTGTCAAATTTGGCGGGGCAACCTCTACTATAAGTCAACTGATACATAAGAAGTGCGGAGCTAATCACCTAAAACCAATTGTTATAGGATGGCGGGGATGAGAGGAGAATCTTTTGCCTAGCATAATAAGTGGTATAAAAAAGTAGTAGTCTATCATGTTTCTGAATAGGAAGACCATCATAAATACCCAGCAACAAAACAAGGAGTCAAGTGGTACAGGAAGATGCAGCACCTTGCACAGGCTATTTGCAATTTGGCCCCAAAAAGCAAAAACTTAGAGGCAGCTCTATACCATGTGGTAGACGATGCCAGTGGTACTCAGCATAGGGTCAATGTGGTGTATCCGCTGAGGCGTACAATTTATTCTATGTAAAAATTCAGTAGGACAAATTTGCCCTTAGCAGAAATCATGCATTTAGTGTACTGGGCCTCCACATCTTCCCATTCTTCCTCTGGAAGATTAGGTATATCATTCTTTAATTTCTGGAACAAAGGAAGAGGTCCTAGTTCCATGATAAGTGATCAAATGAGCATAAACCAGGAAAGAGGGGTTTAAGGAGTAGAGCAACTCTCATCAGAAATTTTAAAGGCTACTGCTGAAGGTGTGAGTATGGGAAAATTGAGCCCTAATAGCATGCTTAAGTTGGAGATATCTGAAGAAGAACCAGTTAAGGAGATTGTGTCAAATGGATAAGTTTGTGTCTTCTTAACATTGTGGTATGTTTGTGGAAAACTGTTTTCTTTGGTTTTTTTTTTTAAACTATCTGATTAAAAAAAAAAAGGAGATTGTGTGCCTCACTTAGTAAATTAAAGGTGCGGAGCTCACCCACCAGAAAAATGTTAGTTTCTGAATGGCCACTCTGCTCCAGATAACAGGGCCAGGTATACTAGTAGTATGAGGGAGCATCAAGTTGTCCCAGAGTGGGGTATGAGGGAGCAAGAGCTCAAGCGCATGTACCATTTAACTCTGATCGCCCAAGCTCTCAGTGTCATTTTCATTGATTAAATTACAGCTGAAGAGAATCTAGGTTCTTTATAAACCAAAGTTTGGAGCATTTGGGGTTATTCAACTATAGCTGCCTCCAGGTCTAAAGCAGGAATACTTTGGGAAGAGTAAATCACCAATGTAGCGTTACCAACAAAGAGACCAAATAGCAAAAAATAGAAGTTGGATAGAGCCGAACTGGCTGTGACTATAGGCAAAGCTGCTGTTAGAAATCTCAGGGCCCCAAACAGCCTACCTGACAGCACCCTGCCTTAGAAAATTTCAGTACTATATTTGTGTCTATTTATACACAAAATTAAATCTAAAAGATAAAACTGTGCCGAATCATGAGGCAATCGCTGCAAACTGCATTGCGTGAATCTTGTCGTCCAAAAAAGAGCAGGAGCTTCTTTGGGCGACAAACTTTGTGTGATTCTGTTTGCCACAATTGCCACGTGATTCTGTGACTTGACAATTGCAGCAAACCACACTGCGTTTGAGGTGCCATTAAAAATGAATAGCACCTAAATATGCATGTCGTGTTTTGCCACGATTGCAGTGCCATTTGGAATCACTGCAATTCCGCCCATGCTCCCAAATCGCCAGAAGTGAACAGGGCCTTTTAAATCAATTGCAAAGATCAGTTCCCCTTGTAGTAGTTAAATCAATTGATCCTCCTGTGTGTTTCAGCAGCAGCTGCAGTCCGCGGTAGGGAGAGAATGAGAACCGGCAGTGCTGTGGGAGGAGGGAGGATCGGTGATGAAGGACCAAGAAGGGCGGTGATCGGTGTGGCGGGGGGAGAAGTGCAGATACTGGAACCGATCGCCCTGTGTCTTTTCCTGCAGCTGGGGAAAGGTGGTAGAAGGAAGAGAAGGGGAAACCGCTGGGCTTCAGGGGGTGCCACAGGCGGATTTCTTTCAGAAATGAGTCAGTACAGTCGGCATTTCTGCTTGTCAAGTGCCTGAGCCCCACATATGAACTGATGGGGCTTGGACCCGGTACAGGAGGGCCAGCTGTACTGCCTAATCAGCGGCTCCGTCTATAGGGAGTTGCAGTGTGGTAAGAGCTTATCTGGGAAATTTACCTGCCTATAGGGAATATGAGAGAATAGCATCAATCATGCGAAAGGTAGGAAGGGGAAGCCAGATTGGAGGGAAGATCATTTTAATTAAGTTAGTACGTCCCTACAATATTTATACAGCACTCAAGGAAAGAGTTCTCAGGGATGCTGTAGCAAAAGGGCAAAGAACTGACAAAAAGACAGAACACACTCATATCAGACTGTACAGGGTTTGATTACTGGGTAGGGGGAGTAATCAAACCCTGCACAGTCCTGATCTAAGAGTTCTGTGTCATCTCCTGTATACAGACAGGAGAAAGAGGAGCTGGGGGGGGGGGGGGGAGAGCACAGCCCATATTTGAGCTAGGAGGGGGAATTGGGGGGGTATTTGTGCTAGGAGTGGGGATTTTGGGGGAGGGATTTGTGCTAGGAGGGAATTTGTGCTATGAAAGGGGATTTTGGGGGGGAGGGATTTGTGTTAAGAGGGGGTTCTTGGATTGGGGGATTTGTGTTAGGAAAGGGATTTAGGGGAAAACATGTTAGCAGGGGGGATTTGGGGAGAGAGGATTAAAAACCTATAGACCGCTGAACTTTGCCTCACAAACGACATTGTAGGGCGTGTTCAATCATGTGTTTTCCCCACACCACACAAAAATGTGCTGTTTTTTGTAGATGAGAGGGGTTGCTATTATTCCTTGATGGCACTCTCATGCAACTAGCAAATACACATGCATGGCACGTCTCGGTGTAAACGAGCCCTTAGACTGGTGTGCCCCAAGATTGTGCACAATTGAAAAGGGTGCCTTGAGTTAAAAAAGGTTGAGAAACACTGGTTTAGCCCTTTGCTGTGTCATTACTGTTTTTCATTATTAGAATTGGGGACCCTTTTGGGGGAAACAGCCACTACCTGCCAGTAAGGAAGGCTTTGAGGAGTGGTTGGAGCAAGCCACATGAGCCCTGGATTAATGAGATGTTCCTGAGTCTCAGAAAAAACAGAGGATCACTAGAATCACTAAGAGTTTACGAGGACCCGCTTTAGAAGCTATTTAAAACTCAGCCAGCAGGATTGCATCACTTGTGACTAATTAAGTATCCTTCAAGATGTGTTCAGGTGACAGAGAAGGCCACTGACATTGTGTATCAGTTTCAATATACTTACCAAAGTGAGGGGAGAAGCTTTCTGCATTTTGGTGCCTCAAAAAGATAAGGCATCAGCTACTACTGAAGATAGGTATATACCCCAGAACAGTGGATAAAGTTAGGGCGCAACAGGTTTTAAGGGGAGCTCATACCTTAGACCCCATCATGAGTCAGCTGAAAACTCGAGGGGGTGGTGGAATCTTGAGGTACCCTGAATGAATTAGAACAAGAAGAGTCTGGAGTCAGAGCCTATTGCATTAGTCAGGGTGGCTAGTGCAGTCAGTGGCAACTCAGAGATAGAACCTCTGAAGACCCAGGTAACCCAGATGATGGAAATAATCACTCTTCCGGCAGTTAAAATCACTACATTTTCTGTTGGGAATGTTCCAGGGATCTGATCAGTCTTCGACCCCTGCTGTTTCTGAGAGACCATCCAGCTCAATTGCTTTGACCAACCTTCTAAAACCCAGTTTCTGTGGCAACATAAGCATCAAAAATTGATAAAGGGAGTTCAAGAGAAAACCACTGGATCTGTGGCCCCAGTTTCTTCAAGCAAGGTCACTGGTAAGCTGGTAGGACCATCTCCTATCATTTCAGTCCAGGAAGAGGGTATCTACACTAAGACCCTACTTGACTCAAGAGCACAGGTGACTCTGCTGTACCAGAAATTATTTGAGAAACATCTAAAGCACTTACCATGAGGAAGTTGGAAGTTCTGGAAGTTTGGTGTATTGGAGTGGAGAAGTTCCCTTGTCAAGGCTATCTGATAAACAGGTTGATTTTTGACCACTGAGTGGCATTTGACACCTTAGCCATTGTGTGTCCTGGCCACCTGGAGCCACCAGGAGTTCCCTGATAATGGAGTTGAATACTGATCTCTTCAGGAGATTACTCATCTAAGTGAGTGACCCAGCAAACGAGGCTGTACACCCCATGCTATTGCAGGTGTATCAGCGCCTGGTACATAAGCAGAAACCCCCAATAGCAGGAGTGGTAGAGCTATGGAGGCTGGACAAGGGTGAGAAGATATTACAGTCTGGAGAAGTGGTGTGCCTGCGAGCCTCAAGTAAGCTGAGCTGGAACCAGCCGGGCCCTTTGTTGTCCTTAAAGCCGATCCACAGGAAAAGGACACTTGGGTGGAGCTGATTCCTAAAGTAGTGTTGACCAGGGCTTTACAACAAAACTATGGAAGAATTTCCTTCATCATTTACAACATTACTGACTCCCCAGTGGAAAACAAGTCCAAATGCTAGTATGGCAAGTGAATACAGCTACCCTAGTCTCATCATCTGATTTGGTGGGGGGAGCAGAAGAAGAGATTCCAATAGAAACGTTTTACCCATAGATGCCCTGATGGAGAGGGCCAAAGCTCAATTCCTGAGATGTCAATAGATCTTCTTCAAGAATAATTTTAATGTGTGTGTAGGAAGAATGCCCAGCACCGAAAGACAAGACATTTTTAGGGAAAGGTCTCAACAGATTCCTTTGGGTGATTTGGAAGACCTATGCGAGCAGTTCAAATCATCTGAGATTCACACAGTCCTTATGCTCCTCCCATAGTAGTGGTTCAGAAGAAGAATGGTTCCCTGAGGATGTGCATGGACTATCACACCCTCAACAAGAGGACTATCCCTAATCAATACAACACTTCACGGATAGAGCATGTCTGGGGCGAAGTGGTTTAGTGTGTTTACACCTAAGAAGTGGATATTATTAGATCCCCATGCACCCAGATGATTGAGAAGACAGCCTTTTTTTTGCACGCTGGGGTTCTACGAGTTTGATAGGATGCTCCAAAGTGTGTTGAGAGCTTCAGCGACTGATAGAGTGGGCAGTGGGAGACATGAATCAGATTGAGGTGCTGGTTTACTTAGACAATATCATCGTTTTCTGCAGAACCCTTAAAGGACATGAAGAATGCTTGGAGAAGGTCATGAAAAGACTCCACAATGAGGGGTTGAAGTTGTCCCTTGATAAGTGTTCTATCAGCCTTCTGTCACTTATCTCAGACATGTTGTCTCTGCTAAATGAGTGGCTAATGACCACAAGAATTTGGAAGATATCACCTCCTGACCAAGACCAAGCAATATGACTGAACTGAGGTCATTGCTAGGGTCCTGCTCCTATTTTTCTACAATTAGTGGAGGGAATTGCCAAGATGGTATGACCCCTCAATGAGTTGCTGAGGAGTGAAGATGAAGACAATGACTCAAAATTTCTGTTACAGGCCTGTCAAGCCAATAGGCCCAAAAAGTCTTGCGAATCAATACAGAACCAATGGACTGATCAGTATGAGCAGGCCTTTTACCAACTGAAGAAAGGTTTGACCAGTGCCCCTGTTTTGGCCTACATTGATCCAGCTCCTCCTTGTGAACTAAATGTTCATGCCAGCCAATATAGGCTAAGCGGGGAACTATATCAGGAGCACAATGTACACCTGCACACTGTTGCCTATGTGAGCCACATCCTTAACCCTGTTGAGAGGAACTATTCCACACATAAGCTGGAATTCCTTGCCTTGAAGTGAGAAGTGTTGAACTTGAAAGATTATCTGTATGGAGTGGACTTTGAGGTAAAGACCGATAATCCTCTCACCTACCTACTAACTACAGCCAAACTAGACCCGATAAAATGTAGATGGCTGGCTAACCTATCTGGTTTCTGCTTCAGCCTGAAATATAGCCCAGGAGTCTGAAATAGAGATGGTGACACCCTATCAAGAGGACCCCTTGACCCTGAGACTCCCCCAGAAGAGTGGACTCTACAGACATCAGAAGGAGTCCAGGCCATATTCCAAGGGGTAGAGCATCATGTCAAATAAGCTACCAGAGCTGAAGCCATTTGAGTCACCACTGCAGGTGTTCCCAAGCTCTACTGTGACCTCACTCAATTGAGAGGTGGAGACAGCTTACTGTATAGAAAAAAAGACCTAAAAAGGATCAAGCAGCAGACTCTTTATGTACTCTCACCCTGAAAGCCCTGGAGAGTGGTCACTCAGAGCCGTTACTAGTAAATGCTACATATGAAGTACATTTGTTCACAAGGAGTAATATCTACTACAGCTATGTGAGGGGGTGGTCTACTGAAGAGGCCCCTTGGGTGGTCAAGTGCCCTTGGTTGTGTGAAAAGAGCAACAGGAACAGCTGCAATTAGAGATTAAGAATACAAAACTTGTTTAGTCTGCTGGGTCCACCTTACATCCCAGCTTGAGTCCCTGTGAATGCTGGGAAGAATGGAGGATTGTGGGAAAAGTAGTTCCAAACAGGCTAAGTTGCCGTATGGACTGAGTAAAAAGAAAATACAGATTTCAGAGTGATTAGAGATCTCAGTAGAGAGGAAAAGAGGGAGGTTGTTTTTCCCAGGATGAGGAGAAAAGCTGCTAGCAGACCGCTCACCACCACACCTGAGAGGAAGAGAGATGCAGCGGCAGACATCCTGGGACACTAAAGAGTGCCACAGATGCTGACGGAGCCCACTGCCTAATCAAGGGGATGGATATCGAACAGGGGGAGCTCACCTGCTACCACATGAGATGGTGAGAGGCCACTGGCCCAACCCTACTACACTTTAACAGAGAGGAAATGTGTTGCCTGCAAGTATTACAAAGCTAGTGCCTTTATCAGCACTTGAGGGGATATTATATTGAGCGAGCAAACAAAAGAGTTGGGCCCCAACAAGCTGGCCAGCAGAAGATAGTGGGCATATTACATATTGCTGATTTGTTATGGTGGCCTATCTCTCCTTAGTTAGAATTGCCACAGCATAGGGTTTAGATGGGATTGCTCTCTACACCAAATGTAAATTTTCACTGTATATTTCATGCCACTGTTCATCTATTTACAGATTTTTTTTTGCTGTGTGTTTAACCGTTTGCTGTGTATTTACTTTTGTTCATATCTCTGTTTCTCCCGGGATACTGCATAAGAATCTGCAAAAAACATTCCCCACCCAGCCGTGTCCGAGTGCGCGGTGCTTTTTGAATAGTTGTAAACACAGAAACAGGGGACCTAAGAAACAGTAACTCCTTTGGGAGTAAGCGAAACATAAGGGAAGTACAAAGACACTGAATTTCAAAAGAGCCAACTTCCCTAAACTATGAACCTTGATAGAAGATATAAATTGGGAAACAAATATTAGGAACAAAGAACATGGAGGAGAGATGGGTTGGCTTTAAGAGCATATACAAGATTGAGGGATCATCATCAGCATTCAAACTTTATAAGAATTATAAAGAATGCAACAAGAAATGTAAGGGTGCAATTAGGGAAGCTAAGATAGAACACGAAAGACACATAGCGGAGGTCACAGGAAGCACCCTCATGGCTATCAGAGGACAGAATTAGAATTAGATTTGTGAAACTTAACATCACCGTGACCGGATGGATGGCTTGCACCCAAGGGTATTTAGGGAACTCAGTCAAGTAATTGCCAGACCATTGTTCCTAAGTTTTACTGACAGTCTACTGACTGGAATGGTACCAGCGGATTGGAGAAATGCCAATGTAGCACCAATATTTAAAAAGGGCCCAAAATACATCCCTGGAAATTACAGACCAGTTAGCCTAACATCAATAGTATGCAAGCTCTTGGAGGGGATGATAAGGGACTATGTACAAGATTTTAGTAATGAAAACGGTATCATTAGCAGCAGTGGCATCGTTAAGGGGTGGCTCTTGAGGTTGGGGCCCCGAATCTGGGGCCCATAGCCCAGGGCCGGCTCTACATTGAGAGTGTCCTGGGCAGTCTGACACCACACTCCCCGCACAGCCGTGGCACTCTCACTGAGTGCTTTGCACTCGGTGGTTCACTGACAGACAGAGAAGGGAGATCTTCCCTCTCTGTCTACCCAGCATCTCCCCTCTCTGTATACCCAGCATCTGCCCTCTCGGTATACCCAGCATCTGCCCTCTCGGTATACCCAGCATCTGCCCTCTCGGTATACCCAGCATCTGCCCTCTCGGTATACCCAGCATCTCCCCTCTCGGTATACCCAGCCTCTCCTCTCTCTGTATACCTGGCCTCTCCCCTCTCTGTATACCCAGCATCTCCCTTCTCTGTATACTCTAGCCTGTATGTATACCTAGCCACTTTCCTCTCTGTATTCCCAGCCTCTCTGTATACACTAGCCTCTCTGTATGTAACAATCTGCATCTTGTTGCAGGTAACATGACAAGCTCTCTGGTGACCCGATATAAGGGGGGACTTTCTGGTGACCCTGATGTAATGAGGGGGGGCTTTGGGTACCCTGATTTAATGATAATATATAATGTTACACACACACACACACACACATTATATACATGTGTATGCCCGCCAAAGCGTATGACTTTCTTTACTTCGCTGCTATGGGCTCTAGCCCCAGATCTTTTGTAGACCTAGCAATGTCCCTGATTAGCAGTAATCAGCATGAAGAATCTTTCTTGCCAAACCAATCTATTAACCTTCTATGAGAAGGTGAGTTGCCAGCTAGATAAATGAAGGCCCGTAGACGTGGTGTATCTGGATTTTGCAAAAGCATTTGACACAGTTCCCACATAAACATTTACTGTACAAAATAAGGTCCGTTGGCATGGACCATAGGGTGAGTACATGGATTGAAAACTGGCTACAAGGGCGAGTTCAGAGGGTGGTGATAAATGGGGAATATTCGGAATGGTCAGAGGTGGGTAGTGGGGTCCCACAGGGTTCTGTGCTGGGACCAATCCTGTTTAATTTGTTCATAAATGACCTGGAGGATGGGGTAAACAGTTCAATCTCTGTATTTGCAGACGATACTAAGCTAAGTAGAGTAATAACTTCTCTGCAGGATGTGGAAATCTTGCAAGAAGATCTGAACAAATTAATGGGGTGGGCAACTACATGGCAAATGAGGTTAAATGTAGAAACATTTAAAATAATGAATTTGGGAGGCAAAAATATGAATGCAATCTATACACTGGGGGAGAACCTCTGGGGGAATCTAGGATGGAAAAGGACCTGGGGATCCTAGTAGATGATAGGCTCAGCAATGGCATGCTCCTGCTAACAAAGCAAACAGAATATTGGCATGCATTAAAAAAAGGATTAAAGCGATTCTGCGCACGTTTTTTTTCTTTATACATATGTTTTTTTCAAGCTGTAAATAGTTGCCAATGCCCCTTTATTTTTATTTTTTTGGCTCCTACCTTGCGCTGTCTGCTGTTCTCCCTTATCTCTCCCTGCGTCTATGGGCGGGGTTTCTGCGGGGATCAGCACAATTTCCGCTGATCTCCGCACTGTCTCCTGGGATATTGTATAACTAATCCCAGGAGTCATTGCGCCTATTCGAGGTGAAATCTTGCATGATTTTGCGTGACCTCTCATGTGAAGCTCTCTCCCTGTACTGAGAGAGCTTCACATCACAACGGGGGCAGTAACTTTCTAAGACGCCGCCCGTTGTCCTGGCAACATTGCAAATTACAGAGCTCGTAGCTGTAGCTACTGAGTGTGCGTGGGAACCAGCAAGGAATGCTGGTTCCTCAGAAGCGAAAAGAGGAAGTGATTGCTTGTGGGCTTCAAATGCCCACAAGCAAAATTACATTGGCCGAAAATTAGTAATATAAAGAAAGATTTCACTGAAAAGCGGACATGTATAGCGGGAGAAGGCAGGAAAAGTAAGCTTATTTTTTTTTAAACACATCTATTTTAAAGATTCAGCAAAAAAGAAATCTTCAGTGCAGAACCGCTCCAGAGATAAAACGATAATTCTCCTGCTCTACAAGACTCTGGTGCAGCCGCACCTGGAGTATGCTGTCCAGTTCTGGGCACCAGTCCTCAGGAGGAATGTACTGGAAATGGAGCGAGTACAAAGAAGGGCAACAAAGTTAATAAAGGGTCTGGAGGACATTAGTTATGAAGAAAGGTTGCAAGCACTGAACTTATTCTCTCTGAAGAAGAGATGATTGAGAGGGGATATGATTTAAATTTACAAATACCATACTGGTGACCGCGCAATAAGGATAAAACTTTTTCGCGGTAGGGAGTATAACAAGACACGTGGTCACTCATTAAAATTAGAAGAAAAGAGGTTTAACCTTAAACTACCTAGAGGGTTCTTTACTGTAAGATTCCCTTCCACAGGCGGTGGTCTCAGTGGGCGGGCATCGATAGTTTCAAAAAACTATTAGATAAGCACCTGAACGACTGCAACATACAGGGATATACAATGTAGTACCGATATATAATCACACACATAGGTTGGACTTGATGGACTTGTGTTTTTTTTCTAGTCACCTACTATGTAACTATGTTACATAAGTATAAAACCTTCTGTTCTGTTTTTGCAACAAATACCTTGCTGCTTATACACCATTTACCTGAACCAAAATCTTTTCTATCTGGATGACTATTTATTACTATAGGCATAGCTCCCCTTCCTTTACTACAAATACTAAATTTTTACGAAAACAAAGGGATATATCATTGTGCTCATTGTTTTTCCTATAACCCATGCTGTGCTAAACTCGGATGGTATCCATGTTCCTTGAACAAAAAAGTGAAATATGTAGCTCAACATACATACATTGCACCTCAGTGAATACAAAAACCAGCTTACCATGTGGTCAAGGCACAGTACAATAGCCATTAGATAGGCACAGGGAGTTGTGCGCTTAGACAAAATGAGGGCACATTGTATTTGGTTCCACTGTACAGAAACAATCAAATGAATGCATCACATTTCATAAAAATAAGACATGCTTTCAGATAAAATACATCTGTTTGTTCAGCTACCCATTCCTTTACCAATGCCTATTTTAAAGCTAGAATCCTATGGGCAGCAGATAGTGATCTCATAATTGCTAGAGATAAGAAATCATCCATGCGGGAGAATCAAAGTAGCCTAAAATACAGGTGAGTGGTTCTTAAGTTAAATTGACACTGAAGAGACAAATAAGGGTTGTAATATCTCACGATTATGAATAGCTCCATAGCTTCCTTATGCTTTTCCTTCTCCAAACCCCCTTTTTTTCTCACCTTCACCATCTCCCTGCTCCTCAATTCCTCTCTGCTGTAGAACTGAATATAGTACCAAGCTTATCTTTCAGACCTGCTCTAATTGTATTTATATCAATATAGCTACATTAAAGTGGTTGTAAACTCCATTCATGAAATTTGACCTAGGCACATGTATCTGTAGTGTTTACTTATCTCACTCCAAAGCTCTAAGTGCCGTGTCTTTCTGCTGCTCCGTTCCCCTGTCATCAGCAGAGTCACTTCTGACAAGTTCTCCGACACACGAGATAACAGCAGCTGAAAATTTTTGTTGGGGAGGGAGCTTAGCGATAGATAAGCAGATAGCTTTTCTATTCACAGTACAGCTCTTTATGTTTCTTCGTTCCTCTGCCTATGTGGAGTGGGGGTATTTGCCTTTCCTCCAATCAGCTCTCACACAGTGTAAACCCAGACTCCCCACCCACCCCTATGTGCTGCTGAAACAGGAAGATAGATTTGTAACACAATCTGCACTTTCCAAAGAAAGTAGAAAGGGAAACATAGCAGATATACATGTAAAACTTATATAGGGAGATTTTGTTGTATCTCTGTGCATCATCTGAGGCTGTTCACTTCATTGGGTATAGGAGAGGGTTTACAACCACTTTAATTAGTGTTTGAGTGTATTTCATTCTTTTTTTTTTCCCTTTTTTTCAGAGATTCTTACTAACATTCTTTTCATAGAGACACTTCTTTCATCTACTTTTTAGATTTTTTTCATATTTGGAAAAAAAGCTTTTCTTACATATTTTTATTCAAGTTGTTTTTATTTCACAAAATAAAGAAAAATGTATATCTAGGTCTTTCGGGGGCAAGTTTTTTTGCATTTTGTTTTTTAATATTGCATTTAGATCACTTTAAGTACTAACATTTTTCAAGTCCTACAAGTCTCTGCGGTCTGTATACATTGATTGATAGGGATTAGCCCAATGTTCTAGTCGAACGTTTGGGGTGTTCGCGGCAAATTCGAAAAGCCGCAGAACACCCTTTAAAAGTCTATGGGAGAAATCAAAAGTGCTAATTTTAAAGGTTTATATGCATAGTATTGTCATAAAAAGTGTTTGGGGACCCGGGTCCTGCCCCAGGGCACATGTATCAATGCAAAAAAAAGTTTTAAAAACTGCCCTTTTTCAGGAGCAGTAATTTTAATAATGCTTAAAGTGGACCAATAAAAGTGAAATATTCCTTTAAATTTCGTACCTGGGGGTGTCTATATTATGCCTCTAAAGTGGCGCATGTTTCCCGTGTTTAGAACAGTCCAAGAGCAAAATGAAATTTCTAAAGGAAAAAAAGTCATTTAAAAGTACTCGCCGCTATAATGAATTGTCGGTCCCGGAAACACACATAAAAGTAATTGAAAAAAAAAAAACGGTGTTGGATTCCCCCACAGGGGAACCCCGAACCAAAATGAAAAAAAAATGCGTGGGGGGCCCTTCAGGTCTGGTATGGATATTAAGGGGTACCCCGTGCCAAAATCCCCCCAAAAATCCATACCAGACCCTTATCCGAGCACGCAACCTGGCAGGCTGCAGGAAAAGAGAGGGGACGAGAGAGCGCCCCCCCTGAACCGTACCAGGCCACATGCCTTCAACATGGGGAGGGTGCTTTGCGGTAGCGGCACCCCAAAGCACATTTTCCCCATGTTGATGGGGAGAAGGGCCTCATCCTCACAACCCTTGCCCAGTGGTTGTGGGGGTCTGTGGGCAGGGGGCTTATCGGAATCAGGAAGCCCCCTTTATATAGGGGACCGCCAGATCCCACCCCCACTGTGTGAAATGGTAACGGGGGTAAAAAATTTGTGAAAATGGTAAAAAAAAAAAAAAAAAAAAAAAAAAAAAACACAACACACGGCTTGGGACAATTACTTTATTACAAAATAAAAAAATAAGTGTCCCACAAAGTCCATTCATCTTCTCTCGCTCCGACGGACCGAAAAAGAAAAAGCTGCAAGCCGCCACCGATATGCTTCCATGGGAGGTACCCGCCGTAACGTCCGCCTTTCACGTGACAGCTCTTTTATAACTGAGGGCGGGGCCACATGATGATGTCGCCGGGTGACCCTGCCCCCTGACACACAGGGACATCCCTATGGCTTTCCCGTAGTGTCAGAGGGGGCAGGGTCACTCGGCGGAGCGAGAGAAGATGAATGGACTTCGTGGGACACTTATTTTTTAATAAAGGAATTGGCCCAAGCCATGTCGTGTTATTTTACCATTTTCACACCTTTTTTGTGAAATGTTAGGGGGTACATTTGTACCCCGTTACCATTTCACATAGGGGGGCCGGGATCTGGGGGTCTACTTGTTAAAGGGGCTTCCAGATTCCGCCTGCAGATCAACATGGGGACAAGGTGCTTTGGGGGGGCCGCTACTTTATTTTCAGGGGACAGCAAATTTACATTGTTATACAAGCTGTACACTCGCTACTTTACATTGTAGCAAAGTGTCATTTCTTCAGTGTGTCACATGAAAAGATAAATAAAATATTTACAAAAATGTGGGAGGTGTACTCAATTTTGTGAGATACTGTACACAAATACATTTAAATATATATATATATATATATATATATATATATATATATATATATATATATATAAATATATATATATATTTAAAACAAAGATGGCACATTCCAATCACAGCCTACATGTATACAGTTGTGCTCATAAGTTTACATACCCTTGCAGAATTTATGATTTCTTGGCCATTTTTCAGAGAATATGAATGATAACACAAAAACTTTTCTTTCACTCATGGTTAGTGTTTGGTTGAAGCCATTTATTATAACTCAACTGTGTTAACTCTTTTTAAATCATAATCACAACAGAAACTACCCAAGTGAACCTGATCAAAAGTTTACATACCCCAGTTCCTAATACGGTGTATTGCCCCCTTTAACATCAATGACAGCTTGAAGTCTTTTGTGGTATTTGTGGATGAGGCTCTTTATCTTCTCAGATGGTAAAGCTGCCCATTCACCTTGGCAAAAAGCCTCCGGTTCCTGTATATTCTTGGGCTGTCTTGCATGAACTGCACGTTTGAGATCACCCCAGAGTGGCGCAATGATTTTGAGGTCAGGAGACTGAGATGGCCACTCCAGAACCTTCACTTTATTCTGCTGTAGCCAATGACAGGTCCACTTGGCCTTGTGTTTTGGATTATTGTCATGTTGGAATGTCCCATGCGCAGCTTCCTGGCTGATTAATGCAAATGTTCCTCCAGTATTTTTTGATAACATACTGCATTCATCTTGCCATCAATTTTGACCAAATTTCCTGTGCCTTTGTAGCTCACACATCCCCAAAACATCAGCGATCCACAGTAGGAATGGTGTACATTTTATCATAGGCCTTGTTGACTCCTCTCCAAATGAAGCGTTTATGGTTGTAGCCAAAAAGCTAAATTTGGTCTCATCACTCCAAATGACTTTGTGCCAGAAGGTTTGAGGTGTTGTATTTGGCGTATTGTAAGCGGGATACTTTGTGGCATTTTTGTAGTAATGTCTTTCTTCTGGCGACTCAACCATGCAACCCATCTTTCTTCAAGTGCCTCCTTATTGTGCATCTTGAAACAGCCACACCACATGTTTTCAGAGAGTCCTGTATTTCACCTGAAGTTATTTGTGGGTTTTTCTTTGCATCCCGAACAATTTTCCTGGCAGTTGTGGCTGAAATTTTAGTTGGTCTACCTGACCGTGGTTTGGTTTCAACAGAACTCCTCATTTTCCACTTATTGATTAGAGTTTGAACACTGCTGATTGGCATTCTCAATTCCTTGGATATCTTTTTATATCCCTTTCCTGTTTTATATACAGTTCAACTACCTTTTTCTGCAGATCCTTTGACAATTCCTTTGATTTCCCCATGATTCAGAAACGTCAGTGCAGCACTGGATAAAAGATGCAAGGGTCTGTCAGGAGTCCAGAAACGTATTGACATACATATATACATATATATATATATATATATATATATATACACATACATATATATATATATATATACATACATACATATATATATATATATACACACACACACACACACACACACACACACACATATATATATATATATATATATATATATACACACACATACATACACACTAATTACAAGCAAACAGATCACAGGTGAGGATGGTTACCTTTAATAGCCATTCAAGCCCCCTTGTGTCAACTTGTGTGCATGTTATCAGGCCAAAATCACCAGGGTATGTAACCTTTTGATCAGGGTCATTTGGGTTGCTTCTGTTGTAATTATGATGTAAAAAAAAGTAAACACAGTTGATTAATAAATGGCTTCAGCCAAACACTAACCATGAGTGAAAGAAAAATTTTTGTTTTATCATTCATATTCTCTGAAAAATGGCCAAGAAATCATAAATTCTGCAAGGGTATGTAAACTTATGAGCACAACTGTAGATCAAGTATTTAGAGCGTTTTATGCAGACCTCACGATAATAATAATAATATACACCACAACCCTCTATGGATCTTTTTCCACAAATGCAATGTTACCTTTCAGATAGTGGCATCCCTAAACTAATACTGTCTATAAGTCTGACAATGCTGTCATCGATGACAAAATCTCGACAACCATTAAAACATGACTCACACATAATGCCCTGGAGCCAGATGGCTTCCCCTATGACTACTATAAAATATTCCTTCTAATCCTACTCCTGCATATTTTGAAACTTTAATGTTTCCTGCATAAAGACTCCAGATCATGAGATATGTAATCTTCCTATATTATGCTAATACTGAAGTCTAAAGATAACACCTTATGCACCAAGTATAGGCCCATTACGCTATTACATTTTTTATTTGAAAATTATTACAAAACGATTGTCTCTCAGATTGAATACGGTCCTCCCTTTTTTAATAGATGGACAGGCCAAGTAGGTTTTATGCCATTTCATCAAGTAGGGGCAATATTCAAAGGGTTATTGATTTAATAGATATCGATAACACAGAAGAGAGGCGCTCCTATGTAGTTTAGATGCAGAAATGTTTTTGATTGACTGAGCTGGCCTTTTCTATTCACCACTCTTGTATACAACCGCCTCAAATGCCCCTTTCTCTAGGCTATTAACACCTCTATACCTCCCCTTCCTTCTAGGTGAAAACCCCATATGCGCCTTCCTCCCTTATCCAATGGCACAAGGCAAAGCATGTCCACTTGTCTATTTGCCTTGTGTATAGAACTCCCCCTGGTGTCCCACATTAGGAAAGACCCAGATATACATAGAATTTCTGTTAGGAACAGAGAATTCAAAATATCACTCTTCGCCGATGATGAACTCCTCGCTTTAACTCAAACTTGTGTCATCCTTCCTAAACTACACAAGACCCTGGGCACATACGTTTCTTTTTCAGGGTACAAGATTAATTACTCTAATGCCTCATATACACTGCTGCTGGTAAACAGACGTTCAGAGGCAGTTGGATGCCTTTTTTCAACTGCCCCTGAACTCATCCAATGTTATCTTATGTGCACATGTACACGTTTGTTTAATGTCGTTTTTAGGCAGTTGCAGTCTAAGAGTTCAGACACCGAAGTTTCCGACGTTTCAGACGCCAAACGCAGTAACTCGCTTTTAGTCGCGTTTCGTTTACAGGCGGTTTTCATTTTTGGCTATTTTAAAAAAATATATAAACTCTTCTAAAACACAAATGCAGCATGTAAACGCGGCAAAGCGGATGTTTTAAACGTGGGTTACTATATGTCAAGTTAAATCGTTCTGGAGAGGTTGTAAAAACGTTACATTAAGCCTAAGAATCATTAACCACTACTCTCTGAATTTGGTCTTTTTAGCCAGTTTTCTATCCATTTACAAACTGATTTTTCTCAAGACTGTAAACCTTACCTTACACATTAGCCATGTGTGGGGAACTGTGTCAAATGCTTTTGCAATATTCAAGTATACCACATACACTCCTTTGCCTAAGGGTTTACTTACCATCTAATAAAAAAAAAAAAAAAAAATCAGATTTGTCTAAAAACCTCTGCCTTTTAAGAATCCATGCAGTCGACTGCTTAAAATATATATTTTTTTCCAGCAAGAAGTCATCTATATGGTCTCTCATTTAACTTCTATAGTTGGGAAGATACTGGAGAGTTTAACGGGTCTATAAGTTACTTGGTAAAGACTTTGACCCCGGTTTAAATATAGGCACCACATTGGCCTTACACCAATGGCTTTGAAATGACAATTCTTTTAAGATCCGTGGGTGTATGCCATCTGGTCCAGGTGCTTTATTCACCTTTATGCTGTCTAAATATTTCTAGACCATATCAATTTTGAGCCATTGTGGATCCCCCGTGCTCCTTTGTATAAAACAGAGCTAACAAAGGACTTTAATAAATTTGCCTTCTTTGTTCCCAGTAACCCACTCCAGTTTTTTGAGGAATTTTGGGGGTTTGTCCTATCCTTTGCAATCTGACACTTCGTTTTGAAATTTTGCTTCCTTGATTTCCTTTTTCCATATTCAGTTATATTCTTTGTAACATTTAAACAATGATAGTGTTCCTTTATTTCTATTTTTTTTTAAGCTCTATTACTTATATCTTTTTTTTTTTTTTTTTTTAACTTTGGCTGTGAGCCACATACGTTTTTATTTTTGGGAATATATTTTTCAATGTGTTCACAGTGTTTTTGATGAATTCCCATTTCTGTTCTGTGTTTATCAATGCCAATATACCCCTCTCAGTCTAAGGTCTTGTAGAGCAGCCCTCATCCTTGGAAAACTTGCTCTCTTAAAGTTAATTGTTTTTATTTTTCCAGTATATGTTTGTTGCTTACAGCCAACATTAAATTAAATCATGCTATGGTCACTGTTATAAAAGTATATCTGGGTATGAACATTAGTAATAAGCTCTGCATATAATGCTTCAGCCTCATCACACTCTCCAACTAGGTCGGCTTTCACACTTGCTTTGAGATCACTCCTCACAGAGACAGACACCACCTTTCCGTTTTACTTCGTCTCTTCATAGGAGAGCACAGCTAGGAATATTAATGGCCCAGTCATGTGCAGAATGAAGCCAAGATTCAGCAATACCATTTAAATCATAGTTCTCTTTAGCATATGGGTTGCACCTCAATGAAAATAATTAAAAAAAAAAAAAAAAAAAAAAAAAATCAGCCCAGTGCTCTAGAAACCCAAATTCTTCCCTCTTACACCAGGACTTCAGCCATGCACTCACTTCTATAATCTCTATGTCTTCCCTGTGTTGCGCACAGCACAGGAAATATTTTGGAGAATTTCACTCTGGAGGTCCTTGCAGCCTAGTTCGTTTAAAAAAAATGCTTAAGGAGCCTCCACCTTCCATGTATTCTGCCATTGGTTTCAACATGGCCCAAGACAGCTGGGTCATACCCAGCTCCTCCCAGTTATTTATCAAACGGGTCCATCACATGTCAAACCCTGGCTACAGGGAGACAGCAAACCATTTGTTTGGAGTGATCCTGGTGACAAATTATTCTATCCATTCTTTCGATTATAGAATCCCCTAAAACTACCTCTAACTACAGTAACCGATCTTCCTACTTGATAATCCTGACTTACCCCTCCACATTAGCCCCACTAACCACCCGCTTAGTGAGCAGAGGGCCCCTTTCAAGGTTATTCTTTTGTGAATAGAGCGTTTTAACATGCAAGGACATAAAGAAAAGACAGACACAAAAACTTTAAATATTGTACCCCAGTACCATTTTGATATATTCAGCTCATAATCTATTGAAAGCTTTAGAAGTTCAAGCAGTTACATACCCCTTTAACAATTTGAAGCCCTAGACCAGTTCATTCCTAAATCCTCTGAAATGCCAGCGCATTTGTTTGGGAGAGGTCTTGGACCCACAATTTATACCTTTTAGCATTTATAGTCTACCATAACTGGTTGCTCCTCAGAACGGGGATCTGTCTATTTACATTGACAGATCCCCACTCTAGCTCTAAAAGGGGAGTAGAGAGATCTGCTGTTCTTAGTGATCAGGAACAGCGATCTCTCTCCTCCTCTAGTCAGTACACTGCCTCCACAGAAACGCCTCCCTAGGGAACACTTAACCCCTTGATTGCCCCCTAGTGTTAAACCTCTTCCCTGCCAGTGACATTTATACAGTAATCAGTGGCTATTTTTAGCTCTGATTACTGTATAAAATGTCAATGGTCCGAAAAAAGTGTCAATAGTGTCCAATCTGTCCGCCACAATGTCGCAGTCTTGCAGATCGCTGCCATTACTAGTATAAAAAAATACTAAAAATGCCATAAATCTATTACCTATTTTGTAGACGCTATAACTTTTGCGCAATCAACATACGCTTATTGCTATTTTATTTACCAAAAAGATGTAGAATACATATAGGCCTAAACTGATGAAGACATTTTTTTGGGGGGATAAAAAATTTGAAATTGTCGCTCTTTTTTGTTTATAGCGCAAAAAATAAAAAAAACAGCAGAGGTGTTCAAATACCACCAAACGAAACCTCTATTTGTGGGGGGAAAAAAAGGACACATTTTGTTTGGGTACAATATTGCATGACCGCACAATTATCAGTTAAAACAACGCAGTGCCGTATCGCAAAAAAAAATGGCCTGTCATTAAGGGGGCAAATCCTTCTGGTCCTTTAGTTAATACATAGTATTTGTTCCTGGGACAGGGGCCTAATCTGGATACATTTGTATTTTTCGTTTTTTTCCAAGAAATGGTAAAACATTAGGAAAAAAAAAAAAAAAATTTCCAGAAATGTTTTCCCAACACAAATCTCAAATTTGTAAACTCCTTCTATTTACCCCAAAATATAAATCAACAGTCTTAAATAAAATGTTACATAATTGCAATATTTTCATGTAGTGTAGTGAAATGGTTAAGCTCAAAGTCAACATTGGTGTTTTACTTGGTTTATAGTAGCAGTAGAAGACCCAGAGCTTAGCGCTAGATCCTGGCCGTCACAAATTAAGGGAGATTGATATCAAGCTAAAAATTTAGGAGGTTTAAAAAAAAAAAAAAAAGAAAAAAAAAAGGAAAGAAAATAAAATCAGAAGGTACGAAAGTCCGAGCAGCAACAGAAATCTTAAATGTTACATGACCTATAAAACTCGTTAAAGACAAAAAATAGTACTAACTAGTACCACTATTAATACTAAATGATACTTGTTTCAGTTTTCTTGGCTACATCAAAAAAAATAAAATAAAAAAAAAAGAAGGTTTAGGGACATTGAAATAAAAGAAACCTGTAATTGTGACAAATGGGAGTTGAGGCAATAAAGCATTCGGCAGTGAGCCTAAGGGTGTGTGGGGTTGAATGCGGGATAAAGCCTGAATGAGGTCAGTGTTGTAAAGTAATGAATTGCCAGATGTATAAAAAGTCCATTTGTAATTAGTGCCAGCTTACTTCCAACACTGGAATAGGAAAGCATTGTTAACATCCTCCCTTCTGCATTCCATTATATAATGATAGAAGGAACAGCAAGTACCAGCACCTCTTCGTACACAACGATAAAAGTATGAACTTTGCTCATTTGTGCTGCAACAGTTACAAAATTCTATATTCAGTAACCATAATGCCAGAAATGTGAAATTCAGTAACCAATGCACAATCCAAACACATCGATGCACACATAATAGGAATACACATTTTAGTTTATTCAATTTCTTTGTTTTTAAAAGTTTAAAAAAAAAAAAAAACCTTACAAATCAAGAATAAGAAATACATTTTACAATACTAAGTAGAGATGCACAAAACAAAAACAAAACTGGAGGATTAGGCAGATGACAATGACTAAACCAGACCAAATCGCTCCGATCTTTTCCTCTTCTTTGCCTGGGGGAGAAAGCATACAAAGTATTAACAAAAAAGTCTCAATCTGTAAAAGACTGTTAAATTGTATATGCTATGTTAAAAAACAAAAAAAAACTGTTTAAAGAGTGCACTTTACCTAAATGACTTACTAAACACTTCACTTTCCCAAGCCAGCCTGAACAATAACCCTGATTGGGAATCTATAGGTATAACTGGCACATGTCAGTTCTTTTTCTTTGAATGGAATAGCCAGAATGGACACATTCTGGAGCTAAATTGCGCACATTTAGTCTGGTACATATTCTGTGGCAAAGAGAACCACCATAGGGAGGCACAGAAGCCTGGCACCCATTATTCCTAATAGCAGCTCTTGTCCTCATCTTGATGCATGTTCCGGGCTGCATGTGAACAATATAACCCTGACAGATTATAAATGTAGTATAAATGTGGTCATTTAAGTGCAACAGGGCATGATCACTACGTTTGAATGTACTGTGTTGTGCAGGTTTCCAACAGGTTCAGTTCATATAATGGAACAAAATAGAGACAGACTCCTACTTGGTCCCTTCCACACTGATCAGTTTTTCTTCCGGTTTTGCATTACCAAAAGCGGAAGAAAAATGCGTGACCAATAAATCCTATGGAAGACTTTACACCAGTCAATTGTGGTCAGTTGCAATTGTAACCACTTCAATACCAGGCACTTTTACTCCCTTCCTGCCCAGGCCAATTTTCATCTCTCAGTGCTCCTACACTAATGAATGACAATTGTGCAGTCATGCAACATTGTACCCATATGACATTTTTATAATTTTGTTCATACAAATAGAGCTTTCTTTTGGAGGTATTTAATCACGACTGTTGTTTTTTTTGCTAAAATTTAGCAAAAAATTTAAATAAATTTATTTTCATCGTTTGTTAAAAAAAAAATTTGCAAATCTTTATTCATAAATTTTGGGCAAAATGTATTCTGCTACATTTCTTTGGTGAAAATAACCCAAATCTGTGTACACTATATTACTAAAAGTATTGGGATGCCTGCCTTTACACGCACATGGACTTTAATGGCATTCCAGTCTTAGTCCGTAGGGTTCATCCTTTGCAGCTATAAAAGCTTCAACTCTTCTAGGAAGGCTGTCCACAAGGTTTAGAAGTGTGTCTATGGGAATGTTTGACCATTCTTCCAGAAGTGCATTTGTGAGGTTAGGCACTGATGTTGGACGAGAAGGCCTGGCTCTCAGTCTCTGCCCCAATTCATCCCAAAGGTGTTCTACCGGGACAGTAGACAGTCAAAGGTATTTAGTAAGAGGCCTGGTGAGTTTTTTGTCATACTTTTTCTTTTACATACCATCACCAGTGCAGTACAGCGTCATCATAACACGGGTGTGGTGGTGATCAGGATTGATTTTTTTTTGACAATTTTTTTTCGAACACATTTTGACCAGAGCAATTTAATGTTACCATAGTAACATTGTACTACACTGGGGAAGTAATCCGTTTTTTTTTTTTTTTTTTTTTACACATAAGGTTTGCATATGGCCATGAATGTCATTGCTATATGCAAGCATTTTACTGAATGAAATCGATTCAGTTTGTTTTGTTGTGATTAGCCAGAGCTAATCACATGGTACAGATGGGCTGTGATTTGCCCAATATGTACCATGTGATCATACTGACCAAATCACTGCAAGCAACATAATTGTATACAATGCATGGCTTTAAATGAAGCCATCCATTGTTTACAACTGTCATGTGAACTGCTGTGATGGGTTACAGCAGTCACATGGTTCTGGCAGCGGGCCGGTACAATGATCAGTCATCAGCTGTGTCCGTTGGACGCAGCCAGTATCAGATTGTGCCTTTGTAGGACGCGATCGAGGAGTGTCATACCACTTCTGCCCAGATCGACGAGAGGTTCCTGTCGGCTTCATCTTGTTATAGCCTGTACGGGAATCGGTTAAAAGTCCTGCATGCTGCATTTCTGATTCAATGGAAATGCAGCAAATATGCATATGCATTTTTACCACATTTTTGCAACCGAGCAGCGTTAGTCCTTGGATTGGTTCTTGGACATGGTGCTTCTCTGCACAGTCACTCTGCATTTGCTTCTACTGCAAACTGAGGCACAGTCTTGCATGTCTACAGCATCAGTTTACTTTAATGCAGCAAAGCTGCAAACTTCAGGAGATGGTCATTAAAAAAAAAGAAAAATTGCATAGCTTATTTATCCTATGAAACTGCATGTAAAATTAGTTCTTTGCGAATGTGGCAGCAAAAACCAACATTAATAGATTCATTTTAGAGTTGCTTTCTTCATACAGAATAGAATGAATCTAAAAAAATCCCTTATTACGGCCACTAGATGGTGCTGACAATAACAGAAAAAAGTATTTTCTATGACTACCGCCTCCATCTAGTGGCCAAAATACAGTATTTCTTTTTTTTTTTTTTTCCCCTCTTACTTTGATTTTATTAAAAATATTTCCATACAAAATTGTACAAAAAGGTATAGCCCAAATACCAGAGAAAGACATGTTGTATTATAAAAAAGTGTATAGAATATAGAACATGAAACATATGTAAACATCCCACAAGAACCCTTACCCAAATACGACAGATTAATTACAAAACACTATTGGGGAAGGTCTTCCAGTACAGAGACCTGTAAATTATAAGGAGAAGTAGAATGGTATACTGCACTACTCATATTATTGAACCCCTGGAGAGTGTAGCCATATAAAAATAACAAGATTATAGTCTATGGTTTACTACTCTCCATCTTCAACTCCCACGGGGGTGTAGGACACATGACATAAAAAACAAAAACAGAACAAGACTAGACCAGACAAAACATGACAGAACAATACAAAAAAAGAAAATATGTATAAATAAACCATAAAGCGACCAGGGGAGGGCACTCAACTTGCTCATCCCAGCTCTAAACCGGGTTCAGGTCTTACAGCGCACCCGTAGATATATTTTGCATTTCGGGGGGATTCCCTGGGAAACTTCCAAGGGAGCCAGATTTGACAACATTGTTCATATGTGTGCGTTTCACCTGACAGGAGTGTCTCCATCCTTTCAATATGGTCCATCTCTATAACCCACTCAGAGGAGGAACATGTGCCGTTCGCCAATGGCATGGTATGACTGCTCTTATTGCTGTCAACCAATATCTAAGGATGCTTTTTTGATACTTTTAAAGAAGCCGGGTAAGATAGATGGCAAATGAAGGACCACACCCCAAAAATCATAAACAGGTGGACATTCCCACCAGATATGCAGTACAGACTGGCAGCGCCAACATAGATCTGTGACATTTTGGTATAGCCGTTGAAGCAGCGTCAGGCATCTGTAGCAACGGGGGATAAGCTTGAAATTTGTTTCATGTGCCTTAGTTGCTGGTGACATACAATGGGTAAGGGTAAATGCTTTCTCCCACTCCTCTGATTTAATTTGGACATTTAAGTCTAGAGTACATTTATTCGTGAATTCCAGAAGATGAGGGTGAAGTTTTACAAGAACCACCCAATAAACCGCAGAGAGAATATGGTCTGGAATAGTATCCTGTAAAAGAAAGGACTCTAAGGCAGGGGTCGTCAACCCCCGGTCCCCGGCCCACTACCGGGCCGTGGCCCTTCTTCAGCCGGGCCGCGGGTGCGGGCGGCTGGCAAGAGAAATGCTGGACTGCCGGCATGAGATCGCTGAGTGGATGGAAGAAGCGAGCGGGCGGGCAAGCAGAGATGATGTCATCTCCATCCGCCCCCCTGCATTACCGCTCTTTACCGCTCTTTCGCCTTCAAAGCCAGTGAGTGCTCTGTCTCAGTGTTGGAGGCTGATCGTACCCTGCATAAGAGGAGGATAATTTTCCATATACAGATTGGTAAGGTCGGAAGGGATTTTAACACCTAGATATTTAAGCGCCGAAGTGCAAATTTTAAATCGGAAATTATTCCCAAGAGCCTGAACTTGATGTGGTAAAAGATGCATTAAGATTTTCTGATTTAGATAGATTTACTTTAAATTTACTCAAGGCCCCAAAACACTTGAATTCATACAAAATACATGGACACATATGGGTTAGTAACAGTAACAGGTCATTGGCAAATACTGCCAACTTCACCTCCAGTCTGTCTATTGGTATACCAGTAAAAGAAGAATTTTGTCTAAGTGCTGTTGCCAAATGTTCCATTACTAAAACAAACAGGAGGGGAGACAGTGGACAACCCTGAAGGGTACCATTTTGGATTGAAAAACTCAGACAATGATTGGTTGACCATTAAATACTATGGAGCTCTTCACACCAGTCAGTTGCTGCATGCTGCATGTTTGGTGCAGTAAAAAGAAAAAAAAAAAAAGTGCACCTTCCCATTGAAAGAAATTGAAATTGCTTCAAACGTGGCAAAAATGCATTAACTGAAAAACTGAAAACTGAGCAGTGTGAAAACGGCCTAAAAAATAAAAGTCGGAATAAAACCCAATAATGATAAATGCTTCAGAGTGGAAGAACAGTTGCCGTGTGCAGAGATTGACAGACATATCAGAAACCATACACTCCTCTTCTACATGCATAAGGTAAGGCGCACCTTACTATATGTATCCTATCTGAAGAAAAAAACAAAACAAAAAGATGACAGCAAGTCAGAGGTGGGTTAGTTTACGGGACACTATTTTCTAGGCGAGAGCCATGTCTATGGCCACCTTAAATTGTGAGCCCTATTAAGAGTTTGGTAGGGAATGTAAACGCCACTCAAGCAGGAACTGATGCAAAAAGGCTCCAGTTTACGCTGTAAAAAGTCGAAGTTTGCCTGCACTCCAATTTTATAACAAAATAAAATAGAGTGTACTGTATTATTAGATACCCATGTAGTGAAAGTCCGCTCTGGAGATATTTAAGTGTACAGAATAAAAAAACGCCACCACTTCATTAACTATCACAGACCATGTGAAAGCCACAGTAAAGAAGCTCAATAAAGTATTACACAGCTGGCATACAGCGCTTTATGGACACTGCTTCCTGTTCTCACTTCCCCCACTCTTTGCAGCTCCCACTTAGGTGCCCTTTGACCCACGATAAGGACTAATTGGCCAGCCTTCCCCCATCCGAGGCGGTTAGGAGGGCTCCTGGTCTCTGTGGCATAGAGTTCACACTTCTGACAGAAGCCCTCATTTTTTAGCAAGGTAACCAAAATCCAGCAAGATTGCATATTTGACCTCACATTCCAGTTTTACAAGCCACTGCATGAGTTACATTACGAACACATCATCTACTTCCAGCTGTGTTTTTACTGCCCGTGCAAGGCAACAAAGTATTAAGGAAACCATGTAGTGCCTCAAAATATATTTGTGCGACATACAAGTTTACAAATTGGCTTTAGAAATGCAACACTAGGAACTTACTAAACTATAAAAACATGTAATCAGATTTATAAAACAAGGATTTAGTGAAGTGAAAATAACACCTGCTGAATTCAGTTTAGCTTCTTTGAATGCTTGAACGAGGTGATGCACTCAAACTGGCACCTGCTACACATCGTGATTTAGCACTGTGCAAAAGCCATCACTAGCCACATGAAATCTAGTACATGGGAGAAATTTAAAGCTCACATATCGGTAGAAATGTAAAGTCCTCAATATTTTGAACACAGTAGCTTAAAGTGTACGTCTGGGACAAAATAAAAGGCAAAAATAAAAAAAAAATCCAGTCTATGCAATAGGTACACATTTTCCTAGGTTTTGTTTCTTTAACCACTTAAGCCCAATTCCGCCACTCCTCACATATATGTAAACATCTACATTGTGAGGGGGGGTGTAAATCTGATAAGCAGACTCCTGCGCCTGTCAGATGGAAACATTCGGGCATTGCAATCACCGCCCAATTGCTTCCACACACTGTCGGTTACGGATTGCTTCCCCACACGTCCGCTCTCCTCCCCTCCTTGTTGCTGACCCGGAAAGCAGCATAATAATTGTCATTTCTGGGTCTGCCCATCAGTGTCCCTGGCTAGCATGTCCAGGTAAGAATGTATTGTAATTTGATCTGCATTGCATTACATTCAGTAATGCAACATTTCTGTGATTGAAAAAAAAAAAAAAAAATAAAAAAAAAAAAGTGTTACACTCAAGCACATAACACCCCCCCCCCCCCCCCAAAAAAAAGTTTGAGGGCCTTCCCTCAGATATTTGCACATGAATAAAGGGGTAAATACACATCAAAACGGCGATTGTGATGCATGTTAACTATTACTGATAATTACTGGTACTAAAGTTTGTTGCCATTTCTCCATTTTTTCATTGCAACCTCATCTTTTATATTTTGCCAAAAAATTTGGTAATATATTGTGTTTGGGTGCCCTAAAATGAACTTTAGTGTATTTTTTTCTGAAATGTTACTCTAATTTAGCTAGCCGTTTCCGGTAATATCGTGACATTAAAAATTTGAATTACCACTATTTTTTTTCTCTAGAATGTCTGTTTTCAGAAAATATATAAGGGTTAGGGGGTTTTATGTAATCTTCATGCCTAAAATTATTTTTTTTAAGCAGGTGTGCAAAAAAAAAAATTGCAAATACTGTTCTGGAAGCGAAAGGGTTGAAGTAAAGGTTTAATTAAATATGATCAAAAAATGCATGTAAAATACAAAATTTGAAAACCAAGGAATCATAACAGAAAGCAATGTTTTTAAAAACTTAGCTGACTTTCTAGCCAGTAACTTGCTTAGAAGAAAACCAGCAATTTTTTTTCCGTTTCCTTTACTCCTGTGGGGGGTTAAATGCAGTAAAAAGTTGCATAGGCGTTATAAGCTGCAAATTCTGCACGTAAATGGGATCTGGTCATAAACAATTGTAAAGTGTTGTGTCCATAAAGATAGTGCCCATAATTAGTGACAAGTTTACAATGATTTTTTTTTTTATGCGTCTGTTATCATGTTGGCATAGAGGGACAGGAGGTGGAAAAGAGTGGCAGGAAAATAAAAATAAAGAGCGCACGTTAAGCATACGTACCTCAGAATCCTCAGAAGAAATGGATGCAGAGTTTGTTACTATACCAAAACGTTCCTTCCTTTTCTTCAGCTTTTCATCATCTTCAGTCTGTATTGGGTTAAAAAGAAAAGAAGGGGAGATTAATTTTCCTATACATATACTACATACATATATTCCAATACAATAATAAAAAGTGATTAAATTCAGGTTTCAAAAGACTTAATATATTTGCATACATTGCCTTCATCATTTCCTTAAAGTGATTCAGTGTGGAGTCAAATACTATTTAGCCAACTGCAGTTGCATGTGGTGGGCAAGCTGAAGGTTCAGGTAGTAACCCAGGTACTCGTTCATGGATTTTCTTGAGTGGAAAGCTGAAGAAAGAGTCCATGAAATATGTACTTGTGCACTCATGTACTCAGTGGCTGACATACACTTAGCTTATAGTTGGAGCCTATGTTCAAGCTGCTCCTTCCCCTTAAACTTGTAAAAAAAATTCTGAAAAATACAATAGGCCGAGTGAAATTTCTGACTTGAAAAAGGGATTAGCTTTGCAAAACTAGGAAATGGTAATTTTTCATTAGCCTAGGTTTGGTCCCTACCCTTAGGCCCCTTTCACATGGTCGGACCGTTCAGATCCGCCTGTCAGTTTTGACGGCGGATCTGAACGGGCGCTCCATGTTAGCCTATGGAGCGTCGGATGTCAGCGGAGACATCTCCGCTGACATCCGACCCGGTCCGATCCGCCAAAAGCAGACGTATGGGCTATACGTCCAGATCCGTAGCTGGCGGATCGGATCGGGTGAGATCTGATGAAAACGGACACACTGTCCGTTTTCATCCGATCTCTCCATAGAGATCAGCGGCGCTCGCAAGCCCCTCCCCACTCAGTGAGCGGAGAGAGGCTTGTCATCCGCCGGTTCAGCGGAGATCAACGGAGAGATCTCCCGCTGAGCCGGCGGACAGAGGCGGGCTCCGTGCAAGCGGAGCCCGCCTCGTGTGAAAGGGGCCTTAAATGAAATATGCCATGAATGAAATAGATGTAGGTTGCCACTGCTGACCTCTTCTGAAATGGCTGGGTAGGCAACCTGAAAACTGATTCTGGTTTTATCCTGGATCAGTAACACATCTTCACTGAAGATAAACATAAAAACTTTAAACACTGTAAGGTAGTCAAACAATGGTAAGGTTTTAATTATTGCAGAAAAAATAATAAAAAAGGATTAAAATATTATCCATGTAAAAAAAAATAAAAGCAAAGTTTGTGCATTTAAAAAAATAAAACGGTATAGAACGGTCAATTGTATCATTTGTTTTTAATAGACAAGAAATAGTTGTTTTCAAAACAGATGCTACAAAAGGACACATCAATGATCATTTAGGATCAAGAAGGAATCTTTAGCACTACTGTGAGAGTTAATGGAAGAGCAAAAAGTCATTAGGTTTTTAAGCTATAGAAATTGTAAAATTTCAAGTTGAATTAGCACACCTCCTGTGCATTCCCCCCAACTGCCAGAAAGCACCACTGACTATTGAACTAAATCAACTCTTCAGAAATATCTAGCCCACTTGACCTCTAGGCCAGCAGGGGTCACAAGGAGGCACACATACAATGCTCCTCACTCTATCTTTAGCCTTATGCTGACAGCTTTTGATTCATGGGCTGCTGGAGCCCATCTGAGCTAAATTACCCCTATCCAAAAGCCATCAGGCAAGGCATTTATCAAACCTCTCCCTAGGTTTGTTTCTGCACCAGGCCATGCTCAAGTGCACCCATGGGCACCAAGCAGCTGTTAGTGACCTCCTACACGTTAAGTGTCAGATGGCGTTTTTTTGTCTTACTTTAAATCTGACCTACATAAAAGTAGGTTTTCATATGTAATAAGAAAAAGAGGATATAAAAAAAAAAAAAAAAAAAAAAAAGGATCAAAGAAGTGAAAATGTGAGCACATGTGGCAGAGATGAATTGGGTAAATTAGGAAAAAGAAAACAAAGATCAGCAGTTATAAAACATTGCATAATATAGTTGCATTCACAAAGTCCAGCAAACACAGGGATGCAGCTTTGCAGGAAATAAAAAATAAATTATAAAAATCTACGGCTATTGAATAGAGTACGAGGTAAAGAGTAGATGATTTCCACCCATAAACAGAAATCAGCTCAACTATTTAATTGATAAACCCGCACGAGATCTTTTAAGAAAAAAAAAAAAAAAAGCTCAAACAATTGTTCATTGGAAGGGTAATTTTATAGTAATAATGTTTAATATGTAACTGGATACAAAGTGTTTTGCAATGTCATAAGACATTAATTTTTTAAAAAGTCACAAAAAAAGAGAAAAGGTAACCACTTCAGTCCTGGAAGGATTTACCCCCTTACCGACCAGTGCATTTTCTGCGATACGGCACTGCGTCGCTTTAGCGGACAAGTCTTTCCCCCCACAAAGAGAGCTTTCTTTTGGTGGTATTTGATCACCTCTGCGGTTTTTAATAAATATCCCCCCCCCAAAAAAATATATATTAAAAAAATAGGGACACGCACGCCCAATAGGCGGGAAATACGGAAGGACGTACGGGTATGCCCTTTTGCGCACCTGTGTCATTCTGCCGACGCAAATTAGTGTTTGGCAAGTGGTTAACCTGACTTGGAATTTTTTTTAATCTGTGGATGTGGCAAGCGAACACCTTACTCAGAACAGGCGCTGTGAAGCAGGCACACCCAAAACCCATGCCAAGAGTGGTTTGGAATCTGGATGCAGTTAATTACATAGATCTCAGACTAATGTAAACTGAGTTTACTTTTCAGACTTCAGCACAGTTGAAGTATTTGCTTAAGTCCCTAAGATACCTGGGACTCAATATAGGGCAAGTTATTAATACAGAATGCTAACAATATACAGTGCCTTGAAAAAGTATTCATATCTCTTGAAATTTTCCACATTACAACCAAAAAAGTAAATGTATTTGATTGGGATTTTATGTGACAGACCAACACAAAGTGGCACATAATTGTGAAGTGGAAGGAAAATGATAAATCATTTTAAACATTTTTTACAAATATCTGAAAAGTGTGGCATGCATTTGTATTCAGCCCCCTTTACTCTGATACCCCTAACTGAAATCTAGTGGAACCAATTGCCTTCATAAGTCACCTAATTAGTAAATATAATCCACCTGTGTGTAATTTAGTCTCAGTATAAATACAGCTGTTCTGTGAAGCCCTTGGAGATTTTTTTTAGAGAACCTTAGGCCCCTTTCACACTGGGGCGGTGCGGGGCGGCGACGGTAAAGCAGCGCTATATTTAGCGCTGCTTTACCTTCGTTTTACCCGCGGTATGCGGCCGCTAGCGGGGTGGTTTTAACCCCCGCTAGCGGCCGCAAAAGGGTTAAAAACCTCCGCAAACCGCCGCTGCAGCGGCGGTTTGCGGGCGGTATCCCCGCGGTTTCCCATTGATTTCAATGGGAACGAGCGGTATAGGAGCGGTAAATACACCGCTCCTACACCGCTCCAAAGATGCAGCTAGCAGGACTTTTTTTACCGTCCTGCTAGCGCACCGCTCCAGTGTGAAAGCCTGCCGGCTTTCACACTGGAGTGAATGGGGCCGGTTTTTTCAGGCGGTGTACAGGCGCTATTTTTAGCGCTGTACCGCCTGAAAACCGCCCCAGTGTGAAAGGGGCCTTAGTGAACAAACAGCATCCATGAAGGCCAAGAAACACCAGCCAGATCATGGATAAAGTTGTGGAGATGTTTAAAGCAGGGTTAGGTATTAAAAAAAAAAAAATCCCAAGCTTTGAACATCTCACGGAGCACTGTTCAATACATCATCCGAAAATGGAAAGCGTATGGCACACCTGCAAACCTCCCAAGAAATGGCCGTCCAACTAAACTGGCAGGCCGGGCAAGGAGAGCATTGATCAGAGAAGCAGCCAAGTGGCCCATGGTAGCTCTGAAGGAGCTGCAGAGATCCACAGCTCAGGTGGTAGAATCTGTCAACCTTCATGGAAAAGTGACAAGAAGAAAGCCATTGTTGGAAAAAAAAAAAAAAGCCATAGGAAGTCCCATTTGTGGTTTGTGAGAAGCCATGTGGGGGACACAGCAAACATGTGGATGAAGGTGCTCTGGTCAGATTAAATTTGAACTTTCTTGGCCTAAAAGCAAAACACTATGTGGCAGAAAACACTGCACATCACCCTGAACACACCGTCCCCACCGTGAAACATGGTGGTGGCAGCATCATGTGGGGATGCTTTTCTTCGGCAGGGAAAGGGAAGCTGGTCAGAGTTGATGGGAAGATGGATGGAGCCAAATACAGGGCAATCTTAAAAGAAAACCTGTTTGAGTCTGCAAAAGACTTGAGACTGGAGCAAAGGGTTCACCTTCTAGCAGGACAAAGACCCTAAGCATACAGCCAGAGCTACAATGGAATTGTTTATATCAAAACATATTCATGTGTTAGAATTGCCCAGTCAAAGTCCAGACCTAAATCCAATTGAGAATCTGTGGCAAGTCTTGAAAATTGATGTTCACAGACTGTATCCATCCAATCTGACAGCTTGAGCTATTTTGCAAAGAAGAAGTATATGTAAACCCTCACCTTGTAAAACAACCCATTAAGTTTAAAATAGAAATCAAACACGAGTTTATAGTACATATAAAAAAAACATTATAAATACCTTCTTTTTTTTTTTATAAGTGATCACATAACCTCTGTTCTCAGCTGCATAAGCAGCTCGGAGAGCTGGGAGGTGGAGAAACAGCAGAACACTGACCTTCCCTGTGAATAACTGTGCAGGGGGAGCATTTCAGGACAAGTCTGAGTTTTCAAGAAAACGGACCATGCAGTGCTCTCATGCCCGGTGTGCTAATTTTTTAACAGGAAAGCAGAGGGACCGACAGGAACACCAGGGATTTCACACAAAGGAAGCAATACAAAGAGAACAGGATACTTTTTAATACAAGGATATGGTACAGCAGGCACATATCAAGAATATGAAAGGTTGGATTTACATATTCTTGGCTCTGTTTAATGGATTTTGTATTTTCAGGAGTTGAAAGAAAGCAAGTGGGTCCAGGCAGTTGAAACAGCAACTGTCATACTTCAGGTGGCCTCTGACAAAAGTTAAAATGTCAGGCTCAGGAAAAAAACAAAACAAGTAAAGCTAAATAAGGGAACATAATATATAGTAAATTTTTATAAAGATGTCTATACAGTTATATAGAATCAAGAGTAAAGATTCAGATTATTGTACAAGAGTGAGAACTGTCTCTTTAATTGCCATATACTGTAATCAGCTGTCTTGGATTCACACTTATATTTAGAGCTTCAGGTCGCAATTTGCAGCCTTGTTTTGCCATCCATTTACAAATCATTAAGACTAAATTGCAGAATTTTAACCACTTGCCGACCGCCCCATGTAGATATACGTCGGCAGAATGGCACGTACAGGCAGAACCACGTACCTGTACGTGCCATTCTTTAGGCGGTTGGGGGGTCCGATCGGACCCCCCTCCGCCGGCGGGGACGGTCGGCATCGCTTCAGGAGCGATCCGGGACGAGGGGACGGCCAGTGGTTTCTGGCCACCCCCTCGCGATCGCTCCTGGCGAATGAAAAGCTTCCCCTTCCTGTCTATTGTATAGACAGGAAGGCGGAAGTGATGTCACGCTCGGTGCGCCGGTCTATGTGACCGGAGACGCCGAGCGGCGAACATGTTAAGGTTAGTGCACAACACTACACTGACACCAGTACAGTTAGGCACACAAAACACCCCCCTGTCACCCCCTGATCACCCCCCAGATCACCCCCTCCCCCCCAGTCACAGTGTCACTAATTGCAGTGATCCTTTATTTACTGATCACTGCATTTAGTGTCAGTGTGACTGTAATAACTGTCAGGGCAGTTAGTTTTAGGTCCTAGGTAGCCCCCTACCCCCCCCCTAATAAAGGTTGAACCCCCTGATTGCCCCTAGTTAACCCCTTCACCCCCTTTTGCCAGTGTCACTAAGCGATCGTTTTTTCTGATCGCTGCATTGTGTCGCTAGGTAACCATTTTTTTTTTATTTTAACCGCCATGTTTTATATAGGTTCATAAATAGTTTTATAGGTCAGGTACCCCCATATTACAACCTAAATAAAGGTTTTAACCCCCTGATTGCCCCTAGAGTTAACCCTTTCACCAGTAATCACCGTATAACTGTCACTGGTGACGCTGGTTAGCCAGTTAGTTATTTCGTTATTTAGGTTCCCCGTCAGGTTTTTATATAGCGTCAGGTACCCCCATATATTACCTAATAAAGGTTTAACCCCCTGATTGCCCCTAGTTAACCCTTTCACCCCCTTTTGCCAGTGTCACTAAGCGATCGTTTTTCTGATCGCTGCATTAGTGTCGCTAGGTAACCAGTTTTTTTTTAGGTTAACCGCCATGTTTATATAGGTTCATAAATAGGTTTATAGGTCAGGTACCCCCATATTACAACCTAAATAAAGGTTTTAACCCCCTGATTGCCCCTAGAGTTAACCCTTTCACCAGTGATCACCGTATAAAATGTCACTGGTGACGCTGGTTAGCCAGTTAGTTATTTCGTTATTTAGGTTCCCCGTCAGGTTTTTATATAGCGTCAGGTACCCCCATATATTATCTAATAAAGGTTTAACCCCCTGATTGCCCCTAGTTAACCCTTTCACCCCCTTTTGCCAGTGTCACTAAGCGATCGTTTTTCTGATCCCTGCATTAGTGTCGCTAGGTAACCAGTTTTTTTTTGTATTACTGTTACGGGTGACGCTGGTTAGTTAGCTTGTTTTTTATACTGTCAGGGCACCCGCCATTTATTACCCAATAACGGTTTAACCCCCTGATCGCCCGGCGGGTGATATCAATTAGGTTTTAGGGTCAAATAAGGTCTGCGTCGCCCCAGGTTAGTGCCAGTACCGCAAACACCCACGCGCAAAGCATACACCTCCCTTAGTGGTATAGTATCTGAACAGATCAATATCTGATCTGATCAGATCTATACTAGCGTCCCAGCAGTTTAGGGTTCCAAAAAAACGCATTGTTAGCGGGATCAGCCCAGATACCTGCTAGCACCTGCGTTTTCCCCCCTCCGCCCAGCCCAGCCCACCCAAGTGCAGTATCGATCGATCACTGTCACTTACAAAACACTAAGCACACATAACTGCAGTGTTCGCAGAGTCAGGCCTGATCCCTGCGATCGCTAACATTTTTTTTGTGGTAGCGTTTTGATTCAGTCGCTAACAGTCAGGAGCTTTTTTACCTGTGAATCTCAAAAAAATAAAAAAAACAAAAATAGTTGTCGTTTTATTGTTCTCTCTCTCTCTCTATTGTTGCTCTTTTTTTACTCCATTCTATTCTGCAATGTTTTATTATGTTTTATCATGTTTTATCATGCTTGCTTTTCAGGTATGTAATTTTGTTTACTGTGTTTTAGTGTTAAGCATTTTTTTGTTTTCAGGTGCGCCATTCAGTTGCAGCGCGGATTTATTTATCTTGACAGCAACAGCGTTTGCTCCCACGATACATAAAGCCGCGACTCCAACGCTGTAGGAGGTGATTTCACCACCACAGTTAAAAAAAAGAGCATATATGCCGAAGCATGGGGGCAGCAGGGGGGGGGAGGAGCGATTGGCTCCTAATGCCACGTACATACGGTCGAAATTCCGACCGTGTGTACACGGCATAACTTTTGCGGGAGGATGCCCCCATGCATCGGCATATATAAATGGTGCATGTATGCCCATCATTAGAAGTGGGTGGATGAAGGGAGGTATTCTAATGGTGGGCATACCCACCAATCAATCTCTTTTTTTCGTTCAGCCAAGAGGCTGCATGAAAAAAAAAAAGATTACAATATATGTCCAGTATGTTGCTGGACTTTGAATGGTTATACCAGAATGATGCCTGCAGGTTTAGGTATCATCTTGGTATCATTCTTTTCAGCCAGTGATCGGCTTTCATGTAAAAGCAATTCTAGCGGGTAATTAGCCTCTAGACTGCTTTTACAAGCAGTAGGAGGGAATGTCCCCCCTCCCGGATATAAACCGCGCCATTGGGAAATTGGGAAAGCATTTTATCACACCAATCTTGGTGTGGTCAGATGCTTTGAGGGCAGAGGAAAGATCTAGGGTCTAATAGACCCCAATTTTTTCAAAAAAAGAGTACCTGTCACTGCCTATTGCTATCATAGGGGATATTTACATTCCCTGAGATAACAATAAAAATCATAACAAAGAAAAAAAATGGAAGGAACAGTTTAAAAATAGAATAAAAAAGCTAAATAAATAAAAAAAAACTAAAAAAAAAAAAAAAAAAAAGCACCCCTGCCCCCCCTTCTCTTGCGCAAAGGGGTACACAAGCGTTGGTCTGGCGTCATATGTAAACAGCAATTGCAGCATGCATGTGAGGTATCACCGCGAAGGTCAGATCGAGGGCAGTAATTTTAGCAGTAGACCTCCTCCGTGAATCTAATGTGGTATCATGTAAAGGCTTTTAAAGGCTTTTAAAAATGTATGTAGTTTGTCGCCACTGCGTGTTTGTGCGCAATTTTAAAGCATGTCGTGTTTGGTATCCATGTACTCGGCCTAAGATCATATTTTTTATTTCATCAAAAATTTGAGCAATATAGTGTGTTTTAGTGCATTAAAATAAAAAAAAGTGTATTTTTTCCACAAAAAATGCGTTTGAAAAATCGCTGCGCAAATACTGTGTGGAAAAAAAAAATGCAACACCCACCATTTTAATCTGTAGGGCCTTTGCTTTAACAATATATATAGTGTTTGGGGGTTCAACGTAATTTTCTTGCAAAAAAAAATATGTTTTCATGTAAACAAAAAGTGTCAGAAAGGGCTTTGTCTTCAAGTGGTTAGAAGAGTGGGTGACGTGTGACATAGGCTTCTAAATGTTGTGCATAAAATGCCAGGACAGTTCAAACCCCCCCCAAATGACCCCATTTTGGAAAGTAGACACCCCAAGCTATTTGCTGAGAGCAATGTTGAGCCCATTAAATATTTTTTTTTTTGTCCCAAGAGATTGAATAATGAAAAAAAAAAAATATATATATTTTTTTTTACAAAAAGTTGTCACTAAATGATATATTGCTCAAACATGTCATGGGCATATGTGGAAATACACCCCAAAATACATTCTGTTGCTTCTCCTGAGTACGGGGATACCACATGTGTGGGACTTTTTGGGAGCCTAGCTGCGTACGGAACCCCAAAAACCAAGCACCGCCTTCAGGCTTTCTAAGGGAGTAATTTTTTTATTTCACTTCTCACTGCCAATCACAGTTTCGGAGGCCATGGAATGCCCAGATGGCATAAAACCCCCCAAAATGACCCCATTTTGGAAAGTAGACACCCCAAGCTATTTGCTGAGAGGTATTGTGAGTATTTTGCAGATGTCGCTTTTTGTCACAAAGTTTTGAAAATTGAAAAAAGAAAAAAAAAAATTTTTTTTCTTTACTTTCTTCATTTTCAAAAACAAATGAGAGCTGTAAAATACTCACCATGCCTCTCAACAAATAGCTTGGGGTGTCTACTTTCCAAAATGGGGTCATTTGGGGGGGTTTTGTGCTATTTTGGCATTTTATGGCCTTCGAAACTGTGATAGGTAGTGAGGAGTGAAATCAAAAATTTGCACCCTTAGAAATCCTGAAGGCGGTGCTTGGGTTTCGGGGCCCCGTACGCGGCTAGGCTCCCAAAAAGTCCCACACATGTGGTATCCCCATACTCAGGAGAAGCAGCAAAATGTATTTTGGGGTGCAATTCCACATATAACTATGGCATGTGTGAGCAATATATCATTTAGTGACAACTTTTTGAAGAAAAAAAAAAATTATTTTTTTTTTTTGTCTTTATTCAATCACTTGGGACTAAAAAAAAAAATATTCAATGGGCTCAACATGCCTCTCAGCAAATAGCTTGGGGTGTCTACTTTCCAAATGGGGTCATTTGGGGGGGTTTTGTACTTCTCTGCCATTTTAGCACCTCAAGAAATGAATTAGGCAGTCATAAATTAAAAGCGGTGTAAATTCCAGAAAATGTACTCTAGTTTGTAGACGCTATAACTTTTGCGCAAACCAATAAATATACGCTTATTGGCATTTTTTTTACTAAAGACATGTGGCTGAATACATTTTGGCCCAAATGTTTGACTAAAATTGAGTTTATTAGATTTTTTTTATAACAAAAAGTAGAAAATCTCTTTTTTTTTCAAAATTTTCGCTCTTTTTCCGTTTATATCGCAAAAAATAAAAATCACAGAGGCAATCAAATACCATCAAAAGAAAGCTCTATTTGTGGGAAGAAAAGGACGCAAATTTCGTTTCGTTACAAAATTGCATGACCGCACAATTACCAGTTAAAGTAGTGCAGTGCGAAATTGAAAAAAGACCTCTGGTCCTTAAGCTGACAATTGGTCCGGGGCTGAAGTGGTTAATAAAACCTTAAATAATGGCAATGTTGGAAATAAATGTTCTATTGAAATTCATATATTGGCATAGCAGAATAATTGATATGCAAAGAACACACTTCCTTTAATGACTGTGCGAAAATACACTGTACACGGGAACGCTTCTGCCTGTTTGGAGATGAATGCTGGTCTTGGAGCAAGTTAAAGTATTTCCGAACAGATTTTCTGCAATTACATGCAGGACTTCACAGACAGCTGAACCATCTTTCTGACCTACTCAATAGGGAGTGGCGACATCTTGGCCCAAGGAATATGCAGCATGGCAGAGATTCAAAATTCCTGTTGCTTTCCTCCCCCTGCCGTGGTATATACACCAACTCGGTGCCTTTATACCACCAACCACGAGACCTGAAGAATTAAGGAAGTTTCCCTGTGGTTAGATTAGACTCGTTTGGATTGCTTTATTTACACTCACTCAACCCTCCCCATTCTCCTTGCTCTTAAAAAACAGTAATTAACCCACTTGAAATCAAACTACAAACAAGTAATACAGCGGGACAATATCTAGAGGATGAAAATTAGGAAGCACTTGATTGCTGAAAAGGTTAGGCCAAGTTCACTCTCAGGGTAAGAGTTAACACTTTCCTCTGAATCATGAGATTCATTCACATCTTTACAATGTTTAGTGCATCTATAGAAAATATCTGACCAACGTCAAAATACTCAAATACAATAACAGTTAAATAATGTAATAATACAAGTATTAGAGAGTACTGATCATAATTGACAGAAGTCCTGATATGTTAGGTGGCCACAATACACCCCAGACTGATGACCCCCCTATGTATCCTCCTAAAAATGATTCTAAAATGGGAGCCCCACTTAAAAAAGGTTTTAATTGTTTACTATTTAAAGAATTCTAACTTGCATAAAAATCACAAGTAATATGATCAGCAGTTTACCACAACATCGCTCAGGCGAGATAAAGATTAACATTGTAACATTTCCTTCTTTTAGATCAAAGAAATGAACTTCTCTCTGTAAATGAGGGCAGTTTAAACACTTATAGGAGTTGTAAAGGCAGAAGGTTTTTTTTTTTTTTTCTTAATGCATTGTATGCTTCAAGATAAAAAAACCTGTGTGTAGCAGCCTCCCCAGTATCCCCTAATTACTTACCTAATCCCCTTCTCTCTCCAGAGATGTCCACAAATGTCTGGGACACTCCTCCTGATTGGCTGAGACACAGCAGCGGCACCATTGGCTCCCGCGGCTGTCAAAGTCAGCCAGCCAATCAGGGGCGGGGCCAGGTTTGGGCTCCGTATCTAAATGGATACACAGAGCTCTGACTTGGCTCGGGTGCCCCCATAGCAAGCTGCTGACTGAGGGGGGCACTCAATAGGAGGGAGAGGCCAGGAACAGCAAAGAGGGACCCAAGAAGAGGAGGATCCAGGCTGCTTTGTGCAAAACCAACTGCACAGAGGAGGGAAATACAACATGTTATTTATTTTTAAATAACCAAGTCTTTACAATCACTAACTGCTAGCCGACCAGCCACCGCAGTTATACTGTGGCAGGTTGGCACGGCTGCGCAAAATGCCGTAGCTGTACATTGCTCCTTTAAAAATGTCACAGCCGCCACGAGCGATGACCGCCTGGCACTTGCGATCGCTCGTGACAGAGCGAAAACCCGGGATTTGTGTGTGTGTGTGCTGTATAAATGTCATTGGTCTCAAAATGGTATCAAAGGTGTCCGATCTGTCGGCCGCAACGTCGCAGTCCTGATAAAAAAAAATTAAAAAAAAAAAAATCGCAGATCGCCACCATTACTAGTAAAAATAAAAAATAAAAAAAAAAAGACCTAAATCTATCCCCTATTTTGTAGATGCTATAAATTTTGCGAAAACCACTCAATTTACGCTTATTGCCATTTTTTTTTTTTATAATGTGAAAAATTATGTTATGCCGTGAGAATCGTGATCTTTACTCTAAGCAAAAAAATTGTGATTCTCATTTTAGCCAGAATCGTGCAGCTCTAATTTATATAATCTCCCAGATCCACAGTCCCCAATTGCGACTACTCAAAAAGACGACCTTATAAGTAAATATCTTGTAGATTCTTCCCTTAAAAAAACTTTCTAACTTTTAATATGGCAAAAGAGTTTGCCAGTTGGTAAACAAGTTGGTCCGGCACCTGATGGGTTTACCCTATTTTATTATAAAACGTTTAGGCAAACCTTGGCCCCAAAATTTGTATCTGCTTCAAACTCAATATTAGGAGGCAATCCTATCCTGAAGGATACTTCCCAGGCACATATCACTGTATTGATAAAGCCTGAAGACCCCTCACTCTGTGCCAGCTATAGACAAATTGATCTCCTAAAAGTGATTGTAAAGCTTAGGATTTTTTTACTTTAAAACAAACATATCATGCTTACCTCCACTGTGCAGTTCGTTTTGCACAGTGTGGCCCCAATCCTCGACTTCTGGGGTCCGGCCCCGCATCAGATAACCCCCTAGGAGAAGAACTCTCCCGGGGGGTTTCTTTGAAGTCGCGCTCCCGAGTTCATTATCTGGGGTCCATAGACACTGAATGTTGGACTCGGCCCCGCCCTCGGGTGATTGGATTTGATTGACAGCAGCGGGAGCCAATGGCTGCGCTATCAATCAATCCAATCAAGATCCGAGAACCCCGGGCTCAGGTAAGTAAAACTCGATGGACATCTGAGAGCGCCTAAGATGACGTCTGTGCGATGAAACGCATAAGCGGGACTAACTTGATACACAATAAGTCACATCCGGTACTTCCGGTTTTTGCAATACGATCCGTGGAACGTACGCTCGGAGCGCGTTGCTTCCGTGTTCTGTTTGGAGATTGTTGGAGTACTGGAGCGCTCTCTTTTTAACTTACCAATTTTTACTTCAATAAAGATAGCATTACGGAGTTACGCTATGAGGATTTCTTCTGCTTTTTTGTTAAATATGTGGATACCTGGCTGGAGATTACGCTGCAGAGGGGAAGCTGTAGAAGTTTTAAGCACTATTTTTTTCACTCATGGGTGGGCTTTTCTCTGGTGTTGTGAACGAGGGGATTATTCCATCAGAGGAGCACCTGGACTATACGGGGTACTATACGCTTGTACCCCTGCAGGGGTGAAGCGCTCTGGTGAGTGAAAGCACAAGAGGGGAGCACAGCCATCACTTTTTTTTTTCTATAAACTGTCACTATTTGGATTAAGCACTTGTCACCTCTGGAGTTTTTTTATGGACATTGATTGATATATGCACAGTTCACATTTTTTACGAATTTGACATACTGTGGTAGTATATGTTATGCAGGGCTCAAAATTTCAAGTCCTAAGCTACTAGTCAGGCCTCAAGGGTTACTCGCCACCAGTTGCCCCACCCAACCCAATTCCACCTCTAAACACGGCCTCATAAATTATATCATGAAATTTTTCTTAAATGTTTTATGCAAATTAAGCAACTTTATCCATGCTCATCAATGCAGCCTCACCCGTGTCCACCAATGCAGCCTCACCCGTGTCCACCAATGCAGCCTCACCCGTCACCAATGCAGCCTCACCCGTGTCCACCAATGCAGCCTCACCCGTGTCCACCAATGCAGCCTGTGTCCAATGCAGCCTCACCCGTGTCCACCAATGCAGCCTCACCCGTGTCCACCAATGCAGCCCACCCGTGTCCACCAATGCAGCCTCACCCGTGTCCACCAATGCAGCCTCACCCGTGTCCACCAATGTAGCCTCACCCGTGTCCACCAATGCAGCCTCACCCTTTAACACCAATGCAGCCTAACACTTTAACACCAATGCAGCCTACCTGTGTCCTGAATGAAGGGGAGCAGAGAACATTGCTGGCCGGATGATATGAGCGCCGAGGGACATGCTGGAACAGCTTTGATTTAAATCGCTGTGTGTTCTCGCCGCTCTGCGTCCCATACAGCCCCGCCCCCTGGTCAGGGAACTTTGATACACATCACTCGTCCCGGGTTGGATGGGTGATCTGTCTATCAAATTCCCTGGGACCAGGGGGCGGGGCTGTGTGTGAAAGCGAGCGCAGGGAACACACGGCGATTTAAATCAAAGCCGGCGCCGCTAGTTATGTTCCCTGCGCTCATATCATCCGGCCGGCTCTGTCCCCTCTCTTCCCCTTCATAAGCACTGGGAAAGGGACTCGCCGGCTGGCAGTGCTCACCCCCCCCTCGCTCCCAGACAGCCCTTCCTCGCCAGCCCTCAAAATTTACTCGCAAAATGCGAGCAGGCGAGTTTAAAATTTTGAGGGTTGTGTTATGGTTTAATCACGGTCAGTTTTATTGCCGATATCATTAGTTACATCTGATATTATCAGCACCAGTATCATTAGCACCAGTTGATGTTTTTTTTGGTAGCACCAGTCACTTTATATCAGCTTTTGATTTTTTTATATAAGTATTTGTCAGCACGTCACTTTTCACTTAATCATAATTGACAGCTGATAATAAATCAACCAGTGCAAGTAGAAAAAAAAACTAGCACTGGTGAAACTATTTTTTTCTGGTAGTACACGTCACTTCATATTAATCTTTGATGTTTACAATTGTTTACGGAAATATTTGGTAACACATGTCACTTTACACACAAAATATAATTTCTTGATTTAATAATATACTCATAAGCAGGGCTCCTTTATTCCCTGCTGGATATACACTTTTCCTACATAGAACAGCGCCAACCCCTTTTTTCATTTGTCTGTATTTCACCTAGGTGATATCTTCTTGTAGAGAGGCAGCAGTTCATATTATCCAAAGCACGGATTTTTACAATTTTTATTTTTTGCATTCTTTATAAAAGTTTCAATGCATTCTACATGAGTTTCATTTTAAATTACCTGATTTTGACTTGGTATTAGCCTCCTTGGCATTAGGAAGCGAATACCAAGTAAAAAAAGGGACTTGCATCAGTTTCATTAAACATCATGCAATCAGGCTGCGAAAAGGAGGGACGCCACTAGGAGACAATCCATTGTGCTTTAGTGCACAAGAGCTGGTAAAGTACATATGACAAGCGGAGTACAAAGCAAAATAAAACAGAGGAATGAACAAGAGGAGGAGTCATCACTATGGTACTGCTGTGCCTTCAGCAACCAATACAGGCATGAAACAGGGTGAACAGGCTGTATTTGAAAAAAAGTCCATTCACCAACCTAGCTTTAGTGCCTGGTATGGCTGTTTGTACATTAAGACTGGAATGACAAAAATAGAAGATTTTAGACCAAGAACACACTATATATATGTATATGTATACACATATACACACACACACACACACACACCCAGTTGTGCTCATAAGTTTACATATCCTGGCAGAATTTATGATTTCTTGCCATTTTTCAGAGAATGTGAATGATAACTCAAAAACTTTTCTTTCACTCATGGTTAGTGTTTGGCTGAAGCCATTTATGACCAACCAACTGCGTTTACTCTTTAAATCATAATCACAACGTAAACTACCCAAATGACCCTGATCAAAAGTTTACATACCCCAGTTAACACTGTGCATTGCCCCCTTTAATATCAATGACAGCTTAAAGTCTTTTGTGGTATTTGTGGTTGAGGCTCTTTATCTCAGAGGGTAAAGCTGCCCATTCCTCTTGGCAAAAAGCTCCCAGTTCCTGTAAATCTTTGGGCTGTCTTACATGAACTGCACATTTGAGATTTCCCCAGAGTGGCTCAATGATATTGAGGTCAGGAGACTCAGATGGCCACTCCAGAACCTTGACTTTATTCTGCTGTAGCCAATGACAGGTCGACTTGGACTTGTGTTTTGGATCATTGTCATGTTGGAATGTCCCAGTACGTCCCATGCGCAGCTTCCTGGCTGATGAATGCAAATGTTCCTCCAGTATTTTTTGATAACATACTGCATTCATCTTGCCATCAATTTTGACCAAATTCCCAGTGCCTTTGTAGCTCACACATCCCTAAAACATCAGCGATCCCCCTCCGCGTTTCACAGTAGGAATGGTGTACCTTTCATCATAGGTTTTGTTGACTCCTCTCCAAATGTAGCGTTTATGGTTGTAGCCAAAAAGCAAAATTTTGGTCTCATCACTCCAAATGACTTTGTGCCAGAAGGTTTGAGGCTTGACTCTGTGCTGTTTGGCGTATTGCAAGTGGGATACTTTGTGGCATTTGCATAGTAATGGCTTTCTTCTGGGGACTCGACCATGCAGCCCATTTTCCGTCAAGTGACTCCTTATTGTGCATCTTGAAACAGCCACACCACATGTTTTCAGAGAGTCCTGTATTTCACCTGAAGTTATTTGTGGGTTTTTCTTTGCATTCCGGACAATTTTCCTGGCAGTTGTGGCTGAAATTTTAGTTGGTCTACCTGACCGTGGTTTGGTTTCCACAGAACCCCTCATTTTTCACTTCTTGATTAGAGTTTGAACACTGCTGATTGGCATTCTCAATTCCTTGGATATCTTTTTATATCCCTTTCCTGTTTTATACCGTTCAACTACCTTTTCCTGCAGATCCTTTGACAATTCTTTGGCTTTCCCTATGACTCAGAATCCAGAAACATCAGTGCAACACTGGATGGAAGATGCAAGGGTCTGTCAGGACCTTATATATACATACATACATACACACACACTAAATTACAAGCAAACAGATCACAGGTGTGGATGGTTATCTTTAGAGCCGGTTCACACTGAGGCAGCACGACTTGCAGCGCGACTGCCTCAGGCGACCTGCACGCGACAGCATCGGCGACTTGCAAAACGACTTCTGTATAGAAGTCAATGCAAGTCGCCCCAAAGTAGTACAGGAACTTTTTTCTAAGTCAGAGCGACTTGAGTCGCTCCGATTAGAACGGTTCCATTGTACAGAACGGGACGCGACTTGTCAGGCGGCTAAGTCGCCTGACAAGTCGTCCCAGTGTGAACCGGCAAACCCCTTTGTGTCAACTTGTGTGCATGTTATCAGGCCAAAATCACCAGGGTATGTAAACTTTTGATAAGGGTAATTTGTGTAGTTTCTGTTGCCATTATGATTTAAAAAGAGTAAAAGTTGATTGATAATAAATAGCTTCAGCCAAACACTAACCATGTTAAAAGTTTTTGTGTTATCATTCATATTCTCTGAAAAATGGCCAAGAAATCTAATTCGGCCAGGGTATGTAAACTTATGAACACAACTGTATATAGATCTCTATCTAAACACACACACACACACACACACACACACTTCAACATATCTAGAAATAACATTGCTAGGACTTGTATATAATCAAGGCTGCAATACATGCCATGTACGTCCATTTTGTCTATTATTTCAATAAAATTTAACTATTTGGCAGTCCCATGGAGGAGTTGAGGGATGTAAATTAAAAGTGGTTGTAAACCTAGTTACACCACTTGTACCTACAGGTAAGCCTATAATAAAAGGCACAGTTTAGGAGAGATTTACCATATAAGCTTGTGCCGACTTCATCAGCTCATGCGCACTAAAGAAACAGCTGGCTCTTGCTGTTTCTTTAGCAGCTGTACTGTGTCCCCTCCCGTGTGCATTGCGTGGGAAGTGACATCACGGCTTTGGCCAATAACAGCGCCGGAGCAAACCCGGAGATGACTACGGGAGACATGTTGCTGATCACAGTGGTGTACGGAAACCGCTGCAAAAGCGTCGCTCTAAGGTAAGTATTTATAATGAGCTAGTATGCAATGCATACTAGCTCAATATGCCTGTGTCTTACAGGGTTTGTGTTTTTTTTTTTTTTTTTTCCTTCTTCGGGGTTTACAACCACTTTATGTACTAGGGCAATTTTTTTCATTTTTTTTTTGCACACAAAAATCTGCAGTTTTGGCTATAAAAATGACTGAAAACCTACACAGATCATGCATTTTCTTAAAGTGGAGGCCTGTAGAATAAAAAGGTAGTTGTTGCAATTTTTTTTTTTTAAATCTTGCATAATATTTCCGCAACACACACTATTCCTCTTTGTTAAATATAAAAAAATTAGGTTGCGTCAAGTAAATGGATAACAAACATGTCAAGTATTGAAACTGCATGTGCCCATAAAAAGCTACAGAACCCAAAAATCTCCGAAGGTAATGCTTTAAAATCCCTTAACCACTTTCAGACCGGACCAATTTGCAGCCAAAGGACCAGGCCCCTTTTTGCGATTCGGCACTGCGTCGCTTTAACTGACAATTGCGCGGTCGTGCGACGTGGCTCCCAAACAAAATTGACGTCCTTTTTTTCCCACAAATAGAGCTTTTTTTGGTGGTATTTGATCGCCCCTGCGGTTTTTATTTTTTGCGCTATAAACAAAAATAGAGCGACAATTTTGAAAAAAATGCATTATTTTTTTACTTTTTGCTATAATAAATATCCCCCAAAAATATATAAAAAAAATTTTTTTCCTCAGTTTAGGCCGATACGTATTCTTCTACATATTTTTTTTTTTTTTTTTTTTTAAAAAAAAATCGCAATAAGCGATTATTGATCGGTTTGCGCAGAAGTTATAGCGTTTACAAGATAGGGGATAGTTTTATAGCATTTTTATTAATATTTTTTTTTTTATTAGTAATAGCGGCGATCTGCGTTTTTTTTTTTGTGACTGCGACATTATGGTGGACACATCGGACATTTTTGGGACCATTGTCATTTATACAGCAATCAATGCTATTTAAATGCATTGATTCCTGTATAAATGACACTGGCAGTGAAGGGGTTAACCACAAGGGGGCAGTGTAATTGTTAAGTATGCATAGGGGTGTGTTTCTTACTGTGGGGGTGCGTGGCTGTCAGCTAGTGAATGCTGATCTCTGCTCCAATCACAGGGAGCAGAGGTCGGCGTCACTAGTTGCTAGGCAGAACGGGGAGATGCTGTTTATCTCGGCATCTCCCCGTTCAGCCTTCCCGTGAGACGATCGCGGGGGTCCCCGCGGCGATCGAGTCCGCGGGGACCGCGACCGGACTCTCGGGGGTCCCGACCGGCGCGGGAGCGCGCCGCTCCCGATGGCACGGACAGGCATTAAGGAGGGACTTATATATACGCCCTCCTGCCTGTACGTGCCATTCTGCCGACGTATATCGTCGTGCGCCGGTCGGCAAGCGGTTAAAAGCTCATCAGTTTAAAAGTTAACTGTGAGCTCTGGTGTTAGAATTTTTGCTCTCACTCAGCGTTCATGGCGATACCTCGCAATGTAGTGCAATTGCAGTTCACATACAAATGCTCATATGTGCGCATTTGCGGGTGTGCGCAGGACAAAGGGAGTTACACATTATAATTTTATTGCATTTAACTTTATTGCTATCACAAGTGGTTAACAAACCCCATGGGATAGCACTGGGCAGGTGACAGGCACTCTTTATGGAGACATTAAGGGTCTATTACACCATTTATTATTATCTCGCCTGTCATCCAAAGCATCTAACCAAGCACAGATCATGGCTGGTTAGATGCTTCCCTGGCTGTATCAGCCAAAAAATGATAGCTCAGAATACGGAAGTGACTAAATCATCATTGCTTCCGGCTTCAGTCACAGTGGAGGAAATCGAGGAATGGATGGGAGATTTGCCGCTGCACAATAAAAGCGATCGGGTGGCTATACAGCTGCTTGATCGCTTTCAGTTTACAGCCTTAAACTCGCTGAGGAAAACAAGCACAAGCGGATGGATGCTACAGTCATTCGCTTAACTCTTCACTATTTGGATGTACGTAATATGTCCAAAGAGCTGCACTGGTTAAGTTTCTAAAATCTACTATATACATACACTATATTACCAAAAGTATTGGGACACCTGCCTTTACACACACATGAATGTTAATGCCATTCCAGTCTTAGTCCGTAGGGTTCAATATTACGTTTGCCCACCCGTTGCAGCTATAACAGCTTCAACTGTTCTTGGAAGGCTGTCCACAAGGTTTAGGCGTGTGTCTATGGGAATGTTTAACCATTCTTCCAGAAGCGCATTTGTGATGTCAGGCACCGATGTGGATGAGAAAGGCCTGGCTCGCAGTCTCCGCTCTAATTCATCCAAAAAGGTGATCTAAAATGCGCTTCTGGAAGAATGGTGAAACATTCCCATAGAGACACTCCACAGCCTTCCCAGAAGAGGTGAAGCTGTTACAGCATCTCACAAAAGTGAGTACACCCCCTCACATTTTTGTAAATATATTATATCTTTTCATGTGACAACACTAATGACACTTTGCTACAATGTAAAGTAGTGAGTGTACAGCTTGTATAACAGTGTAAATTTGCCGCCCCCTTAAAATAGCTCAACGCACAGCCTTTGAGCTGCCATGTTGAACTTCCAGTGACCAGTATGAGAGTGTGAAAGCGATAATCAAATTTAACACACCTGCTCCCCATTCACACCTGAGACCTTGTAACACTAACAAGTCACATGACACTGGGAGGGAAAATGGCTAATTGGGCACAATTTGGACATTTTTCACTTAGGGGTGTACTCACTTTTGTTGCCAGCGGTTTAGACATTAATGGCTGTGTTGAGTTATTTTGAGGGGGCAGCAAATTTACACTGTTATACAAGCTGTACACTCACTACTTTACATTGTAGCAAAGTGTCATTTCTTCAGTGTTGTCACATGAAAAGATAATAAAATATTTACATAAATGTGAGGGGTGTACTCACTTTTGTGAGATACTGTATATCTGCAAAGGGTGGGATAACTCAATATTGAACCCTGCTGACTAAGACTGGGATGCCATTAAAGCTCATGTGCGTGTAAAGGCAGGTGTAATATAGTGTATGTCTGGATTCACAAATGCTGTATAGTTTTCTTTTGAGAGTTAAAACTCCTAGTTGTTCTGTAATGAAGCTCTCTCCATGAGATCTGTGCAGATCTTCAGTGGGAGAGATCTGGCTCTTTCTGAAACAATTATTTACCCCTAAATTCTTTGGAGAGAAAAATGTTTTGGTGCGGATGTTTATGAAAAAATAGAATTACGCAAACCTGACTAATATAAAAACCAAACACAAATATCAGTAGGGGTTTTATTTATCGTTTTCACATTCCTCTTAAATTAACCACCATACTGCCACAAAACAAATCTAAATGTGGACAAATTTGTTGGAATCCTATTAGCTCATTGAAACAATGCTTCATTAATCTTGGAAAGTGATGAAATAAAATGTACACTTGTATGCATTTGCCATGTCACAGAGTAAAGCAAACAATGTGTGAACAAAAAAAAAAGTATAAATGTGGAAATTATGATATTGCAAACACCTATTTTATTACTTTATTTAGTAGGTTAACCAAAGGATTGACAACTGTTTTGTATAACTATACAGCATTTTTTCAGGTTGTCATAGCACACATAAGAATCAACAGATTTATGTTCTACCCTGTTTCCCTGAAAATAAGACCTAGCGTGATTGTCGGTGATGGCTGCAATATAAGCCCTACCACCCAAATAAGCCTTACCCTGTTTCCCCAAAAATAAAGTCCTTGTAGGTCTTATTTTCAGGTTAGGGCTTAACTAGGGCTTATTTGGGGGTAGGGCTTATATTGCAGCCATCACCGACAGTCACGCTAGGTCTTATTTTCGGGGAAACAGGGTAGGTATGCAGTATCCAGGGGTGATCATCTGCCCGAACAGTCATTTTACAACTGATTAACAAGGATTGTTCACCCACCTTTCCCTGGACTGTGCCCAGTACAAGCTCAGCCAGGTGAGTAGTAATCATGGGGAGTTGTGAGACTGGAGGAAAAAGACACGACCCCTGTATGAACAGAACGATAGTGCAAATGGTAGACAAAGGGGGAGATTTACCAAAACTGGTGCACACAGAATCTGGTGCAGCTGTGCATATATGCGTAACCAATCAGCTTCATAGTAACCAATCAGCTTGTTCAATTAAGATTGGACAGTAAAACCTGGAAGCTGATTGGTTACTATGCACAACTGCATATTCTGTGTTCACCCATTTTAGTAAATCCTCCTCAAATAGTCTTCCAATAGATACAAGCTGAACTCAATGGTCAAGGTACATCAGTTTCTGTCTGCACCATTGATCCCTTTTTGAATGACAGTGGGCTCAAGGGAAGACGACCAATGAGGCCTCTACTGTTGAAAGAAAAACATAAAAAAGCCAGACTTTTTGCCATGTCACATCAGCTCAATGTTCAGACAATTAAAACAAAAGCATCTAAAGAGAACATACTGTGAAACATGGAGGAAGCTTGGTGACGTTTTGGGGTTTGGCTGCGACTGGCACCTTTAATACAGATTATTCAGGGTACAATGAAATCTAAGGACTACCAAAGGAATTCTGTGACAAAATGTACAGCCCAATGCCAGAAAGTGATGGGGTTTTCAACAAGATGATGACCCAAACACACATAGCTAAAAGCACCCAAGAATGGCTAAGAACAAAACATTGGACTATTCTGGAATGTCTATGAGCCCTGATCTTAATCCTACTGAACATCTATGGAAAGAGCTGAACTATATAGTTTCGGGAAAATAACCTTCAAATCTGAGATATCTGGAGCAGTTTGCTTAAGAAGAGTGGAGCAAACTACCTGTTGGGGGAACAGAAATATAATTTCAAGCTGAAGAAATTGCATGTGTGCAGTGATTGCCGCTAAAGGTTGGGCAGCAAAATATTAGTTTGATGCCACGTACACGATTGGAATTTCGGCCAACAAAAGACCGAAGATCAGAAAATGCAACCGTGTGTATGCTCCATCAGACTTTTGCTGGCCGAATTTCCGCCATCAAAAGATTGAGAGCATGTCCTCAATTTTTCGGTCGGAAAAAGTTCCGACTGGAAATTCCGACGCATGCTCGGAGGCAATTTGACGCATGCTCGGAGGCATTGGACTTCATTTTCTCGGCTCGTCGTAGTGTTGTACGTCACCGCGTTCTTGGCGGTCAAAAGTTCAGCAAACTTTTGTGTGACCGTGTGTTTCACGTCAGAAAAAACAGCCAAGATTTTTCTGATGGAAAATCCGCTCGTGAGTCCAATTTTTGTCCACTCTAGTTTCATTTTTTTTTAAACTTGACACTTTCAACCATGGAATGGAATCTTAAACTAGCAAATGCTGTAAATGTACGAGAATATTAGTAATAAATATTGAGCTTTGCACCTTCACATATCTGATAACACCAATCCCTGCAGCTTCACAACCCACATCACTCCAATTCCTGCACCTTCACACCTTAGTTCACCCCAATTCTTGCACCTTCACATCTCAGACCACCACCAACTCTTGCACCATCACACCAAAAATTAGCCCCGATTCCTGCACCTTCACACTTCAGATCAGTCCCCATATCCTGCACCTTCACACCTCAGATCAGTCCCCAATTCCTTCACCTTAGATCAGCCCCATATCCTGCACCTTAACACCCCAGATCAGTCACAATTCCTGCACCTTTAAACCTCAGATCAGCCACAATTTCGGCAACTTCACACACCAGATCATCCCATTTTCTGCACCTTCAGACCATATCTGCCCCAATTTCTGCACCTGTAAATTAGTTTCTGCACCTTCAGACCATATCTGCCCCAATTTCTGCACCTGTAAATTAGTAGTTCCCAATAGCTAACATGGTTAGGAATGCAGATCAAAGCAGTGTTCACCAAGGTGAGTGCCTTGGGTGGGGATGGGAGGAGTAGCCAAGCAGGCTGGGCACAGCATCCTTCAAAGGGGGGGGGGGGGGCTTAACATGCCCTATATGCGGCTGAACTTTAGGAATCATGTCGGCTAAATTAATGCAAGCCGAATGAGGTGGGTGGAACCGAAGGCGGGAAAGAGGTAGCTGTGCTCCTTGTGTAGCCAGCTGCAAGAATCGGACAGCTGGCTATGTGGGTGACCAAGCCTTCGCGTGCCATCCTAAAATGCGGCCACGTGCATGTCTGGCACACGTGTCGGGGGTTGTCGACCCCCTGGACATGCACACTGATTTGGGTTATTTTCATTAAAGGAACGTAGCAGAATACAGTTTGGCCTAAATTTATGAAGAAAGATCATTTGCAAAATGTTATAACGGAGCTAAAGAAAAACACCCTTTTCCTCTTATTTAGCAAAAAAATTAAAAATCCAGCGGTGATTAAATACCACCAAAAGAAAGCTATATTTGTGCTTTATGCACTTAACTCAGTGCACCGCTTTATTAACCACTTGCCGACCTGGTTAGCACATGTACATCTACAGAATGGCACAGCTGGGCAAAGTAACGTACCCGTACGTTACTTTGAATTTCCCCCTTGCACGCGCCTGCCGCGAGCTCCGTGACCGCGGACTCGATCACCGTGGGGGATACCCGCGATCATGTCATGGAGCTAAAGAATGGGGAGATGCTGATGTAAACAGCATCACCCCCGTTCTGCCTAGTGACAGGACACTGATCGTCTGCTCCCTGTCATTGGGAGCAGCGATCAGTGTTGAGTCACACACACAGCCCATCCCCAGTTAGAAACACTCCCCTAGGACACACTCAAACCCTCCCCGCCCCCTAGTGGTTAACCCCTTCACTGCCAGTGAATTTTTACAGTAATCAATGCAATTTTATAGCATTGATTGCTGTATTAATGCCAATGGTTCCAAAAATGTGTCAAAATTGTCCGATGTGTCCGCCATAATGTCGAAGTCACGGAAAGGAAAAAAAAGAGAAAAAAACGATCGCCGCCATTACTAGTAAAAAAATAAATAAAAATGCCATAAAACTATCCCCTATTTTGTAGACGCTATAACTTTTGCGCAAACCAAATGCTTATTGCGTTTTTTTTTTTTTTACCAAAAATATGTAGAAGAATAAGTATCGGCCTAAACTGAGGGGAATATTTTTTTTTTTTTAGCAAAAAGTACAAAATAATTTTTTTTTTTTTCAAAATTAGTTTTTTTTTTTTTTGTTTATAGCGCAAAAAAATAAAAACCGCAGAGGTGATCAAATACCAACAAAAGAAAGCTCTATTTGTGGGAAAAAAAAGGACATCAATTTTGTTTGGGAGCCACGTCGCACGACCGTGCAATTGTCAGTTAAAGCGACAGTGCCGAATCGCAAAAAGTGCTCGTCGGGAAGGGGGTAAAATCTTCTGGGGCTGAATCGGTTAAAATAGAAGTATTTTTTTTTTTTATTATTCATACTTACCTAGGTGGATGCAGCATCAGACCGATGCTGCAGCCGTCCCCTGCTGTCTCTGCACTGAGAAGCGAGCCACTAAACATCACTGATGGTTTGGTTTTCACAGATCCCTGAGAGGAGAGCCGCTGACTTTCAGTCAACGGCTCTCCTCTTTGCTCCTCCACGCTCACTTGAGCACTGAGCTGTAGAGGGGCAGGGAGCAGCCATCTCAGCGACTCGCTGAGACTGGCATCAATCAAGGCAGCTGGCAGATCCAGACTTGGGAAGTCGTGATTGATGCGCAGCATCGACTGATGGCAGTGACGTCAGCAGAGAGCGGACTTCAGACCGCTCTACGCTGAAAACGGGTCACAGGAGTGCGAAAAGAAAATCGCACTCCTGTGACCCATAGGAGAAGCCCAGCCTAAAAAGCTCAGGCTGGACTTCTCCTTTAAACAAAGAAAATCCAAAATACACATAACTGAAAAACGCAAAGTGAACAAGAGAGACTGCCCTAAACAGTCAAATCTAGTTTGTCCGCCAAGTCGTCTTTTGGAAAGAAAACGGATCTACATGAATCAGAATGTTGCCTATTCCCATTCACGAATTGAGCTACTTTCTATAGTGATTGTAAATCAAGTCACAGGGGTTAAAAAAATAAAATAAAAAATATATATAAAAACCTTGCCATAACAGATTATGGGAGGAAAAGTAAATATTAGCCAAGATGTCAAACTATATATTGTTACATTGACTGCTTCACCCAAGGCTAAAAAAAAAAATTGTGATCAGAAAATTTAAATAGCAAAAATTATATTTTATATTAGAATTAAGAGCTTTAAAATGGCTTTGATAGGCAAGACAGCATATCATAAATAGCCATTCATTTAAACAAAAGGACAACATGCTTGTAATAAGGAGTGAGCCTTACTGAACTTGTTAGTTGTAAGGGAACAGGAGGGGAGGGGAAAAGTATTCTGGATTAGGGTTCTGTATGCAGGAGAAAAGAGGCAGCGGAGCGTGGGCTGAGGGCCATCTGAAAGCAACATTAGCCTCTGTGATTAGAGCAGCAGGGATGACTAGTCGACCGAAAGATATCTGCCTTTGTGGTTAGGGTGGGGCGGAAAATTTGCATTTATATAAATTACTTTCACTCTAACAGGATTGGCAGAGACATTTTTTTAATACATGGGCAATATGACAACTGAAAGGGTGCAGATAACATTTATCTAAGATTATGAAGCTGCTTTGAGACTGCAGTAAGCTGCCCAATGCCTTAATAACCTGAAAGCTTATTGACAGTTGGTCCTTAATTACCAAAGTCTAAGAAAACAATTCAATAAAAGTACGCACTGGCAATTTAATAAACGAACATCAGGTGCCAATTGTGCCGACACTTAAAAACGCAAATATCTTGGAGTTTACATACACCTTAATGTTGACCATATGCTCAGACAATAAATTCATCTTATTTACTACTTTATGGTCTGTGAAATATACCATTGAAATTTGCATTATATATTCAACAGTGCTTCTGCACGGTTATCAATTGGTGTCGGTTCACAACGGGGCGACCTGTCAGGCGACTTAGCCGCCTGCCAAGTCGCGCTCCATATAGTGCAATGGAAACGTTCTAGTAGGAGCAACTCAAGTTGCTCCGAATTAGAAAAAGGTGCCTGTACTACTTGGGGGCGACTTCTATTAACCACATGCCGACTGGGCCATAGCTGAAAGACTGCTACAGCGCTTCTGCTTATTCTGTACTCACAGAATAGCACTCCCGCGCGCCCCCCCATGGGGTATATCCGCGCGTCCCCCCCCCCATGGGGAACATCCACGACCATTGGGTCCGGGGGACCCGGCGCATCGTGGTAAATGGCCACTGATAGCGGCCATTTACCACGTGATCGCTCCGTCAAATCACTTGTTAACAAACCGGCGTCATGTCATGATGCCGGTTCCTCCCTCCCCTCTCTGTACTGATCGGTACAGTGTGAGAGGAGAGAGGGAGAGGGAGAGATCGTTTGCAGCGCTGTAGGCACTACAGATCCAGCCCTCAGTGCCAATACTCTGCCAATAAATTTTGTCAGAAACAAAGATTTATTTACCGAATTTTCAGACTTGATTTATAGCGCAAAAAATAAACGCTGTGCAGGGTGGCTTCAGAGTCGGACGACTTTGAAGCCGCCCCAGTGCAAGCCAGCACTGAGTGTTGTTCCCTGCTATCTTTCTGGCCTACAACACCCCTCCCCTCTTATGGAGAGCAGAGGGAGGTGTTTTTGTAGTCCTAACAACCCCCTTCCTAGGGTGACAATGCTGCTCATTACAGTTGACAACTCAGGACAGGAGTGAATTAATGTCAAAATTAACAGGTTAAAATAAAAGGAAAAAAAGAAAAAACTATTGCAGCCACCATATCTAAGGACTGGTAAGCTGCAATACGATCTACCAAATGTATGTTCTTGGGTTTAGTGTTGAAAAATGGAAACCTGCAAGGTTACCACATGATTTGTACAAAAAAATAAAATGGCCAAGTTTGATATTCTAGCATAATGAAAAGTTAATTAACCACATTAATAAGCATTCCAGAACACTAAACCATATGGAACAGCAAAGGTCTTAAAAAAATATCAATATAACTTCTGTCTTAAAGTGCAAGATAATCAGTTGCATGACACTGTTTCTTAACAATATATATATATATATATACACATACATACACACACATACATATATATATATATATATATATATATATATATATATATATATATATATATATATATATATATATATATATATATATATATATATATATATATATATATATATATATATATATATATATATAATGTTATATACACACACACACACACACACACACACACACACACTAGAGATGCAGCCAAACAGTTGAGCTCTTAAATGGCAAGACTGGCACAGTTCACCTCAGTTGCTCTTTCAGCTTGATATGCAGTGTGTGTGTGACTGCGCCTGTGAGGCATTGTTCTACATACAGCAAAGCATATGCTGGACACATGTCATTAGTTGATCTTTTGGTTCATTGGAAAACATGCTTTGGAAGGTTTCCATGGAGGTGATAAAAGGCTGGGTTAGTGAAAGCCTTACAGCATAGAGCTCTGTACACATCTATGTTTTTATTTGCACCACTATGCTCTGACAAGCAGGGTTGGTGGCTCCTAAAAAAAAAAAAAAACCTCAACAGTTCATGACAACGCTCACTGAACCAGAAGAGAGGGGGGAGGTTGATGAGGTAAGGAGGTTCTTGTAGTAGTGACAAAGACAAGTTTTGTTTCACAGCAGGGAGAGATGAAGAATAAAAATCGGTCACCATTTGGACGGAGATCAGCCTTCTCCCCATTTTAGATTTTTTGGGGTAAAAAAACAAAAAAAAAAAATGGGGGGGGGTTGGAGAATGTCCATTTACATTTTTTTTTATAAAAACACAGGCCCTCTTAAGAAACTCCACAGCAAAGAAAAGATCAGGCAAATGCTAAGTTACTTCAATTAACTCTGCTCAATTCTATTTGTTTGTACATAGGAAGCAGGCAAAACTCAGTTCTTTCAGCAAAATACACAACAGTTTGAAAACCACTAATATGAGCAGGAAAGACCAAAAATTTCAGCTTGTAACCTGGAGTTACTATCTTGAGGACTCACTCATCTGTAATCTTCCTCTGCTAAACTTTGATGCCCTGCAGAAGTGGAATGGACCCCAGGCTTGGAGGACTTTAGGATCCATGGATTTTTGCAGAAATCGGTATGGGACCGGTAAGGTCCGAGACTGGTGAAAGGAAGGCTTCTTGGAAGAGGATGGAGCAGCAGGTTTCTGAACCATAGGCTTTGACTTCTTTTTGAGTGGTAACAGGGTACTTTTAGTCACCATTACATTCTGGATGTATTCATCCAAACCAGGACCACGCAAGCGTTCCTCTTGAAAAGGTCAACGTTCCACATGCTTCTTGCAGGATAACTTCACTAACCAACACTTCAGCCATAAGATTCTAAAACAAAGTTGTCGAATGTAGTCCTTCAAGGCATCCACTGAAGCAGAGTACATGCGGGAAATCGTCCAGGTTTCTGCTCGTTTCAGGATCTCCGCTAGTGGGATCCCGCTCTCTCATCATACTACAGGCTCATAATCTAGTAATCTCTGGTAAAACTACAGCTATAGGGAAGGCTTGCCCCACCCTTATTTTTTTAACCAATCATGATTACGAATATCACCAACGCTGCCCTAAAGATAGGAAGCCCCATTGAGAGAGTACAACATTGTGGGTACAGTGTTGGCCAGTACCACAGAGGAAAAGGATTTGGGGGTACTTATTTGAGGAGGATTGCACAATGAGCAAACAGTGTGACCAGGCAGTGGGAAAAGTGAATGGAATTCTAGGATGCATCACTAGGAGGGAACACCAGCAGGAGGGAGGTCCTGATTTCCCCTACAGTGCCTTGAAAAAGTATTGATACCCCTTGAAATTTTTCACCTTTTGTCACGTTACAACCAAAAATATAAAATGTATTTTATGTGATCGGCCCAAACACAAAGTGGCACATAATTGTGAAATGGAGGAAAAAGATATAAATGTTTTTTTAAAAATGTTTACAAATAAATGTGAAAAAAGAGTTGCGTGCATTTGTATTCATACCCCATGCCAATACTTTGTAGAACCACCTTTCGCTGCAATTAAAGCTGCAAGTCTTTTTTTGGGTATGTCTTTACAAGTTTTGCACATCCAAAGTGAAATTTTTGCCCATTCTACTTTGCAAAATAGCTCAAGCTCTGTCAGATTGGAGAGTGTCTGAACAGCAATTTTCAAGTCTTGCCACATTCTCATTTGGATTGAAGTCTGGACTTTGACTGGGCCATTCTAAACAAATGAATATGCCTTTATCTAAACCATTCCATTGTAGCTATGTCTGTATGTTTAAGGCTGTTGTCCTGTCCATCCCAGTCTCAAGTCTTTTGTAGACCAACAGGTTTTCTTCTAAGGTTGCCCTGTATTTGGATTTATCCAGCTTCCCATCAACTCTGACCAGCTTCCCTGTCCCTGCTGAAGAAAAGCATCCCGACAACATGATGATGCCACCACAATGTTTCACGTGGGGGATGTGTTAAGGGTGATGCGTAGTGTTACGTTTTCCACCACACATAGTGTTTTGCTTTTAGGCCAAAAAAGTTAAATTTTGGTCTCATCTGACCAGAGCACCTTCTTCCACACAATTGACATGTCCCCCACATGGCTTCTCGCAAACTGCAATCAAGACTTCTTATGGCTTTCAACAATGGCTTTCTTCTTGCCA